>OY992768.1:6505021-7755021 GCA_963921325.1 Logfia minima
AGTTTTTGTTGTTAGTATAGATATTTGTACTTAGATTCTATCTATAATTAAGGCTGAAAATGAAAGTATTTTAATGCATTTCAACCTATCTAGCTTGCCAAGACCATTGGTTGCGTTGTGAAGATGAAATGAAAGCAACAAGTGTGCTGAGACTTGTGAGGTGAATATGCACCCATGGGGCACTATCTCGATCATCTTCTTATTGCTATTAATGTAAACAATTTTAAACCACATTTTCAATGTGTCCTATCAATTATAGTAACTTCATTACGTTTTAATTCAAAATCAAGCGGTGTTTAAAGTCAATAGGAGGCATTCAAACCATTAACAAAAATATTAAAACATTTAAGCAATTGATTTAAAAAAACTAACCGAATTGTGTCAATATAATGCGACAGGAGGAACATGGTATGCTCCCATTTATATCGATTGATCTCATTTTAAAATTGACACCACATATATTAATTCTATTATTTATTAATAGGGATGTGTTTTTGAGTAATCAAAATGTAGCTAAGTGATTTTTCTGTATTTTTGCCCCCTCACTTTCATATACTCACACGTTCACCCTTTATATTAAACATAAGGGTACTTAAGTTACATAGTATTAACAACAGAAATAATTTTTATTTTATTTTTATGTATTTATTGGAGGTGCTTCAATTAATTTTTGGGTGACAAAATATCTGATATAGCTAGCTTTATATCTGGATGGATAATGTATATGCAAAGTCTTGGTACCACCATCGATCAGTTCATCTGCTTTCTTTCTGAAATGATATATATCACATATTTCAAAGTTTTCATACATCATATTAAATTCTAGACAATTAAACACATCGTGTTCTTAATTGGTGCCCACATTCACTTCATCTATATCTAAAGCCATAGGCTGTGCACTATTGCAAGACAAAAGTTTTCATGAATCTTTACAGACACATGATTTATTTTATTAATTCCTGTTTTTTAAGACCCATACATTATCTCAGAGTGGATAAAATTTATACGTCTTTTTTTCATGACATATATATTCTAGTAGATAATATGTGCTAATTAATATATAATTTGAACACTTACAGTTTAATATTCGTAATTGTACATAGTACATGCGTTAAGTTGGACATAGATTTGTCGTTAAAAGAAGAAGAAAGAAAACTTGGAGGCCTAGCTTGCTGTCTGTTTCTTGCACACCTTTTATGACAACGTACCGTGATTCCAAATTGAACCTAAAACATATGATTTGTAGGGAATATATATATAAAGTATTATTTTTCATTTGTTTTCTCACATGATTATATATTTAAGCAGTAGTGGATTGTTGGAAAGGGGAATGTTATATGATTGGGCGAATTTGCATTATTGATAGCAAGTTGCAGTTCGAATGTCTTCTTTATGAATAGTACTAGTAACTAGTTGGGTTGTGCATAATCTACACTCAATAACGTTAAAGTTGATTTTTCTAAGGTCATGTATATATTATCTTTAAGAGAAATCTAATTAATTTTCATAAACTTACGAAAAAGAAAAAGATACAGATGTTACCAAAAAGGTCAAATAATAATTACAAACGATAATATCTTGAAACGCTAAAGAAAAAAACGAGCTTGAAGTATAAACATTTAGAAACAAATGATAAAATCATCTTTAACTAAACGAAATGTAAATTATAAGAATGAGTTAATAAATGAATTGATCTAAAATATATTATCGATGTTACAACAAATTAACAAAAGTTATAGATTGTAACAATTAGTACATAAATTATTGAAAACGTATTTCATAAGTGGAAGATTATTAAATTATTCATATAACATTTTAAAGATTATATTGTTGTTATAAAGTTTAAAAATTATATTGTTTTAAATATTTCTTTGAGGTTTAAAATGTTAATTTTAAAAGTTAACATGTATATTAATATTAATGCTAAGTTTAAGATGTGAAAAGAATTAAGAATAAGCTATTAGGACTTATTAATCTTTTAAGTTAAGATTAAGTTGTATATCAATATTCGTGTTAAGTACGTGTTTGACATGTAAAAGAATATTAACAATAAAAATATTAAAGGATTAATAATAAATAGCATGACATTCATAGATGGAAATGGTCTTTCTTTATATAATATAAGATAATATAATATAATATAATAGTAATGATGAAATGATAATGATAATGAGATTTTATTGCTTTAAACAGGCTTTTTGTCTTTCTCCAACTGGATATATTATATAGTATCTGTTTCATCACTTTTTATTTATCTTGATAGAAAATTACCAACATAAAACACATCCTAGTTAGAGTTGCTACAGGTAGGTTTATGTAAAATAGATATGAACGTAAAACAAAAATAACGTAATATCATGATGGCACGTCACAATTTTGTGTATATAGTAGTAAGGCGCTATGAAATTCTTAAAAAAGGTAGTCAGTTCAAACCTTATTAGATATTTTGAGAGTGATCAGAGAAATAATCGTAAATTATCGTAAGAATACTTCAATTAGAACGTCACATCCAAATTAAAAATTTTACGTTTCAAAATAACTTGTACATAGAAACCCTCGTAAATTTACCTGTGCATCACTATGCATAAAAAAAAGTGATCCGTCATGTCACTATCATCTTGTCCCATTTCTGTTTTTCTAACAAACAAACCATGACTACTATTACATTACCAAATTAACTACTTGTCTACTTGCGTGTTTATCATCTCATACCGTACTTAGGTTATAATGAGTCTCTAGTTATACCATAGTTTGCGATATTTATTAAGTGATATAGGCTTCGTGAATACATACGTAAAGATACATTATGTTGTTATTATTATACGCAAGTCTCCTTAATTGGTTAGTGTAATGCGAAATTAAATGTCCCTTCACTTAACTAAATAGACACATTTTGTACACGTGAGCTTGGTATATTTAATATTAGGTTGACGTACCTCATCTTATTAACATCAAGCGAGTTAGTCTTGCTCATATGTTAGATTTAATCAACTTTGGGTGGCCGAATCATATATGAATCTTGAATCTAGACCTTGCGTGTTACCAAGCCATCTAGATGTATCTTAATTACTCTTTAAATGTTATGATAAAGAAAGATGTTATAAAAAGGATATACACAAAAGTATTATGCATGTGGTGGTGTTGCGTCTTATGTTATATGTGAAAAGGCACACAAAAAACCTCTCGTCTGAACAAGAGAACCAATTAAAGAGTAATAAAATAGACGATATATGTTGAAGGCCGGGCAAGTATTGAAAGGTTCCAAACTTCCAATTAATGATAAAATCAAGCTTACGATTGTAACCTCTTTTTGTTGTCCAAACACTACTTATCTATTATTAATTGTTTGCGTTTCCATTGTAGTATACTATTACTACCTACTCCATCGACTAAATTTATACCAAGTCTTTTGTCAATTCGCTTTTCTAATCCGTGCCTCTTGGCACTAAATGTGAGTATGGATTGTTTTTGGCACTAAATGTGAGTATGGATTGTTTTGGTTCAATTTTTAGTTAAAATTAAAAATTTAACTTTTAGATATTTAAAAATTATAATCGTTCTGTTTTTGTGATTTTGATTTTTCATCAGCTTTTTCGGTTTCCTCTTTCAAACTTGTTTGTCAAATAATATTATAAATATACATTATATTTATATATATTTGTTCATAGTTTAGAGTTTCAATATGAACAATTTAAAAAGAACGGGTAAGAACGCTTTATATCCGCAAATGTATTCCAAAAATCAATAGATTCACATTCATACATCTCAAATATGTGGAGAAATATAAATGTGCATTCTTATAAATGCATAAAAATTAAAAAAACGATCGATGCATGATTTTATATAAAAAATGTGAAATTGTGCATCAATTGTTTTTCTCAAATTATATACATTTTTAGAAATGTGCACTCATTTTTCTTTGTATATTTAAATATACAAATGTGAATCCAATAATTTTGTCGAATATAATTGTAAATTTGAAATGTTCATACTATTTTTATTTTTAAAATGTTTTTATTTAATTCATACTCATTGTTCATATATTTTGTATTATTATATTATACATATATTAGACATGAGCCCAAGCTGAAATGAAAACTTCAATTTTTAAAATTTTAAAATCAAACCATTAATATTTGAATTTATTTGATTATTACTCGCCCTTGACGTGCACACAATTTAAGGTATATTTTCACTTTTTAAAATATGGAGATGGAGATATGTATTGAGTTAATTTATAAAAAAGAAATGTAAATGTTAGATCGGATTAATTATTATTAAATGCATATTTTTGAATTTTACAGAAAATCTTGACTTCATTTAATGAATTTATCGTGTGTTTCAGAAGCACGTGTTAACAAAATACTTTATATCCTCTTCTCTTAGTTATTCTATCATACGTGTCATTAATAACACAAAACATTTTGTAGCTAATATGCCCTTTTGAAGTTAAAAATATAAAATATTAAAAAGTTAAACTCTGTTGCATTTATATTTTATGTCGTTAACAATATATATAATATATATCTTCGATAAAATAACTAAAGAGAAGAGGATAGGCAAATAAAAAGCTTAAATCATCACTGTAGTTAAATATATCGCTAATATATCAAACGAGGGGATTAAACTCACGCTTCGCTGCGAGACTGTATACCCATCAAGAATCGAAACAATACAAACTACAGTCTGCTTAATTATTCGACAAATGAGATAATCAACATCTTAACTCTCTAATTTGTATTTATATATTTTATTAATTATTGAATTTGATTAGAACTAGTTCAATATGTTTGGCCTGCTATATGTATATATAACCTCAAACCTTTCCACTGAATATTTTAGGGTGTTGAGTCAACAGTCAACCTTTAAATGAAATATTTAGATATTCATACACTTATTATTTTGATGTTGGGTTTCATACTTTTATCATACACTAACCTTATTTTTAATTTTGTTTCATCATTTTCTTTTAATATTACTTCAATTTCTACCTTATGAAATTCAGAAAATAGCAGTTAATCAAAGAACAATTACTTAAGAAAAAACTAAACGTGAGTTCCTTAACTTTCTTTAAATTGAAACATCGATACAACAAATGAAAATATATACAAATCAAAAAGTAAGGAGAAAAAAAAGAAGACGAAAAGAAAGATGTCACACATGTGTTAGTTTCGGTAACACGTGTGTTGGTGGTTGGTAACACATGTGTTAGTGGTTGGTAACACATGCCACTAACACATGTGTTACCGCAAATAACACATGTGTTACCGCAACTAACACATGTTTTGGTGGTTGGTAACACATGTGTTAGTGGTTGGTAACACATGCCACTAACACATGTGTTACTGGTTTTCAACCCAAAAAAAAAAAAAAAATTTACCGAAAATATGTCATGAGTGATCTCTAATTGTAGAGAAAAGAACGCTGATTTCTATGGTGTAATTTTTATAATTTTTTGATTAGCCGTTTGTGAGATATTAAACTTTAGGGGAAAATTGGGTTTTGCAAAATGGATGGCCAGGATTCATTCCTTCATTCTCACTAAAATTTTCATTCTCATTTGAACTCAACCCTGTATTCCAATACAAGATGAATGAATTTTATATCAAACAACTCAACTATATACAAGGGTTAAAATGTTGTAAAAACATTTAACATAAAAAATGTGAGTTAAAAGGACTAAAATAGATTAAAAGGAAATCGTCGATTATTGTAACTCAAAATATAGAATTCTTATATTTTTGAAGTATAGTTCTTAAACATTAACTTTACAATTATGATATGTTGAGTGTTTTTCGTTTCGAATTTATTAAATTATTCTAATAAATTAAAATTGATTTTAGGTCAAATTCGTGGAAAAGTCAGATTAAAAGTACCCTACATATTTAAATTCGACTACCTAATTGGATATAAATCTTTAAGAAAGAGTACAATTCAATTCGAACAATTTGAGAAAATTAAAACATGATTCCATAAGCACTCTTTACTACAATAATTGAAAAATAAACTTCTTATACGTTTTAAGTTCTATAAAATGAACAACCTACCTACAAAAAGTTTACGTCCATTCTATTTAAAATATACATTTTTTACATCCTATCGCAACACGCGAGTAAAAAGAACTCGTTAGTGTTTACGACCAATAACCCCAATCACATACCATATTTAAATTTCACTTACGACCATATGAGATAACATTGAATCCCGACGTATGTCGATAAAAGGTATTGACAACCCATAAAACCTTCCTAAACTAACATCAGTAGTAGATTAGATAATAGTGATTTAATTAAAAAATAAATGATCTACATATTAAACCCTTAAGTTATTTACTACTATGAACAGATATGACTGTAAATAATGGTAGTATGTTTATTGTTTTTTCACAAACAATCACTCCGTATACTATGGACATTAAATTATATCAATTAAGTGTAAGTGGTTGTCATCATCTATTTAAGATTTATATTTGTTTTAATTTAAGGTTTATAAGTATTTAATTTAGTAACAGCTCATGAAACACAGGAAGACGCCCTTACCACTCACACCTTTAAAAGAATAACATTTTCTTTTAGCAATCAAATCTGAGTGGACCGACCACATATCATTATTCATTTGCGACACACCGTCCAAATTCCAAATCCCATCTTCCAATGTTCGTAAATAAATTAATTTTGTATTTTATGAAAATATCACTCCCTTTTATTTCTGTGTTAGATGAAATCTTTTCTACCGATTTAATTAGATACGTACCTATATATATATTAAAAAAAAATATATACTTATATTTTACCACATAAATAAAATAACATAGAGATGACTTTTTGTAATTTAAAAATAGATAATTATTTAAATTTAAAAGGTAAATCAAAAAATAAATTTAGATAGAGTTAGATAATATTTGAATATGATAATTAATTAGAAAATCTATGCATCCTACTCAAACACTAATTGAAAAATAATATTAAACTATTAAACCTATAAAAATTGTTTAACTTAAATTGTCGTGCATCGCACGGTTTAAATCTAATAATATATATACAAATACATATCAGCACCACCTTTCTGAAAACGCTTCATCAGTCTCATTATAAATGTTAACTTCTAAAAATGCTCATACTTATAAAAACGTCCGTCTCATTATAAATGTCAATTTTAAAAAGTGTTCATACTTATAAAAGTAAGCACTCTTATTTAATAAGAAACTATGTTATCACTTATAAACTTTTTATTGTTTAAATAGTAAAAGCTGACGATTATATTGGGATAAACTGAAATAGTAATACGAAAGAGTTGAAATATAATGAATGGGGTATAACAGCTCCTAATTTAAAATATAGAAAGATCGATGTATTCGTGGAGTATAAAATTAGGCATGTTTTAAAGATCTTGAAATAAAATATGTAAAGGATGTCATAAAAAGGATTTTAAAATATAAAAATGTCGCAGGTTGAGACGGACAGCCTTGTGGTCAATATATTGCCAACAATGTGAACAGTGATGTCATCAGTGAAAATAAACGTGGATGGTTTTGTCTGCGACTCCGCGTTGCATGCATAACTTTCGGTGTTTTTTAAACATTACAGTTGACAAGTATCAAACGGTGATTCCTACAAGTATTTCAGGTACATATGCTATTATATAGTCGTGGGACTTATTGATTAATAATCTTGTATTAGTATTCTACTAAAGAAAGAGAAAAAATATATAAAAAATATTTTATTTAATTCAATTTTCTATTTAACGTATAAAACTTTACTTTTTCTAATTCAAAGTATCCGATCTATCGATTTGTCATTAAATTAAGGACTTTATACTAACGGTATATGTTTGGTGATAAAAAAATTTCAGAGTTGAAAAATGCTTTAAATGTACTTTTTTTTCTCTGTATTTGGAGATTTAAAAGGATGTGATGGTTTTGATATTTCCTTACGACTATGTGGTAAGGAAGTTGATCTTAAACATGTTCCTGATTGTTCTTGACGTTTTCCAACATGGTGTAAATTAAAGAAAGAGAAGATGGTTGTGAGATGTCACATTCTTGTTCAATAGGATTTTGTTATGATGAATAGTTACGTATTGGAATTATGGGTATTTTGAGTTTGGGATGCTAAACAAAGGTAAAATTAGGGTTTCAATGTAAGTTGCGTGACTTGAGGTTGAAAATGAAGGGTATTTCAATCATTGAGGTTAAAAATAAGGGTACTTCAGTCATTTTGTTGAATTTAATGAAGTAATTTAATAAAAGTTAGTCGAAAAGACAAAATCAACTAAAACGATGAATAACGTGAAGAAAAATGCAAACTTGTCCCAATTTAATTAATATGTGGACATTGAACGTTTCAAATTGAGAAAACGAAAGGAAAACCCTAAAAATATGAGGGTATCATACGAACAGTAATAGAAAATATAATCGACATACAACAAAGTCGATTTGATAAAATCATTTGAAAGAAAATATTTCCACTTTCGACAAGTTAATTATATTCAATATCATTTATTTCTCATGCATCAAACTCTTTTATATTTATATGACATATACAACACAATTATAAGAAAAACTTTCTTAAAACATTGAATGCGAAAATATGTATTATTATAAGTTAATATAATTAGAACTGGATCTCAAGCAGCCAGTGCTTTTTTATCTTTTTGATAAGCTATCAGTCAATACAATTAATTATTGCTATCAACTCTCACTACTTTGATCTGTGCTTGTAGGATGAATTGACTTCCATTAAAATTGTAAACAAAGATGGAAGATATGACCACAATATATAGAGATTAGTAGATAGTAGTATAAAACATTAGTTCAACGTTCAACTCATTGTCTATTATTGGCATTAATAATAGTTTAAATCCTTCAAATAATATTTTCTCATTTTACATTTACTGCACACAAGATTCGTAAAGTTAGACGTACAGATGATACTGCTCTTTATATAATGATAAACTTATAACATATATTATATATTTTTTGCAAACACACATATAAATGCATTGTTCGTGATGGATTCTAACCGGTAAATATTTGAGTTTTTGGTTGATGGTACCATATAAATATAGCTAGTCGAAGCCTTTTGGCTCCTCATCATCAACAGTTTAATTATTTTGACCATCGATGATCAAAGTCAAATAAATAAATGTCAAAGTCGTTCACCAGATCTTTCATCCTTTCTATATACTCTTCGAGACTGTTTCTAGTTTTCGACAAAACAATCAATCAATTCCAAGTTTAATTAAGTAACCATAATTTTAACAACAAAATTTACACGTACATGCACCTTTTTAATTTTAATAATACATCTTTTTACATTTTAGTAGAAGTTTGTCCTCACGCTACCAGCTAATGAAATTCATACATGTTGCCTACTCATGAATTACTTTAATTGCGATCACATTTACAGTTAATTTTGTCTAACCCTTTAGCTATCATAGAATTAAAAGTAGAATTTGAAACTTATATTCCACACCGTTATTATTATCTTCATGCTAAATATTTTCATTTCATTTTGTATATGTGATCTTTATTACTTGAAATTCAATATGTGTATGAATTAATGATGACTAGCAAAAACTCGTGCTATGTGGTAAATACTAACCGTTGAAATGTATAAACAATTTACTAGCAGAATACATGTACGATGCGACGGGAAAATTTATTTGCTTCACGTTCATGCGATTTATAGTATTATGTTTTGTGTAATATTTAAAGAAAAAAATTATATGTCAATACACTAACTTATGCTTTTTAAAAAGGGAAAATCACTTTTTCTTTTTTCAAATAATGTTAAAACAAAATACCTACAAGTTCACAACCGTCCAGTTGCAAAGTCGATGGTCTGGTTGGAAGTGTCGGTTTGCAAGATGTATATTCGTTAGCCTAGTCACAAGGTTTGACTTTTGTTGAGTTTTTTTTTTATATTATTATTTTTTTATATTTTAAATATAACAAAAAAAGTAAATAATATGAAGCATAATGTGAAGTTTTAAAATGGTAATTGTAATCATAAAATTTGATCAGAAAATGAAAATTCTAGAATATAGAAATAAACAATATAAAATTGAAATTAAGCATATAATAAATGTGAAAAAAATAATAATTTTAAACAATACAAATTCAAATATTAGCTTTTTTACTTTTTAAACTTAAATTTGTGTAAAATTTGAAGAAAGTTAAATGCTTTATAGGATTTTAAGTTTTAAGAGAGTAAATGTGAAATGTTTAATATGTAAGTATATGTATAAATAGATTTTAAGAAAAATTAAATGTTATATGTTTATTAGTTTATGATGATAATATCAACGGGTATTTAATAAATAAATTGGTGTGTTAGTATTTTCCATTGATATATATAATAAAGACTAACTAATATTGTAGGGGTACATTAGTCATTTTAATCTTAAAAAAACATCTCAAATATTTTATATATTACGAGTATCATTGTATGATATAATTTGACTAAGATTCCATTTTAGAATTTTAAATTTTAAAAGAGAATGTAAAATACTTTACAGATAAATAACAATAATGTAATATAGATGATGGCGACGATAATGATACGATGGTATAATAAGTTAGTAATAGTTTTTACAAGTTGTATCTCTAAAAATATCTCATTGGTTGTCTCAAAATGACCCAAAAACGAAGACTTGACGATTGTCATTTTGTTTTGTAACGTTCGATGAATAATGATTTATAGAACTCGTCAATCTTACTTTAATCACAAACTAAGTTCAACCAAATTTACATCTATGAAATTTCTTTAGCATCTAGGTTATTTGCAGGCACGGAGTAAAAAAATTATTTATAGAGAGACGATTTAAAAAAATAAAGACAGCACTTTTCGAAGATGAAATTATTTTATTTGTTATGACTCTCAATTTAAAGCCTCGTATCATTCACGTTGACTTTGATTAGAGTTTCTTTTAATTTCTTTTCCTTTGTTTTTATTTTATTTATTTTCTTTTTTTCTTGGGAGACAAATCATGAAAACACTTAAACTATACAATAAATCACATTGCATATATATTGAAGAGAACTGACTACACTACTCTCATTGTGACTCCACCCATTTGTTCATATGAATCTTGGTTTTTAGTGGATATTAATGAAAAGAAGCATGTTCAAAAACAAGAGCGATGGATAACATTGGATATCATAAAACACTATGAATGTGTTCAAGAACACAAGCCATGTGTACCTGCATGTTATTATTGTTGATGATAAAATATGAAGATGTCCATAATGTTAGAGGCACGTGATGGGTTTTAACGATCCTTTTTAACGTCATCCACGATAGAGAATAAACACATACGATTTACATAATTCTATCGCATCAAGATGATTTTGTAATTCTTAACAACCATGAGAAACATAAAAAAGTTACTCTACATTAAATTCAATTCATTCAATTAAACGAATCGCCACCGATTATTTTTTCTTGTTGTTCGGGATGATGATAAGGTCATCATTAAAGAGCCAAGTGAAGGAGACCATTTTTTTACTATTTATCCAATATAAAAAGGCTAAAACTTGTATATAATAAGATAATAAAATATTCCAACTTTAATTATTTAAAATTAAAATTAAAATAATAGTTAACCGAAAACAGAAACTTCATTGGCGTGTTGGTAATATTATCCATTATCTACGCATAAAGGAAACCGCCAAATAGCTTTCCTTCCTTGAACAAAATAAACCTTCGTTCATTCATTATTGGCATCCTATTTTTTATTATTTATTCATATTTAGTACATCTATTATTATTATATATAATATTATATCAATATATTTATATTTATTAATCCATAAAAATTGTGAAATCGCATAACATCTGGCGTATGTATATATATACCCTCCAAGGATCCCTTTTAATTCATTACATTTATTTTTATTTCATTGATAGCCCAAAAGGTTGTCTCTCATTTATTTTTTACATTTATTTATAAATAGATAGAAAATTGATAAAAGCTATATTCTTTATTTCTTGTAACCGTTTTTGAATCAAATGGTTTTGGTTGGGAGAAAAAAGAAAAGTGGTGAAGAGGGAATGCAAGTACAATTAGGGAAATACGAGATCGGAAAAACACTCGGTGAAGGCAATTTTGGTAAAGTTAAATACGCTAAAGACGTACAAACTGGGCATCCTTTTGCTGTCAAGATTCTTGAAAAAACCCGGATCAAAAACCTTAATTTCTCAGATCAGGTTTGATTTTTATTATTTATCTTTAATCTTTTTCATCTGGGTATCTTTAATGTATTGATTTTGTTGCTTGCATGTGTTTGATTTATGTTTTTTGGATTGATTTTGATTTGGGTTTTTGAAAAAGTTTCAAAATTTATTGATTTTGAATTCAGGTGATTTTTTTTTGCATGTGTTTGATTATCGCATCTAAAGTAAAGTTGATCTGGGTTTTTGATAAAGTTTCAACTTTTGATGGATTAAAGATCAAATTGTTGTTTGTCTGTGTTTGATTAGTGTTTTTTTGGTATAAGTTTGATCTGATTTTGATAAAGTTTCAAACTTTATTGAATTCAGCATCCAATTGTTATTTGTATGTGTTTATAATGTTTTTGGGGTAACCTAATCTAGATTATTGATAAAGTTTTTCAAACTTTGTTGAACAACTTGGTCACTGATTATTCTGTGAATTAACTTTATTGATTTGACTTGTTGCAGATAAAGAGGGAAATTGCCACATTGAAGATCCTCAAACATCCTAATGTGGTTAGATTACATGAGGTATAAATCTAATAATAAATTAAATCTGTTTATGATTTACAAGTAAGTTGTTTCTAGTTTAATTACAAGAAGAAACATTCTTGATTTTGCTTATCAAGAATTTTCCAAGTCAAAGTAAAATTTGTGGATCCAGATAGGAATGAAGCAAATTGGATGTGGTGGGTCAGAACTCAGAACCTCAAGAAAGTTAAATTAGTTGTCTTTTTGTGTGTAGTGATATGATTAGATTGTAATAACATTAATTTATAAGAATACATCACCTTTCATTAAATTAAAAATTGCAACTATCTTATGATAATTGGGTCATAAGACCCGTCCTAGAGGTTAAATACTTAAACCTAACTTTAATCTTAGTTTAACATTAAAGATTTGCCAACTTGGATGTACTGGCCACGTCGTTTCATATAATTAAAAGGGCATGTGGCTTCTAATTTTAATTGTTTTCTTTGATCTTTAAGATAATATGAATTCATGAAATAGTTTTCTGATGCAGGTTTTGGCAAGCAAAACCAAGATCTACATGATTCTCGAATATGTCAACGGAGGTGAATTATTTGAGACAATTGTAAGCATTAGTTGACATACTATCTTTGTGTTACCTAATAAAGATTTACAATGACGAATAAAATCTAATTTTGTTTGTTGAATCTTTTGTTAGGCATCAAAAGGTAAATTGCCCGAATCGGAAGGTAGAAAATTGTTCCAACAGTTGATCGATGGTGTCAGTTATTGTCATGATAAAGGCGTTTATCACCGTGACCTCAAGCTGGAAAATGTTCTTGTAGATTCTAAAGGAAGAATTAAGATATCTGATTTTGGCCTTAGTGCACTGCCCCAACATATAAGGGTATGTTAACAAAATGGTGTGTACATCAAAGGGTATGTTACTTATAAACAGTTAATAACAGGTATTATTATGTTTCTGATGTGTTAGGATGACGGGCTATTGCATACAACGTGTGGGAGTCCTAATTATGTTGCTCCCGAGATTCTGAATAACAGAGGGTACGATGGTGCCACATCAGATACATGGTCATGTGGGGTCATTTTATATGTTATTCTCACGGGTTATCTACCATTTGATGATCGAAACCTTGCAGTTCTCTATCAGAAGGTGTGTTTAAAATAAAAATTGTAGCTTTTTCTTGAGTTGGATATTGTGAAAGTCATTTGTGACATGATTTTGTTTTGCGTGTTTTAGATTTTCAAAGGGGATGCGCAAATGCCTAAATGGTTACCTTCAGGAGCAAAGAATTTGATAAAGAGAATTCTTGATCCCAACCCTAAAACAAGAATAACAATGGCGGAAATCAAAGTAGACGAATGGTTTAAACAAGATTATACTCCTGCAATTATTAATGATGAAGAGGAGGATGATGTGCTTATCGATGAGGATGTATTGTCATTACACGAAACTGTAAGAAATCAAATATTGATTCGTCTTTTTGGTACCAAATCTTGAAAATACAAAATTTTGATCGTTGTTTTTGAATGGTGCAGCCAATGGATTCAGAAAGAGGTCCAGTATCACCTACGCATATTAATGCTTTTGAACTCATTGGAATGTCATCCTCCTTGGATCTTTCTGGTTTCTTTGAGAAAGAAGACGTCTCAGAGAGAAAGGTGAGATTTACATCTACCTGTCCTCCAAGAAAATTACTGGAAAGAATCGAGGATACAGCATCACAAATGGGATTTGGAGTTCAAAAGAAAAATGGAAAGGTGAGTAAATATTTGTCATTTAAAAAAAAAAAAACAGAAGCAAGAAACTAGATTCAAATGTTCCAAATTTGCTAAAATTTTGTTTCTTGTTTTTTAGTTGAAGATGTTACAAGATCACAAAGGGCAAAGAAATTCGTGTAATTTATCCGTTATAGCAGAAGTAAGCCACTTAAAACTCATTAAAATTTACTCAAAACCATATTAAACCCTGTTGGTTGTTTCTAATAAACATGTTTTATTCCTTTTTTTTTTGCAGGTGTTTGAAATAAACACTTCATTGTGCGTAGTTGAATTAAGAAAAACTAGCGGTGAATGTAGTGTATATAGACAGTTATGCGACAAGGTGTTGAAGGATTTAGAGGTGTCACGAAGTCAAGAGAATTTGGCAGCAAAGTTGCTAGAAGAATCATAGTTCGTGTAAACCCCAGCCTGCAATTCTTGTTGCATATGTATATAGGAAGATATCAGTCTTCAAGTTACATTGAAGTAAGGCAAAGATTAGTTATGAAAAAATGCTTCATTTCCTTGGTTCTTTTTTATATTTTTCTATTCAACGCAAGTATCTAAACATACCCGAAAATCTGCATATACCTTAGTAGGAGAATATTGGGTTTTTTGGTATAGGAATGTTTGAGTGAATATAAAGAGATTGAAATAATTTTATTTTAATAGTACATGTATAAATTTGTGTATCATATTGGTCTATTGGAAATTACAATTTCAATTTCAAGTTGTCTATTGGAAGTAATAATGTATGTTGTCTCTATCATTTGTAAATGAATAATTTGTCCAGTGGGTTTTATATAAATGCTTTTAAAAGCACGTTGATATACTAAAATGCATGTAAGGTGACCTTTTGAAAGGCCAACCATTAAAAACATCTAATGATTTGAAAGGTTTGTTGAACATTTTCTCTATAAGAACACATGTTGGGTTTGATATATGATTGTTGGAAAATTTCAACTGAAGTATGAATCATGCGGTTACAGTTTTTAATATTTAATGCTTTACTTTAGGCATATGTGATCAAATGTTATAACATAATAATTAATTGGTGGGGTAGATCAAATACTTCTAGCAGGCCCATTTTGGGTTCAAAAAGTTTACCTCTTACTTAAAATATACCATCTTATGGTACGCACTACACAGTGTTTACCTTTTGCTCATTGTAATACGATAATTCAATATACTAAATTACTAATGATTCATATATAACACTAATAATAACAGCATTCAATGAATGCCAAACAAATGTTAATTAAAAAAAAAAAAGTGAAAGAAGATAAACCCAAGTGGTTTCAGATTTGTGGAGGATATTGGTTTGTTTCTTAATATATTGTAGCCGGAGAACATCACGAATATGTGATAGGTAATGGTATTGGGTACGAGTGGGGACTAGAAGAGAATCAAGATGTTTGGTTTGATAGAGGATTTCTGGTCCTAGTGGATTCTTTTTAGTAAGTTTGGTCAGAAAAAAATGTTGAGATTCTGATCTCCCAAAACAGATCACAACAAACCTATTAGACATTATAAAATCTTTAATAGGTGACATTAGGAACAAAGTTTAATTTTATAAGGTTTTTGAGACAGGATGTCCATGGAATATATGAAGTTAGGTGGTTGAAATGTTAGGTCATTAGGTAGAATTTAAAGAATATTCATTTGCCTACAACTCATTACAAGTATACTCAAGTTTCTCACGCTGCTGCACACACATGGCTTTTATTTATATACAGTAGACTAGCCATTGTTTATTCGTAATTCAACGACGTAAAATGATGTGTTTATTTCAATCATCTTAAGAAACAAGACATGGTTTTAAGCTGGTTTCTAGTGAAGGGTGTACCAAGCTTCAAGTATTTTGCTTCTTTCTGCTGTAATGGATAAACTACAAGCCTGCATCTACCTTTTATGATCTTGTTACATCTTATGTAGTAAATGCACATAACAAAATTTAAAAAACTTGAGGGACTTGAATCTAGTTCTTGTTGTTTATAGTTTTTCTATAACAGTTGAATAACAAACCGTTGCTGACATTTCTGTTTCTCTTATGATCAACAGTCCCATCTGTGAGTCTGTGACAATATTTTGAATGCCACATCAGCATCCTTTTTCACATACAACTTTACTTTTCAACCTTAGTAGGTCTCATGAATTAACTCACTAAAAAATTTCATTCATCACCTATAATGGTAATGTTGCCTACATTGAACGCCACTCACAACTTATATATCGACCCAAACATTACAAATGCCCTAATCAATGCAATGTTGTTTTAAGGAAAAATATTTGCAATGATGTTGTGGTCATTCACATGTATGGCAACTAATTGCTCTGGGGTCTCATGGTCAAATTATCTTTAAAGAGAAGATAAGAGTTTTAATAAAAAGTACTTATGATGCTCACATGTTGCTTTTAAGGTGATGTATAAAAGCCGACTTAAGCAAATTTTCACGTACGGCTATGATGTGTTGGAACAAATGTGTGGTCAGTGATAGAAGAACACAAATAGTTAGGAAATCAATTAGGGATGTACAAGTAGTTGCATCGTAAATCTATTTAATAACAAACTTTATAAACAAAGCATAAAGTAGGCATACATCAAAACATGATTTTTTGAATAAAGATGAGCACGTCCACATGAATAAACAAGCCCCTACCAAGAAGGCAAGCTTCATCACATTATCATCTATAGTATAAGTTCCTACGAAGCACACAATGTTAGATATGTATCAACATATATATGGTACATAACACTGAATCGTGTTCATAGTATATAGATATTGAGATCTTGCAATGACTTAATTAGTTAATTCCATCAAAGCTATCTACATCATTAACCTTATTGTTTTAATATTTAACTAGCGTCTCACACATTAAGAACATATTTGAAGATTTTGGGGACATGGTATTGATGGGATACAACGTTGGGTGGTTGAAGCGGTAGGTTTTGTATATGTCTACAGTCTACTAAAAACACATACATTTGTCCTTCAATACATTTTGAAAGCATTTAAAAGTTGTATTTGTAATGTTTTCGTCCTAAGAAGAAAGTCTTGTTATTTAAGGAAACTTTTAATTCTTTCTTGTCCAAGCCATACAATGTTCTGCATCTCTATCAAGTTAAATCATAAACCTCAACACTGCAAATATCGTTAAGAGGATATTATTTGTGCAGTTGACTGCACCCTTAATATACGAAGCTAACCAATTAAACATTAAATAAAATTTTTCATTTTACATTATTGACCTTTTAACTTTTCCAAATGTACAACTTGAATCCTTATTTTTAACCGACGACATGTTGTTGGCAGCAAAATTGTTTTCCCTATCGTTAATCTCCTAAACAATCTACTTAAAGTATCCAATTATCCATTAATTGTTCATTCAACGAGTCAATACATCAATTGTCAAGGTTATTCACATTCCCCTTTGATGTCTATGGTGCTTACTCGTTCTTCTTTTCCTCTTGCAAGATCAAAAATTAAGTGATATCTGATTCTTGATAAATACCAAATGATTCGACACCAGTGAGTCAGTGACCACAACCCTTTTCAAGGACCCAATGCAAAATCATGCAATACTTGTTTGGGTTGGAGATTTGGGCCATATATGTTGGGTAGAACTTATTTATTTGGGCCTGGGGCTCATGTATTAGACCAAGTCACCAAGATAACACATGGCATTTGCGATAGACTGATGGTTGGACTTGAGTTTCAGTCTGAAAAGCTTGTATTGTTTTTTTTTTTTTTTACCAACGATAAAACCTCAAAGGTTAGAACTTTGACATTCCCATCACTCCAACTTCAAAGGCTCAAATAAGATATAATTAACGATAACAAAACACCAAAACTAGCAAGTAACTAGCAATATCCAAGGTACAAAGAATTAAAGGCCAAAATAGAATTTTGTAAGAAGCCTATCCAATTAGTCCTAAGTTTCTTATTCCTATTAGACATCCAAAAAAAGGATAGCGAAACTATAAAATCAAAAGGTAACGCCTTTTTTGGTTTGTCCACACCAAATATAGACTCGTTCCGGAATTTCCAAATGCTCCAAGCCATCATTATTGCAGCCGCATAGAACGCCTTCTTACAATTAGTAGTGAATTTTTGATTGTCAATCCAATCCATAAATTCTCTAATTGTCGACACATCCGGCAAATCAATATCCCACCATCTACCAACTAACCTCCAAACGTCACGGGCTACCTGACAATGCAAAATCACGTGAATAATGGTCTCCTCCTCTCTATTACAAATTCCACATCGGTAAGATTGAACATCGAGACCTCTATTCGACAAGTTCTTTCGAGTAGGCAATTTGTCCAGGAGCATCCGCCAGGTAAAGACATTAACTTTTATGGGGACCTCCTTACTCCATCTAGTCATATAGCTATCAATAATCAAAATACTTTTATCAATTATATGTCTAGCCGAAGAAACCGAGAATTTTCCAATACTATCCCCCGTCCAAATCCACTTTTCATCTTGATTAGACATAATATGCGATTCAAGAAGGTAATTGAGCGAGTCCCACTGCTCCAACTCAGCCCCACTTCTCGAGTTCCTTCGAAGCCAGTAAGCATTCAAGGATAACTTTAACCTGTCCGCAACACGAGTTCCACCTCCTGATCCAATTTGTAAATCCGAGGGTACATCTTTTTTAAGAGCGGTCGCTTACTCGGAAGAAATCTGAAAAGCTTGGATTGTTGTACAAAAGCTAATCTTAGAAGGGTGTTTGGATTAGTTTATATGGGTCTATGAGCTTATTTAACAAGCTCTATTTTCTACCGTCTTATCAACTTGAATTTATTACTCATTTGATAATATAAACTCGTAAGTCTAAGAAAAATAAGCTTATTGACTTTTTGAAAATCAAAACAGCCTATAAATCTGAAAAATAAATTAATCCAAACACCCTTTAATATTCAAATGTAAATTATTCACATTTAAAAAACTAAATTGTTATTATCACTTTCTTAGAAAGATAAATATATTCATAACTTTATAGTGAAATATCAATTCTATACTACTGTATCAATGATTATTTGTTATCTAAAAATGTAAATTTAAGAAATTAGAACAAAATGTGACCACAACCAAACTTTGTAAAATAATATAATAATATTATTATAGTCAAATAATGATCTTCCTTGAAAATTGCAAATTACATACTCTGTAGTCTGTAATACATATACAGAGATACATACTTAATGTTACTTGACACGAAAAAAAACTCAATAACTTCGAGTCAAACACTTGTAAGCTCGAGTTCAGGTCGTAAGATATTCTAGAATTGGTTTTTTTGCGCTCGAACTCGGTTTTGAACTTAATCTATAATAAACTTTATTAAGCATTTAACACTCTCTTTCTTAATCCTTAAAAAGGGATATCGAAAATTACTATTTCATCCCATCACTTATCCCTTCACTTATTAATTATATAAATCATTCAATTAATATTATATTTTACATAATATATTTAAATATCTTTTTTCTTCTTTTATATTTAAATAATGAATTGAATTTACGATTACAAAAATTAAAACTATTATAAAAAATCACTTTCTTTAAAGAAGTATCAATTATTATTGCATTCAGATTTCATTAAACATTTATCTCTCAATATTAACATATAAAATCTGTATCTGCTGCTGTGCGCGAAATTCGACACTAATAGTTCGCAACTCATTTGTATTTCTATGCTAACTAATCCACATACGTTGTATATGGAAAAAGTTGTAAGGACTAAACTTGGCATAAGTTAAATCACAAGGGGGTACTCCGCTTTCATAACCTTTGATCTTAAAACCCTACCGGCGTTCCTCAACCCTGAAACGGCCGAAAACCCCTCTGCAAATTCAATGACAATCATTTTTACTCTTTCCATTTGAAATTGAAATTGAAATCAAAACCAATCAATAATACAAATCAATTATGGGTGCAGTATCAAGAGGTCTGATTTCATATATTCGTAATTTGTCATTAAACCCTAATCAAACCCTAACAACACCAATAACAAATTATATTATGAGAAACTTCAGTTCAGATGTACTGATCAATCATTATGAAGAAATTGATGTTAGCAATCGAATCATTGAAGCAAAATCACGAGTAATGACACCTAATTCGAGAAGAACAGGAGTAATTGCTGTTAAATGTGGAATGACGGCACTTTGGGATAAATGGGGAGCTAGGGTTCCGATTACAATTCTTTGGTTGGATGAAAATATTGTTTCTCAAGTTAAAACTCCTGCAAAAGAAGGCATTACTGCTTTACAGGTTTCAATTTTATACTACTATTCATTCACATAATATGTATATATGCATTTGTCTGTGTGTATAGTGATTTATATATTTTATGCTGTTTATAGCTTAAGATATGATTGAAATGTGTATTTGATGTGGTTATTTGATGAAATGGCAAAAAAGATACGCTTTTTAGAAGTAGATCGTTCGATGAGCTCTTTAATATTGCAGATGTTTATGTGTCTATGCGTATTTGTGTCTGTGAATATTATCGAGCTCTTTAATATTGCAGATGTTGATGTGTCTATGCATGTCAGTGTGGGAATATTTGTGTTGAATTGAAGGTAGGTACTGGGATGTGTTAGTCTGTTATTGATTGATTAGTGTTGTTGGTGATTAGATTGGATGTGGCCATAAAAAGGAGAAACATTTGACGAAACCAGAAGTGGGACACTTTAGAGCACAAGGTGTTCCTTTAAAGAGGAAATTGAGAGAGTTTCCTGTCACCGAGGATGCCCTACTTCCCCTAGGAACTCAGATTGGAGTTCGTCATTTTGTCCCCGGGCAATATGTTGACGTCACTGGAATCACGAAAGGAAAAGGTTTTCAGGTGAATCATTGTTTATATACTTTTATGTTTATGTTTGTTGCTCTCTTTATCAATATGGAAAAAAGCCAGGGAGGCTTTTTGATTTTTGAAGTTGACAAACGAACACTACTGTGTTGCATCTTCAGGATCTTCCACCGGATTTTTGTTTCAGATCCTTAAATTTTCTCATTAAATAGCTTGGAGTGATACTTGGCTTATAAAAATTTAAAAAGTTTGGTTCTTCTGATGGCAACGAGTAGAATAAGTTGGACACATAACTTTCAAACTTATTATATTCTTAAATTTGTTTCTGGTCAGTAACTATTGGCTAATGATGACAATGTTTCTGCTTTATTTATTATTCATGCGATACTGTCTTTGTTGGCATTTGTTTCATCCCTTGGGGTAGATCATTTGTACTCAAAAACCTACTTCATTTACATGGTCTAGTTATTTGTTATATTTTGAGCTACATTTTACATCGATTGTAACTCTCAAATGATATGGTACCCAGGGTGTGATGAAAAGATGGAATTTTGATGGAGGGCCTGCCTCTCATGGAGCATCGAAGTCACATCGAAGTGGTGGTTCTACAGGTCAAAGGGATGCTCCCGGTAAGGTATGTACTCATGTTTTTTTCTTCATTCATTTCTATGTTTCTTTAAACAATAGTGGGATTATATGATCAGCTATAGATATTAGCAGCTGTTGGCTCTTTAGCTTTTAATATATAAGAATTCATTGTTGTTCATAAAGAAAAAGAACACATGTTAGTCAATTGTGATAGTTGTTGTCCACCTTTATTGCTAATAGCCTAATATGTCTGTGTTGGATGCTGATAAACTTTTCTGGTTTAGGTGTTCAAAGGTAGAAAGATGCCTGGTCGCATGGGTGGGAAGCAGAGAACAGTGAAAAATGTGTGGGTATATAAGATAGATCCTGCGAGGAACTTGATGTGGGTCAGAGGCCAAGTATGTTTCTGGAATTCCTTTCTATTCGCTATTTAAGTAACAATAGGGCGTCCATCAATGTGTTGGCCGGCTGTAATAGTCTGTTTTGTAGTTTTTTGCTGCAATTGATTGGATTATCACATTGTTAACATGTTGGAACCTCATACATAGATTTCATCTTTCCTTTTTAGGTGTATGTTTATTTTTCTCTTCTAAAGATGTATTTTTATTTCGATTATAGGTACCAGGGAATGAGGGAAATTTTGTATTTATAAAAGATGCGTGGTATAAGAAACCAGATATATCAATGCTTCCATTCCCAACTTACTTCTCTACGGAAGATGAAGATGCGACAAGTTTGGAACCCCTTGTTGCTGATCTTGGGGATACCGATCCATTTATGGCTGCAGATTAAACGTGATTTGGTTCCCCCCCCCCCCCCCCCCCCCTTTTTTTTTCTTTTTCCCTTTTTTTTTTTTCTCAGTGCTTAGAGATGGGTTGGCTTATCCTTGATGAATTTAGAAGCTGCAAAGTAGCAGGGCGGATTTTGTATTGTTTACGCTGGTAATAGAAAGGAAAATGTGATGTTTGGTATTTTGTTACTATTGAAGAATGTGGCTGCTGTGGTGGCTGGTAAGAACTATAGAAGGCCTTTTTTAAAATAAAAATGACATGAATTTTTGTAGCCATTTGCATTGAAATGGTTCTTAGTGATGTTTGTCTTGCAGAGGTGAACATGTGTCTGAGTGATTAATGATTATGTAGTTACAGCATTTGGCTGATCAAGGCATGCATACATTTCTGAGTAAGCTGAGCATTGTATCTGATTAATTATCCTTATTGGTTTTCTTTTAAAAAGATATAAGAAATAAATCCATTTTATTAAGATGTTCGTATGTGTAGTCTGAGTTCGTTGTTATGTCTTACTGCTAGAACTGTAATGGTTAATGAGTTTTGGGGTTAGCCTGGTCTTTCGGGTTGTAGTAAGCTTTTGTTTATAATCAGTTGGTCCGGTAAAACTACTAGCTGGAGTCAAGGTTCACCTACTCAAACTGGTTCTAATGCCATTCACATATTGTTATGTTTTCAAGCTCAGAAAGTTAGACATAAAAGTAGTTGCTTTTTTTTCGTAAAGATTGGACTTAAAAGATCGTTCTTATATAGGAGTACTGTAAATTTGATAAAGATCTTATTACATTATTTGCAAGTTCGATGAAACTTTCAAGTTTCAAACATTAAGTCAACAAACAAAAGCCCAAAGCAATGTTTTGAAAATTGATTTTCTAGTTGAACCGGTGGGACCTTCGGTTCCGGTCGAACCGGCCAGCTCAATCAGGTTTTGTCAAGATTACAAGTTACGCACGCCAGCCGCCAGGAATATATACCAAGTGAGCAATCCAACATGTTTATTTGTGACTTGGGCTAAATTACACGTTTATTGTTTGACCCATTAACATGTTAATTTGTGACTTGGGCTAAAATACATGTTTAATTGTGACTTGGGCTAAAACTTAATCCAGATTCAATTCAAATCAATACGCTAACAGGCTTACATATCTAATAATCCAAATCAAATCACTTTTCTCCCCTAACACATTTATAGTCATGTCAGTGTCACGAATCGCCACCCCTAACTGGAGGTACCGCATTGGAAGTCCCTGTGACGAGCTTAGCTGTAGGGGACATGCAACACTAAGTGGAAGTTTGATGTTCAAATCACAGGTTAAGTAGTACCATTAGATTGATAATTTATAAGCATAAAGTGTAACAGAACAGAGGTGATCATTTCATTACCTACAATGGAATGCATTTATTACTAATCCCTTGAATTCCAAATACAACTGTTAGCTACAACAAGGAACCAACCGCATATGGTTCCACATATTTTTGTTCCCCTAATAGAAACACGTAGCTTCTCACTTGATTCACATACATTTTGGTTCTTCAATGCATCAAGGCAATGGTTCTTGTGAATCTCCCAAACGTGACAAATGAAGATATGCATCCGTTCCTGCAACAACACAATACACATCCATAATCTTGTAACCATTTAGCATAAATTTTGAAACATAGGATAAATGCATATAGAATGTATCCACGAACATACCATAGCCTTCCATGGAGATGATTTGCAGATCACCTCCAAAATACCGAGCATACAAACGGCTAATAGGAAGCCCGTACCCATAACCAGCCATCGTTACCATATTGTCACCAATATCTGACTGATCAGAAAGTGGATTAATAGCAGTACTGTAGAGATATGTAAAGATACTCGGCAACCCACTTCTTGCTATTCCACCCCCTTCATCTGAAACCTACTCATTTGCACACAAATTTGTCAAAATATGGAAAATGACGATTTCTTTTTTTTTTTTTTATTTAAAAAAAACCAACAAAATTATTAGCAGTATTTTATTTTTATAAGCTAGCTAACATGCCTTAATTGTAACATCTTCTTCCCCATCAGCCACTATAATACGTATAGGAGGTGCAATTTTGTCTGTATTCATATACCGTTCTTGTACTGCACGCAATGAGTTTTTAACCAACTCAAACACCATCAGATGCAAGTGTGCAGGGACGTATCTGCCCAAACCAAATGAATCTGTTAATATTGTTTTAATGATAAAAACTATATTGAAGCACAAAAACTTACGGGAATGTGAAACTAGGATCACCATAGATATTGATCTCTGGTGCACTGCCATACTCTCGTAAGCAAACAGAACGCGCATCCTCACTTGCATCTTTTGCTACCTGTGTTGGAGACATCTTTGCATGTATAATACCAATACAATTCGGTGGGGAGTTGGGATCATGAACTGCCACATGTTGACCTGAGTTTGACCCAAATTCGTACCACAAAAACAAGTTTAATTTCCATTTTAGATGCTATTACAAGAATTTATATGAAAGATGATGATGCTAACCAATAAGCATTCGTATTCCAATTCTTGACATATAAAAGCGATCAAGGAACTGTTGAATTTCATCCAGATCCTCATAATCAAGCTGCGGGTCAAGACTTTTTTTCAACTGTTGTACTCCTAGAGCCATAGCAGGGACGACGTTATTATGTCTTACCTTGATCAACTTAATCATTTGTGTAAAATCTCTCTCATCATTGATGTCCTTGATGTCTGGAAATGATCTAAGGTCACGAAATGAATCTAGGTACCAATCTCGCACCTTACAGTTAAAATCACACTCAATCAGACCATTGTTAATATTCTTGGACTCAACAAAACTTGCAATCAATATGTTAAACTAGGCAAAAATAACATAAATTCAGTCATACAGCCTTTGAAGCATATACTTAGAGGACATTAGTATTTCCAAATTCTGTTTTCCATAACATTGACATTGTCATCATTGTTGTCAACTTCAATTTCAACATCATTGAAAACTCTCATGTCAGATTATAGGTTCATAAGCTTTCATTTATCAATTATTACTAAATTAAAGTATCTTCGTATGTTTATGATATTAAGATTGAAGTATTCTTGCTTCCTAGTTTATAACTAACCATTTTTTCAAACGATACCCATAAAACTATTCATAACACTCTGGATAGAAAATTAGTTCATAAACATGTCCAACATTGTCTAAACTTACAGACATATTTTATATGGAACCCCAGAGCAAAAAACTTAATTATAAAAAGAAGATATGAGAAAAATCAAACTTGAACATACCCGGAACCAAAATACATGATTCTAACTATACAGATGTCATAAAAATCATCAATTGAACATACCCAGAACCAAAAAATATGATTTTAACAATAAAGATGTCATAAAAATCGAAACTAAAAGACACCCAGAAACAAAAAGCATGATTATAACAATAAAGATGTCATAAAAATCAAAACTTGAAGATACCCAGAAACAAAATAATCACAATTATGAAAATGAAATGAAAAAGGAACATACTTTAAGAACAGCAGGTTTTTCAGATAAACCATAGGGAAGTGATTCAAGTTCAATGGCACGTCTAGCTATCCTTATAGGTAGTTCTTTATGAAGAAATTGAGCAGCTATAATCATGTTACGGTCTGATGGAACCGACCCAAAATCCAACATGTACCTTAAACTTACACCCGTTTGTTTCATGCAACCCCATTTTTGCACTTCTTCAATCAATGTCTTCGAAAAAATTTCATACAATTTTTTGGTCGCCATAAATTTTCAAGATTTTTGGGATTTCAGAAAAACAAATGTGACAAATCTCATATAATATGTATTTGTATATGCATGTCTAATAATGATATATAACCCCACAATTCAGCTTTACGATTCAAGAATGAAGACGGAGAAATTGGGGACGAAAATTGGAAATGGGGGTGTTCATGTTCGTTTGTAAGGAAAAGGACAAAAAAAAAGGTTACTCATAATTTTAGTTATTTTGATTGATTGATTTTAAGGATGGGCGTTATGTATGGAGAAAATAATAAAGATGGGATCCTTAAATGGAAAACTATAAAGAATGCAAGTACAGCCAACAAAATAAACATTTTAAGCAAAGTTTTAGATTCTAATAATGCGTGAATAATTGTATAACTAGCCCCGTATTACTTGTTTGATTGAAACGGGTTTACTTGAAATGAGGTTGATCTACAAATTTACGAAATTAGGGTTAATATATAAAATGATGTTGAGTTTCATATAAGCAAAAAGTTGTCTCATTAATGTTTTCAAAATTCAGGTTGAACCTGACAAGTGGTCAACTCTTGTTTATGCTACTTTAGTTATGATTTTTTAATCAGTGTGGACAGGTCAATTTTTCAATTGAATGATGTTGAATCGGTAAATCGGATCAGAGATAATATTTTGGTTTTCAAAACAAATATAGTTGTAGATGTGAAATTTTTATGTTTTTGTATTATGTTTAGTTATAATGAAATCAAAGTTCTTAAATTTACTCAAAAATTTGTGTTAGAATTTTTCAAAAATTTTGTCGTACCTTTTCACAATTTAAGCATTTTATTATTAATTTTTTAAAATGTTAGTTTACGTTGAATTGAATCTTTTATACATATGCCTAATCAAAAATTGATGAATGAAATCCCTTCATCGCATTTTAAAAATTTATCATTTCTACGTATCCCAATATGAACAATAAAGCTAGTTTTATTTGTAGAAGTGGAGTTACGTTGATAAAGGCAAAGTTGACTATTAATGTATAGTCAGGGGAGGAGTTAGTAGGGGGGCTAGGTGGTGCTCTGCCCTCTTTTAACGGTGATTGTATATTTAGTATTTAATTTTGTTTTAAGCAATAATTTTTTGAGTTGCAAGTTGCAAATTATCGAGTTGCAGGAGAGTAAAATATGAATTATAGGTTGATTTTGAGAGAAGATGACTTTTTATTAGTTTTTCATTTAAAGCTCTCAACTAATTTTTTTAGAAAAAGCAAGGAAATTTTTATTACTATCACATAACAATTTACAGCTGTATATCTATGCATATACAAATCCCATTATACCAACTACATTTACATAATTGTCATATAGCTCACAGACCTATAAATAAATTGAAATACGCACATCCAGTGATAAAAATTTTCACACTACACCATGTTACTAACTACCAAATTTGTACTCTTCTCTGCTCCCTCCAAATCTCATCTTGTATCTGCTGACCCAATTAGCCGAACCCACCGCTCTATTTACCGCATATCTACCTTTGTGACTCACAGTTCTTTCCGACTTCCATCGGCTTGTCAACCCACTGCCCCCATTGTAACTCCTTCAATTTCATTCTTGGTTTCATCCACTCAAAACTTTTGATTTAAATATCTTGAAAGAGCCCTGCCCCCCGCAATATTTTACCTCCAAACACTTTCGCATTTCTATTCTTCCACAACAAATAGGCCGTTACCCATATTAACCCTTCCCATAACTCATTTTCCCGTCTGCTACTATTTCCACTTCTACCCGAATCCAACAGCTCCACAATATCAATCATCTCACATCTACCCTTATGCCACCAATCAAACACTTTTGACCAAACTAGTATAGCGCTTTGCATATTAATAAACTATGATCAATTGTTTCAATGCATTCATCACACAATGGACATAATAATGAATATAAGTCGATACCTCATTTATCAAGTTCCGTCCGAACCAGTAACCTCTTCCTCCTAACTCTCAACGCGAATATGTTAATCTTGCTTGGTACTAATATTTTATATTTTAGTTTCACCCCTCAATTTAATAGTACGTCAATTAAACTCCAATAATCTACTAAAGTATATAAAAACAAAGATAATTTGTTGAAAATGGCCAAAGATCGTTATATTTTACGAACATTGTATTCAAGCCTCAAATACTAATCTAATACATTAACTACTACAATGATTGTTGGTAAAATATTTCACAAAATTGAAATCTATTTATGCATTTAAAGTTTGAATAAGAAAATACATAAGTTGTTATTGACATATAAATTTTATGCATTAAAAAATGTGTTATTTTTAATTTCTTGTACATTATGAAACTTTTTTATTTATATAATTTTTATTCAATATTTATATTTTTATTTCTTAATAAATTAAACCTCCCTCAATTATAATTTTTAGCTTCGCCGCTGTGTATAGTTGATTGGAAAATAACTAGTACGCTTTCAATGGAGTAAAGTATATCATCTATGAATTATTATAAACTCGTGTCACACTTGAATACCTTCATGTTGATATATATATATATATACACACGTAAGATATGATGAATATAAATAGATAATACCAAACACTCACTCACATTTTGTCGTGTAGTAAAAGTTTATTTAATTATGAAGATAAAATACCAAAAGATTTAAAGTTTTGCCCCTTGTTTCGTTCATTGCAGAATACGAATGATACGTGAGCGTAAGTTAGTGATGCATATATATGATATAGAATGAGTTTATATTAAACCTAAACCTAATCTTCTTTTAGAATAATAGTTTTCTTCAATCAACCTAACTATAGGTCAAGTTATTGTAGATCATGTTATACTTGGTACATATAATTTGGATATAATAATTTGTATGTTGAACAAATATTATTTTGAAATATATTTGAGGATTTAATTCGTTAATAATTGCTTTAAAAAACCTTATCTGAAAGAAAGGACTTAATGTTAAGAAGTTTACATGGACATCAAAGTTCTTACACCTAAGATACGACTGATGACCTATTTAGAAGCTTATTTACATGTAAATAACATATGCATTTAATTGAATCCACATTTCAAAGCTAATATATATATATATATATATAGAGAGAGAGGGTTGATCTACAAGGAATATGTAATCATGGGGGAAGGGAAAGCTAATTCGGACCGCCCGTTAACATTCATTACGGTGAACGTTAAAAATAGTGGGTAGGGGTTTGATTTAACATTCTTCGATCATAAGAAGATGAATAGAGAACAACCACATAAGAAGATGAATAAGAAAGTTGCGGTATGTTGTTCAATCATCAATCCGACCGATCATACCAACGGCGGTGGTTATGGCCATTTCTCTTCGAGGTGTTTAGTCTTGCGCAATACACATATTTTAAAAATCGATTAACAATTAGTGCTCACCATGGACCACCATATATTAGATGAAAATAAGGGTGACTACTACTCTGATAATGAAGGTGATAACAGTGAGGGCGGACATAGATCCTCCAGAAAATAAAGATGAAGTCCACGAGGACAGATTTCTCAAAAAAGGAGGTGTCGAGTAGTGAGCGAGATAGATAGAAAAATTAGGAATTAATGTTTTTAAGGGGGAGAGGTGATACTTGAAGATAAAAAGGGAGAGAAAGACCTTTAATTTCTTTTTTATTTAATGACAATAATAATGAAAGTTGAATACTTAAAACACTATTTGACAAATTTTAAACACATAAGACACATGTATCTTTTTATTGCATCTCATTTATTTTACGTTAAATTTTATTTTACTTGAACCGGCCCCTATATATATTTTTCCTTCCATAAGATTACCGTAGATCGGCCATATATTATATTATTATATTATATATATTATATATTATAAAATAGTGATTGACATGAATTTTTAAGAATTATGAGTAGTTGACGCTTTAATGATTTCGGAAACTAAAAATTCATACTTTTACTTACAAAAGTTCATGTTTTTTGGTTTTGAGGAAGCTGCAAGTAAATTAGGGCTTAAAAATGGCGAATCCTTATTTACAAATGAATCCTCATATGGTGCAGATCAATGGTGAAATTCGTGAAAATTTTCGTGCCCTAGCGTAAGTTTTATAATTATATTCATTTATTTATGTGTGCTATTTCATTGTTTACTCTATTTAGTTGTACTAATCTTCTGATTTATTCATTATGCAATTGTTAGAGTTTTATTCTAGAGAAGTTTGACAATTGTGATTGTTTATGTATTTCTTACCTGGAATATTAGATGTAAATTACTGGCTCAAAGTGTTGTATATACAACTGTATATGTAAAATTATCAATAGCTAGCTCTAGGAGGTATTAATGTACAAGATTGGTTAAAAAGAACCTAGAAGTTATAAGAAGAGTTATAGGCATTATGAAGGAATTAGCATAGTGCCCAAGGAAAATTGTTTTTTGAGGAATTCGAATCTTGACACTGTATTGTTTTGTTTTTCCCTATACAATCACCTTTTTGAATGATTAAGAAGTTCTCCTTTAAGTTGGGAAAAACCAATTGATGAACCCAAGGTCTGAAATTTTAAGTCATCGATGTTAAGCATTCTGAAATAAGATAATGTGGATGCTAATTGAAGTGAAGCTAGTAGTTAACTTGGTTAGTTGGTAACTGGCAACCAACTTTACCGTTAATGTTATAGGATTTACGGTGTTGGGTTTTTAGTACCAAATGAGAAGTTTTGGCCCCAACGGTTGGATGAGGTGATTGGCAAGAATGTCCTGCCTGTGGAGACCTTTTCATGGTCTGCTCTGTAACTGCAGTTGGGCAAAAAGTTATGCTTGTTTGAAATTTGGGTGTTTCCACACACATTTGCCTTGATACCATTATCTTATGAACATTTATGCTTGCTACTCAATCGATTCCACATCAGAATTGAGCTGTAGTCTCTTGACCTAGAGTCAAGTCAACGGCTTATTTTTGGATTTTCAAGTTAGAAAAGGCGGCAGTTAATACCTACTAGAGTACTATCTTGAAATAGCTGATAGCGGTGCATATTTTATTAGTAATACTAGTTTCTTTTTCAGCGAAGTAATATGTGGAGTAGTGGTTCTACTTTATCTATAGTTGGCATATATATTGCATGTAATGGGTGTTCATCAGGAAAAAATTGGCTATGTGATTAAATAGCTAGATGCTAGTGTCGTCAGAATTAGTGAAAGAATATAATTAGTACAATATTTTTTTTCTGTGGTCAAGTTGCCATTCTTAATCTTGCCAATTTGCCATTTTTGATCTTCATATAAAGAGGCAGCACTTATGGTCACATGTGAATCATTTATAATTCAAGCTATGTGCAGTCTGATATTCATCTTATCTTCAATTGAAGGAAAGACGAATAACATATTGATGATAATTATCGACTTTTTTTGGGCTTCAGAGATGGCTTTCAGAAGCTGGACAAGATTGAAGACTCCACTAGACAAAGTAAGTTGTTGGAGGATCTTACAGGAAAGATGAGAGAGTGCACAAGGTATGCAGTCTTTGTTTATAGTTTCCTTTTTCTCTTATATGTAAAAATGCGCCTTCTTTCAAAGCTACAAGAAGTAATTTGCATCTGCCTGATGAAGTAATCTCTGCTTTAAAGATGGCTGGTATTGGATTTGTCTCTCCTTAGGTTGATCGAAGAGTTTGATCGTGAAATCAAAGTGGAGGAAAGTAAAAGTTCTCCAGAGGTCAGCAAGAAGCTCAAGGATGAGAAGCAATCAATGGTAAGATTTAGATGGAACTTGTCATGGTCATGCACCTTAATTGAATATTGATACCTGCAGCATATATATATATATACATATCTGTCTGTTGTAAGTGTTTATTCTAACCCCTTCCATGTGATGGTATATGTCTATAATTCTATATGTACTCCTTGTAGTGCATTGAAGTGTTCTTTTATCTGTTTTAGATGCTGCTAGCTATTGGGTGGGTGATCTTTTAGGGTTTTGATCAGATTGAGATCTTAGGTGGCTACATACTTCTTCATTGTACTAACATGCTCTGTAAATATTGGAACCAACTTGTATATACCAAGATTAGATGTTTTTGTTCAACAAAGCTTTGTTTTTACTATCTATTTATAGTTGACAAAATCTCGAACTTCAGCTGCTTATGTGTTGTTTTTTTAATCATTATATTAGAATGTTACATTTCTGAAGCTTTTGATTATCTGAAGATATTGTAGTAAGAGTCGGTTTGTTTTAAATTTTAATTTTTCATCGTTGACAAACTTTTTAATCTTATTAGCCACCTGCAACACATAAACAGGGTTTTACACACGTGTTGACCCTCATTTGTTATGGTTCTGTTTCTGTAACCCAACTCATTTTATGGAGTGGTTCCGTGTTTGCAGATCAAAGCGTTGAATTCATATATGTCATTCATAAAGATGTAAGTGCATTTACTTTTCTTAAATCATGTATTTTTTCGATGTCCATGTTTGAATCATATCTGATAATCTTTTTTCTTAAAATCCAGATACCAAAACATACTTGGAAACAAGAGGGTTGAACTTTTTATCATGGAGGCTGGTAATAGTGAACCTATGGCTGAAGACTATGCTTGCGTCGCATCAGGTGAGATGACACCATCACTTCTTTTAATTGTTTGGATAAGGGTGTCCTAAAGTCCATGATACATGATGGTTCATTGATATCATCTCGGGACAATTTGGCCTTTTGTATTTAACTGGCAATAATGAGACGTGTCATTGTTATGCAACTAGATTTCCTTCTTTTATATGTAGTTCTTTAGAGCTTATGTTACATGATGTTGATGCCACTCTACTCTAAACGACATAATGAGAACTAGAGATGGCTTATGCTTATTATCAATGTACAGATGTGCATTCTGAAAGTGTAATAGTAGCTTTCATTTAACAAAATTTGTTAGTAGCTCACATGCACTGTTTTGGTTAGAAATGTTAAATCAGGAGCTTAATCTAGCTGGCAATAAGACAATGGACAAGACGGATCAGGCAATTGAACATGCTAAAAAGGTGACATTCTATATCTTTATTTTGTTAGGTGGTTGATGTCATTATTACTTCGTATTTATATGATCTATGTACAGGTGGTTTATCAACCAGTTGAATTGGGAACCCAAACTGCTGCTACACTGAAACGTCAAGTAAGTACTTGCCTTCTTTGTTTTCTTTCTAAAATCCAGTTGACCTTACCTTCGTTCTGTGTCTGAATACTTATTCTAATACAATATTTTTTCAGACTGATCAAATGGGTCTTGCCAATGAACCAGACACCATTCAGGTCTCTATTAAAAAGGAATCCCAGCTTGTTAAAGAGACTGGACACCATGTCTCAACCCATCATTTACCAAATAACTCCCCCCCATCGTCGAGTTCTGTAACCCCACAATTTACCCAGCAACAAGATCTATTTCAACAGTTTCGACAATTTCAGCAACAAATGCAACAACCACCGTCACAACAAATGCAACCACCACCCGAACCTTCTCGCCAAAGAAAAGGTAACAAACCTGCTAGAACACCTTGGACTCCAGATGACGAAACGCTTTTGGCGCAATGTTGGGTACATGTTTCCGAAGAGAAGAAAGTTGGAAACTCTCAAACCCAAGAGTCCTTTTGGTATCAAGTAATGGATGAATACAATTCTGGCACGTCCGTCCAACGGAGAAAAGATCAGTTAAGTTCCAAGTGGAGAGACTTGAACCAGCACGTTACCAAGTTCAATGGCATCTACGTTAAATTGACAAATGAACGAGCCAATGGTGAGTCCGACTTGAACGTGATGGAGCTAGCCCTTGAAACGTATCTACGTGATGGAGGTCATGCATTTACGCATCTTCATGCATGGAATGTTTTGAAGGATAAACGAAAATGGTTGAATCCTGATCCCGTGGTTATTGGAAGAAGAAACAAAAAACGACCAACGGATGATGAAGAAGATTCACCAATAAATCTTGATGGACATGAGCTATTGGGTAACACTACAAATTCATGTCCACCCGACAAGCCAAAAAAAACAAAGCGTCCAACGGATGAAGAAGATTTACCAATAAATCTTGATGATCATGAGCTATTTGGTGATGATGCAATTCCATGTCCACCCGACGAGCCAAAAAAACCAAAACGTCCAACGGATGAAGAAGACTTACCAATAGATCTTGATGATCATAAGCAATTTGATGACGATGCAATTCCATGTCCTCCCAACAGGCCAAAAGAATTAAAAAGTCAACGTTCCTCTTCCACTGGCGAGCGCACGTCAGAGGGTTCTTCACAAGTTAGCGTCGTTTTAACTGAGAGAGTCCTTGAGAAACTAAGTGCGATTCTCCGGAAGAAATCAAATTTTATGGATCAAAAGATTCGTCTAGAGCAATTAAAATTTCTCGCCTTCAGAACGGATGGGATGCTGGAACAAGATCGCATCTTGGTCGAAAAGGAAAAGGCAGCTATCAGGAAAAAATATGCTAACTTGTAGACTTTATATATTTGAATTAGTGTTTTTATTTATCTGAGTGTAATGTGTATTTGTTAGTGTAAATTTTATTTTATTAATGTAATGTATGTATTTTTATATCAATGCATTTTCATTTCATAAATGTAAAAACAGGTATCACACTATACAAAAGAGGTACAGTGTGATTAGAAATGTGGTGCACGAAGTGCTAGTAAGTGACAGAAATACTTAAAGTAATTTCATTTTTATTATAGGTAAACAAAAAGTAACGATCTTTCATTCTTAATTTGAACGATTATCTGATCTAATTATACGTAAAAAAATATATTAGTGTGAGTTATGTGTATAGATTCCTGGTTTGTTTTGAAAAAGAGGTTCAGTGTGATTATGAAACGGTTGAAAATGGTTACGAAAATATATTAAGTAAAGATTAATCAGTTGCGATGACTATATAAGCATGTTACATAAAATGTATCAAAATCAAAGCAAGTCACCCATGTAAGAAATGAATATATAAAAGATTAATTATCTAGCAATCTAATCTAACGATAATAATATTACAACTTACAATTATAATATTACATCGTATATTATATATTATAATTAATATAATTATAATTATAATTTTTATAATATAAATAAGAAAGGATAATCAACGATATATATAATATAAATAAAGATATATAGAGAGTAAATATGCAAAAAACCCTACAATTTCAACAACTTTACAGATGGACACAGCAATTACAGGCTAACACCTGCTGCTCTTTCTCTCTCCTTTTCTCCCAAATTGACTGTGAAACCCTAGGCAATCAACACATACCTACATACTTCATCTATAATCTATCTCTATCATTCTCTTTTTCCTCTCATAAATTCCCTTCCTTTTTTGCTTTTCTTAGTTTTTAGGGTTTTCAGATAAAACTTCCCGAATTTTATATTCTTTTATTTAAATTATTTGGACGGTGAAGTGGTTTACAGTAGAAATACAACAAAATTGACATTCTAACGATTTCGGAAACTAAAATCACACTTTTACTTACCGAAGTTCATATTTTTTTGGTTTTAAGCAAGTTGTAAGTAATTTAGGGCTTAAAAATGGCGAATCCTGATTTACAAATGAATCCTCAAATGGAGCAGATATACGGTGAAATTCGTGACAATTTTCGTGCCCTAGCGTAAGTTATTTTGATATGATTCTTAAATTTATGTTTGCTACTTTTGTTTTTAATCTAATTATTAGTACTAATTTCCTGCTTTACTTACTATGCGATGTTTAGAGCTACTTTTGTTTTTAATCTAGAGTAATTGACCATTGTGATTGCTTATATTCTTCTTACTTGGTATATGAGATGCCAATTACTGGCTAGAAGTCTTATATATACTACTGGGTATGTATATGTATATTTATTAATAGCTAGCTATAGGAGGTATTAATGTACAAGATTGGTTAAACTCTGTTTTAAGTTGGGATTGGAACCTGTAAGTTATTAGAGTTACAGGAACACAAATGAACAAGAGGAAGCATAACCATATGCATAAACGGTAAAGTTAAATGTTAAAAATACTTTTTGTGAGGAATTGAAAATTGCAATAGTATATCAATTTCTGGTAGGCTCGGTTAAAATACATAAGCTAACTAAACTTAACCGAAATGCACATCTTAAAACAAAATATGATTGAGGAGAGTAGGAGACATTCTTGATTTGTACATTTTCTCTTTGCAAAATGAAACAAAATGGGAACCAGAAATTCATGAAAATTTGGGAAAATACAAATTAAAGCCCTAGATGAGAGACTTTGGCGGTGAAGATTTGCGGGAATTTCCATCCCATTGAGACATTTCTATCGGCTGCTTGCAGGCTCTGTAACTCCTTTTGGAACAAAAATTATGCTTGTTTGAGATAGATTGTTTCTGCACTCATTTCCAATGATCCCGTTTGTTCATCACTGTTTTTGCTATCAACTTACTGTGATCCTCATCAGAATTGAGCTATATAGTCTCTTTGACCTAACGTCAAGCCAACAGCAAATTTGTGTTTTCTTAAGTTAGAAAATGTAGCTGTTAATGCAGGCCCACATTGTATCGTCAAACTAGTGAAAGAACAGAAGTGGTACAATTTAATTTATTTGTGGCTAGCTTGGAGCTCTCGTTCTTAATTTTTTATAAAGAAGGGACGTCTATGTTATAGTGTGTATCATATTTACTTTAAACTGCATCCGCTGTGATATTTGTCTTCCCTTGAATAGAATAAAAGAAGTATAGCATTCTGATGATCATCATCGGTTTTTTTCCTTTTGGATTCAGAAATGGCTTTCAGAAACTGGACAAGATTAAAGACTCCACTAGACAAAGTAAACAGTTGGAGGATCTTACAGGAAGGATGAGAGAGTGCAAAAGGTATGTAGTCTTTGTTTTTTTAACCCTCCTTATGGTAAAAAGTACCTTTGTCCAAACTGCTAGAAGTAATTTAAATTTTCCAGTTGAAGAAATCTCTGTTGTAAAGATGGATGTTAATGGATTTGTTTCTTATTAGGTTGATCAAAGAGTTCGATCGTGAAATCAAAGAGGATGAAAGTAAAAATTCTCCGGAGGTCAGCAAGAAACTTAATGATGAGAAACAATCAATGGTAAGATTTGTCGGAACTTGTCATAGTCATGCACCATGGTTGTAAATAACTTCTGCATAGTTATATCTGTAGTGAGTGTTTTTTTTTTATCCACTTCTGTATGGTTGTATATCTATATAATTCTATATGTACTTCACGTAGTGCCTGGAAGTGTTCTTTATCTATTTTGGATTCTGCTAGCCATTGGGTGCATTGGGATTTGGGTGCGTCATTTTCTAGGATTGTGATCAGATCAGGTCTTATGTCGCAACATGCGTCTCCATTGTGTACTACCATGCTCCGTAAATATTGACAATCTCTTCGAACATATAAACTGGTTCCTACACACGTTTTGACTCTTTCATATATTTATTAAGTCTCTTATTCTGTAACGCAATTGTGATCAGATCAGGTCTTATGTCGCAACATGCGTCTCCATTTTATACTACCATGCTTCGTAAATATTGACCATCTCTTCGAACATATAAACTGGTTCCTACAACCATGTGTTGAATCTTTCATATATTTATTGAGTCTCTTATTCTGTAACGCAACTCATTTACAGAATGCTTCTGTGTTTGCAGATCAAAGAGCTGAATTCATATGTGGCCTTGAGAAAGACGTAAATTCCTTTAACCTTCTTTTAACCTCCATGTTTGGAGATACGTATGAGCTCCATATTATTTATTATTTGATAATCTTTTTTGTCGTATATGAACAGATACCAAAGCACTCTTGGAAATAAGAGGGTTGAACTTTTTGATATGGGAGCTGGTGCTAGTGAACCTATGACTGAAGACAATGCTCACGTTGCATCAGGTGAGATCAGACTATCACCCCCTAAAATTATTTGGATAGCAACCTCTGGTTATTAAGATGGTTCACTAATATCATCTTCGGTTGCTAATTTTGGCCTTCTATATTTAACTGGCAATAATGAGATACATCATTGTTATGCAACAATATTTCCTTCTATTATATTTTATAGCTTATGTTACATGATGTTGATGCCACTCTATTCTAAATGAAATAATGAGAACTAAAGATAGCTTACACTTATTGCTAGAGTACAAATGTGTGTTCTGAAACATTTAGCTTTGTTAGGTTTTTCTTTCGATTGGTGGTACAGATCCATTTGTAATTGCTTATATATTTTTTAACAAAATATGTAATCGTATAGCTCACATGTACTGGTTTGTGTAGAAATGTCAAATCAGGAGCTTATTCAAGCTGGCAACAATACAATGGACGAGACTGATCAGGCCATTGAACGCTCTAAACAGGTAACTTCGTAATATCCATATTGTAATAGTTGGTTAATGTCATCATTATGCTTTTTACTTATATGACCCATGTACAGGTGGTTCATCAAACTGTTGAAGTGGGAACCCATACTGCTGCTAAATTGAAAGGCCAGGTAAATACATGTCTTTTTTTGTTGTTGTTGCTAAATTCAGTTGACCTTACCTTTGTTCTTTCTAGTTAGACTAGCTAATATGAATCTTGAATATTTCTTCAGACTGATCAAATGGGTCGTATTGTCAATGAACTGGACACTATTCAGTTCTCTATTAAAAAGGCATCCCAGCTTGTTAAGGAGATTGGACGCCAGGTTTTAAGTCTTTCCACTTATAAAATCTGTCTTTTCTAGGTCTTACATCTTCTACTAAATCACATGTTTCTTTACAGGTGGCCACAGATAAGTGCATCATGCTTTTTCTATTTCTTATCGTCTGTGGTGTTATTGCTATCATTATTGTGAAGGTATCTACCGTCCGATGTTTTTTCTGAATTTTAATCATCTATCATTCGTGGCGGTTTCTGACATGTGGTTGTACTGTTCAATGATAATTAGATTGTGAATCCCCACAACAAAGACATTAGAGACATACCAGGGTTGGCTCCACCAGCTCCAGCTGCAAGGAGACTATTGTATGTAAGGTCTGCAGAGCATTTTTGAGGTATTTGGGAGGATGATTGTTATATTGCTATCGTTTCATATGGCTGTGTGGCTGTGTGCTACGCTATGCTAAATGTATTCTTTTTCTTATCTGAGATGTGCATATCCTACTTTTTTAAGTTTCTCATGTAAATGGTTGTTTGTTTGGGTTCGTTCTTGGTTCTTATTTTTGTAAACCATTCTTGAACGATGTACTGGTTGAAACAAGTTGACATACTGTGAAATTGTCTTGAATATTTATGTTGCATTTTATGTTATGCGTAAAACGTCAGTTGTACTCGTTTGTCATTCGGCACAAGTAAACTAACACCCTCACTGTCCCTATTTGTGGCATGGAAAAAAACTTTATCTGGGTTATTATCGCGATAGTGAAAGTAAGACGTGCAACAAATTTGCAAATTTTAGTTTTTAATGCATTCTTTATAACTAACACCGAAGTTCCAAAAGTGAAAATGGCCTTTGGTGATTACAATCTCACGATGCATCCTTAATTGATACATGAATGCCTTTGAACATTGTTGTTTAAACTGTAGTGAATTTTTTTTCACAAAAAAAAAAATTGTTCTGAATTACTCGCACTCTTTTTATTACAACACTAACATCGTTACACTTGCAACCACTTTGTAATACTAACACCATATGCAAATACATTAATAACATTTTAGCAGCATCATCATGTACAGACTGTCAACATTAAACAACAAATGAATCGTTTAGCTTTCATTGAAGTCTATTTAATTTGGTCTCAAAATTCATACAATAACCGACCATCAGTATCCGACAAGAATACACGAGCATGGCCACCAGAGTAAGAAAATTAAACTCACATACTACAATAAAACTGCTACTACTACATCTGATCGGCATACCTTTGGGTTCAAAAAGAGATGGTTTACTTTCCATAGGAGAAAAAATAGTGGAATAAAGCAATTCTTCTCTTCCACGATTTTTGAGGCTAAGACACTTGAACAACCCTAATCGTACCGAATACTATTTATCTATTTGGTGTATGATGATTATGCATCTCGGCTGCTAAGCTGTGAACGCCCAATATGTGAAAGCCTTGAAGATGCCATTAGAGGTATCTCTTCGTCTATATTCGATTCTGTCATGGGACTAACCTTCCCACTACTTGTATCATCATCATTGTTGATGTCGGGTGCGTATAGATTAGATGACTTCTTCTCAATCCTCCAATCCTGATCATGTACACACCGAGTCAGTCAATTGAAAACAAAATTTGTGCATACAATCTTTCACGTATTCTTAGATAACTATGAATAAGATCCTATTCAGATTGAGTTTGTTTTAGAAAATTCAATATTTCCCCTCAAATAGATAACAACGCATCATGGATAAGTCAGATAGGTTTCAGGTTGAAACAGTGTCATTTTATATGTGGGTAAAAGTCGAAACAAGTCATTGGCCTTCCAACCTTGGGTTGGGGGTTCAAGTCCTGGGGATGGGACAAATGTATATATTCGTGGGTATATGTATATATTTGTCAATTTGTGTGGTAGTTGTTAAAAGTTGACTTTAGGTAACCCTTTACTCTTTTGGCTAAAATTTTGACTTGACCCATTTGAGATATAACACAGCCCAAATCAACCCATTTTTAAGCGAATCAGTAATTGCGCCTTTACTTAAACAAATTCATAGTAAACCTACATGCCCCCTTTAGTAAGATTATCGGGAACATGAAGACCACCGCAATGGAAATGATGACGGGACTGCAAACACCGCAATGGAAAATAATGTTATAATCAAGAATTTCAAAGTTTCAGAAAAATCGGCAAACTGACCTTATTCATTCGTTCTGGGATGCTATCAGTAGGAAGTTGAGATGCTCTAACATCCCTAACCTTTATGACATTGTACATGACTACGCCACAAAGGGCTACACAGAAAAACAACCGACAGTAAGTAGTGCTTATCTCAAAATTATACAAGCCGTAGAAAAAAAATACTTCATACCAATTCCATAGCCAATAACATTGAGACCAGTAATGGGAGACTCTGGAAATATTACAGTTGAAAGAGCTATAAGTATCCAATCTTTGAGGACACCAGCAACTCGAATAGTAACGGCTCCAGTTCTACCAATGACTAGGAATATTGAAAAGTTCAATAACAAAGCACATACGGCGTTGGAAAAGAAAGTCCAGTAATTGAACTGAATCTGTGAAACATCCATGCCAGTCTTCTCCAAGAAATACCAAGGCACAAACAGGAATGCAAAACTGAAAATTGGAAAAACATACTCAGTCTTACAATATTAGCCAGGGGAGCGAGTATTTACCGATAGAATCCAAGGTACCACTCGACACAAAAGTTGTTATTGCTGATTAAAATTTGACACCATTACTGTACGCCCTCTTCACAGGTAGATAAAATGACATTTGCCCCTTAGATCTATCGATAAAATCTTACTGAACTTCGGATAAATGATGTGGCCCAAACAGACCCAGATCTGAACTTTCAGAAAAGTTGCCCACATAAATGAGTAATGTTGACAGCTAAGATTCTTACACGCAATAGTCCTAGAGCCGAAGTAAGAAATAACTCCCTTGACATCGACCTTATAACCCTTCCCCAGGTCCAAACTAAATTTATTATTTGAAGAACTTAGAGAAAACCCACAGAAAAATAAACATATAGAACACCAGAAAGTTAAATACAGACAAAACCTTTCCTCTAGGAACAATATAAAGATAAACTGTTTATAAGCGATGAAAACCAATACCTGCATGGAGCTATGTAATACAAACTTGTAATTGGGTTTAGAGTTAACCCCTTCTTTTGCAAAAGGACTTGGGTTAACACTAGCCTCAAGGCTTCTGCAAAGATACCCGTGCATTGGTAAAGCGTGCCAACAACATTAAAGTGGATTTCCCCGTATGAGGATATCACAACTCCAAAGCTGACCAGCAACATATTCAAGAACACATCCCACCTAAGCTTATCTGTCCCGCACAAGACAGCCATGATAAGTGTTGCCACTGGCACTGTATCAATTTGCAGTTAACAGATATTAGGAGATATGGATAAGGTTTAGGGTTTTGGGTACAGAATGAGATATGCTAGAAAAAGATATACGAAGATCACTTATACATACTGAGAGCTTTCAGCATCTGAATGAAGGCCACTGATATATGCAAGTAAGCAGTGTTGCCAAACCTGCAGGATAGAAACACCAATCATGTTTGTTAAACTTTGAAGGATCTTTTTTCCAACAAAAATAAACACACATTTCTTTTTAGCAAAAACAAATATAGCCGAGCATTCTAAGTTGAAAAAACATGGGGAAGTATATAAAATGTAACATTCAAGAACTACCCGCATAGTCAAAAAAGATGTTCGTAAATGAATCAAAGTAATCCAATGGTTCATACCATAGACTAGATGCGAAGAAGGCACTGATGGGAACTACACATGTTGCATATCTGCCAATACCATTATAAGCGTAATTCAGTGGTAAGGTACAAAAAAACTTATAAAGAATACAGGCAAATCTGATGCATTTTGTAGATCAGATATCTTACATTTCGAACGTCATTTTAACAGGAGCAACAACCTGTGATGTGATGGGAAAGAAGGCAGGTGACAAAGTAGTATGGACTTAGTTCATATTATAGCTTTGAAATATTAAGGCATAAAGAATAGAAGTTATTTGAAATTTAAATAGAGAACTTTACCTTGAAGACACGGACAAGAAGAAATGCTACAGCTCCAGAAAAACCCATGTGGATCATAGTAAGTGTGATAGGAAAGGGAAAATTGAAGTATTTTGGAGAGAGAACCCACTGCAAATAAATAAAGAGATATTATTTAAGACGGAATTTCTTTGGATAAGTATAGTACATAAAATATCCATACAGTAACTTAGTCCTAAGGTAAGTCATGGTAGAGCCAGCAAGTAAAGTCTGATAAGCGCATACTGGCTCCAACACACTGGGCAGATATTAAGATGATCTAAAATTCAGGGAACAATTATATGAAGAAACAAACTATAATGTGCTTATGCAATGTATATCTAGGAGGTGAAGGAGGCCGAGACAAGGGACAATCCTAGAACAAGCTAGCAGAGTCATGCATTCATGAACCCCAAGTTGCAGAAGAGAAAAAGTTGTAACTTGTAAAACTCGCTAAACTTAGTTTGTATAATCCATAGTGAATTTTTGTTTGGCATCACAGGCTAATACCCATCAATCTATGAGGATGCTAAATGTTGGCGACTTTAACTTGTTAAATAGTTAATAAGATATCTGGTTGGGGAAGGATATGCACATCTAAAAGAAGACATTTGTAAGTTAACAGATCTTGAGTGCAGCAGGAGACACAATCTAGGGAGAATAGAGATATTTCTGATTTACATAGATGCCTTCACAATTCAATTTCAATATTGCATAACTTGTAGAATTATACATCTGTAGAACAACTACCATGCACCAACTTTTAAAGGAACATCAACATGATTAGAGGACACACATACGATGGCCCGCTAAAAGAGTTATCAGTAAACAGAGACATTAATATTGAGATATGAGGAGCAAAGCAGTTACCTTGTTGTACAGAATAACTCCAGATGAGAGCAAAATGTAGATTAATAGGTACAGATAAGTCAAGAAAAGTGACTTGTTAATCATTTCTCTGGCAGCTTAATTCACAAGTTTGTTATCGATTCCCAGATCTCAAGTACACAATGAGATTCTCTCCCCAGACTGACGACAAAATTTGGTTTTTCCAGATCAGAAATTATTCCAGTTATCTAAAGGCTATTCGAGGAGGAAGCTTCGTCTTCTGAACCATACTAAACTAAAACAATAACCTCCTGCAAATAGCATAGCAGAAAACCATTAAAATTAGAGAAAATGTAAACAAGCCACACATAGCTAGATCGGTGCTTGTGTATCACAAAAAATAATAATGAACAAATAAATAAAATATAATATACTTTGTATTAACAGAATTATAAAACTAATCAGAGCGAAAAGTTCTCAGAACCTTATCATGCACTTGAAAATTAATGGTGTAGCTAAAACAGTAATCTAAATGAATATCAAGTAAAACCGGAAGTGATGACATTTAAATTGCAAATAGTGCCGACTGCCAAAATAATGAAAGTAACCACAAAAGGAGAAAACTTCTTAAGATGAATATGCAACAGACATGTTAGCAAGTATAACTCGAGATTGACTTCAATCTTAATGTAGAAAATAACTAAAGCAGGCAAAGGCAAGGGTATGACTATAAGTAGCTAACTATAGTTACTATACAGAAGTGATACATTGACGTTGCACCTAAACCATGTGATTTTCTCTTTTCAGTAGGATGTTACTACCATCGTATGTAATCTCCTTTACTACCATTTTCTTTAATATGGCAGCTTTGTTGTCCAAAAACCAGTACTTAAAGGCAAATGTCAATTCAACCTGTCAGTTTCTTCCTTGTATCTGAATTCGGCCTCAGTCCAATCGACTCAGGAGGTAACACTTACCATTTAGATAACTGAAGGCGAGTATGCAACATAATTTTTGGCTTTGGTATCAAATTCTCCAACAAATTTCTTCTCTCAAATTATATATTTTCCCGTAGAAGTAACCCACGGGTTCACAAACTTCACATTATAGAATAAATATGCCTTTTGACTACCCATAAAAGGCTAAATACTGTTTAACATCTTGCATCGATCTTTTTACTTCCATTTCTTTCACCTACTTTCAGTTTATCGTTTTGGTACTGCAAATAGAGTATGAATCGTTTTAGCTACTCTTTTGATATAACCGAGTCCAAAAGAACTATACATTAGACTCTGATAACAATAAACATGAACGAAACAGCCAATATATCCGTGCCTTTACTTGTTGCAGGTCAATGTAAAAATAAATCTCCTCTCCACAGATGTAACCTAATCCAAAATACTATCACCTTAAACATGTCGAGCCACTCAACTTATTCCCTTACACAAATCTCAAATTTGCAAAAATTACAGTATGTTCAAGTCCTTACTCCTTATACACTTCCCCCTACTCTTAATGTCACTATTTCAACTTCCAACAAAACAGAGACACGTAGATCTACAATCCCTAGAGTCAGAACTTGAATTTACACTTAATCTTACCATAATCGACAACCCTCTAAATGCCAGTAGTATAGTACAAGCCACACTAGTGAAACAGTAATAAAATCAACACAAACAACATTCTTCATCCCTAGGGTTTACTAATCATAAAAAAATCCGATTTCCAGATACAATCCGGTTGCAAAACCCAAGTATCAACTCAACGTATAAAATCTCTACATTCAACTTAACATACAAGCATTTAGCATTCAGCTATAACCTAACGAAAACCTCAAGTCTTTTTAAAACAATAAACAAAACAGATTTAGACACAAATCTGGTGATCTAAATCAGAAAATGCGAAACATAAATGTAATAATAATAAAAGTATTAGTAAACAGTATAAAGTAATTGATACCTTTCAAGATCGATTGTTACGAAGCTCTTTTGGCCAAGTGTGTTTAGCAGATCCTTACTGTGTGAACACAGAGATATGTGTGCATTTGTGAATACAGAGTGATGAGATGAATATATATAAAAAAATTATCTATTAGTAATACTCCGTATTATATTCAATATTTAATTTAATTTAATTTAATTAATTTAATTCGTATTTATTTTAATTTAATTATTAGAGTTAGAGATAAAGTGTAAGAGAGAAGTAAAAGGATGTAGGTTTGGAATCAGAAGAAAAATTAGAGTCTTGATGGAGATCTTTGTTTCCACAATAAGAAAATATAAGAGAGTGTGTGGGGTTAGGGTTTGTTTTTGTAGTCGGCTATTCGTTGTTCTAGATCCTCCTATTGCCCCCATGACTTTCAGGACCCTCAACTTTTGGTTATTTCTATTCTCAGATATAAAGTATTTTGGTTTTGTTTACTAGTTACAGTAAAAACTAGCTCCTAAAAGTTTTACATACTAAATCGATCTTATTTGTTATATATTATATATATATATATATTTCACTTTTCACTTTTCATGGCGACAATTAAATTTAAAAAAACTTGATAAAAATGTATAAAACATCATATCAATGTTCATCAAATTGAGATTTAAATTTATATATTTTCCATCTACAAAATATTAGGATCACAAGAACATATCAATATTCAATATTTAAAAAGTCTACTAAAATATTTTCAGTATTTATACATTAAATGTGTGTTGTAAAATATATCAAAATCAAATGTGTGGCAAGTTTATGACATGTCATTAGTTGTAACATACTAGAGTAAAATGAACAAATTAGTTAAATTAGTTTTTTAACAACGAGATTAGTGTAATCCTATTTCTAAATCATTGATTCATTGATTCAATCAAATCAAAATAGCATCACCAAAAAGGCATTGGCCTATAGGTGTTAAACTTCCAAATATTAGGTTATCGTTAACTTATAAGTTTAAGTTCTGATTGAGACAAGTTTACAAATTCGTAAATAAATATATATATTTGTATTAGGTTTGTTGTATGGGCATGAGTACTTGCATTTGCTACTAAATAGTATATATAAAAAAGTAAACCATACCATCATATGCTTAGGAGGTGAGGTATATTATATACAAGGTTGTAAAAGCCGCTAGTCGATGACTAGTCGGTCGGGACTTTGTAGGGACTAATCGGTGATAGTCAGATTTGACTTTTTTTACATCTAACTAATAAATTTCAAAATTATATGTATAACTATAGAAGAGAACTATAAACATAAACTTTAACATAATTGTTTAGAAACATTGATCCGACTTTGACTTTGACTGAATAAATTGTACTTTGACCGACTAATCCCGGACTAAATCCGACTTTGACTGATTTTGACCCATTGACTGACTTTGACCTAGTCAGGGACTAGTCGCCTGAATTTTACATCACTGATTACATACATTATACGCTTTTAAATCTATATCTATATCTATACTCCCTTATGATTCATTGCAATTTTGCCTCAATGCTTAAAGTTTTGAATATGCAAAATTACGATCTTGCCCCTTCCGCAATTAAATAATAACAAAATCATAATTACTTAATTTCTCAATTAACTCTAATGATAGTTACTTAATTGATCAAGTAACTCTAAGTATTTATGGAATAAGAAATCTCCCTACTTGCTACTTTTATGCTATCAACCTTCCATCACAAAGTCAAAATATATATTAAGATACGTAAGGATTACATTTTCCGTTGCATATCTTTTACACAATTACTTAAATGCACATTGCATATCTTTTCCATTACATATATTCAACAATCAATTTGCAAGTTCTAAGTGAACCCGTCAGTCAAAATAAAAACCGTATATAATGAGTTACCATGCTCATTTAATTTGAATGAATCCGACAACACAATCACCATACACCTTGTTATCAAAGAGGACCCGAGTAACAACACGAGTATTGGTCTAATGATTGTTGTTAAAAAACATCAATGTAACTCCAACAATCATCGCAATTCTAGTTAATATCTTGAGCCTTATCCCTCAATATTTGGTACCAAATTAAGGGGGTTTTTTTGGTTTCTTTTTGCTATGTTTATATCATCAAGAGGGTTTTGTTAGGTTTGGTTTTCAATTTAGTTGGATTAATTGTTTATGTGATTGATGTTACCATATATATGGTTAATAAAGGTTTTCCTATTTACGAGATCATATAATTTCGACTAGATTGTTTTAAATGTGAATATTGTTATTAATCGTACTATTGTTGGCATGTTGATTTCATGAGCCTTACCCCTCCATATTAATTGTATAGTATTTTATTATTAGTGTTAAAAGGGTCATAAAACTTTATTAATAAATATAACTTTTCAATGGAAATATTTATAATTGTATGTTGTTGGCAAAATGTCAACATGTTTTAAAAGGTTGTAGGCAGAGTTTATATTACATTATTTAATACAATGGAGCCCATATAAGATGCTATTAATTAATTAATTACTAATTTAGTGATTGAAAAACTTGTGTGTTGAAAATTTTACATACTTAATTACTTATAATTACTTCATCATGATTATGATCTAAAATTCAAAAATGAAGGATCAACACCTTTTCGGGATCAATTTTGTAAGATCTTAAGGTCTTATTAATCACGCGTCAACTGGATAATCATACTTGTATTAGAGAACAACTAATAACTTAATCTGATTAAACAATCAACGACGACGCTTATGAGATTCGAATTGTGCTGCATTTGTCATTTATTTATTACTATTATTATGTCTTTTATTTGTAAATTTTTCCTTGTTACGCCATTGATTCATGTTATCAAAGCCTTTCCTTTTTTAATCATGACTGTCAATTGTATTGAAGGTGTACTGATTCGGCCAGAATGCCCTCTATTTGATTATTCATGTTACGATGAATTTACAAAATGTTACTGTACCTTGCAATATGTACTATTGATAACTTACATATAAGGGCTGACTATGATAACTTGCATATTAGGGCTGACTGTGACAGTTTAAAAGTATCCAAGGGCCTAAATAAACTTTCGCATGCCCTTGAGTTTCTCGAACCAAAGGAGCAAACTTGATTGAATGATAATTTTATTTCACACCCTTGTATTATGAAGATTGAAGAATCAACCCACCAAACTATAAATTCACAAAAACTATAAAAAATAAACAAGAAACATGTCAAAATAGATTTGGCAACAAATGTTATACCATATTGTCAGGTAAAAACTTAACAATAATTGGGCACCGTAAAGTACCAAGGACAATACCACGAGAGAAACAAAAACAAAAGTTCAAAACCCAAAACCAAAGTAAAAAATTAATCCAATAACAAAACCTACTTAAAATCCCCAAAAAGGGTAGCAAAAAAGTACCAATAAGCAAATTCATGTTCACCAAAAGAAACAGAGATGTAAGCTTAGTCAACTTCCTCCATCTTACTCTCTGCATCACCATCACCTTCCTCCAGTGCAGGCATGTCAACGTCGCCATCACCGGCATCTCCGTCAATGCTCAAACCAAGCTTCAACATTCTATGGATGCTGTTGCCAAATGTGTTAGGATCATCAAGACTGAATCCAGAAGTGAGCAATGATGTCTCTGAAACAGCAACATCACCAAGTCTTTTACTGACTTTTCGTTCTTGTCAGCATCCGCCCTCTTCCTTAATTCCTCCATGATCGGGATCTCAGGGTTGATTTCCTTAGTTTTCTTGCTTGACATGTAACCAGCCATGCTTGAATCCCTTAAAGGCTGCGCTTTCATAATTATTTCCATGTTTGCAGTCCAACTGTATTCACCTGTACCCAAACAACAGGGAGAATCCAGCACACAGTCCGAAACTATAACCTTTTCCACCTTACCGCTCAGAACATCCTTGACCACCTTACAGAGACCCTCAAACTTTTCTTTCAAAGGTTCCTTCTTTTTCTTCTCGTCTTCACTTTCATCAAGTTGCAAACCTTCCTTGGTCGCTGAAACCAACTTCCTGCCCTCAAATTCCTCGAGTTGACTGACTGCATACTCATCAATAGCATCCACCATGTACAACACCTCATACCCCCTTTTTCTTCAGTTTCTCCAGGAACGGGGAGTTCTCAACAGCTTTCTTGATCTCACCAGTGATATAATAGATGTCACTTTGGTTCTCCTTCATTCTAGTTACGTGCTTCAAGCTGGTCATCTCGTCTCCACTCTTGGTAGAATGGTATCGAAGCAATTCAGCTAGTCTCGTCTTGTTTTGGGAATCTTCATGGATACCTAACTTGAGATTCTTGGAGAAAGCTTCATAGAACTTTTTGTAGTCTTCCTTGTTCTCAGCAATCTCTTGGAACAGCTCGATGCACTTCTTGACCAAATTCTTTCGAATCACCTTGAGAATTTTATTTTTCTGCAGCATTTTTCTTGAGATGTTAAGAGGCAGATCTTCAGAATCCACAGTACCCTTCACAAAGCTCAAGTATTTGGGTATGAATTCTTCACAGTTATCCATGATAAAGACACGGCGGACGTAAAGCTTGATGTTGTTCTGCTTCTTCTTTGTGTCAAAAAGATCAAATGGTGTTCTTTTGGGAACAAAAGCATTGGCTTAAATTCCAGCTGACCCTCAACTGAATAATGTTTCACATTCAGTGATCGTCCCAGTCATTAGTTAAAGTCTTGTAAAAAGCAGCATACTCTTCTTTAGTAATTTCTTCAGGCTTCCTCATCCAAAATAGGCTTTTGCTTGTTCACCAACGACCACTCGTAGGACACTTCCTTGATCTTCTTCTTTTTCTTCTCTTCCCTTCTCCTTCTCTTCATCAACTTCCTCGACTTTTCCTTCCTCTTCTTTCTTCTCTTCTTCATCTTCATCTTCGTCATCAGAAATTTCTTTTTCAGTTGTCTTCTCAACCCACAGAGATATCGGGTAGCTGATGAACTCAGAATGCTTCTTGATCAGATCTTTAAGCCTACGTTCTTCAAGTGTCCCTAGTAACCGTGAATGATCCTCCAGCTAGGGACTCCCAAAAATACTGTTCATCGTCATTGTGTTTGGTTGTTACCACAACTTTATCAGCAACCAAATAGGCAGAGTAAAAAGCAACACGAAACTGTCCAATCATTCTAACATCAGCACCAGCTGCTATAGTGAAGTAGTTAGTGTAAGTGAAGTATAAACACTTTATGAGCTATTTAAAAAGATTAGAAGTGCAGTTAATGACGATGGATTAATCAATAAGGTCTGTATTGTAGGTGGCATTATCCTGATCTGGTAAGAAAGTGAAATAGTGGTTATAACTAAGCTAGATGACTTGAATGCAGGAAAAGTTTCAGCTGGCATTGTTCAAGACTAATAAAAAGGAAAGCTTGTTTGCTGATCGGGTACAATTGCTTTCTAAGCATCTTTTGTTAATTAATACAATACCATGTAAGAAGTAATGTTGTTTAGAGGTTTTATCGGTTACTTGATTTCAGGTATTTAACTTGTTTGACACAAAGCACAATGGAACCTTGGGATTCAAGGAGTTTGCTCGTGTACTTTCTGTGTTTCATCCAATTGACTCTATTGATGATAAGATTAACTGTAAGTTGGAATTGTTTGACAGGTTATGTTTGTTTCATTTTTCGATTCTCTATATGTGAACACTTAGACCCCAAATTTTTCAGTTTCCTTTCAGCTTTATGATCTTAAGCAGCAAGGTTTCATAGAGAGACAAGAGGTATGTTGTAGGCATATATGCATACATACATATAAAGGTAATGAATGTTTAATTCATTGGGGGTATGATGTTCAATGTAGGTGAAGCAAATGGTGGTGGGTACACTTGCTGAATCATGGATGAATCTTTCTGACGATGTTATAGAGAGTATCATTGACAAGGTACTTGTAATAATATATTACTCTTTTCTAGTTTTAGAAAAGCTGGTTTAGGTAAAATTCAGCTTTTAACCTCACATGATTTTAAGAAATCTGAGTGACAAGTTGGTACTTTGTTTAGACATTTGAAGAAGCTGATACGAAACATGATGGAAAAATCGACCAAGAAGAATGGAGAAACCTTGTCATACGACATCCTTTACTCTTGAAGAATATGACTTTACAATACATCAAATAAGTTCTGTTTACATAAACATTTGCTTCTCAAAATGTTTAAAAGTTCACAAGTACCAATTTCTACCTCTCAAATTGAACCAACAGTTGATGTTTGTTACTGGTTTTTATACAGAGACATCACAACTACATTCTCAAGCTTTGTTTTTCACTCGAAAGTCTAGGATATGTAAGAAGTTCACCATTTATGCTAAGTCATCACAGATAGATGTAACAAGATTTAAGATTTATTTTATCTTTTTAACCATCACAGGTTGCCAGTTTGGTCAAATTATGGCTACATAGTGACTATGTATCTTCTCTTTTTTCAAGTGCATAAATATGATGTATTTGTTCATAGGAAATCTGTACATGACGTGAAATAAAAATTTTGTTGTGTAAATTTATCTTCGTATGTGGTCTGCAATTGAGAATTGCAAGAGACCTATTTTTACATCTACACTCCAACACAACTAAAAAAAAATAAAAAATGCTAGGCTCAAAGAAATTCTCAGATATGAGTCTAAAAACATAAACCATATCATGATTCATATTTCATCTGTAGCAAAACTAGCATGCATCACACAAAATAGAGGTTCTACATCACATAGCAAAAACGATACTACTGCCTTGTCATACGAAACATGTTCCATAGAAATAACAAAGATAATGGACATGATTAAAATAGTTCATAAACATAAAACAAGACCACGAGTAAAACTAGATTGTTTAAAGTAGTCAACCTCTTCCATCTTGCTCTCAGGATCGACATCAGCTTCCTCCCAAGCAGGCACGTCAGCATCCTCATCAAAACTGAAACCGAGCTTCAACATTTTGTGGATTCTGTTTGCGAAAGTGTTGGGCTCATCAAGACTGAACCAAGAGGTAAGCAACGCAGTCTCAAAGAGCAGCAAAACTAAGTACTATCTGAATTATAATCATCAATCTGTATTCATGGTGGTTATACTGTTTAATACTAATTAGATTGTCAATCCCCACAACAAAGACATCAGAAACATACCAGGGTTGTCACCGCCAACTCCAGCTGCAAGGAGAATATTGTATGTAAGGTCTGCAGAGCATTTTTGAGGTATTTGGGATGATGATTGTTTAAATGCTATCGTGCCATATGGTTGTGTGCTAAATGTATTCTTTTTCTTATTTAAGACGTGCATATCCTACTTTTTTAAGTTTCTCATGTAAATGGTTGTTTGGTTTCATTCCCATGGTTCTTTTCTTGTAAACCGTTATTGAATGAGTGATATTATTTCTTATTGGATTCATACAAAGACAGTACACAAACATATATAGGAGAAACGTAAAACCCTAATCTAATTATGGGCCGAGCCCGTTCTATACAAAGCAGTCTAATAAAATGTATCCACTAACACTCCCCCGCAGTTTGAGCGGAGAGGTGTTCGAACGCTTAAACTGGAACAAAATCTATTGAAGAGCGTAGCAGAAAACATATTGGTAGCGGAAACACTTTGTCCGATTTTTAAGTGACATGACAATTTAGTTGATGTTAATAATTATGATTTTAAGAAATAATAATGTAAACTAGAGGGATGAGAAAAGAGATATTTGAGAAAAAGATGTAGAATAATTAGTACGACAGAAAGATGAATAAGAAATCGTTTTAGGAAAAGATGGAAAGGAGAAAATGAAAGTTAAAAATTAGATAACTAAAAGGAAGTGATATCAATTAAATTAAAAGAAAATATGTTCTGAAAAGAGATCAAAGTTTGAGACCAGTTAATATGACTTGCCAAAAGTTAAAAGATGCAGATGGGATCTCATATTTATAAGAGTAGAGTAACGGAAGCAAAGAATTAGAAGAAGGAGCGATAGGAAAAATAAAATAGATATATTTTTCTTTCTATTTGAATTGAAAGCTGCAGAGAAAGTGGAATTTTGATTTTTTTTTCTTTTATAAGGAAGAAAAGAAAAGAGTTTGAAATACACAAAGAAAGTAGAAGTGGAGGATAAAGATTAAGTTTTTCTTGAATAATTGAGATCTAAGTGTGTCTTTATTATTTGAAAGTTGAAACAATGATACTAAGAAATGTATAAGGACTTAAGTTCACTGTAAATTTCTAATGGTTAATATAAAGAGTAAAGTGCTACATAAAAATGCAACGAAAACATATCTAATAATAGCAATTTAAAAGACACTAGTTCGTCTTCGGGTCAGCATTCACTACATCAAAAGATTAATATTACTTTTAATAAAGATAATAATGATAACTATAATGTTACAATAGATACGGTAATATATTAATAAGTGATCGTACTAAAAGTAACAGAAAATATTATCTTATATATCGATAGAAAAAATATTTATTTAATAGGTTTTCAAATAGATAACACTATTTTTGAGTTTAGTAAGACCGGTGATTAAAAAAATTGAGAGTGATTTTATTCATCTTAGGTATGAGGAGCGATACAGTGATATGATCGGCAGAAATGTCTGAAAAATTCAAATAAGTAAGCCTTTATTAAAGTATGTTGTAAAAAAAATAATAAGATTCAAAGTCGATGATAAAAATAATACGAAATGGACAGACGAAATTAGAGAAAGATTATCGACCTTCTTCGTTATATTATCGGAGTCACCACGTTTTACATGGATATATGAAACGTTGAAGACTTTGATCAATAATGAGGATAATATGGATTCAAAAACTGTCAATTAGATTCAGGATTGGATGATCAAACTTATTCATTTATTGCGACCCTCGAAATATTTGCCCAGGAATGGATAAGTTTGATCATCCAATCCTAAATGTAATTGATAGTTTTCGAATCCGCATTATCCTCCTTATTGATCAAAGAGTTCAACGTTTCATATATCTATGTGAAACGTATTTTCTTCGACAACATAACGACGACTGTCGCTAATCATTCTCTAATGTTGTCTCCCCATTTCGTTTGATTTTTATCACTGACTTTAAACCTAATTATTTTTCTTACAACATATTTTAATGTATTAATGTATTTTTACCTATTCGAATTTTTTAGACCACTCTCAATCATATCATTGTATCGCTTCCCATACTCAACATACATAGAATCACGCCCAAGTTTTTTTTAATCGTCAGTCTTACTAAACTCAAAGATAGTGTTATCTATTTCAAAACATATTAAATAAATATTCTTTCTATCGATATATAAACATATCTTCGTTGTTTTGAACTTTACAATTCAATACTAATTTCATATAATTACGTTTAACACGATTACTCCCTAATATCATTATATTGTAACCTCATAGTTATCACTATTATCTACATTAAAAGTAATAGTATCTCCTTGATATAGTGCATGATCACCCGAAAACCAACCAATGTCTTTCGAGTTTATAATATCTAAATCTGTCTTTATTACATTTGTATGTAGCAATTTATTATTCCCTTTAACCATCTGAAATTACAGTGAACTTAAGTCTTTATACACTTGTTTGTACTCTTAATGTTATTGTTTCACCTTTCAATTAATACAGACATAGTTAGTTCTACCATCTGTAGAGGAAAAACTTGAATTTACACTTAATTTTACTCTATATAATCAACAACCCTTTAAATGCTAGTAGTATAGTACCATCCGCACTAGTGAAACATTAATCAAATCTATATAAAATCATTTTTCATCCAAAGTATTTACAAATCATAATATAAATATAATTATAATAAGTAAATAGTAGAAAGTAGTTGATACTTTCAAATATCAATTGTTAGAAGCTTTTTTGTCTGAGTGTAACAAATCCTTAGTGTGAATAAGGAGTTATGTGTATGTTTGTGAATGAGTGTGATATTTTAATTTATATGTTATTTATCAATAATTGTAAGAACATTAGTAATTATGAACTTAAAAGTAAGTCCATACCACTGCCACATCATTCCGTATCAGTAATCATGAACCTCGAAAGTGGAGGTATATAAAAAGCTTATGTGGCCTTTTAAGATTTTAGCAGGTGGTTGGTCGTCTTTCATCTTTCTCTGCATTCGTTAGAAACTTTGATTTATACCTTTAACAAAATAATATTAGTCTTATATAGTTGGAAACTATATGTATCTTATCTATTTACATCCAAAAAGCATGTATGGTTTTTTCTAACCTCGTTTGAAGAAAGAACCTAATGTTTTTTTTCATTGTGTTTATTTTTTTATTTACCATTAATATTACTACTATTAAATTAATTAGAATTAGAATTTCTTAATAATATTGTAAAAGGACATAAGTAAGTAGTAATACGAACAAAAAAGATGTAATGTAATTTTGAAAAATATCATTTATAAATAATGATTTTTCATTTCAAAGAAAAAATGTCACTCAACAAGGTGTGATTTGGTGAATACCAAAGAGTAGAATAGTAGAAGAACTAGACTACTAGAGCATGGTGAATAGCATACACTCCTTTAGTTGGTTGGTTAGTAACCGGTGACATCTATATCTTGTCATGTTGAAAAAAAATAATAATACTTCTCATAGAATGATCTTATAAGACTATTATAAGGATATCTACATAATTCTATAAACACATTTTATTAAAACCAATTATGCATATGGTATTAAAACCAATTATTATGTAGAAGGATATCTTCATAATACTTCCCAAGTTTTTTTATCACCAGTCTTACCAAACTCAAAGATAATGCCATTTATTTCAAAACCTATTAAATAAATATTGTTTCTGTCGATATATAAGTTAATATCTTTGTTGTTTTGACATTCATAATTCAATACTAATTTTATATAGTTAGGTTTCGCACGATTATTCCTTAATATATTATATATCATCTTATGTATTGTAACATTATTATAGTTAGCACTATTTTATACATTTAAAGAAATAGTACATCTATGATGTAGTGAATGCTAACTCGTTTAGGAACCAACCTCAAAAGACACTGATTCATCTTAGGGTCCGCATGCCCCACATCATGGAGATACTACTATTAATTTTAATGTAGATAATAGTGCAAACTATAATAATGTTACAATAGATAAGATGATATATGTTATATTAGAAAGTAATCGTGTTAAACGTAACTATATGAGATTAGTATTGAATTATGAATATCAAAACAACAAAGATTTTTACTTATATATCGACATAAATAATATTTATTTAATAGGTTTTCAAATAAATGGCAATATCTTTGAATTTGATAAGACTGGTGATTCGGGATGAATTAAAAACACATTTTTTGAAAGTTTGATGAATTAAAAACACCATTCGTTTGTTGGGTACCCACTCCAGAGATTCGGGATAAGTTAAATTCACTCGTAGACATTAAACCCTAAAAAAATTTAGGCATGATTCTACGCATCTTGGGTATTATGAGCGATACAATGATATGATTGGGAGTGATCTAAGAATAATTCAAATAGGTAAGATTCAATTAAAGTATGTTGTAAGAAAAATATGAAATGATTGTCGAAATAGGATCATACGAAATAAGCGGACGACATTAGAGAAGGATTTGCAACAATTGTCATTATGTTATTGGAGGCAACACGTTTCACATAGATATATACGAAACGTTAAAGACTTTGATCAATAATGAGTATAATGCGGATTTGGAAACTGTGAATCACATTCAAGAGTGGATGATCAAACTTATCGGAGGGAGTACGATCGTCAGAGTTGGGTACTTGAGGGAATACGGTCGCAAGGATGAAACTTAAAAGAATTGACAGAAGGACCCCACCAGGAGAAGAGCATGCAACTTAATTTGACTCATCGCGCGGAAACGTCTAGACAAAGTAAGGATTGACGGATATCATAAAAATGAAATGATGATTGTTCATTTCAAAGAAAAAATGTCAGTCAATAAGGTGTGATTTGGTGAACAGCAAAGAGTAGCGTAGTAAAAGAGCTAGACTACTAGAGCATGGTGAATAGCATACACTTTAGCGTAGTAAAAGAGCTAGACTACTAGAACATGTATGTCTTGTCACGTTGAAAAAATGATCTTATAAGGGGGTTGCCAATGCTACGTCGGTTGTTGCTTCGGTTCGAACAGACAAGATCGACACTATTAGCACGGCCTCGTCACTTGTCACGTAAGTTTGGACTTCGTCGGATACCCAATGGGGTTCGGTTGTTATTTTTTTTCAAACAAACTAATGTTTGTTTTTAATTATTGTATTTTTTTTAGGAAATGTAATATTTATTTTTAATTATTGTAATGTTTTTTATTTTAATGAAATGTATTTTATTTTAATTATTGTGTTTTAAATATATAAATTAAAAAGTGACCGAAAAACTGACCTTGACCATTGACACGGGTCAGTCAGTTTTGACAGTTTTGAGAAAGCTGACGTGTCGCTGATTTGACAAAAATTAACCGATCGATTTTGTCTTAGCATTGGACATGCCCTAAGACACGTCATATTAAAACCAATTATGCATATGGTATTTTTTGAACTAGAAGGATATATGCTCGGTGTGTAGCTATTCCTGTATTTTTTTTTTATTATTATATAATATTTATATATATATATATTATATATAAATAACAATATATCAATAACATTACATTACATTCCAATTATGCATATGGTATTTTTTGAACTAGAAGAATTAGTTCTTGCACCCAAAGGAGGATATATGCTCCAAGTGGTGCGTAGCTATACATCTCTTGCATATATGAAATAATCACATGCGAGTGTGAGAGTGGATGATTTTAAAGTAACTTTTGAACTTAATTTCATTTACATTGTAGAATGAGATGAGGATGGAAAAGAATGAAAATGGTTACACACCTGTAGCCTGAACTCAGGCTGTGGAGTATCCTGTGCATATATTATTGCAGGTTGTGGTCGAACAACGTTTGTAGGTATTTAAATAACATATCTATATTATACTATATATGTGATTCTGATTTACACCTAATTTGTTTGAGTTCTATTTGTATCCGAAAACGAGTTCACTATTTTTATAAACAAAAAGTTCTTTCGACTTCTACGTGGAAGTTGTAGCTCAAAAATGCGTATTTCATTTTTAGTGGCTAATTTAGGTCATAAATAAAAAGTGTTTATATTTATATGATGCATCATTAGTCACATGCAAGAGTTGTTTTGTTTTATTAGTACGAGTATTGTGAATATTATCATAAGTGTTTTATATGTACACTTTTTTGATGCTTTAGACAATAAACCTTCTAAGTTATGCATATGTGTTATTGTGAATTTTATCATTTTCCTTACACAATTCTATATTGTAGTGGTATTTTTTAGTTTAAGTTGATAAAAATTGACATTTATAATTATGTATATGTGTACCGATTCTACGTACTTTAGTCTTTCTCATAATAATACATATCTAATATCTATATCTATATCTATCCTTACGAAATTACAAAAATTAACAAGGGCCATGTTGCGTGAAAAACCACCTGGTCAAATCATATACAAAAACCACACCAACCTAAAATAGATCTATTAACTTGTATACAAAAGTAACATAACTTCCATTACCACATGATATACAAAAGCATAACATCAAAAAACTATAACACGTACACCTTAACATGACTAACAGCACACATTAGATCTAACGACAACATAGACATAATCATGTAAAACAACACTGATTAAACATAAACAAATCCAGATCTAGAGATCAAAAGCATAACAAACATCAGATCTAACATAAAACCAACATAAGTGCAAATAAAACTCACCAAAACGGTCTGATTAAACATAAACATGTCCAGATCTAGAGATCAAAAGCATAACAAACATTAGATCTAAAATAAAACCAACATGAGTGCAAATAAAACTCACCAAAAATGGTGTTAATAGGGTTCATGGCGACTTGATTCTTAGCGGCATCACCAATCAACCGTTCGGAATCAGTAAACACAACATAAGACGGTGTTGTTCTGTTACCATACACCAACACATGAATATGTAGTTCCTAACTCTAAACCGATTGCTGGTCCTTCACCTTTGCCGGCCATTGTTTTAAGTGTGAGTGTGTATTTTCTCTGTCTGTAAAAAGTGTGTGAAATTAAGGTTTGTAGGGAGAGAACTATATGAGAAGGTTTAGAAACGGATGAAAAAAGGTGATATATATTGAGATGTATGTTTGAGTTCTAGAATGTTCTTCAACCGTTCAGATTAATATTAATTGTTGTTACTGTTCTTTAATTTCATACGGTACATACCACTTCGCAAAAGCTGCTATGGATAGAGTTTCTGCAGAGTGTATTGATGGCAGTGATATAAAAAGGATTTGAAGGAAAATGCATTGTCGTGTCATGAGCAAATATATGAAGTTTTTATTCTCTTTGGAGGTAAATTTGCACCTTCATCTTTATTTTCTGTTTATTTGTTATTTTTCATCACCTATTTCAACTCATAATCATACACAATCATTTTGTTAGTTAAATCATCAGAGATTATTGTCTATAAAGATAATTATGTATTTCTCTTCATCAAGATAAATACTTAATAGTTAAACTAATTGATAGGGAGTATTCAGAATTCAGGCGAAGGAAGATGGTGTTGGAGCCACTTGGAGGTGATACCTTGGTTAGTATAGTCTTGTAGAAGACCCATAAAATTAGTGTGTTTTGATTTGTATCATCATTTATGATAAAAATTTATTAGTTTAAGGGGTTGTTTAGTTAGCTATTAATGGACTTAATGTTATAGCGGGATTATTCGGTCAACACTTTGACTTGTTTACTTGAGACTTCAACTTTAAGCTCATTGATTATACGGTCACTCGATAATAGGGTGTTGTCCCCGTTTAGTCCATTTCTTTCCACCGTTACCCTTCCTTCTTCAAACTCTTACAATTGGTGCTGATTAGTGATTACGGGGTGCTTGTTTTGCCACTTTCTCACGACTCAATATTGTTTAAACATAACTAGATCAACTGAGTAAGAACCATTATGTGATATTATAATAAACCTTTATATTTTTCTTCCTTAAATAAGCAGTATACTACATTTTAAAAGTGAACTAAAAATTCTGATGTGATTGGTCAATAGCCGCAGTAAATACTCAGGAAAAGGTAGTGAGTACTTTGTACTTTGTGGTCAGTAAGGAGGACAAGTTTTCACGTTACTTTTAACTTACTTGAAATATATATTCATGTAACATGGCGTACAATCACACTACACTCACGTATAACGTAGCAGAAAATTAAAATAGACAATGCATTAATATTAAATAATTGCTATACCTGCATAATAAAAATACGGAGTAGCTAGACGATTAGAAGTTCTCTACTCTACTCAAAATAAAACGATTTTATCCATATATATAAATAAACCATTAAATATTGAATATATTGAAATGCTGACCACATAGACTAAATTAAAGGTCGTGTGTGGCTACGTATGGTAATAATGAGATGAAGTATGGTAAGATATGGGAGGACAATATATTGATTTTAGTCAAACGTATCATATCAAGAGAAAGTTATAAACAACGATAATTTCAACTAACCTGCCAGCAACAATTTTGTATGATACATATAGCTAGAGGGGTAAGTTTACCACTTTACTTATAAATGGGTGGATCAAGGTTAAGTATTATCTTTAACGGGCAAAAAAATAGCTAGAGGGAACTATAATTTTTATGCGCTGACTGGGTTGAAAGACCGCCTAATCGCATTTTTAATGCATAGGAAAAAAAACTTACAGCTATTTATAAAATATATTAATATTTAGGGCAACTACAATTTGGATCAACCTGAAGATAAAAAGAATTGTTACATGATAATTTGAATGGGTTTTCCTAACGCTAGCCAGTTGTGACTTTCGAATCTCAACTAATTACTTTCACTTTCTTCCAAAACAAACACCAATATACTTATCATTGATAAATATATGAAGTCAAGATGACAATCCCTGAAAAAACATGGAAGTATAGATTAACTATATATATTACTCTTAACTAATATAACACAAAACCTTACTAATATAATGGAGCAACAGAACAACAACGATCATTCCACATTCATAAGTTTTTATAATCACAAACTACTAATAAACTGTCGACAAAATTGTTACAATGTTCATTGTTTTTCCACCACCGGCCATTGAGAAAGAAAATGAAATACATCGTCACGGAAACGGTAAAAGAGGAGGAATTTTTTACCTCGGCATAGCAACAAATATGAGACACATAGATTTCAACTTAATAAAATGGTGTTGTTAAGCTAATGCTAATGCTGTCACAATGCTATCAACGGAACGCCCTCACATCGATTAGAGCTGCATAACGTATAAAGCTTAAAAATAACAATAAGAACATAGAACAACATTAAAAAACACCCAGACAATACTTTAATGTGGATTTATTACATAATTGTCATCATTCTTCAGTGTTCGAATAACCTATTGATTCCTATTATCAGGACATTTAGGGATTAAAGAATCAGTTTGATACCTATTTATTGCTACCATATTCTAATTTACCGAAAGCTTTCTTAAATAATAACTATCGAATAATGGAACTATCAAAAACTAGAAGGGTAAAAAGTGTAAAACTATACAATTGATTTAAAAAGTTGATTGATCGACAACATCGGTAAGAGTACAACTCGTATCACTTATTGATAAATGCTTTATATATATTCTTAAAATTTTAAGTAATGGTAATAAGAAATTAATCTATGTTCTTTTCAATTAATCTCATTGTAATATTGAGCTTTTTAAAACTAATTGGGTTAAATAAGAATCGTAAACTTTGTGTAAAAATATAAGATCATCCGCACTGTAAATACAACCACTTTCGACTCCTCTCGACACAATAGTTTCATCTTAGTTTTCCAATAATTTTCCCTCAACCTCTTTTCATCCCATGGAACCCTTTCAATTCTTTCTTCTCTATTTACTCTTCAATTTTTTAATATAAAAATTTAAAAAGTAAAGTTTGGTAGCCTGAGTACTTGCGCAGTAGAATTAAAAATAAAATATATTCAACATTTGAACCAACTTTTAGCTTCTTGGACATCGACCCCACAACCTTGACATTCAAACCCTCACCCAACCCCACATAATCCTTCGCCCAACCCCATGTCAACCCAATAGTATTTTGGATGCTCTAAGTAATATGATGTACTCTTATATTAATTGTGAATTAGCACCGATTTTATGATTCGTACATTTTTGAGTAAATTTATGTTGTGATTATTTAGATTAAAAAGTCACAACCAAATGGATGTGTGTTGGACGATACATAAGATAGAGTTTATGTTTAACATCACAATCAAAAGGAGTATTGTATTCAACATCCATAAGATGTCATGAATAAGCTCTATATACATGTGCATTTTCTTTAAATATGTAACGGTGAGCACATGATATATGATATAAAGATATACGTAGGGTATAAATTAGCCATTAAAAGGATCTAGCAAAAAGTATAACAACTGAGAGATCACTAAAAGAATTGATCAATATTGAAAGGCTAAATCACTTAAAAAACTTGCCTTTTCACGTTTATGCTCTAGTGATTTTTATCAGTATCTTCAATTGGAAGACTTCCTTCAAGTGTGAACTTTTTGGCATGCTCTTCAACATGTTGTCTTTGAATATGGGCAAGGAGGTCGACCTTTCAAGGGAATAAATTATAGGGGTCTCAAAATTGTGTATTTTGTGAATATGTGTACGTGTATATATAATATATAATTTGATTGTTAATTGAATAAAGAAAATTTTTTGTTCTAATTGTTTTAAAGTTTATTAAGCAACAAAAGGAAGAAAAAGACAAAAGGAATAAAAAAGACATCTTATAGTTAGATATAATGTCTCTTTTCGTCAATTAATCAGTTCTTTTGTTCAAAACTTTTAAAACCTCATAGACGACCATGCTCCTAATATATACCATCGTGTACTTCCCGTAAAGATTTGTTCAAAAAGTTTGAAAGTCACAAATGTTGCTTTATATTTAACAATGCAACTGAACTTCCTTTTCATCTTCGATTAATTAGAAGTTTTATCTAGTGTTATCTTTTTTGCATGCTTAGAATAAAAGATTATGAGCATGAACTTGTTTTCAAAAAATTAAACTTAAGAACTCCCCCTATCTAAAATCTATGCTGCAGCGAGCAAAAAAAAAATTAAAATAGAAGAGAAAAAAAAAACAAAAACATGCTTTCAATATAGTGACTAAGAAAAGTGTAAATGAGAATGAAAATTTTTGTGACAATAAAAGAATCAATTTTAACCGTTTATTTTATTAAGATAATAAAACCTCATTTTCTCTCGCATTTAAAAAAATTAAATATCTCAAAAATTATTAGTAAAAAACTTACAAAATTTGCACCATAAAAATCAGCAATTTTTTTTCTTTAATTAGAGATTTCACATTGTATAATTTCGACGAATTTTTTTTCTTTCTATTTTTTGGTGTGCTAACGACTATCACATGTGGTAACAACTAAATATCACATGTGATAATCGTTGGTATTACATGTGATAGTCGTGTTAAAAACCTATTAAAAATGAAAAAGATTATCGTCGAAAGAATATTGTATGAGATGTCTAATAAAAGAGAAAAAATGTTAATTTTTATAGTGTAATTTAAAAAAATAAAATTACTAGTCAAGTTAATATATTTAATTTTAAAATATATAAAGGTAAAGTAGTTTTGTCAAATAATTCTCTTATTAAATTTTTTATTTTTATATAATCTTATACTCATTTCACAGAGCGACAATAGGTAAACGAATATGAAATCCCCCACATCTAATATGTTACAATTTCCACTGGACTTAGAATGGAGAAATAGGAAGGCAGGCCCGCCGGCATACAATCAGGCCCATCTTTCTGCTTATCAGCCCAATCCTTCCACTTTGTTTTATGTTGTATCTCTAACAAATATACTTATTTTTTGTTAGACCGTGGTAACAACAATACATTTAGTAACACAATAATTCACGGAGTTCATGTAAAGAAACTCGAAATGGATTGTTTTTATCCTATGCTTATAGGGTTTCAACTTGATACAATAACACATACCTTGGAATACTATGGGTGTAAAATAGTGAGCGGAACTCAAGCTCAGCTCCTTCAATTTCACAGAGCTCGAGATCGACTTCTTTTTTAGCCTAATATGTAAAATTAAATTAAGCTCGTGAGATATATTACAAACTCGATATTGATCTATAATCATGTATTATTTAAGTATATTTTATTTACATATTTATGTAATTATAATCATATAAAGAATAATAATGCTAATTATTATTCTTCTTATTATTAGTATTATTAATTACTAATTATTAATTTTAAGTACTATATATTAGTAGTTATTACATACACGTAATAGTGTATATAAATAATATATTCATTCAGTTTCGCAAACTTATTTGAGCTTGACATATAAAACTCGAGTTTAATCTAATTTATTAAACGAGCTACAAATTGTACACAAGTTCGTTTAATCTAGGCTCAAAATCAAGTTTTAATCGAGTCAAATTCGAATATCTTGAGCCGTCACACCTCTAGGAAGAAGTAAGAACCCAAATCTATATCCCTAAATCGTTATTCTACCCTAACCCATTGAAGTTATCTAACAAATAATTAACCAACAGATATAGTTTAGTCCAAATGAATTGTCCTACTCTAATTGTACCTTCATTGTCAATAATTAAATTTGATTAGATATGGGATTGATATGAAATCATAATCAAATTAAATAAACGAATAACCAATGCAACCAATTATACAAATATGGATTATACAAGTTTTTGAAATGTATAAAGTTTAAAGAGAGAATTCTGCGACCAGGACATTTAGCCTTCTAAGTTGACGAATGTATTACAATTGCATTATATGATTAGATTACTCGAAGATGAGATACCAACAACCATATACACATCCTTCAATGTCATTGTAATCTTTGATTTGATTCTACCTTTAAGAAATCGTCTAACATGTCAAACAATTAACACATGTTTTAGATCAAAATAAAAACAATTTTTCTTTTTTACTATTATTTTCGTTTACCGCGTTAACTTCCATGGCTAATATCTTATAGTCTTCCAACGTGGATTAAAATTTAGACTTAAAGATTTAAGTGATGTATACATTAGAATGATTAGTGAGTACAAGGAAAGAAATTAAACGAAATTTATGTGTCAAAAATTATATAGTTAAATAAAAATATCGGTCTATATATTGAGGCATATTTAGCGTAATTCTTTATGATATTTATGTATATACAACTAGTAAAACGAAGTTTTTCTAGACCATATTTCTATAATGATAATTATTTTTTATTTATAATTTAATTATGTATAAATAATTGAAACTATGATATGGCTTGTTGGAATGGACGGCCATAATTAACTGATATACAAATTATAGAAGGATTAAAAACAGATTTGTTGGCCAATTAAGATATAAAGATTTAAATAAACATACCATTTGGTTAGCCCTCTATTCTTTATTCCCAACACCTAATCCAAATTGCATTTATATATCTTATTCAAACAAACCATCATCATCATCATTTTGGTACATCTACCTTAGGGTGCATGCATGACTTCAAATTAATATATTTATCAAATAGAATACATGTCTTTAAACCATATAGAAAACAATTATCAAAGTTAACGTTTGTAGGTAGACGTGTTTACAAAATCTAAGTTAAATTGGACATTGTGGTTGCAAAACTCCATATCTTTATAAGCTAAAGATAGACGTGTTTACAAGACAAAATTAGTGGATTAAATTCTTCAGCTTGAATCGAGCTTTCAATGATCTCTACGTTTCAACAAAGATTTCATGTTTTTCGCAACAATTGGTTTGATGTTATTGTCAAGATATATGGCATATTTCGAAGTACATTGATTGGAAATTGAATATATAATAATCATATTGAAGTTAAAGATCGAAATCGATATGACTCCTAATAAGACACTTAAGAAAGTGATACATAAAATGATAGATATGTGAATGGTCTAGCAATCAACCAAAAAGATATATAAAAATATGTTTGCAAGTATTATATAAAACCCAATTTGGTTCCCTAACTAACTCTCAAATTGTGACCTTCATAATTCATATATAGTATTGATAATTGATGGTTAACTTTTAGTTTCAACTAAACATTGGAGGTTCTATTTGAGACTTTTTAAAATTTGAAACTTATATCTAAATAGACAAACAACCAAAAATTCAATTCTAGAAAAACAAAACAAAAACTAATATCAGATTTTTGAACCTAAATCCTGTTATTTTGTTGTGTTTTGTGCTGTTGGAAATCCATTTATATCATAAAAGTACTTCTTTTTAAACTTTGTGTTGTCTCATTATTAGTAGAATAAATAATCTTGCATAATTTAGTGAAAAAATAAAATGGGTCCAATAGACTTGATTTGGGGAACAATTATGGATACTTTCTGCAGTAAAGTTAGGAACATTATACATTTGTTTATGTTAATTTTTTTGGATTAGTTACACAAATGTGGCTTCAGGTGGCTTTCCTCTTTTATATTTACATCTTACACCCTTATGCTTTCCATAACTATCAAACTGACCCCTATCAAATTCTGAATTCGACAAGGAATATTATTGCTTCGTATAATTATTATCACCAAACTTTAAAGTTTATAACACCGGCTACTTAAAAAATTGTTTTCCCAAATGTAAAGTTAAAAGAAAAAGCATTCTTCCAGAAGTAGTTGTTAACACGTAGTTTATACATTATTCTTATGAAAATGAAGACTAACGGTATAACATTCTATTTATGTCGTAATTCTATAACTAACCAATGAGCTTTTCTATATAGTCGTACGTAGCATACATGTTTTAAAAACAAAAAAAAATAAATAATAATAATCTAGGATTAAGGAAAATTAACTTTCTTTTTTTCTTTTTCCTTTTTTAAAAAACAATATTTTATTATTCGTGTACCCTATTATTTTTCCGTACTTATTTATTCAGTATACTTGCGTTTGATATCTTCAACCTTCTATAAGTCTATCACTATTTATTTAATGTCCCAAGTGGTCTTCAAGTTGAGAAGAAACGATTATCTTTATCTACACGTTACAATAAAAATATTTAAATAAATAATTTTTTGACATATAAAAAAATAAAAAAATTTATTATATTAAATTTGAATATTTAATTTAATTGAAAAAAATAAGTTTACTTTTAATTGTTTTTAAACTTTGAGACATGTTAATATATAACAACGGAATGTGTTATTATATTCATTATCAATGAAATTGATTATAGCTTTTGATTATAACAAAACTAAAAATTATTGTAATGACACATATTAACTTTACTATGTAAAGAACAATGTATATTAGTAGAATTTTAAGTCAAATATTAAGGCCGACATGCAAATAGGAAATATTGATTGTTTAATACAAATAAATATATTATCCAATATAATATGTATCTACAATAATAAATACATGTTGTTTGTGTTTTATATCAACAACCATATATAAAACTAAATAAAATATATATCATGTAAAATAGGGATATATGGTTTTCAAGTTTGAAGTATAAAGTTTTTACTTAAATTTTTATGAAGGACCGTAATGCATCTCTTTTATGTCGCATGTCACAACTTCTTTTAAATTGAAAACCTCTTATGAATTTGTTATAAGAATATTTATATTTTAATAAACTTTATGTTAAATTGAAAACCTCTTATTTACGTATATCGAACTATTCACTATAAACTCGAAGTGTTAGTTTTGACCGATACTAAAAATCAACCTTACTAAAAAGATAATGTCAAAGTACGAAATAACTTTTATTAAACTTATAAAATATTGTAACCATTTAAAAAATACATTTTGTCAAAGTATGAAGTAACTTTTATTAAATTTATAAAATATTTTAATCATTTAAAAATATATTTTACACATATATGTAACTTTGTGATAAGAAAAAAAGAAGAATAATTATATTTACTCCTAATAAATAGAGGTTTCTGATATATGTACTAGTTCTGGTATGAATGATGACCGACAAACGTATAATTGTATTGGCTATTTACAGAACATTAAAAAGAATAAAATAGTACAGTTTATTACATTAAAAAATGAATACCATTAAAACTCCTATCGTAAAGATTTTGTTAGTTTTTGCTTGATGAAATCCTACTAATTTGCATTTTTGTAAAAGGTGGTTCATACACCACAGATTTATCTCTGGTAACACGAGTGACAATTAATAAAGTAATAGGCCAAGGTTTTCCATTTTTGGTATACCTTAGTTTCTAAAATAGGGTTTTGCATTTTCCACAAACAAACCTTTTTAAATACTTATTAAACAATTAATTTCTTAATTAGCTTGATTTGTGTAATACACTAATACTAATACCATTACCATTTAAATAATAAACATAGTTTATTTATATTTAAATCAGTGATAGAGATCGAAACTGTCGGTTTATCATATTAAATACAATACACTAATTTATTGTATTGTACATAAGTATAAGTATATATATATATATATATGTAAAATGGGCTAACAATTTATACAAATTAGATGGTGACACATTTAATACCATTTGAATCAAACAATAGTTTTTTTTTTTTTTATTTCCAAATGATTAAATTTATTGACGCACACAAACAAATAAAAGGACTTAGAAACCTGGAAAAAGGCTGAGATAGCAAGTTAAATAACTATTGAGAGTCTCGCCTCCACCAGTCCACCGGGAGGACAACCAAAGTTCTTAGAAGAATTTTCAGAGTAGCAGGCAAAACAAAGAGTTAAGTAAAAAAACCGATGCTATTGTTGGTTAGATATGAGTCGTTACGTATTATTTTGATTTGAAGATTTAGCACCTGCATATTGGCCCTTTGTAGGTTGCATGGTAATCGGACATGTCATAGAAACGTCTCTCTAGATAAACACATGGATAACAAATAATAATCAATTCGGCATCAAAATGCCAAACAACGATAAATCACTATGAACATACCATACTAGATAAAGAAAGTGTATAACAAACCAATGATATGCTTAACTTTTTCTGTTTCCCAAGCAACCGGTATGAAGCCTCAATTACAAAAATCCAATATAAAATCACTATTATCATACCCAACAATATCGATTAATCATTAATGGCGAAAAGATTAAATAAAGATAAAGATTAAATTAATACAAGAGAGAATTACAAAATAAGCGATCAAGACATGTATTTTTAACTAATGGTATGTGTCAGCATATTTTAAACCGAGGACTCATCAAGGATTGAACATTCTCTATGGTGACATCATGATTGAACTTTTCAGTGTCACGTCATTTCTTAAATATCAATACAAATACAATTTTTTTGTTAATAATATAAATTACAATAATTAAAATCATATGTTAATATTAATAATTAAAAAATTACGTTAAACTAATAATTAAAATTACAATAATTAAAAACCTACGTTACACTAACGGGTGAATAATTCGTACCCAGAATTGGATTGTTAACTAAGTTATTGAAAAAATCATTGGATGGTGACTGAGATTGGAAATTGTAGTTGTGTTTTTTAAATATTTTTGGTGAATGTGTTTAATGTAATTTGTGAGTAAAATGTAAGTTGAGATTGTGAGAAAAATAAAGGTAATTGTTTGATATAATTTATGTCTGAAATAGATAGAGATGGTAAGAATTGTACGTGAAAAAAAGGGTTATTATATGTATTATATATAGATGTTTGATATTATTTAAAATAAAATTTGTTTTTTTATGCACGTTGGCCAAACTGGGTCCACTGCTTCCCATTCTCGCTTTGTTAGGCGCAAGACTAAAAGTCACATAACGATCCTTAAGAAGAAACTGTGCCTATAATGACTAATGAGGACTAAAACTATGTGACTTCCATAATGAAGACATGCCACTTCATAAGAAGTGGTTTTAGAGCATCCACAATTGAAGGATTGAAATATTGAGTAGAGATGAGCGGAAAGTAAACATAAGTCAATGCACTGTAGCGCTCCAAAAGTTAATAGGAGTTGTTGTCTATACAAACTCTTAGAGCATCCACAATGCTTAAAGTTTTTTAAAAGATTTTTTTATGACAAACAATCACTTTATAAATTTTACTCAAACAAAAACTTTTATAGTCCAACATAAAAACCCTTCCAAAAGCTTTATTATCAAAAAACTACACACACAAAACCCTTCAAAAAGTTTTTTTTTTATGAAAAAGCTACACACACATTGTATACATTAACCTTTTGAGCAAGAGCTCTATTTTGGCAAAGCTTTTGTCAAATTGAGCTTTAGCTCCAATGGCATTAAGTTATTCAAAAAAATTTTTTGTTCAAAACAACTTAAATTTTTTTTCATTGGAAATGCTCTTATTTACTGACTAATGATGAACCCCATTAGTTTTCTCTATTAATAAGCATTATCTCTTTTTTTTTTTTTATAGTTTATACGGTATCTAAGTATATATATGGAAGATTTATCTCTGTAATACGAGTAACAATTAAAAAAGTAATAGGCCAAGGTTTTCTATTTTTGGTACACCTTAGTTTTAAAATGGAGTTTTGCAATTAATTTCTTAATTAGCTTGATTTGTGTAATGCACTGATACTAATACCATTACCATTTGGATAATAAAATAGTTAACAAAGTTTATTTATATTTAAATGAGTGATAGAGATCGAAAACTGTCGGTTTATCATATTAAATACAATCACTAATTTATTGTATTGTACATAAGTATATATAAATTTGTATTGTACATAATTTATTGTATATATGTAAAATGGGCTAACAATTTATACAAATTTGATGTTGACACATTCATTACCATTTGAATCAAACAATAGTTTTTTTTTTTTAATTCCCAAATGATTAAATTTATTGACACACACAAACGAAAAAAAGGACTTAGAAACCTGGAAAAAAACTGATATAGCAAGTTAAATAACTATTGAGAGTCTCGCCGCCACCGGGAGCCAACCAAAGTTCTTAGAAGAATTTTGAGAGTAGCAGGCAAAAGAAAGATTTAAGTAAAAAAACCGATGCTATTTTTGGTTAGATATGAGTCGTTACGTATTATTTTGATTTGAAGATTTAGCGCCTGCATATTGGCTCTTTGTAGGTTGTACGGTAATCGGACATGTCATAGAAACGTCTCTCTAGATAAACACATATGATAGCAATTAACAAATAACAATCAATTCGGCATCAAAATACCAAACAACGATAAACCACTATGAACATGCCACACCACAAACCAATGATATCCTTACCTTTTTCTGTTTCCCAAACAACCGGTATGAAGCCTCAATCACAAAATCCAATATAAAATCAATATTATCATACCCCAACCCAACAATATCGATTAATCATCAATCGCGAAAAGATTAAATAAAGGTTAAATTAATACAAGAGAGAATTATAAAATAGACGATCAACATATGTATTTTTAACCAATCTGTGTTATCATATTTTCAGTAAAATAGTCATAAAATTCGCTAAAATGTTAAATGAACCAATAAATTATAGACAACCATTTAAAAAACGACATGTGTACTAATTTTTTTACTTTACTAATCAACATATAATTAGCCGATCGACTTTTACACTACCTTTCCACTCATATATTGCCACAGAGCACATAAAAATTCGCCGAAATGCAAAGCAATAGACCAGCGAAGTTCGCGAAGTCTTAAATTATTACGTGAAAATGATAAACCTAGAAAATACACATAATTGCCACGTGTGATCCATATGCCTGCTATCGATACATGTCACCTATTTGTTTACAAGCTACTTAGATCATTTTCTATGGTTTATCATATGCCGGAACATATCATGACTCATGGAAATCATGCATAATGAATCTAACTCAATATCAATATTAGACGAAAATGGAAGTTCAATTTTTTAGTGCATATTTCGAAGATAATTTAAATCTTCCCTAACTTTGCCGGTTAATCACTTCGCGACTAGGAGAATTAAAAGTTGACCGGATGTTGATAGGCGAAGAATCTTGTATATATGTTATCTTTTAAGTGATTGTCTATAATTTGACGAGTTGTCTCAGCATTTCGACAAATTTTATGACCATTTTACTAAAAAGAATTATGACACATACTATGAACTGAAAATACATGTGTTAGACCGTTTATTTCAGTAACTTTCTTTTGATACAAAACATATACCATATAAGAAGTATACAAACATTGTTATACAAAAAGAAAGAAAAAGAAAAACTCGTAAAAGAAATTAAAAGATACAGAAAACATGTCAATTAAAAAGATATAGTAAAATGGTCAATTAACCATCATGGATTTCTCTTTATTTGCATTCGAAAAAGGAAGCATGAAATAGTGTATCAAAAGTGACAAATGAGATGTCTCAATTTTCATTCTATTGAGCATAACAAACACATAAATGCTTGCAAATATTTTGGCAGGAATGCAAGTTCAATAGGTGACGTGGCATTATAGAATTCTGCCACAATAAGAGGCTAATTGTCCATTTTTATTAGATTAGATAGAGAAGAGATGTAGTTTAGCCAAGTGATGTTGTTTTCATTCGTTAATTTCCTACTTCCTATTAAAAAGGTTAAAAACAATTCTGGTATATTGATGACAATAGCAGTTTTCTATAATTAATAGTTTTAGTACACTAATTCTCTGTAGGTTCCATACATGAATTCAAGTCTAGTAAAAATCAAATAGAATCAGATATTTTAATTTTTTAATAATAAAAATTGTTCGATTTTGACTCTTTTATAATCAGATTTTTCAGTTCGGTTTTTTATCGGTTATTTCAGTTTATTACCGAAATTTACATTATGAGCTAATTAAAATATCCGTCCTATGATATTGAACAAAAATGTATTGGAAAGTATATTGTAAAAATAGACATGCTAAAGTGAGTATAGTTATATCAAATATATTATAATACATCATTTCATACTTTCAAAGATTAAACAACACAATTAGTCAAGTTTATAATGTAACAACAATTCAAATTTCACTTAAAAAAACAAGTTGGATATACAATTTTATGGTATAAATAATATATTTAAATGTACTTATAAAGTTTGTCGATAACATTATTAAAAAGTTCAATATAATTTATAAATTGGTATATTTAATATAAAATAAAAATGTACAATTAATTAGTAATTAAATATTAATTCGCTTATTAGCGGTTTATAAATCCCGAATAAAATCAAACATTTTTATTTGTTACATTATCGGAAATTAAACCGTCTTTACTTGGATTCTTTAAATACAATTATTGCGATTACAATTTGATATTTCAAAATTTCTGGTTACCCCTACTTGGTGCAGCGAGTGGCCAGTGATATTAATTCGGCAGTTTTATAAGTTAACGTTAAACAGTCATTTAAACTTAACGTTAAACGAATTGTTGGTCTATCCTATCCTGACTTTTGGTTTCACAAAATTTCCTTTATAATTTGACTACTTTAATTTCCCACCACATATTTCATCACCAAATCAGGCATTGAACACGATATAACATTCTTTCCTTTTATGTATATTGATTAAATAAATTAATGATTAATTTGAAAAAGTTGTCATGTCGTCTCTACTAAGGCCCAATGTCCAACTCAAAATGTAATTCGACATGAAATTTAAGTGTGTGAACTATTTTGAAGGGAAGGGAAGTGATATAGTTTGAAAGACGGTGTAGAAATAAACTTTTTAATTATTATTATTATTATTATTATTATTGTAAGAATGAGAAAAATCAAAACAATAGGAACCATGCTGGCAGAAAGTGATCTACCAAGTGATGTCGATTCTCCCTTCCTTTGGCTTAAGCGACTAAGTTCAACTTAAAAGAAATATATGATCTATTTCTTGATTAGATTAATCAGACGGTTATGCTCTTCTCAAGTTATAAATCTTATCGTAAGAGACAAAATTATTGGAAAAAGGTTCTATAAAATAAACATTTTACGATTTCATCAACACCACCAACATAATCTATCATTAGACCTTATAATTTGGGAGGTTGTTAATTTAATGTTTGATATGCATTAATCGTATATACAATACAATGAAATGATGCACATCAAACTTCATATTACTTTATTCGTTTTTTCTAGCTTCTTACTTTATTTTTTTTAATAAATTTATTAGTCGTTAAAAAAAAAGTTACTTTATTCGTTATTTTTTCCTTGGTATAACTATCTTTGTAATTCAAACGTATGTGTGTTCATGAAAACATTGATGTACATAAACCTTACAAATCAATTAGAAATTTAAGTTATTTTCTGATCAAGCATAAAGCTCCACTTGAGTGTGGGTTGTGGCCAAACACCTCGTTACATTCCGGTTGACTTGCATAATCCTTAGAAACTCAATGAGGATTGAGATCTAGGGTGGTAAGAGTCTACTGAAGATTATGAAGTATTCTTGTGCTATTCTTGAGAGTGAATATTGCCCGTCTCATGTTGAGAATGATTTCTTGTGTTTATAGAGTTATATATAAACCTAATAAAAGATTTATGGTTTGTGGCTGAGAGTATATACAGGTACTATATATGGTCCGATAAAAAATTGAAGCCGGTGGAGTGGCCATATCACCTAAAGACATGACCCGAATATAACTTTGACATTAAACGTAATTCGATAGAAATACAAACCGTATTACATATGTATTAATTCTAATGTAATTACCACATTGTAATAAAATATAAACATAACAGAGATAATATAAACAAATGATATCAACAAGTGATGGAAAACACATATTTAATAAGTAAAATCAATAGGTAAGTTAACTTATCTCAAAAAGACCGAGTCAAAAACGAGTCTCGTGTTTGATATGATTATCTTAAAACAAATTCGTCGTCTATTTTACAAGGGGCAATGGACGAAACAGCTTGTACTGTCGAATTTGACTAACACTTAAGATTTTATCGGATAATACTTGTATCTCCTTTAATGAAAATGTTGTTTTTTGTGTATGTGTATTTTTGAATGGAGTCTAGACATCTCTCTTTATAACTTGGTTGGTCTATCTAGTTTCAATTCACCTAACGATCTGGGACAAAACTCAAACCTAGAAAACTACACATCAAATTACTTACTTTGTGAATCGATATCTCATTCATATTAACTCCGATTTGGACACACATTATACAATTGAGAAACTCTCATCAGGAATGACGCAAATACGTAAACTAATATACTAATATTTATATATCTTACATATACGTATAAACTTATGTGTCTAAAATTAGTAAAAATTTACAAGTTTTACTAATTTTTTCAACAAATGGAACAAGATAGTTATATTTTTAATTGTGTTGTCAGAAAGTGTCGGATGTGGATCAGCTAATCATGTAACGTATAACTGCTATTTGATAACGAATTTTGAAACGCGATTGAGCATACATGCGGGGTGGTACACCATTATTTTCATACCCACACTTTATAACAACAAAAATCCTTTGTAGCCGCCCTTGGTAAAATAAGTTTCTATTTTGCAAATTGAGAAGATAGAAAAAGATAACGCAATGCATAGCATGAGCGTGCTTTGTTTAATGCACTACATAATACTCCATTCTTGACCCAATATTTTCTACGCCTACACGTTTTTGGATAGTTAAAACATATACTTTTGATCTAACGTCGACCCAAATCTTTGTTAGGCTATCATCATACAAGTCACGATCATGATGTTATTTAAGACTTGGACCTATAATTTGTCTTCAAGGTTGGTTGTGCGTGATTAGCTATCAAATTGATTAATAATTTGTAGGTTGTTTTAATGGGGACATATTTACCTTTGTGAATTGATATGACACGTTTCAATTCGTTGCTTTATTTTCTACGCCTACTAGACAATTGCTTCCCATCTCCCAAATGGTCCATGCTACAAAAACTTCAATAGTCTTATCAAAATTTTCAAATAGAATTTTGATTCATTTTGTTGTTTTTGCATTTTGATTGACATGTCGTCGATCCTTACTTCAATGCACTCGTGTGTGGTCATGGTTTTACTTGTCAACTATAGATATTTTTGTGTCAATTGACATGTCTATATTTCTTCTATATTTCTTTATCTTTACATATATTCTGTGAAAAAGGGTAAATGTTAGATGTACAAATATATCTAGCTAGTTTGTGAAAGTCAATTCAAAGTGTCGAAAGGTGTGAATATATGGTTAAAGATTTTGATTTGGTGGATGTTTACCTCCACTAGACTTCTCTCTGTCCGATGTTATTTGTGAAAAAATATAGTAGCAAACGAAAGAGAATGGGTTGCAAAGGTGAATGAAGTGTTTTATGTTAAAATATGTTTTGAAGTTGAATCGACAAAACTACATTCTCCATGCATCAGATCACTAGGTGTAAAATACAACGTTAAGACGTCTTTTCTAGTATTCAACGGACTGCCCTTATATCTATGAGAGATATAAGGGATGTGTTTGATAGAAGGAATTTTAGAGTGTTACGAGAGGTTAAGATTAAAGTTTTAATAATTTTCAACTTTTATTAATTAAAAACTTTATTTGATAACATTAAAAAGATGGAAAGTATTAAGAAAAAATTTCTTTTAATTTTTTGAGATAGAAGTTATCTCGAGTAGTATATGATTCATCACAAAGCGTTGAAATATATTAATATATATTCAACGCTTTTATTTCTTGTTTTTTAATGACATATTCAATGAAAAAAAAGGGTTATTACTTTTAACCGTAAAAACTATAATATTTAATGTAATATTCGCGTTCCAACTAATATATAAATTTTTTTTTTTTTTTTTTAAGCTATGGTTATTACTTTTAATCGTAAAAACTTTAAGTCAATTATAACTAGTTGATTGATAGATTAAATTAAAAGAAAAACACATTCCACTACAGTTTTTAAAATGTGCCGGTCCCACTTTTAAATAACTTATTAATGTTTCCCGAATAAAAGAATATGCGTGCCAATAAAATAAGAAAAAAATATCAAGCATTAATTATAACTTCATCTTCAAACAACAGGTAGAATACCGTATGATCTTCAAGATTTTATTAGGATCGATTCATGAAGATAAATTTGCTTTAAATACCGACGTACTTGGAAACGTAAGAATCCTGAATATGAATACAATTTTAGAGTTTTGTTGACGTGTACTCTTGAGACACACAATAACGTATATGAACTTGAATTTATTTTACATGTGTGATAATTTGCATTTATAACTCATTAACTCGATCTAATATTTATCTATATATATTACAAATGTAAATTTTAATACTTAAAAAAATCTTTAATTTATTAAATATATACATTATCATGTGTCTCGAGGCACACGTTAAAAAGTTCTTACATTATAATATGATATGATATATATATATATATAGATATCAGTTTAATGAAGAATGTAAAATTGGTGGAGAATGAGAATAAGAGTTTTTTAATCCTTTTGATTCAACAAATTAACTATTTGATTAAACAAATTAACTCTTTGATTCAGCAAATTAATCATTTTGATCTAAAAAAAGTGTTTATAATAATAATGTTTTTAAAATTTTGAATTATAGATGAATGTTTGTTGAATCACATCATGCATTTTTTAAAATTATATTTATTTTAATTAAATCATACTTGTTTTTTGTCGAATCATAGAAACAAATACCATATTTTCTTTAAATTTCAACTAATTTTATCAAACACTTTTAAAATATAAAATTCAGCTTCTAACTTTAAAGATAAACTCTAACGACTAGTTAATTTTTTCAAACATATATTTAATGATTATTATAATAATAAAATAATAATAAACGTACATAAAATAGGATCAGTGCTACATACTTGCCTTTATTACCCATATTTGTTGTGATGGTTAGTAAAATAGAAGATTGATCGAATCCCATGTTCATTGCTCACTGACTCTCTCCTCTTTAAATGCAATCAAAGGTATTGGTATTTCATATCTTCATGTAACTTTATAAAATCCAAAAGAAAGTGTCAATTGTTTGAATATATTTGAATAATTTTGTTAATACTCAAAACTATATGATATCCTAAGCATATTTGGAAAAATGGGGTTTGGTAAACCAAGCTAATAGTGTTTATGCCTTGTAATGATTACAGTATTAAACATTGACAAAAAAGATTATGTATAGTTATAATTTTACAAACAAATACCATTCTTAGATAGAGATATTTAAAAAAGTAGTTGTATTCTTTATGCTTTTTGTAGCAACACATTCATTTCCTTTGGTTGGTACAAAACAGGACTGCTTGATTCCAATTCCATTCCCTCTTCAAACAAAAACGAGGGTATAACTGTAATTTTAAGGATCAAGAAAGCGCATTGATGTAATTTTAATGGCAACCGATTGATTGACTTGGTTGGTACAAAACAGGATTACTTGATTCCAAGTCTGTCGCCCATGCTCACCTTCAAACTGTAACCAAGGGTATTAATGTCATTTACGTTATCAGACAAGGGTATTTAAGTCTTGCCCTTCCAAACTGGTAATGGTGTCCAGTCTGTTTCCTTGACTAATGCACCCCACTAAATTTACTCACTTCGATAAAAAAATTCATTTTTCTAATCGCTATTTATAATTTAAAATTATTTTATAACAAAAATTCAAAATTTCACAGAACTCAAGATCATTTAAAGACTTTCAAAACACAGTACATTTATAACTTCCTAAATCAAACAATTTAAAAATATATATATATTCGTTCCATTTTACATTTAATTTTCAGTATCCATTACAACTTATCCTATTTTAACATACCAATTCTATCTTTGATCATTTATTAATTAAAATCATTACATACCATTTATATCAATTGCATTTTATATGTATTCAATTATTTATAACTTTTTTTTTGTATTTTTGCTAAATTAAAGCCTGGGGATGTATTATTTTTTTCTTATAGAGTTTAAACTTTGTTTTTAAAGAAATGTGGATGTGGATGTGATTAATATGTTCCAGTCTGTTCATTTGACCTCTCACAACCTTCCAATACTTAATTAAGCAAATTAACTTTTTCTTTGAATTCACTGATTACTTGTCTCCTAAACCATAATTATTTCTACAACTTTTTATTCATTTAATTAAAGGTAGTGCTTTTTGACTAACTATAATTCACAAAATGCTTTGATAGCTGTAATTGATTACCCCCATTTCAGTTACACTAGCCTTCAGAGACTCAATTTTTGTAAACTCCAAATAAATATATGCAAAAAGGCAAGAATTTTGCTACTTTGATCCTTGTGTTTTAGTATCTCTTAAATTTATATTTTTCTTGATATAATATCGATATAGAAGATATAGATATAAGATATATATACATCACCTACTACTAATGAGTCCATGCTTTCTTATTATTTCCCCCCACCACTCACATTCACAGAATTCCATGTGAGTTGTTGTGTTTTTCTCTGCAACAATTCCCTTCAACTTCAAAAAAAAGTTCCCTTTTTTATTCTTGAATTCCAATTCCAATTATTTTCTTCAATTTTAAGGGATCTGTTGAAGCTATTCATATATACAGATACCCTTTTGGGCAAACTATAATTCCCACATTTTGGTTTTGTGATTCATCTTCATATGGGTTTATATCCAATTGGGCTGTTTTATAAGAGATCTAGGGTTTAGACTCCTGTTCATTTGTGTGTTTGGAGATTAAGCACAAAATAAAAAGTTGGTTTATTTGAGTTGTTTGTCTCTCCAAACATCTTCACATTCAGGTAAAATCTATAATTAATGTTCATTCTTTGTTTCATAGCTTTTGAGATTCTAGATATTATTATGCATCTAAGTTTATAATTTTTTACTTTTTGTTTAGTTTTTGTACATTTAAAGATCTAAAATGGTGTACTGTGTAAACACATGAATTGTGTCTGCGTTCACAATTGATAAACCAGAACTTGAATCTATATTCTTTCTGTTGATTTAAGAGATTGGAATTCTAATCTCTACCAACTTATAGCATATACATTGTTATTCCACATTATTTGAGTATTCTGGCTTAGAAAGTCAGAAAATTTACAATCATATTAGAGGATATAATTTCTAAATTGGAACATGCTAAATTTCTTAAATTATGCATCTTTTTTATCATTTTGAAGATTGGGCAACAAATCATTTGGTTAATTTCTACATAATCATATGTTAAGTAGTCCAATAAGATTTTGTCTTCAAGTCACTTTTTAAGATTTAAAGGTGCCCTTTTTTTGTGGGATCAGAGTACGAAATAATTGTACCCACATACATACGTGTCTGGTTTTTTTTCTGTATTACAAAATTAATTTGTTGATGTCTGTATCTTTTATGAGCTTATGAATTAAAGCAGTCAATAACCTTGATACCAGGTCATGGTACTTGTGTTCTTAATAATGTTTCTATAAATTCCAAAATATATGGAATCAAAATAATTGGTAACACGGCCTAATAAATTACTTTGACCAAATTAAAAGATTAATCCATTAAAATCCTCATATTCTCATTGATTATCAATTTTCAGGGTATTTACAAATACTCACAAAATGGGTCTGAAGAAAGATATGACTGAGGAAATACCAGCTTTAAATCTTGAAGTATGGCATCTTATAGCAATATTTGTGGCATTAGCCATTGTTGTTGTCCTTTCATTACTTGGGTGTTATACCTTCACTAGAAAGAAATCCGAGAGCCGAAACAACCGACTTCCAGTTACACAAAAACCAACAGTAGTATCAGCAGAGATCAAAGACATAAGAGTTGACCAAAATTCAGCGAATACATTCATGGATCAAGATGCCAGTGCTCACACTTTATGGGACAAATTCAGTGACAAAGATAAAGATTCAGACAAACTTATAACGCGTCCTAGTGTCGATAAGAGTAGATGCGGTGATAATAGTAGTCAATCAGGATCTTTTAATCATTTAGACAAAGAAGAATCAGGCCCTGACTCGGGCTCTCATCCTATGACTGGAAGTTCACCGCTATCTGGTTTACCTGAGTTTTCTCACCTTGGTTGGGGTCATTGGTTTACGTTGAGGGATCTTGAGATGGCGACAAACCGTTTTTCAAAGGATAATGTTGTTGGTGAAGGTGGATACGGGGTCGTGTATCGTGGTCATCTTGTTAATGGCTCTCTTGTGGCTGTTAAGAAGATTCTCAATAACGTGTAAGTTATTTATTACGTTTCTCATTGGTTTTGTAATTTTTTTAATGTGGTGCTTAATTCCTTTGCTAGTTCCTTATGTGAATTTCTTAATATGGCTTTTTTAATCGTTGTTTGGATTCTAGTGGACAAGCTGAGAAAGAGTTTCGAGTTGAAGTTGAAGCGATTGGTCATGTTCGCCATAAAAATTTAGTTAGACTTCTTGGTTATTGTATCGAAGGAACTCACAGGTAAGCTTGGCTTTGTACATCTGTTGGTTTACATGAATCTTATAAAGTATTGAGCACACAGTTAAAGTTTTTTAAACTTTAGGTTGTTGGTGTATGAGTATGTGAACAATGGTAATTTAGAGCAATGGCTTCATGGTGCTATGCGCCAGCATGGGTATCTTACTTGGGAGGCTCGCATGAAAGTTATTCTTGGTACTGCAAAGGCGTAAGTGTTGTTCTTTTGAAGGATTTGTATCTAGTTTAAATAACATTTAATATGCAATTGTTGAGCTTTTTGGCAATTTCTCATGGTGCAAGTTTTTGCAGGCTTTCGTACTTGCATGAGGCCATCGAGCCAAAAGTGGTCCACCGAGATATCAAGTCGAGTAATATATTACTAGACGACGAGTTCAATGCTAAACTTTCTGATTTTGGACTTGCCAAGTTATTGGGCGCTGGAAAAAGTCATATCACAACCAGAGTCATGGGTACATTCGGGTAAGTAATTAATAAAAAATAATTTCATCAAAGATTGTTTACTATACCATTAATAACATTAATATCATTTAGGAATATTACATTAGTTACTTTGAACAAAAGTTTATTGTTTAGTAAAGGAACTGATTACTCTGGTTCATTATGTTTGACTTGCACCTCAAGGTTTTGATGTTTTATAGATATGTAGCTCCAGAATATGCAAACAGTGGGCTTCTGAATGAGAAGAGCGATGTTTATAGTTTTGGAGTTCTGCTCTTAGAAGCAATTACAGGAAGAGATCCGGTGGATTATGGTCGTCCATCAGACGAGGTATGTATTTACCGTATTTTAGTAGTAATTTTGTGAATAATTTTCGAAGTGGATTTATAATTTTTGATGTGGGGATTTCTAGGTAAATCTGGTCGATTGGCTTAAAATGATGGTTGGAAATAGACGGTCAGAAGAGGTTGTTGACCCTAACATTGGTACCAAACCATCTAGAACCGCACTCAAACGGGCTCTTTTGACCGCTTTAAGATGTGTTGACCCTGATTCTGAGAAGAGACTTACAATGGGTGAAGTCGTGCGTATGCTCGAGTCCGAGGAGTACCCATTAACGCGAGAGGTTGGTTAATAAAACTATTATCAATAAATAACTGATAAGTTAAATGTGATTAATAAAACTATATAATGAGGTTGTATCCTTTAATACACTTTTTGTGCCACTTACAAACCCAGTGGGCGGTTAAAATTTTGTTTCATTTTCAATTAAATTTTTAAACCCAAAATTACTTATTTGGTAGCATATGGGTTGAAATTGCTACCTCAATTTTACAAAAATGTTGAACGTTAACCTTGTGTGGCTATTTTTTTCTTGTTTATTAATACTGGATATTGTTTAACCATAGGGTCGAAGACGTCGTAAGAGTCAAGCCAATCCAACAGAACCCGAGTCACAGACTGAGAACTCTGATGCAGAAAAGGGTACCAGATAAAACTTGAGATCATCAACCAACCCAACCCTACTACACAGTACAAAAACGAAGTGCAGAAGATAGTTGTTGCATCCATTGAAATCGAAGATGCGGGCAAGCTAATACAAAACACACGTATTTTTTTCTTATTTACATGTAGATGATGATGTTGGAGAGATTGATTTGTGCATGAAGAATAGTCACCTTTAAAGATTACTGGTGTGTACAGTTTCTTTTTTATGGGTGTGATCAATACTAGATTGGCATGACCATAGTTTTTTGTAGTAGCTCTTTTGGTCAATTTTTAGATGCATTTTCGTTCTGCCAAGAAAGATTAATGGATTCCTCTATACATATGATATTCAACTTCTTTTTTTTGTTGTTGGTATTTTTATAGTTATTGCTTGTTCTTTTTCAGTCACTTGATCTTGCTAGCAGTGCATTTGCAGCAATCTGGTTTTGTAGTCAAACTTTAGGAACAATAGTAGAAACTAAGCAATTGCTTTTGATTAAAACTTGACATGAAGCAATGTTACGTTAACTTCTAGATTTGCTGACTTCTTGACTGCTGACTTTTTACCTTAATCTGGAGTCTTGGTTATTATGTTGCATTACTTCGGTGGGGGGTCATGATCATCCTTTTATGTTGGGTTTGACCTCAAGTGTTGCTATTCGGTTTTAAAAATGACATGGGCTATTTTCAAGTATTCAGAGAGAGCAACTACACCAAGATTAATAGGAACTATTCACATAATTATTTATATCCATGTAAATCATTTAACATTCTCTTCTTTAATCTTTAAAAAGAGAAGTATTTATACCCTTATAAATCATTTAACATTCTCTTCTTTAATCTTTAAAAAGAGAAGATGCGAAACAATAATAAAAAATTTAAATTAAACTAATAACGAAATAATTAACCCTAATTATTATCTAATTACTATGCCTTTATATTTTTGATAATTATTATTAGAATCACTTAAGAGGGAAAACTTACCTATGCTGGAGCTCATAGATTTATTGGACAGACTAACACTAACCAACTTAATAAATTATCATATATTTTTTTCACTGTCATATTTTTACTCGGTGCATCAACTATCCGTAAAAGCTCAATAGTTAAGTGTCAACAGTCAACACAACCACAAGGCCGCAACCTCCACCGGCAGCTACTTCCTCCTCACTGGGATTTATTTATTCAAAGTTAAGTTTTTTAATTACTTATATAAAGTTTATATTTTTATGTTTTAACAGTCAAAGAAAAATATAAAACACTTGTATTTTTGTCATTTTAGGAGAGCCAAATTTGGGGCAACTTTTAATGTCAAAGTCCAAGCATACATCTTTTCCCATCTGTTAACTTTTACTTAGACCAGTTGATTCAGAGACTGTTAAATTTACGTAACCCAAGAGATTCTTCGTGTCACCCACAAAAATACGCTTATGCAAACGCATCAACAAGCAGTTTTTGTCATCTTGTAGGAAAATATAAACGAAAAACAAATAGTATTCATCTCACGGTGAAAACACATTTCCAGATAGCAAGTTAACTTGTTTCTGCGGTACATAGAGTTTCTTTGCACCTAAATCCCTTCACTATTTACGACCACATATTACCGAGAAAATATTGAAACCTTCTCTTCCGATCAAAAGTCAAACAAAAGAATGTGTATCTGCTGACAACAAACATAAATATCTGCTAAATGATTAAGCAGTACTAGAGGCCCAACACTAAACGCGAATTCACAAGTGTGGTGCTTCTGTTTGGGGTCCAGGACGAGCGTTCAGCAACGGCTGCAACGCTTTAACAACAATGCTCATGTTTGGCCTGAAATCCGCTTCGTATTGCACACACAAGGCTGCAACCGCCGCCATCTATCACCATTACAATCCATGCATTAGTTTTATCCATCTAAATTTTGATTTTAAATAAATGAATAAAGCAAAATAAAACAAAGCCATTTGTTGTCTATAAATACCTTGGCAACTGCCTTAGGCGGGTATTCTCCATTCAGTCTAGTGTCAACACACTGTTTCACCTTATCTTCACTGAGTTTAGGTGTTGCCTGACATATAGTGCGTTATTAGTAATTATTTTGGATTAAAAAATAATTGTTAAAGAAGCACGTATGTAAGCATACCCATGTGACTAGACTCTGCTGACCACGAGGCAAAGTGTGGTCAACTGGCTTTCGGCCTGTCAACAGTTCTAGGAGAACCACTCCAAAGCTGTAAACATCACTCTTTGAACTCAACTGCCCAGTCATCGCATATCTGTCAAACAAAGCCAAAGCTATTATTAAAACCCTATCAATGATAGCATTTTTTCCTGCTAAAATTCTATTACAATCGATAATCACATATAACAATAGTTTTAGGAATACAAGATTTACATGGCTTGGCAATTATCTTATATCTACGATTATTGTCATCCTAACTATTTGTTACGCTTATCTAAACAGATTTGAGTCAAAGATCTACTTGTAGCCAATGATCGCTTTCTAAATATGAGTGGTTAATTCACCTAGCGGTTGATCTGGGCTCCACTTTGCCTTTTGGTTTGTTCTAAAAATGATGAGTAGAACCTTACTGTAAAACCAACATATTTTCTTAACTGTCGGTGGCCATCAAATTGTGAAAAACCAAGTCTTATTGTTAAGAAGCAGTAATGTGGTTTTTGGTGCTAAAGCTACAATTTTTATATTAAAACAAATAAAAATTATTACTCAAAAATAGATATATTATCACAATATCCCATACTTTAATTTTGTTAGTCTTATAAAACAGTGTGTGACTGTGTTCTACAATATGTAATATGTTTAAGCAACAGGTTGTCAGTTGTCACTACGACTCGGGTTTTGGATGTCTAACCTAGTACGTACATCCAAGAACCAAACTATAAACCATGTTGCTAGTTGTAGTGTTATCTTTTAGAATTAGAATAAGTAATAAATCAATATATATCATGAAAGTTTACATGAATTTTTTCACTTTCAAAAGTCTACGCAGGACTTATAAGGAAGGGAGGCCATGTACAAATGTAACACCATAGTTGAAAATGACTATTCTACAATTTGGCAGTGTTTCTTAAAACTAAATAATATTCGATTGAAAAAATTATCAAATGCAGAAAAGAATCAGGCATTGATAAACTTCCCTTATTAAAGTAGTTTGTCTTACACAATTAAATTTCTTTCAATAGTAAAGAACATCAGAAAATATATCTATTAGAACAGCTGGATTTCGTTACTCCATTGGTTCAACAAAAACAGAAAGTACCAACCTTTTGGTTCAACCCCATCATTTCACATCAAAAACTAATGTGGATATTAACATTTTCCTAGAGAGGTATATCAATTCTAAAGTTGAAAATTAGTTTAATCATCTTAGGCTTTGTTTCTAAAATGGATGAAGCAACATATAAGAATGAAACATAGGATTGAGTAACAATGTTCAACAACAAAGAGGTAATGGAACTGATTATTTCTAAACAAGTAGTTGACTGTTTTCCCATTATGGATCTGATCGATATGTATTATTGAAATGAAAACCGCAGCCTTAGAAAATTTAACGATTCGAGTAAGAACTTACTCAGGAGCATGATAACCAAAGGTACCAAGAACGCGGGTGGAATGAAGGCGTGCTGCCATGTCAGGTGCTTGATTTGATAAATCAAAATCAGCAATCTTAGCAACATCATCATCAAATAGCAGTAAATTACTAGACTTTATATCACGATGGATAATATGAGGCTGTGCCTTTTCATGCAAGTACTCAAGTCCTTTTGCAGCACCAACCGCAATTTTAACTCTCTGAGACCATGATAGAACTGGACCTGGTTGTGCACCTTTAACACCTTTTCTTCCTGCATTAGTATAACGAAATACGTTAGACACTTAGACGTAAACTGCTAATAACTACACGATCACAAGGTTATAAGTAAAAAAAGTAGTTTAGAATGTGTTGTTAGCATTATAAGAATTATATCAGGCAAATTTATAGAACAACTGAAAATATGTACAAACTAACTAGGAGCATTCTCCTAGGGGAGGTCTTCAGTGAACCTCCCAAACTTTAATAAAAAAACCACAAACCAAAAACAACCTCTATATCATCGCAACATTCTAAAACAACCTTTAGAATGTGCCATTTCCTAACAAAATTCCTATTTTGATATCAGTAATTGTGCATAATTTAGAACACTTACCATGAAGAATATCATGAAGAGATCCATTTGAAGCATACTCATAAGCTAGCACTCTCAGACCACCATCAATGCAATACCCGAGTAACCCAACGACATTATCATGTTTAAGTCTTGATACCATAGAAACCTGTCATGATACACTGATACTATTAAGAACCCAAAACTAAAAATTTAGCATCCAACCGTACTCCTTTCCCCCGAGAAAACTGAAACAATTTTTTTGGGCAAGTTTTTGACTGAAAGTTACTTGATTGCCCAAAATTTAGGTCAACAAGATCTAATTATTTTGTTTTCATTGATGAGGAATTAAACAAGTTACCTGAGCCAAAAATTCTTGGTCTGGTTGCTTACTGGAGTCTAACTTTTTGATAGCTGCTGCCTGCCCACTTCTCAAGACGCCATGGTATACTCGTCCGTATGATCCCTCTCCAATTAGGGATTTTGTACCAAAATTATCGGTTATTTCTTTCAATTCATCCACTTGAAGAGCAGGGACCGCAATAGGTTGGATGGCTACAGCTTGAGTGTCCTTTGGTGCAGCCTCTGTGGCACGATAACCTGCATTATGTCCTGAATCCAAAAATTTTAGCAAGTTCCCTAGATTAAAGGGTTCTATATTTATAATAATCAACAAGTGATTAACTTTCTGAACACACACAAACTTTGTAATTGTAACATATTAGTATGAGTGATTTTGGACACTTTCACGTGTGTTTCTTTTCATTTCTTTTTACACATAATGAATGTACATTTTCACAATTTGTCTAATGGGGGTCGATCTTCAAACTGCAACATTTTGATGGTTCAAAAAAGTAATTAACTCGAGGTGACTATTGTGCTCAAACCAACGTACCTTTAAATTCAATATAGATATGAATCTTGGTAAAAATCTTTGATATTGATTGTTCTCTTTTGGTAGCATATAAATAAAATTAATGTGGTTATCAGCTTATTTTCGATAACTCAAGCTAAAAAAATCTGAGTGTTTTATAAATGATGTCAGTCAGTCATACTAAAGCGATTGTTCTTTATGGATATTAATGACTTCCCAAGTAGACTCTACAATTCCTGATTGCAGAGAACATTAGTGATGTCACTCACAATATGTAGCAATCTACACACAAGTGACATGATTAGGAAAAAAAAGGGATTAGTGTGTGGGAAGGCACTTAACTTTAGCCCAATCTCTATAGTGTGTACCTAACGTCATTTTGGCGTATCGTGTATATTAAACTTTCACTTTTGGTCTATTGTGTGTATCCGACGACTTTTTGATGATGTGGCAACTGTATAATTCACCACGTCATTGACACGTCCTAAAAACGGGTGCCACGTCAGTCGAATACACACAATAGACCAAAATTGAAAGGTTAATACACACAATAGACCAAAATTAAGTTGGGTACACATAATAGAGATACGGCTAAAGTTAAATGCATTCTCACGCACTAAAAGTTAGAACGCAAAAGCAACATTTAGTGCTCAAATGCACATAACTAACAATTTGATAGTGGTCATGTGAATCTGTGATTTATGAGTTAAATATGCACAAAACAAACAAGCTAAAGTTAGCGATAAAAAATCACCTGCTGCATTATTCGTCATGTATGGTCCATTATCGTAAGACTTGTGCATATCATCTTCTCCACAGCAGTTAAAGCAACTCATTATCACCTTCTTCTCCTAAGAATATCTGTAAAAAAAATAATCAGGTTTTCATTCTTAAATAATCCTAGTTAATCATGTTTTACGTAGTTACTCATGAAGAACAGTTGAACCAAATACTTCATGAATTCTGTTAATACCAAGCATGACATAAACTCACATCAAAACCATCTAATAAAAAAATATGTTCAATTTCACATATTAAATGTCACAAAATGGAAACCAAATAAAACTAAAAAAGCATACCCACTTATTCACAAGTGCTATAAGCATATCATAACTGCTTTGATGACTAAATAGAAACCAAAATTAACTTCTATATTTTATACACTATTTACAAAAGGCCAAGGTTTAATCAGCAATCCACATAATTAGAAACATAAACACAAATTACAAAATCTACTCAGTATTCTTCACAGTATACAGTAATACAACCAAGTACAAAGTCAAGAGCACCAGAAAAACAATAAAAAGCATATAAATTTTTCTATTCAAATTAAACATAGTTGACTCAATAATTTCAATTTTTACTTGATCTACTTACAAACAAGTATAGATCAACACTTACCCTTATCAAAAAAGATCCTAATTTAGCAAATTAATTACAACATAATCAACGAACTCAAAATTTTACAATTGAAAGATCTAACTAGTAAGAAAATTCAAAAGGGTATAATTAGAATTAAAGAAAGAAAAGGACTTTTAAAATAAAACACAAAAAAACTCACCAAAGATCTTATCTTTTTTGCAGTTGGGTTGTATTCAAGAAGATGGGGTTGCTTGAAAGAACTAAAAGAAAGGAACTTTAGGGAGTAGTAAACTGAAGAAAAGAAAAAAATGTGAACACACTGTGTATTACGCGCTGTCTAGATAATTGGTGTACAAGACTGCTAATGTGCACCGGATGAGGAAAACGCCTAGGTTAGACAAAGCATGCAAATGGAAGGAAATTGGGTTAAAAATGAAAAAATATCTGAACAAAAAGTGGGTTTATTTTCTTTTGTTTTTATAAACTCTTGTTTTTAATCTTAAGTTGAAAGTTTCACCCTTTGAAATATTCTTTAAAGGTGTCTGTTAGAATTTAGATGAATGTATTTGTACTACTATTAATAAACATCAAAAAATGACATATTGTTTGTAACCGAATAATCTATCTATTTTTAAATATAGAATGAAATACCCAAATGGTAGATGACAACAAACGCAATATTTAAGTGGTCAACTAAAATATGATTTATATTTATTTTATATTCTTTTAGTAAATATCTAATTAATTAGAATCTGCCAGTGCTCCAATTTGCGAATATATCATAATATGTGGTGGAATTTTGAATTGATACAGTTTAAAGTTGAAATCAGAAATAGCCGATAATGAATTAAGGTCAACTTAATCAAAATATATTATGGTATTAATTTGCAAAATTAGTTATATATAAGTTTTAATACAAATTTAAGTAAGAAAGACTATAGTTAGGCAGAATGTACTATTTTTGGACGAATTACAAGAAATTTAATGAAAAAGGCCATCAAGATGCTCTTTTTGACGTTATGGACTTCTATTTTGTAGCTTTATTTTCTCTTTATACAGGTTGGATCAAACAACCAATAATTTGTGTCATGGTATCTTTTCAGTGCCTTTTTATATCCTATCATACTTTTATTACAAAAATATTTAACACTTTGAAAATAAAACTCTCTCCGACCATAACTATATTTCCATCTTTATATATATAAAAATAAATAAAAAACATTTTAAGCATATTCTTCTTTTAGAAATACTGCTTCTTCAACCATCTATTCTTAAAATACAACTCTATATATTTTTATAGTACTTGATTCATATTTAGTTAATATCTTTAAGAGTTTTTTGAATATAAGTTCTATCAATTATGTTATTTATATTTGATTGTAATTATTGTAGTGTAATATTATAAAACATCTATTTTTATGTATCTCAATAATTTTATTTTTATGTATCATTTATTATAATTAATAAACACAAATACTTATTAATAATAATTATTAACAATTTAGCAATATACAAGTAAAGCTAATATTGATAATAATATTAAAAAGTAGTAATTAAGGTTTTTAGAGGATGAATAATGTTCCTCTATATTTAGAGAAAATTCAACTTCCGTTATTTCTATCTTTAAATATAGAAGAACCATTGAGTACATTTTTACTCTTCTATCTTTAAACAAAAAGATAGAAAATGTTGATAAAGGACCATTAAAAATGACATAACTAATATACAAACTAAGTCCATGCAACCATTTAACACATCTTATATTAGAGACTCGGCAACCTTAAGTTATTTTATTTGTAAACATGACCATTATAAATGTATCACATGTTATGAACTTAAGCATATGATACAAGTAAAAGTACTTGTATACTATACTCCGTATTTTAAACCATTATTATAAGGAATAATAAACTTTTAAATACTTTAAAACTTTCAGTAATTTTAATTTTTACGGTACCTCTTAAACTTTTGTTTTTCTTTCAAAGTATACTCAACAACTTTAATTCCAACCGATCAACAATGATCATTTGATTATTTTCGAATGAAAATAGGGAATGGCCAATATGTAGAACATACCCCTTGTTACCATTTATCAAATCGGACCGGACCGTTTAACTTGTAGGGTCGAACTGGACCAAATCGCAAAAACAGGTTCGGTTCGACCAGTCTTGTCTATTGGCAAGAAAAGTTAAAATAATTTCTTTTGAATAAATGTAAATAATTTAATAACATTATTACTTAATATTCGATAACAATGACGCATTAGAATATTTCTTTTAAGTTGTCATGACATTTAATTTTAGTTTCATTATGGTGCTCAAGTTTTATTTTCCTTATAAATATAAGTCAAATTATGAGACTCCTTTCATCCGTTATGCATGGTGTGTCTCCAATAATTCAATAATGTTAAGGGTGGATTCATGAGTAATCTATCATTGAAAGATATGTATGCATATTCAGAAACGTTGAGATGAATATGTATTCTTGTAACATTGAGCCTAAGGGTATTGTGGTTATTGATTTCACTTAAAAGGGTTTTTACGTAAAAATTTTATGTATTTGACTTTTTCTGTTTCGTTATTATTGACTTGTAATTATCGTGTGATTTGTTGTTATAGTAAACGATCTCAACAAAGACACAGACCAGTATACTACACAATCACGACAACTGCCAATGCCACTGTATCGTGTGTGTACAACGTTAGTGACTAGCTTGATCAAGTTATTTTTGTCTTTTAATTTCTTAGTTATTTTTATATAAACAGATAATATATTCATATCACTCAAGTAATTTTTAGTTTTCATTAAGGCTACCTAAATAAAATAAAATATCACTTCAAAGGCCATTCAAGTATTAATTTGGTTCATTTTTGACAATTCGACAAAAAACGTTGTCGAAGATTTTCACATTAATTCTCTCAAATCTAAAGCTTTGCTACATCTTGAGTTTTTAAATGACAATAACAAGTTTTAGATGTCATTCGATGCGAGGTGGGGATAAATTTAATATTCTGATCAATAGTCGATTGGTCACTTATTATTGTCAAATGTAGTAAGATTTTTATAGAATAAAATATTCTGATATTCGATAAATTATTTATGCAATCACAATATTAAATTGTTAAATATATAATTAATTATAAGGTCGTTTCAATCTTGCTAATCTTAATGTACACTATGAAAAATATAAGCACATAATTTATACTAATAATAACGTAAATTGTTTCATTGTCAAGATTACTGTCTAAAAATCTCATATTATTCACAAAAACCTTTTGTGATGATCTATTGATCTCTGTGACCTTTAACTATATATAAATGTTATTATCATGCAAAAAAAAACTATGAGCTAAGTTAAAGCTAAAAGTTGTTCATTACTAAATAAAAATTTACAAGTTCAGTTTTGAGGGATTAGGAAATTTTAAAAAGTGAGGGCAAAAATTAGACTAATTGTCTCACGACATGTGTTAAATTTACAAGAGTAAAATACAATAAGATGCAGTCAAATTTATATAGTAAATACAATATTGTTATAATGCACTGTGATTATGATAGACATAAAATGCAATGTATTTAATAGCATTAAATATGAAACGTAAATTACATATTCAAATAATTGTGATTGTTTGTCTCTCCAACCCTCTCTAAATCCAATCCCCTCTGATTTTTCACCAAAATTCACAATTAACGGTTGTTCATTATTCCTTATAACCAATTAACCAAGTAAATTGGTTTTTATCATGATATTCTAAATATATCATCACGGTTAAATCACAAAAGGAAAAGAAATAAATCTTAGGTGAGTACGAATATCGATATGTAAACATCCAAAAACCTCAGCAGGTTATATATGCTATATATACATAAATTCAAATATGGATAAACATCCGAAAATGTCAGCACGCTATATATACAACAGTCACTGATCAACCAACTTTCACCCGACAAAATGAAAATCTAGGTGACTGTGGCTTAAGTTTTGTTTTGATTGTTGATACTGGACCCGTTACGTCTCCTGATGAGCAGCAAGTATATATGTTATTTATGTTTATTATAAGAAAAGAAGAAATATAGTATACATACCATTACAGTTCCTGAGGAGATGTTATCTGGCAAGCACTTTGTAAAGTAGTAGATGTCTTGGTGATCATAGTCATTATGGATTTATGTTAACGTCGAGGATTATCAATATCCAAATATGGAAGTGAAGGGAGCCTCTATTTTACATATAGCCTTAGAACAATTGTTATATATTTTTCTATTTCTAACTATATTATATATGATCTATTAATAATGGCTTTAATAATTTTATATTCATCCGCACACAATGTGAGGGACATGTACAACATAGTTAATTTCATTTTCTTCAACATACGTAACGTATTCGGATTGACAATTTCGGACCTTGAACCAAATTTGATCACAAAGCTTAATTTATCAAGTGGTTTGGTTTATGATTTTATAATTCTGCTTTTTTTTCTTTTTACAACAATGAGAAAGTCACAAAGCAAAGGCAACAATGAGTGGCTTGACCCGACCCGTTTGCCAGGAATAGTAAAAACGCAGAAACAACATATACCAATTGTAATCCCAGACTCCCCTGTCTGGCTGGCATAAATCAAAGCCTCTTATTTGAAATCAGGGAAACTATGATGAAAAGAAGGTTAATTACCGAAAAACAAATTGGATGCAGCTTCAGCGATTGATTGCTAAATAGGAAAATCGCGTGGTTTTTGTCTGCCGGCTTCTTCTCGGCCGCATATTTCTTCTCTGCCTTAGGTGCCACTGCAAGTGATTGTTTGTACGAAATTGAGAATTGTCTGTTTGGTGGAAACAATGGGTAGGTTAGGGTTTGTTATATATGCTGGTGAATGTATGTTGTGATTGGAGGATTTTAGTTGACGCGGATTATGGATTTAGGCCGTGGATTTCGTAGGGGTTTGATCTTGATTGCTAAATAGGAAAACCACGGCTTGAATGATAGGAAGAAAAAAAAAGATGCAGAGATATATTACCGCACCAACCGACTTGTTAAAATTAGGAATCGGGCATTTGTTTGCATTCATTCTTTAGTTTTATTTTACAGTCACATAATACAATATTGTTCGTGCCTTGTTGTAAAGATTTCAGAGAGTGAAATAAAATTGTAGAGATATGTGAGAGTAATAACAGAGCTAAGTGTCTAGAAGTCATCAAAAGATCATAAATGAACCAAAGATCATTTGATGATTTACTATTTTGTTCTTGAGTTTCTTGTTTATGTTTCTAATGAGATCACTTAGTGTATTTATAATCAAAGATCATAACTGAACCAATCCAACCTGTGATTTCTTTAGCCAGCACCATCACAATATTACCCCCTACGTCAAGTTTAAATGATTATGCAATCAGTGTATCGATAGTCATCTTAATGCATAAACGAACACTGTACATGTTTAAACCTTTAGAGTTCACTGTATAAATTAGCTCTCCCCATTTAGAAGCAATCTTTGTAAACGCTTGATGAGTCCACACTTGTAAAGGAACCCCTTCGACATCAATCCATGCAACTCTATCTCGAAAGAAAAAGTCTTTAGATGCTTTAGGAATAGAAGAAAACCATGACTTTATCCCTGCATGATTCCGAAATTTCTCGCAAGAATCAATGGATTGGAATTCAACACCAATCCAAAAACCTCCGAGATATTTAAGATTGATGTTATCAAAACCTTCATTTTACAAATGGTTCGCATGTTCGTAAGAGCACGGAATTCTTTAACACAAGCAAATATAGTGACAAATGTCTCTATATCTTTCAAACAACTCCCATTTAGTCTAATCACAGAGTCGTTATGTTGTTGTGGTTCGTTAACGTCTGCATGTTTCCGTTGAACTAAGTTTACATATGTCAGCGAAGCATTTGATCTCCCATGTACCCTACCAATCGGCCCTGATGCATGAGATCTGGAATGAATAGTAGGCCCAGATGCATGAGATCTGGAATGAATAGTAGGCCCAATCCATGTATTACATAATTCATCAATGATATGTGGAGCATTATTCACCTTAATGTGCCTTACAAATGCAAATCTTTTGCCCAACTTATATTAGACAATTTTGAGCAATAAATACATCATAAACAGATCCAAATCCTCCACAAATAGTCGTTAATTCCCTCACCGTAAGATGTGAAGGAAATTTCCCGTAACGTTGTTTAGCCATTGAAATCTACACTCGATTTCCAATTGAATGAGATACTTCACCGGCGTTTGATCCCGCCGTAGAAAAATCGCCAAAGGAAACCGTAAACACAATTATTGATGATGTTTCAAAAAATCGCCCAGGGTCTCGAAAATCTGAGGGGGGGGGGGGGGGGGGAGGGGGTTCTGAGTATGAGAGGACAATATTCACAAAAGAGAAAACTATCTAACTAACTAGACACTGAAGCTAGAAACCATCTGCTATGCTTATATATGCTCCAACATTCACTTTCTTATATATATATATATATAATATATTCATCTTTTATTTATCGATTATGTTGACGTTTTTTAAAAGGTGTTGTTATACGTATGTAAACATTTGTTACAGTTTCTTTCAGATAATGTATCAACTTTACACGTTGATTCTTCAGTTTCACCTTGATTACCCGTTTAACCATTTACCTTAGGTATAGAATCAAATGAGTTTGTAGGTATAACATAGTTAACAAGTATTATTAACTAAAATTAACATTTACTCATCGATTGCTCTTTAATATATTATTGTCCCTCTTAAAAATAATAACTTCGTACTATATAAAAAAGACACGTAACCTTACATATATGTTTGATCTTGTGACATAACCTTACACATGAATTATTAGTTTAGGGGATATGATTGGTGCTGTTGACCAATCGACAACCATCATTTTACATTATCAGTTGATCGAGTATTAAATATTACAAATTCTGTCTCTCAATAAGATTTTCCCTTGTTATTTATCGGATATGTTATGATATATGCTATTATAAAACAATGAAGAGTGAGTTGTCATTGAAACCTAGCTAATTTCCCAAATCGACTTGAATATAATCATTGTCGGTCAAATTTAAAGAGTGCTAGTATCATATTTGGATTTTTGCATTTAATCCTTCATGAATTAATGATTAATTATTAAATAATGTCACATTATATGTTAAACTAATTAAAAGGTAGTAAGAATAGGAGACAAATTGAGTGCTTTAGATTCAACCCACATGCAAACTATGGTCCCTTATTGTGGAATCTGATTGGACGGCCTTTTCATATCTATGTACCATTACTGTAAAATTACATCCTTTTTAGGTTTACTTATTAACTCTCTTGTCATCTCATTTTTTTTTATTTTTTATTTTAATCAATAGGTTATCACGAGTCTTAATTTTTATATTAATTTAATTTAGAGAATAAAGATAGATTTTCTATTTTAAGGGTTATGTCCTATGTGGCAATATGGTTTTTTGATTTGTAACTTAACACCCATACACTAGTTGGTAGTATACCAAGTCAAAGTTATTTTATTATACCGGAATGAGAAAATTACGTATAAAATCTTGAAAATAACTCAAATACGAAATATTCATGATATGAATGGTTCAACCAACATTTCTAACTGGTTAAAAAATGGTTAGACTTCGTGCTACGTTTCACTATATGAGTCATTTGCAAACATAGGAACGCCGTTACTTGCAATCTTGAAAGCGACGTCAAGTTTTTCTATTCCAATTAGATTCCTATTCCTAATAAACAATATAAGACTAGAATTAAGTCGTTTCAGTGGCTAATTGCCGAACCTTATCGGCTCATCACACTAATCACTCTCTTAATTTTTGTTGTCTTTTTGGATCATCTTGCTAGTGTTTATATATCCAATGCGATTCAAATAAAAAAGATGTTCCTATGTATGGAAATTTCGCAGCATTAGTTTAATTAGAAGATGAAAGTTTTAAATGAAAATTCGTTCCATTTTAACCATAAGATATAAGATCCAAAGAAAAACATAAACCTTATTTTAATCAAATTATGAAAAACAAACCAAATCTTATTGACAAAAGGGGGTTGAAAACTTGGTCTTAAATAATCTTTAAGAAAAGTAGTAACATATAGGTTTTTGATGAAAATAGTATGTCCATTTGAAAGAGACGATTAGGTGAACCAATGATAATTCAATTATTTTTCTTCTCTTTTTTGAGAAGTAACTTTTGTTGTTTCTTACATTAAGGGAGAGAATATATTTAATTATTTTATATCGTCTATAATAATTTTATTTTATTTTATTTTCCATATCAAAAAGAATGTATTTAAAAAAATTTGTTAAATTTATAATAATTCGATAAGATTTTACCTTTATATTCAAGGTAAGTTCGATTGAAAATATTTAAAAAACTGAATCATCTTATTTTTATATTCAAGACAAGTTTACAAATAAACTTCTTTTTAAATAAACACAAATTATAAGGTGAACATTTAAATCTGGACGAAAAGAGCACTAAAAAAAACTCAAAAACTTCAAAACTAATAGATCACTAAATAAATAACCTAAAGATTCCTAACATTGTTTTCACATGTATTGCTTCATGTATGCATCTAACATTGTCCAATACATACACATGTAAATAAAAAAAATAAAACTTTAGACTATCATATGTCCTGTTTATTCACAAGGACATTGCACTATGTGATATGCTTTCCTACCATATTGCAATGGTCTACATCAATATGTCCTACAACCAGTTTTGTTTGGACACATATGTCCTTCAACTTGATCCTCAATTCCTCCTCACTTTTTTCATTTCCACCTTCCTATTTCCTCTTTTTCTCTACCCTCACCCGTAACTCTCGCCGGCGATCTCTCCACCTCAGTCTTTCAAGATCAACCCACTTAATACTAAACCCTAATTAATTTATAACTTTTTTTTAACCCATATGAAAAATTACAACACCCAGTAGTTCTTGAAGCTAAAGGATCAATCCTTTTGTTGATTTCCGGTAAAAGTAAAAATTTTGAGGGTTTTTTGAGGTGGGTTTTTTGTTTTGGTTTGTGGCTTGTTGTTTTGGTTATAGGTTATGATGTTGTACAGTGCGATGATGTAAATTGATCAAAAGTAACTGAATTTTGATCTTGTTATACTAACTAACAAAAAAAGTGTAATCTTGATTGTGGGTTTGTAGCATGAATTACAAGGTGTTATTATTTAGGGTTTTTTTTTAAGGAAATTAAGAATCTTTTTTAGGTGGGTTGAATTTTTCCCAAAAAAGATTCCTTTTTTAGTTTATGATCAATTGACCAGATCTTATGTATGCTTTAATGGAGTTGATAATAAGGTAGTGAAATCCGCAAGATTCAATACTTAATAGAGCTATTGATTGTTGTGATTTTGATCAATGGAGGCTAAATTTGGGGGAAACCCTCATCATTACTATGGGCCGGTGGTGCCAGAATTAAAAGCGGTTGGAAAAAGAAGTATTGAATGGGATTTAAACGACTGGAAATGGGACGGCGATCTGTTCACTGCCACCCCATTAAATACGATGCCATTGGATTGCAGAAGCAGACAGTTATTTCTAGTTAATTCAGGCGTTGAGGGGAATTCGAATAATGTCGTGTCTAATAGTTCATCATGTTGTTCGGATGAAGGGAAAAGGGAATTGGAAAAAAGGAGAAGGGTTGTGGTTATTGATGAAGAAGACGAAGCTGGGGGTCTTAACTTAAATCTTGGAGGGCAAGTGTTCCCAATTACCGAAGATGAATTAGAGCGATATGAGGAGAAAAATGGGAAGAAACCTAAAGTGGGTAGTGGTGCATCTAACCGTGCTATTTGCCAAGTTGACGATTGTCAAACTGATCTAATGGGTGCAAAAGATTATCATAGAAGACACAAGGTTTGTAATTCGCATTCAAAGGCCACTAAAGCGTTGGTAGGGAATGTGATGCAAAGGTTTTGTCAGCAGTGCAGCAGGTGAGTTCTTGTTAAAGACTGTTATTTATGCTCATACACTTGCAATTTCTCGCGTTATGTTTTAAATTGGCTTTCTATGTATGCAGGTTTCATGCTCTCGAGGAGTTTGATGAAGGAAAGAGAAGTTGTCGAAGGCGTTTAGCAGGACATAATAGAAGGAGAAGAAAGACACATCCTGAAAACCCGACAAATGGAGCGTCACTAAATGATGAACGCACTTCTAATCTTTTGATCTGTACTCTACTGAAGTTACTATCCAATGTACAATGTAAGCATTTATCTTTATCAAATGTGATTATATGTCAATCGTGAGTTCTTGATTGATAGGACTATAAAGTCTGAGATTTTTATATAATTTTTATGTGAATTTCAGCAAATACCTCAGAGCAGAGCAAAGATCAAGATTTGCTCTCTCATCTTGTGAGAAACCTTGCGAGTCTTGCCGGTAACAGCAATGAGAAAAACTTATTTGGTGGAGCCCAATGTTTGCAGGATGCTGGTACATCCTTTGCAACCCCTGAGAAGGTAAATTAATAGCACGTTCTAAATTTATGGAAGTGATTATTTAATTATTGCGACGTTAAGTTGCTGTAATCAGATTTTAACATTCAGATAATTGGATTCTGCTATTGGTTATCTGATTACTTAGGTGTCAAATCATCAGTTACATACCAGCTGCAATTATTTACCCTTTTTTTTCTAACCTAATCCGAGGGACTTCTTTCCATTTTATGAATCATTGCTGCAATTTTACAAAATGTAGTTTTTGGTCATTTAACTATAATTTGATTGTTACAACCTTAAACGGCACTAGCAAATCCAAACATTAATACAACTCGTTATATATTTATATTTTATTGAATGGCGCTACAGCTCGTTATATGTTAGCTGATACTGACATAAATTGCTTTAAACAAATGGAATCTGATTATCTGAATTGGATATCTAATGTGTGAAATACCTTCACTTATAGGAGGCTGTGCAGCCCGTGAGGCAAACTGTGAACCCCTCAGGATCTAACATGATACATAAAGGGACTTTAGAAACTGCAGCAGCTCCTTGCCAAAATACATTTCCACCCTCTAATAATAACAAAGCTCCTACTCAAGTCGGAAAGTTGAAATTACACAACATTGATCTGAACATGGTTTATGATGATTCTCAAGATTGTATGGAACCCACCGAGAGCTTTAACACCCCTGAAAATATAGACAACGTGCCGTTATGGTTACGACACCCTCACAAGTCAAGTCCTCCTCAAACAAGTGGGAACTCTGGTTCAACTGCTACACAGTCACCATCTAGTTCCAGTGGAGAAGCACAGGTATAAATTTGACTTTTGAGGTCAAAGGTTAATTCTTTTTCTTTTTTTACTTATCTATAAGTGCAAAGTAGATATGAAGTATGTGTCACAGATCTAATCTTCTTCTTTTTGGGCTTGTGTTACATATTATGAAGTTTGTGGTGCATTTTTTCAGAGTCGTACAGACCGAATTGTATTCAAGCTATTTGGAAAAGATCCTAATGAGTTGCCTGTTATCCTCCGGAACCAGGTTTTTCTTTCCCCCGTTTTCTCTCTGTTGCAGGTCATGTATTTTGTTAATGCTAGGATTGAATTTAATTACTTGTGTAAATTTCAGATCCTTGACTGGTTATTAAACAGTCCGACGGAGATTGAAGGTTACATTCGACCTGGATGTATCATATTAGCGATTTATCTTCGAATGGATAATTCCTCTTGGGATGAGGTGAATATTTCTCTCATTTTATTCATCAACGTTGCTAATCTTTAGAGGTGGTAAAAGTGGAATGTTAATCGGTTACAATGTGTAACTTTTATGGGTCAGGTTGACCCGAATCACTTTTTGTCCAAATCTTTTGATTTTTTTTTTTAATTTTTTTTTATAAAAGTCAGTATGTCAAATATGAGTACACATGATTATCTGTTTCTTATGATTTCAATGCGTATTGTAATGATGCAGCTTTGCTATGATTTGAGCAACCATTTGAGGAAACTTTTGGATGCATCAAATAATTCTTTCTGGAGAACAGGATGGGTTTATACTAGAGTTCTTGATCATGTTGCCTTTGCTTGTGATGGTTGGTCCATAGTCTCTATGTACATATTTCAATGCTTTCGGATTTATACATTTTAATATTGTAAATTGTAAATAAACAATACAATATTCTTGTGTTACAGGTCAGATTGTTTTGAACACATCGTTGCCTCATAAAGGCAACAGAAACTCCAGCATCTTAAACATTACACCGATAGCAGTTTCTCCTTCCGAGAACTCTCTTTTTTGGGTTAAAGGCTTAAACATTTCATGGTCAACCTCAAGGTATCTTAAATATCTTGATATTTTTCTCTTTTTGGTGTTCACCTCATTTGGCAATGAAATTTTCTACCCTAGATTCCAGTCTAAATGATTTCCGTTTCGATGGGAAGGAGTGAGCATTATATAAGATTACTAATGATGTAAAAGTTTCCCTATTTTAGGATGCTGTGTGTATTGGAAGGGAGTTACCTTATTCAAACAAGTTGTTCTGATTTAATGGATGCAACAGACTCTTTGACCAATCATGAAGACATTCAGTCCTTTAGCTTTTCATGCTCTATTCCCGATAGATCCGGGAGAGGATTCATAGAGGTGGTCCATTAATTTTTCTGTACTTAATCGCACTTAATATCTTATCTAATTAAAGTATGAATTCTGAATGCTATTTGTTTGAGTAGATCGAGGATGATAGTCTCAGCAGCAGCTTCTTTCCATTTATAGTTGCAGAACAAGATGTTTGTTCTGAAATTCGTATGCTCGAGAGAGATTTAGCTATAACTGAGATTTACGAGAACACGGAAAAAGAGAAGAAAGAAATAGAAGCAAGAACACGGGCATTGGATTTTGTAAATGAAATGGGCTGGCTTCTTCATAGGAGTCAACTGAAAGTCAGATTGACTTCCATGGATCCCAATACCGATCTATTTTCGTTTAAACGGTTCAGGTGGCTTTTAGAGTTTTCTGTTGACCATGATTGGTGTGCTGTGGTCAAGAAACTATTGGGTATTATCTTTAGCGGAACAATAGACGTTGCAGACCATGGTTCAGTTGAAGTTGCGTTGCTGGACATAGGTTTACTTCACCGTGCTGTGAGAAGAAACTCTTACCTCATGGTGGAATTGCTCTTGAATTATAGTCACGAAAACGGTTTGGATGGTACTGGACCCAGGTCTGGTTTGTTTAGACCAGATGCTGCAGGGCCTGGTGGGTTGACCCCGCTTCACATTGCATCTGGTAAAGATGGTTCAGAGAGTGTGTTGGATGCATTAACTAATGATCCTCAACTGGTAAATGTTCTATCTTTATTTATTTCGCCACATGGGTTTCTATTAAATCTCCATACAAACACTAGTTAAAACATTAATTGCCATAAAAACACCAATTAAAACATTATCATTTGACATGTTTGACCAATTCCTTTCAAAAAAATTTTGTTTTGACTTACCCGATAAAGTCAAGGTGATGATTATATCAAAGATCTAAAAACTACCTGAAAAGCAATCTAAAAACTAGGAAACAGCAAGCGAGCCTTCTGATAATGCTCAAGGGCGCATGGATAAAAAGAGTTGAAACTTTTGATGTGCCCATCTATAAGTAATTGGTACAAAAGTGTCACGTTTAAAATACACACTTCTTGAAATGTTGTATCATACATGAATTTGAAGTCAAATGTTTACACGTTTCAACGTCAAGGATGAAGGGGTTGGTTGGATTCCTTCATTCTCAAAGAAAGTTGTTAACTTTATCGAAATCTTGACTTTTTTTCAGGTGGGACTTGAAGGATGGAGAAAGTCTCGTGATAGTACTGGTTTAACTCCTTATGATTATGCATCACTGAGAGGCCATTATAATTACATTCATCTAGTTCAAAGAAAGATCAACAAAAAGAGATCAGAAAGTGGGCATGTGGTTCTCGATATGCCTCCTACTGCACAGCCTCCCCAAAAAATGGCTGGATTTGAGACTGAGAAAGCTGTGGTGGTAAGACCAGTGGTTTTCCAGAAAGCTTGCGGCCAATGTGAGCGGAAAATGGTGTATTATGGTGGTGGTCGGTCATCACTGGCGATTTACAAGCCGGCAATGCTGTCAATGGTGGCGATAGCTGCGGTTTGTGTGTGTGTGGCTCTGTTGTTCAAGAGCTCACCTCAGGTTATGTATGTGTTCCAGCCTTTCATTTGGGAAAGACTCAAATATGGAGCAAGTTAAGCTAAAGAAAGATTTAGGGTTTCTTTTTATTTTTTTTTTCTCCTTTTTTGGATATAATTTTATCAAAGAGATGGTTATGATCTATCTATCCATATATAAATATTCTGACTGGAAAACTTTACTATGTATAATGAGTGTCTCGTATTGGTGTTAGTGTTATTTTATCTGAATATAAACTATTCGTCCTTAGGTTGCATCAAAAAAATTCAGTTTAAGATGGAACTAATCTACTAAAGTGTATGGCGACTAATGTCAAACGACCTACATGTTTTTTCAACTTTATCGCACTATCGAACAAAAACTTGCCGAGTTGACTAATGTTTTATGTTCAAAGTTTTTCTATCATCATTGTGCCTTGAAATGATCTAATATAACATCTCATTTAGTTAAAAATGGACACATATGGCATTGTTTGTAGAGTTGAGAGTAGTACTCTAGTCCAAAATGCAGTTGAGAAGGTATACAGATACAACTAGTATTTAGTTTATTTTAAAAATTTCAGTATTAGAAACTCTAATTCAGTTTAAAAGTAAAATCTGCACATCATACGCTAAAAGGAAACATCGCGACTTATACTTCTGCAAATGCCAAATCATCGCTTGGATAACCACAACAAAGTACAGTTCATTTCGTTATAGTATCCTGCTAGACTAGATCTTAGTAAAGTATCCTACTTTAAAAGAAAAGATAGCTAAACAAATATTTCATTTCAGTTTGAAGCTATTTCCCTCCTCAAACAGTAAGGATGTTTATACATAGTATTTGTCAGTATGACAATTTCCATTTTATTGTTTGGCTTTTGCATCATCAAATCTGATCCAAGAAAAAAGCCTTTGTTTTTATGTTGTTGTAGTGGACTAGTAGTCGATGTGCATTATTGATTTAATCAATGATTCTTGTAAGAGGTTGCAATATTTTCATTAAAGTTTAACAAGATTTTCTGACAATCACCAACTAGGGCTATTAACGAACTGAGTCGTGATATTCGCCTCGACTCGACTCGTTTAACAATTACTTAGTTCGAGCGTGACTCGAAGATAATTATTTTATTTTTGAATTAGGTTCGAGTTCGAGTTCGAATAATAAACTAGTGTTCAAGCTCGGGCTCGAACTTTATGCGTTTGACAATTTACAATAAAATTAATTTTTAAACTTAAAATGCTTGTTTAGAAGGTCAAGCTCGAATCTCGTTTATTAGCTCAAATAAACTCAAGTATACAAAATACTTTATAAACTTGAAATAAAGTTTATAAAATACATTTTACACTTAATTAAACTTAGAGTTTGTGAGTTTAATTGGACATCAAACTCTAATTATCAAACATGTAATTGGATATTTGGTCTTGATATTTATAATGTTCTCGTCTCATCCTATTTGTTTCACACATTCAACGTGGAAGAAAGAAAAAGGGGTTTGTCCCACATAGGAGAAATGAAACAAAGATAAGGAAATGAAAGTAATAAAAAAAAACAAATTATCATAGATGAAAAGGCAGAACCAACCTATGTGTTCTACACATATATTGCTAGTACAACATTTGTGTTCCTAGATATAGTATTAAGTAAAAATTTTATTAATAACGTATCTTGTAAGTTTTAAAACATAAAATCATAATTACTATGATGATAGACATGCTCGTTTAACTCATTCAACTCGACAAGCTTGACTAGCTCGTCCCACTCGAGATTATTGTTTGAGCTTGCAAACGAGTCGAGCCAAATTTGTTGTTTTAAAGCTCGGCTCGTAAAACTAATTGAGTAGTCATTTATGTTCGAACTCGACTCGAGCTTGAATAATATTATGCTTTAATTCAAGATAAATGAGCTCGAACTCAAATACCTCATTGATTGCCCGACTCATTGACAACCCTACAACTGACTACCATAAGGACAAAAGTGTCAGCATTGCGTTCCGTGCTATTCTAATCCAGTATCAACCCATTCAGAATTCATGACAAAACTTTGAATTCTACAATATAACTAGTAAGACTTTTTTAATTGGTTGCATCAACCCATTAACTAGAAATACCTTTACAGTTATAAACAAAAAGATCCACCATCTACATACCACTAGCATCACTTACCTCTAAACTAACCAACCACCTACAGCTTTAGATCACATCCAATATACATAAACTAACAATCTTAAAAGACATTGATTTGAAAAACTATAGACACGTTTAAAGACCAACTGCTATACTACCATGCATCATTTAATATAAGATCCAATAAAAGATCAACGATATCACTTACATCAGAATCTTTACTCAATGGATGCTATCAAAGATACAAAACACACCCAATTGTTATATAAATATCACACTGAACTTTTTGTCAAGACTTGAACTGTCTAAGCATATAAGACAATGAAAATGGATGCAACACAAGATTTTAGTTATTATTTAATGGGCAATGCCTCCAAATAGTAATACAATAACCAAATAGGCCCTTCCACTTCCACCTTCCCTTTTAGCTTCTTTTAAACAAAAGAACACTAAATCAAATCTTATGTAAATTATAAAAAGAAAACACTGAAACACAGTCACATTTATCACCATTTTAAGCCAACAAACAAGCATATGATTTTCAGTTCCTAGCAAGCTTCTAGCTTTCTTATCAAGCCTTCTCCCACTTGAGTTCCTTCACCACCTCCCAGGTGAAATCAGGGTCTGTCCTACCGAAATGTCCGTACGCAGCCGTCTTCAAGAACCTCTTATTCCCACCTCTTTTAAGATCAAGGTTGATGGAGATCATTCCAGGTCTGAAATCAAAGTTCTCCTTCACAATCTTCAAAATCTCCCTGTCATGAATCTTTCCTGTTCCATAAGTATCAACAAAAACCGACAACGGTTCAGGGACACCAATGGCATACGACACCTGAACAATGGCCCTCCTGGCTAGTCCACAAGCCACAATGCTCTTAGCAGCTTGCCTAACAATGTAAGCACCACTCCTGTCCACCTTAGTGGGGTCCTTCCCGGAGAAGGCACCACCACCATGAGCACCCCAACCACCGTAGGTATCGATAATGATCTTACGCCCGGTAAGTCCAGCGTCACCATGAGGTCCACCGATGACGAAACGACCAGACGGGTTAAGATGGAATATGGTCTTTTCATCAAGGTAATTACCTGGCACAACAGGCTTAATCACATGCTCCTTAAGATCAGCTGCAATCTCATCATTAGTAACAGTCTCATCATGTTGGGTTGAAATAAGAATAGTGTGGACACGAAGTGGAACCATTGCACCATTATCGTTATGGTACTCAACAGTCACTTGTGTCTTTCCATCAGGCCTGAGCCAAGCACAAGTTCCATCCTTTCTAACTTCAGTCAAACGGGCACCAAGCTTAGTAGCAAGAACATGACTAAGAGGCATAAGTTCAGGTGTTTCATCAGTAGCATAACCAAACATATGACCTTGATCACCAGCACCAATATCCTCAGGTTTCTTGGTCAAATGACCATGAACACCCTGAGCGATATCAGGACTTTGTTGCTCAATGTTAACTAAAACCTTACAATTATCAGCATCCAAACCAACATCATCGGAAACAAATCCGATTTCGCGGCAAGTATCACGCACAATCTTTTCATAATCAACATTAGCTTTAGTGGTGATCTCACCAAAAACCATAACCATGTTGGTTTTGGTGCAGGTTTCACAAGCAACCTTGCTGTCAGGGTCCTGAGCTAAACAGGCATCAAGAACTGCATCAGAGATCTGATCACAGAGCTTGTCTGGGTGTCCCTCATTGACAGATTCAGATGTGAACAAAAAGGTCTCCATTATTCCAAGCTGAAATATTCAATAAAACATTTTAAAAAATCCATCAGCCTACTCATTAAGGAAGTAAATAACCACTACAAACACAACACATCAGCTTCAATAACAAAGCTTTTACATGCATGCTAGGTTAACAAACCTAAATCCAATACATACATACATATATATATATTTATATTTATATATAGACATACATAATAGACATATACAAACAGTTCGTAAGGCTAGGGCATGACACTAGAATGACAGATCGGTGACTCATTAATCAATTCATAGCAAAACCTAGCAGGGAAAAATAAGATTAAACTCCAGATCTAACAAAATTCTTAAACGGACCTTCAAAATCAAATCAATTTCAACATCACGACCTAAAGTTCACAACAATTCAAACCTAAATCAAACATTTTCGACTAAAAGATGATAACTTTATATCAAAACGACACACTTCTGATTTGACCTAGGGTTTTACAGCCACCGACAAACATATAAACTAAGTTCCGGCGACCGTTAAAGTTATTAGAAAGAGGAAGGGAGTAAATTAGAGTAATAGTTAGTTCAATTACCTTTTGGGAAGAGCAGAAGGAGAGGATTATGAAATTAGGGTTTTGTTTAAATCCTCTGTTCTTGGTGCTCTTCTGAAGGTAAAGGAGCTATTGGGCGAGGAGTGAAGGACATAGAGATGGTGTATATATAGTCGAGGGAGGGTCGAATGTACGCGCCAAGATCCTTATCGCGACTTCAAGGTCCTTGATCCAATAGTAATTCCGTTTGTCCCTAAAATGGTCCATGAGCATAGCTAAGATCCTTATCGCGACTTCAAGGTCCTTGATCCAATAGTAATTCCGTTTGTCGTGTTGAATGCCTTCAAAGGTATTCGTGATTGAGTCATCAAACGAAGCTCGAGAAGAAGCGGCAAAACCAGAAGACGTCTTTTGGGATTTTGGTTCCTTACTTTTCCTCGTAGACGTATCATCACCAAATAACGCGGCATTCGGGTTACCTTCCCGTTCGGCATTACCCTTAGGTTCCTCAAAAAATTTCAAGTCGTCCAAGTGTACCGTTTCGTGGCATTTTGGAACGTTCCGCCTTCCGACAACAACAAAATTAAGAGTTAACCATTTTTGGCGGTCCTTCAAAAAGTTTCACACTTGAAAACTATTGAAAGGCTTTAAGCATTCCAACCTATATTGAGTCTCCAACCGAAAGTCATCGGTACTTTCCCTGCTTCTTTGTTGTGATTGAATCCGCTTCCAAACACCTCCTCACTTTTGGTAAATGACATGATACCAAAAGGAGTCGTTAGATTGCACATTTCCTTGGTTGGAACCTTCAGAAACAGAAATTCAACTTTCGGCCGATCAGAGTTCGTTCTGCGATTTCCAACGTTTTGGTTGGTATAAACCTTTTCTAGTTTAGGTTGTAATGGTCCAACATCGGGTTGTTTGCCTTTCTTTTTTGACCTATTTCTACAAGAGGTTGGTGTCGTTACCTCGTCTTCAACCAAGTGCATGTCGGGTTGTTGGTTATTTTGTGATACTTGCCACATTAGGAAAATATTATATTGATCGAGGGATAAGTTTGGTGTTTGATAGTACAATATTTGTTGGTATTGTGTTTGAGGAACTTGGGTTCGCGACACATGGTATGAAGTACCAAGATTGGGCATGTCGGTTGACAGGTTTGAAGATGTTGGTTGTTGAGGAAACATGTTCCATGTTGAGTGTAGGTTGTACGAGTTATTTGGGTTGTTCAACATTGTTAATAGTAGAGTTTTTGAAATGTGTTTGAAGATGAGAATGAGTGTTTTGATGTGTGTAAAATTGTGTTTGAAATGTGGTATTTATAGATTGAAAGTAAGGTTTAAAAAAAAGTAGCTATTGAATAGTCATTGGGATATTTATTGTTTTAATTCTTTCTTTTTTCAAATCAAACGGTCTAATAGCCGATGAAAAAAAAACAGCGTCGCGCGCCGATCGTCGTTGGAAAACGCTGTTTAGAACATCATTCTGGAGTGGCGAAACGCTGTTTAATGACATTGTCGACAAAAAACGCAGACAAAAACGCTTCCGCTTTGTATGTTCTAAGATTAACTATTCTTAGATTAAATTCTTGCCATTCTTTTTAAGCACAAATCATATACTACAATAATATTTTTGTTTTATGGTGTAGGAGTTAAGAGTTCGTGAATGAAATGATGTTTGTATTTTCATTTCGTTGATAAAGCATTTTTGGTTATATACTTAATTTTGTTAGAAATAATAAATATATTATATTTGAACGAAAAATAAATTGTGCTTCAAACTATACATGTTAATGACTCAAAATTAAGGATCAAAATTGTACACTTAAAAAAGTTAAAAATATAAATTAAAAACTTTATCTAATATTTGATGGTCAGCTGCATATTTCAAGTGTGGAGTTAATTCTAGATAAATGGTTGGATTTAGTATTTTGTGATGTGCTTAACTTTTACATTGTACTATTGTATGGGATTAACTTTAATTTTTTTTATTGTATGATGTAAACTTTTTAAAACCTCTATTGTATGTTGTGTGTCACTTGAAACCGAGAATTGGATGACCTGTAACCGGTTAAGCCTAATTGGCAGCCTACTCAGGATCGACGTATATGACCACGTTAAAAATTTCGCCCGAAATGAAAAGGTCCATTTTGTATACCAAACCCGTCTTTGAACAAACCTCATGAAACTCATGACCCAGTTTCTGGAGATCATAATCATTTAATCCTGTAGATCTTGGACTATTATCTAAATTCCATTGAAACCCATCAAAATTAGAGCGAAAAGTTACATCATTTACAATAGAAATGAAGGAATTAATAGTAAGATCTGGATTAAATTAAACAACATATAGATTTTTATTTTTATTTTTGCGCGGGGGGGGGGGGGGGGGGGGGGGGGGGGGGGAATGAAGGCAACAATACCCATTTCCCTTTTCTCTTATTCATCCTCAAATCAAAATCAAAATAAAAGAATACTATACATCTACCTCTTTTGTACAGATCTGGCTTGCTGAACCTCAATCGCCGCCGGTATGTTCGTCGGAGTTTATTACGCTACCTGAAATATGTCATCTACCTCCGACCGCATAGCAAATCCAGATCGTGAACTTCATGCAACACCGTCGGTTCTTGGGGTTGCGACTTGCAAAAACCTGTAGCATCTTTTTCCAGCAATGGTGGTGACTTGAAACCTGTGGAAACAAGAGTGAAGGGTAGCCGAAACCAAGAGTACCGCTCGACTTTTCTGGCCGGCAAATGAAGGTCGGAAACCTATGGAAACAAAAGTGAGAGTGAATGTTTGTGTACATGTTTATGTGTGTGTTTTAATTTGAATGTGGTATATGTATATTAGTCGGGTTAAACATGTTGGTTTTACAATACGGGTCAGGTTAAACGGTAAAAAATGCTTACATGTTATGCCACGAATTACGAAAAGATAAAGTGGTAAAAATTTTATCGGCTATATACACTTCGACTGACACAAATATACAATTGATGTTTTAGAAGGTGTATTATATAGTATAAAAAATTTTAAAAATAAAATATAATAGTAAAAAGTTAAAATTAAGTACATCACATGATAAAAAATTATAAAAGATTTTATTTATCCATTTCACATTCATATTTATAGCTTTGTTTTTACGATTATATGAATACCCGTCGACTATCTCATATAAAAAGAATCACACCTTTATTGCTAAAATAAATATTATAATGCAACTTGTATGTATTTTATTTTAATATCTGACATTCTGACCCTTCGAATTTATCATCATTTACTGATTATAAAATAGACAATTTATATTGTATTTTATTTATTCACGTATCATGATTCTATATTTTAAATCTAAATAAAGTTTATTTTGAGAGATTTTTTGATTCTTTAGGAAGAAATTATTCAGTGCAGTATGACTCAATTAGTTAAAGCACTCGTAACTATATGCATATAAAACGTTCACAATTTTGTCGCGTAGGATCGGGACATATAACATTTATTTATATATAAAGTTTACAAATTATTACAAAAACTTAATATAAAATAATATGCGAATCCTATGTCTTTAACTACACAAACTATGAAAAATATCAACCAATTATGTGCTATTGTGCTAACAATGTGATAAAGACAAATTTAGATGACAGGACAAAGAAGATATTCAACAAATTCAATAAAGAATCATACTTTAATATTTTTACCTTATTTTGCTCTAAAAGTATACATCATACTATTAAATTGTAATTTAATAATTCTAATTAGGTTTGTGTATGAATTTACTGTTGCATGACACGATCAGGGTAACTATATATTATAAGCTGTACGTAATAGTTAGTGATTATAGTCTTCTGGTTGACAAGAGTCAAACATTTTTAAATGAAAAAGATTCTTTTTTTTTTTTAAAATATATAAATTCCTTTTTGGTAAAATCATTGTAAATGGTAAAGTCTTTATGCTTGAAAATAAAGTGGATAGTAATAGTCAGAGAAACAATCGAATTAACTGAATTATAACCAAATTAACTGTCGATGCTGAACCAAATTAATCAAAAGATCGGATAACCTATGATTCAGTTTGTAAATTTTAATTAACAGTAATAAATGGTTAGGTTATGGTTTTATATGTTATCCAAATTGAATTAACCAAATTAACCGAAGTAAACTGAGAACATGTATAACTTATTTAATAATTTTTCATGACATGTTTGATCATTTATTTGGGCCTTTGAACATTTATTAAATTAGTGGGTATTAAATAATAAGTCCACTAGGTTTGGTTCCAAAATGTAAATCATGATGTATTCGATTCGTTTCATGTAGATGTTATCTTGCTTACTAAAATTCAAAATTGAATGTGGTGGTATCTCTAAGTCAAATGAAACCACAGAGGGCAACAAAACCTGAACGGTGATAATTTTCTATCGACCGAAATGACAAAGATTATCAAAATAGACTTTGTCACTTCTATGACTTCATTTCTTTGACTATGGATGTCGACAACGTTTGATGACACTATTTTTGTAAGTTTAAGTGTATACTTGTCTCACTTTGGTTATTAACCAATTTAACCAAATAACTGAACTGAAACCATTGTTTTTAACCATTAATCAATTCATTTTTAAGTCATAATCAATAGGTTAAATTTTTTAATTAACCAAAAGTTCGGTCGTGCGGCGGATTTAGACAATAACCGCCTCATGTTCGGCCCTAATAATAATACTTGAGAGGATCAAAGACTTTGACTTTCAATCGTTACCAACTTTGACCAACCCAAGAGGTCGATTACATGCCGTTAAGTCTTTTGACTCCATTCATGATTATTTGATTTTTGACTTTCTTAATCGGCATGATCATATCAAAAATAATACTGGTATGGAATATACTCCATCCACCCATCCTGTTCCTCATCAATTCTTCTTTGATGACGTCGCCCCATTGATCTGGCATTTGTAGGCTCAGAAGGTGGCGTCATCACATTTTTTTGCAGAAATGGCAGCTTCCCCTGACATCTTGTGCCCGAATATAATATCTATCCAATTATGAATCTGGCATGATACACAATCACTTTCCAAAAGCATCTCGATGCAGTCTAATAAACTCCTCAGGGCTACCTGCCCATGAAGGTACTGCTTAAATCAGACATCCCAGAATGTATAGAATGGAATACTTGTGGATCATAATATAAATTCTGGGATGCACTCGTCTGGGGTCCACTGCTAAAGCCTGTACATTGTGGATGGATACTCGTTTGGTTCATATACTGAACAAACAGCTTTGCATAAAACACTTAACGGCAATCTTCTTGCTTTATAGCTACATATAGCTAGCTCTGAGAGGCGTTCATCTGAAACATGATGTGGGACTTCTGATGTTAAATATGTGAAGTCCAACTGTTCGTCACATTTTGTCAATCGCTACTTACTTTTACTCAAATTTCACCAACCGTATGATCCCCCCATCTCCTACCAGCTAACTCGTTTGGAAATAGCAGATAGTCAAAGTTAGTCAACTCTCCACTCCACCAGCGAACAAACAGAGTATGCCAATCTGTAGGATAAGAAAGCTTCAAATCAGCATAGAGTTCACTTGAGTGACATCCTTCAGTGCAATAACCATTCTCTTTGGATAAATGGGAGTTTGATCGTAATGTATCACCAATATTCAGCCAACACCATAATGAATCAGATAATAATAAATTGGATGGACATATATTACCATGTGCAATTAAACCATGTATGTATCTTAAAGGAGAGAGTATCTGATACATTAAAAACTTAATATGCCAGTTTGACTTTAAGGCATCAGGGTTGTAGTGAAGAATCTGTACTTCTATACTAATATATAAAGTATTTATGTCCTTCCATTCCCTCACCTTTTAATACTAAATAAAGTAAATATTTACCATTATATCTATATCACTTTTAATCTCGTTTCTTCATTTAACTTTAACTTGCCTTTATAATAACACACTTAACAAATAAACAAACACTTTTGATCAAAATCTCACATAATAGTTTTATTTCTCTTCCCACATATTTGTCATCTGAACATAAAAACACTTAATCAACACCATAGAAAAAACACACATTAAAACAATAATAGATATGATGTTGAACCAAATTATTCGTTGTTGTTGTTTTCCGCGGGTACAAGGCTAGTGTTTTCCAATGTATAAGGAGTTTTTGGTGATACTAAATTAATATGGGTTGTGATTTCATCATGCTCAATACCGGCACTATGTTTGGATGTCTTATGCAACCCGAAAGCTAGTTTCGGTAAATGACGGTACCCCGATTATATTAAGAAAGTTTATGCTATCTTGTCAGGTTGGTTTTCCTTGTATCAGAAGAGTAAGCAAGTGCGATACATGATCTTCTGTAATCCCAGACAAGAAACTTGAAGCCAGATCATCAAAAGCGGGAAATGACGTAGGCCCAATTTGAGAAACAGGTGATAAGGCTGTAAGCGTCCTCAAGCATGAAAACCGCCCAGAAAACTTACAGGTAGAACTGTTGCACCCTAATCCAGGTAAGGATGTAATTCCCTCATCATTTAAAACTAATTGAGCTTCGTTTGATTTATTTTCTAGTGTGGTAGGTTTAATGTCTTCTGGACAATGCTCATTGCTGTACAAATAAATACAAGTCTGGTTACATTAAGATAAAGTTAACTCTGTAAGATAGAAATACACCTCCGATAAATAGATAAGCCTATAGTTATATTTCAATACATCATTGATCAGATAACCAAAAAATTACTAACAACATATTACTATTTTCAGTGATCTATCATACAAGATTTGGATACTAAACTCCAAGAATTTTACTAAATGAACAAAATGTAATCTTGAAGCAATTGCTTGATTGGTGAACCTAACCGTAAAGGCCAGTGTTACCTTGTTGTTAATTTTTGTAAATTATTTGAAACCATCAAATACAAACCGATAGGTAAACTTGAGACAGTGTAAAACAATGATTTATCAAGTAAGTTCCTTTCATTACGAGTTTTCACCGAAATGCTCTAATATTTTAAAACTCAGTTGATCAAGTACAATGTACCATTACAAATTAGGGGAATTAAACTCATATCTTTAGAAGCTGAAAGCATCCAAACAACTAAAGTTGAAAATACTATACATCCATATACTTGGTACAGCAATCATCTTCGTTGACCCGTAAATACATCAACACGAAGTGAGCCGAAACCACTCCATCAGAATTAGATACCCCGCATAAAAACCCTAGCATTTTATAACATTTGTACATCAACATGTACCATATATATCACAACACTGTCAACACCTATTTATATATATGTATACATATAAATAATAAATAAAATAATATATAATAGTACCTGAAAAAGGGCGTTGGAGGCAAAAGGAAGGGGGGACGAAGGTAGGCCATAGTTGTAAATAAGTTTGTCGGTGAAATCGTTACGGATTTGACGTTGAAGACATTCGAAGCAAAGTTGAACTTCCATAAAATTAGTTTGTTTATAGAATCAAAGAATAAGCATTGATTAGAGATTTTAATTTGTAGAATAGTTATAAGTTTGGTTGGTTAACTGAATGAGCTGATGATAACGGCCAAAACGCCGATCAAGTTAACTACCGATTATGTAACCACGAAACAAAGACACAGTCAACATTTACATCTTCATTCTGTTGGATTTGAGATAAAACTTTTTCATAACTAGTAGTTATTTTTTGGATGAGAAAAAAATAAAAAAAGTAAAAATTGATAAAGCTTATAAATTAAAATTTCTACAACCAAATATGATCCTATAAAATAATGTGTTAAAAGATTGTGATGTACGTATAAACAACGTATAATTTTGACGACGATATATATAAGTACTGTTGCCTATATAATAGTACTTATAATTTGCGTTAAAGTAATAAAATATAAATGAAACAAGTTAATAGGCTCACAACTACGCTCTTAAATATGGCACTTTACGAGTGATTTCATCTCTGTTAAGTAGTTATGTGGTCACCTTAGTTAATTGCCACGGTACATATCATATTAACATTCACTCAAAATAAGACTCAAGTCTTCGTTCGATAAGTTCAAGTACAGTTAGATTCTTCAATCAAATGAGTATTTATCCATAGTAAAACTTTCAACAATTTGTAATGAATTTAGCTCTTAACTTGGTTAAGGATCGTTATCAATTTATATATACTTTTGATTTTTGCAAAAAGAGAAAATAAAATGACCACTCACATATATTCCTTCTTTCCCTCCATGATACGACAAAACTTTATGTTACTAAACATTGCCTTATTCCTAGCCTTTCTATAAAGCTCATGCAAATGCTTCATTGATAAGGGATAACAAGATAAGAATTTATCCATACATCATGTGGGCTACGAAACATGAACCTATAAAAGGTTATTTCATAGTCACTGTCGAGTCAGATCTCTTGTGATTAGTTAATGTACCTAGCAACAAATCTATTTATTTTGGAAGTTGCGAGTATGTTTTCCCATATACCGTCTAACACACTAGTATTAAGTGTGTGTAATTAATTTTTTTTTTTTTAAATAGATAATTTGGTTGCTTCTAATTTTACTATCGAGGTTGTGGGTTGAAATAACGAGATTGTATTAAAAGGTAGAGTTTCACAATTTTTTTTGTATGGATTCTAATTTTAAGATAAAAAGTAAAATAATAATTTCAATGGTGAATTTTTGCCACATTATCCTCTAATTTATCTTTTATTTTTCCTTTTAATTGAACTTGGTGTATATATAAATTAACGGATGAGATGTCATCAAAAATAAATTCAGAGGCTTTTTCAGACACAAATACATAGTATTTACAAACCCGAGTTTGAAATTGATCGGTAAGAGACCCGGATCCGATTTAACTAGTTGAACCACAGGTCAACCGGTTGATGAGAGATGTCATCACTTATTGGTCATCAAACTTTTAAACCGATTAGCTATGACCTATCACTAATAAAGTAGCTTCTCCACTAAAAAGTTCATTTCATTTATGTTATACATCATTTATTCATGCAATTGTCTTATATCTCAAATTAACTATTATTAAGTAGTAAAATCGTCTTAGTACCATTGGTTGTAGGGTTATCGGTTTAGCCACATTATCACCTATAAAAGTTGCAATTAAGTTTGGGTTAAATGTAATATGTATTATCATTTACTATTGTGGTTTTCATATATACATGACTATCAAAGATTCCCATAAATTTGTTAAAGTTTGTTAGCATGTTTTTAAAAGCTATAATAATAAAAAGAATATAGGGGGCTATTTTAATCATTATCTTGTACATAGGTCATCTAAAAAAAAAGGATAAGTTAGAAAAGAAAAAAAAAATAATTGACATGCTTAAATAAATAGACATTACAATCAACCTAATGACATGAAACTTATTCAAGGTAGCACAACAATTTAATTGTACAATCATTATTATACTATACTAAATAACCACAAAAACATGTAAGTATACTCGACATTAAGCAAGAAAGGTTGATTTGTTAATAGTTTTTTTAATGATGAAAAATTAAGTATAAGTTAGTATGATCATACCCATAAGATAATACAAAATAACAATCTCAAATCATCTTACTTCTTATTATATGATATAAACGAAACATTCAAATGACCAAATACACACGTACTTAACGAAACATCAACAAAAAAAATATAAAAGACACTAAGCCTATTAAGATAACCATCAACAACATGAAATCAACTTCCATGAATTGTTTTCTCTCGCAGTATTTGTTCATACAAAAATGGACTAATTTCCTAAAACACTTCCATGTATAGTTTCAATTCTTCAAACATAAAAGACATTATTTGAATAGAACAATAAAAACCAACTTAATTATCATGTAAACTTGTATACGTGCGTTAACCTTCTAATTCGCTTTTGATCTTTGCTGTCTTTGAAGTTAGAAAATACGTTCTAATGACTATATATAAGTCAATCTAAAACTTAATATTTACATACAATAAATGTACATGCAACTATGCAAGTTCTTTCTAAAAATGTTCTCTTTGTAAATGTTGCTAAATCTAACTATTCATGACTCCTCACATTACAAACTTGTAAGAAACAAACAAAAGAAAAGAAGAAGAAAAAACACTATGACCATATATATGGGATAGTATATCAATAACACTTTCAACTTAAATAATATATTAAAAAAAGAATAAAAAAAATAGAAAAGAAAAAGAAACACTATGTAAATAAGAAGTAACCAATTAACCCACTAATTAACACATGACAAGCTAACTAACAATTAAATGACTAATTGAAATAAACAATTTAACAAAAGTTAGTGTTATGATAATAACATATAGAAATTAGCAAGTGTATGTTAGTAGCAGAATCCGAAAAAATCAACATTGAATACGTATGAACTAATTTATTATTTTTAAAATAAATAAATAATGAATCTTAAATAAAATATGATTTTAAAGATACACGTTTAATGGAAATCAATTATAAGTTAAGACACTTTAATATTAGAAGATATAGATATGTTAAATTAAATATTAATATATTTGCTAAAAGACAATTGAATTAATTTATTAAATTCCAAAATCATGATTTATGATGTCATATTTTCCTTAATTTTAGCCAATTTAAGAAAATCAAACAATCCTATTGTTCAATTAAATATTTGATGACATCATAAACCAAATCTTACCTCTATAATTTGGAAATATTTATCTATCTCTCTGTCGCAAATCTACAAAATTAGCTTCTTTCAAATTTTCTCTAGATCCTAACTCTAAAATTATCTTCATGAAATCTAAAAGTATGTCATACGCTACGAAGTACAAAACGAACCAGCACCTACAACAAGTAATCTTTCACCGGTCAGTCATCTTCTCCGAAAAACTTTTCCATCGACTTAAAATTTTGAGTTTAGGGGTTAGTGGCATTTATTTGCTCGATCAAACATATAAAACAAAAGAAAGTTAGAAAAGAAATTAATATTTAACATGGTAAGGCGTCCTTTTTTTCGACTATTTCCCTTACCATCACCAAGATGGCCTTAGTGATAAGTCGTCATGTTTCCCTACAAGAGGTCACATGTTCGAACCTTGCTAGTTAAACATTTTGGAGGTGGCCGGAGAAAGGGTCGTAAATGACCACGAGGAAATTAATATTTAACAAGAAAATGCGATTTTGCCGAGTTCTGATTCACCAGTTTGTCGGTTCAACCTGAAAACCAATCAGGTTAAAACGAGTCAAAAATTGAAGTTAGCCCGGCTAAAAACAGACCGGATGAGTGATTGGGTTCCGGGTCAACCCCAATTTTCAAACCTTGCAAATACATGTGATAGTGGGTCACAAAATGAACTTTTTAGACCTCGTATTAAAAAATAGAGTTTTTTTTTATAAATAAAGAGTTCAATATATGTAGAAAAATGAATCCGTAATACATAAATTGTTATAAATTTAAGAACAAAGGAGTCATAATTTAACAAGTTGACAAACTAACGATTCTTAATCTTCATTAAAAGTTTCATTCTCCTATTATTCTATGAAGCAATTTTTTTTTTTTTTTTATCAAACCTTAATTATTAATATTATTTAGTATATTGATCTCGATACCATTATTGTCGATCTATTTAGCCTCGTTTGTAGTATTGTAGACAATATATCTGATTTCAACTTAAATCTTGAAAAACTTCATAGATAGTCAACATTACTCTATATGCGATAATCACTTTATAAACACAATCGAATCATTTTAGAAAAATGTAGAATATCAATTGATCACGTATTAATACAAAAAAAAAAAAAAAAAAAAAGAACAACCTCAAGCAAGTTTAGCTCCACAGGGAGTTCATGTGCATCGATATCGTTGTCCAATATTTTTGAGAATCTGTTATCATGAAAGTGAAGTTTCTTTAAGTTGATTGGTGATTAAAACGAGGTTTATATAGATTAAAAACATGAAAAGGAAAAATTTTAAAGGAAAAAAGAAGAAGCAAAAAGAGGTCTATTAAATTGCACGAAACTATGAAAGAGAGGGGTTTAGGTGGCGACATCTGGAAATGGAAGAGAGAAAACGTGACAAGGTGAGAGTCAGTCAACGGATCGACGATAAGGTGCGAGGATAACAAGGACCAACGTGGGTGTTGTCAATGTGGGTATGGGTGAACCATTATAATGTGTTGGTTGCATCAATATAATCAGGAATGTTTAACTTTTCTTATTTTAGTTAATAATAAAATGCAATATATATATATATAGGGATGATGTAGAGGAAATGAATAAATTTGGAGAATGGGAGAAATAAATTTGAGTCATCCGTTAACATTCATCATTCACCGTGATGAATGTTAACAGACGGCTCAAATTTACTTCTCCCTTCCCCGAAGATTACTCATTCCCTGTAAATCAGCCCCATATATATATTATTTTCGTCATGTACTCAAAGTTGTTAAAATAAAGATTTTACTTGAAATTATTTTTTGTCTTCAAAAGACCAAAATCGTCAGATTGTGATCTTAAATACTCTAGTATCTTACATAAGAGTTCTACGTAGTATACAAAATATCAAATGTGACAAATTAGTGAGATAATTATTATTTAAATATTATTACAATAGTGTACTACTCCCGTAATGATTTAAGTTACTAAAAAGATATAGATTTTCGAGTGTTAAACTATTGAAGTTGACGAATTGATTAAATTTACTGCCGTGATTTGATTAAACGATTAGTCTATTAACCATTTATTTGACAAAATCTTACATATATCATTTTTCTACATTATCAATTCAAGCAAGATCAGATCGGAACTAGGATCCTAAGATCATTTGGTCAATCGAGATATGAAACAGAGCTTATGCTTTTAAGATCCTGTGCAATGTTTGCTAATTTAGATTGTAAAATCGTAAGCTTTTATATCTTTAGCAACTTAACTTAGAACCAAGAAAAGTGGGACTATATGCAAAATCACCAAGACTAAGTGAAGAACAGCCATCAACAAGAGATCAAAAGAAGTATTATACAAGTGTAGAAATGGATCATATCTTGCAGTGACAACAAGTATTCGAACAATCACATTAACGAGCCTTACAAGAAAAAGAAAAAAAAAATCTTACAACAACGTGTATGATCTTAAATTGTATGAACAAACAATGGCAAAACTTGTGCTTACAAAGAAAAATATAATAAGACACCAACAATAAGATGGAACCAAGTAACAATATTATCTAACTAAAAAGATCCTGATTATATGAGAACAGAAGACATGCTACATCTGAAAAGACTATCTCACGTAGAAATTGACTAAATATCGAATCTTTGAAATTGTTAAATGTTCCCTTTATTGATGATCTTCTAGAATGTCCTTGAGTATTTTCTGATTTCATACATAATGGATGATATGGAAACAAGGTCTTTGTTAAGGGTAGATCCACCAGCGATTCTTTTCATGCAATCTGAGAGTCTTGTATAGTAAAGTAGAAGTTGTGTCAAGGCTGCTCGTAATATCTCCATTCCGCAAAGGAAGTTGCTGAATGATGTGATTACATCACCGTGCATTAGCTCTATCGCTGCTTTCCATCTACTTGCAAAGTCCTTTACAAGCGGTTCAACTTCAGCCACAGTGATTGGTTTCTCAGACCCAGAACTTGAGTCCTCGGCTGCATTCATTACCCCCAAGATTAGTTCACCTACTTCAACTCTAGGTAGCAAAATGACAGGTCCACCGGGTTGGGAAAGGGTCAAGATGGATAACTCCTTACAGGTTGCATCGGATTGACCCAAAATACTTTTCGTCCAGTTTTTCTTTATATATTAGTATGTTAAAATATGATTAGAAAAACTATGTTATTACAATACTAATCTAGTTTATTGTATGAAGCGACGTAGAAGATTATATGCATTGATATTATACTTCAGAAAACTTTACTCGGCACATTTGACCCGTCATTATAAAAGGTAACCCACTTTTTGACCCATTAAAAAGTAAATGGGTCGAAATTGTCACCTTTAATTCTGACCAAAATAATCTCGATAACAATAAACAGCAATGATTCAGACACTCACATGCTCGGGTTTTGACAAACTTGATCAGGTTGCCAAAATGTTCCAACAGCAGTTCTTCCTGTGAGAATTAGGAAATAGTTATCTAATACTTCCATTGCCATATTATGGTAGTAGCTATCTCCCCCAGTAATCTTTGGGTTTGCAGTTCAGTACTGGTGAGGATGAATACGTGATTGAATGCTTTATGATTAAGCTGCATGTGTGCTTATAAAGGGTATTATGTAGTTAACAACTCACCACATAAACAGCTGTATTATTCTTCAAAAGTTCTTCAAAATGGACCTGAATTTTGCCACCTTCAGGCCCCGCTTCCTGAAAAGCAGGGGACACGGAATACATCAATAAATGTACAGTTTCAAAGTTGGAACAATCAAGTGCAATTGGATTACTAAGCAAATTCCTGTGAAGCAACTGATGTACCTTCAAAACTGCAATTGTCATGTCATAGTTATTGATAAGAAAAACTGTCTGTAGTTTCGATTTTGTGAACGTTTTGGCGAGCTTGATAAGCAAGTCATCAATAGCCATTTTCAGTCTTTCCATGTTCAGATCAAGCTGTAACCAGAGTAAGACGTTAATACATATACATCTATGATACATAAATCGTTCATCGTATGCATACATTTATTTTGTCTAACCTGGCCATCCCCATAGTCAACATTCAGTTGAATAAGTGAAGCTGTAAACTCGGCATAACGTCTCATGACATAGTGTGGATGCACATCATCCTCCCACAATGTCTTGACATTCGCATTTCTTAGACTGTTGATGTGCATGTCAAAGATCATCTTGAAACGTGGCCACAATGAAATATTCACCTAACCACGATCATATCAAGTATATTGATAAATATCTCGTAGTATACATTCATACATATCTTAAAAGTTAAAACCCCCTACTACCTTGTCCAGATAAGAATCAAGACATGGAATCCGCCGCCTAGACATTATGAGCTGAAATGAGTATCAAAAAAAGACTCCATCATCAATAAGATAAAAAGGGACTGCTCATAAATAAAAGGTAAATGTAACAAAAACATGTATCAAAAATCACAAGCACGTCTTTTTATTATTAATATAAATATAAACTTGGGATATTACCTGGTGTTGGTGTGTGATGCGGATCATAAGCATTATACCAATTGCATCAAAGGAATTTGGAAGAACTGTACCAAAGTGCTCATCCATTACAGCAAATGGCCCTGACAAAATAAAAGTAGATATAACTTGTAGGAAATTGACACGAGTACCTGATTTACGGTTACTGCTGATTATACATTATGGAGTATTAATCGATAATCATTTCCAAGGTAGTTAATTACGTTCAGATTTTAGTACCTGAAAATATTTCATAGAATACAGATTCTTCTCCAAAGAAATCGCCACAGAAGACATATCTATACAGAAACATATAAATTAAAAGGCACATGCTGATTATACATTATGGGTGTGTGTGTGTGAGAGAGAGAGAGAGAGAGGAATAAATAATATATAGTACTCTGAAGTGGCGGTGTCCATGAGCAGCTTGTGCAAACTTCTGAAGAGGACTTCATAAGGATACTTCTTTGAGCTTGCTTCAGCAATATGTGGAATCAATGAAGGCTCGTCGATTTGCTAAAGCAATAGTAACATAACTTAAATGCAGGTGGCAGGAAACAAAAGTAAACTGAAATTACTTGAGAACGCAGATATATTAATTTAGGTAGCTATATAAGACCTTGAGAATGTTAATTCTATCTCCAAGAGCAAAGATAGCCGACCGGTTTTTTAAAGGTTCTCTTCCTCTTGAAAACAGGCTCGTGCTTCTGGTGTCAACACCTATCAGATCAGTAGGACTTGCTATGTCTAGTTGTAGTTTCTCTAATGCTTGAATGTAAGCACGGAAATGAGCACTTAGGACCTGCCAATCATAAGAATATCACTTTCATTTTCATAGAGTAGAAATGCACAGACAAATTAATATATTAACAGAAAGGACATCCATAAACCTCTAAACCCTTCAACGACAAAATGTGAAAATCAAACTAAACTTAATCATACTAACAATAATAAAAACCAACCTCTGTTTGCTAGAGTGAATTAAGTTAGTATACCTTGTTCATTGTATCGGTATATGCTGCCCGAACTTCATTATAAATCTCCTTCCCATGCTCCTTGAGAAACGAGATAACATACCTGCATGAAACTTAACCTGAGTAAATGGAAAAGATGAAAAACTCTTCATGTTCTTAAGAAAAAAAATATTATATTGCAATAAACTGTTACATATGAATACTATTGCATTTATTTCCAAGATTTCGGTCTTTCAGTGAACTACTACAGTTGGATTTATATTAAATAGAAACCATAATACCTGTAAGTATATTTTAACAAAACTCACTTATATTTTAACAAGATGCTCTGCTGAAGAATCTGAATATTTGTTTTAGGTTTCCTCAATGCATAAAGCTTCTGAATCATGAATTCGAATACCTATATTATGAAGGAAAAATATTAAAAAGATAAAATACAATTAAACAAAGTGAAGTCATGAGAAGAATACAGAACAGACCAATCAGTTTCTTGTACCTTTGAAACTGCTTTCTGTCTAAGTCTTTCTAACTCAGGCTGAACATCTTTTAAAGCATTTGAATTTTTAACCATGGAATCTACTTCAACAAACTTCAGCTTCTTACTCAGGATCTCAAGAGTCCTCATGTATTCATCATTGACCTAAAACATAATTTGAACTGAAATACTAATGGCAGGCAGGAAGGCGAAGAAGTATAATCAAGAAATAATTTTGTGAGCAGAAGCGCAAAACTAACTACCTCTCCATCAACAATTATGTCGATCATCCTCGGTGGTACAATTATGTCTTCAACAAACTTTGCTAACTTCGATTCTGCAACCTGTGAGATATGCCAAAAACTGTAAATCATAGTGGATTAGAGAGAATCTTCAAATTAAACAACACACCCAAAATTGCATAATAGGTTATGAACAAGTAAATTAAGTCATGTATTATCTCTAATGGGTAAAACCCGTAAACTAAAAAAAAAGTTAAAAGAAAACAGGTCAAATGGGTTGATATTTGCCTAAGTGTTTTCTTGATAAATAGAATCTCCTATATCATTTTACTTTAAATTGTAGATTATTATTGAAGCAATATAACTTCATAATCATATTTGACACACTAATTATTCATAAATTATTTGGACAAAAAATTTTCGGGTCAACCCAAACCGTGGTTCTGACCCCTAACCTAACCTGCCCAACCTGTCCATTTTGCCACCTCTAAAAGAAAGCTTTAGAACATAAGGAACCTATTTCACAATAATGACGTGTGTCTATGTGTCACACACACACATATCTATAAACACTTTTTCAGATTTCAACCAATAAAAAAAATATAACGAACACCAAAACAACATTACCTTGCGATTCTTGAGCTTCAGCCCCATATCTAAAGATTTCTCCTGAAGTATTTTTATGTCTGAACTGATAGAACCAATCTCAACCTACCACAATACATATGAAATAGTTTAATGAACATACTAAAAAAGTTCGATAATAATTTCTATGACATCCATTGTCGTCTTGAGATATTAATGTTAAGAGAATTGCAGTACATTTTTCTAAAATGCGATCATTACCTGAAATCCACCGAGTAGAGTTTCCATTTGTGAAAGAATGATGTCGCAATCACGAATTTGATCATGAAGGGACACTAGATTATCACTCTCTGTTATATACTCCTGTTAATAAAAAAAATAAGGAGTTAACTAAAATATCACCAAGGTGATGCGAGTAATTAGGAACAAACTCGCCATACAGATAAAACTAGATTTTTTTTAATATAATCCCGAGTAGTAACAAAATACCCAAGTAAAGACTACTTTATAGCAACAATAGGTGCTGAATAGAAAAAGTAGGGATAAATTGGAAAAACAAACATATAAATGTAACTCGGCACCTGCCTGAATCGAATCCAATTCTACTTGGCGTAAATTGTATTCAACTCCCTTGGTATATTCCCGCAGTTTCACACCTTTTGATAATATGTTTGCGACAACCTACATGCGAAAAGGTAACAAACACATCAGGCAACAACATACCAGCTAGGCCTTTCATAGCAAGTAAATAAAATGATATCACAGATCACAAAAGATAATGCACTAACATAATGAATTACAAAAATAACTATGGTGATATAAATACATGCCTATTAGACAGAAATTCATAATATTTTAAGTTATATCCTAAGTTCACAGCAGATTAAGTATGGCAGACCAAAATGAATCATATTCACACACAACCTTGTATCCTAAATAACACACACATATATGCAATATTTTAACTCCACTTATCAACTCAAGTCTCATCAACTTCTCAAAATTACAGTATCTCCTTATCCTACTAATTACATGCTCATATTCATGGTGCAACGTAAGCTTTTTCTTCTTTTCACAAGACTTGTTTTTATTTTAAGGGCTGTCTTGTCGTCAAGTTTTAATATCTGCTACTTGCCCCCTCTCTAAAGTATCTAGGTTTCTTGTAGCATTACATATTATATCCTTTTGTACAAATTATGTTTGAAAACCTCAAGGAAATGGAAGAACTTAACAACCAACCTAACACACAGACACACACACAAAACAAAAACAAAAAGAAAATAAATGCCAATACATCGTACTGATAGTTACAGAAAAGTACAAACTGTCTTCACTATTCTCTCTTTCTTTACTTGTTAGTTATACTCTCATATGATCATTATCTATGAACATTTAATAAAATTATCAACCAAGTGACTGGAAAAACATCCTGCGACTAAAGGTACCTCGTCGGTTTTGCACTCTTCAAGCTCCTGCTGCAGTCCTTCCAATGATATATCATTGCTGCAAAAACCCAACCATTGATTCAGAAGGAAGTGCAGAATAGATGTATGTATGTATGTATGAACTATCATGTATGCGTGTATCTATATATATCCCTTTATATGTATGTATGTGTTCCTGTGTATGTATGTATGGATATGTGTACATACATATTCAATAACACTGTCCTACTGTAGTAGATACTTCTTTTACCAGCGGATAGTAAAAATATATTTATACAGGACTAAATTCATGACTTACATGCATAAAAGCAACGTTCATAATCAATCAGTATATAACCAAAACTAGAAATAGACCATATCATTGTAACTTTTAATTGAACTGGGATAAAAAGTGCACCTGCTTGCATCCTCTTCAACAGTCAAATCACCAACTACAGCTCCCAAATTAAAAACAGATTTACTGGCATCCATGGTTACACCTTCAGATTTAAGCTGATAACACCAATATATCCATACAACAGATAAGAACCAAAAAAATTAATAAATTCTATTCATTATTAAAAAAAAGTTCAGAGAAAACTTGTACCAGTTCATTTTTTGCTAGCTCCGTCATTTTTTCAGTCAATACAACAATTACTAACCAGCTGAACCTGTATGCAATTATAACTAAAGCAGAGCTAAGTTAACAAAGCTGAAGATTAATACTAGTTTATAAAAGCCATTTCACTCGAATAACCTAGATTGTTTTCCAACTCAACTTAGTGCTATTTATTGTACAAAATGCAGCATTTGATCTAAAACTACACAATTAAGTCTTGTTCATTATGCAGATCCAATGACACGATCCACAAACAAACAGATTGAATCAGCACATTCGGATCGATCACCTAATATACATGGTTTCTAGAGTGCAATTCAGATCGGCGAAGAACAAGATAAATATATTCAGATTACATATTAGCAATCCTCATATCGAAAACAATACGGCTTATCGTTTTTAATAAAAATTAGGAATTCAAATACCTCATTTGCTAATGAAACTTGAATAGTTGGAGCGAGTTATGTATTGGTTTTATATTTTATAACAAATGTAAATATACTACTTTTATTACCTGATGAAGATCGTGGAGTGTGGAATCTGGACTCATTTAAGGAAATATGGAGGTTTTGCTGGACAGCGGTGGTGGAAGACACTCCCCGTCGTTGCCGGAGGTGGCGGTGATTGTAGTGTGAGAAAGAGAACGCAATTTACGGAGAAACAGTGAGGATGCGGACCTCAGAGAGAAATAGTAGTTTTTTATTCATCTTTTATTGATTTTCTTTCATTTTTCCATTCTTCTTTTTATTTTTATTTTTCGTATTGATTTTGTTATTTATATTGAACTAAAATTACAGTGAAGAAAAATAGACAAATATATATATATTTTACGTCAAATCTAATCTATTCATAAACTACTTTTTAAATTCACCTATGTTTCAGACGGGAGTCGAACCTTCAACCTTAAAAAAAATAGACAAATATCTGCAGTAAACTTTTCATGTCATGTTAAATGTTTTTTAACTTTAGTATAGAAAAAAAAAGTTCTTAGATTTTTATTTATTCCAAATATAGCAAAGGATGACATTAACGAGTATTACATGATACTTACGTACTATGTGATTGTATATAACAAATGAGTTAGTGTGTAAGTAAATTTTGCGATTTTGTCTAGTTAATTTTGGTTAGTTTTAAGTCTATGACTTGTTATAAGCCTCATTTTCCTTCAATTTTGGAGTTGGACATAAAATGTTATATATAAGGGGAGAAACTATTAATGTTTATTTTATCAACCAAATGTGTTATTGTGTGTCCTACATCGGTAGTTAAATGATAACCATTTAAGACACTGATACACCTCAAAACTCAACACATGTAATCAGTAATTTTCGTCACTAATTTTTACTTGTTCATCATCCTACCCACGTCAAGGTAACATTTGTTCATCATCTTTTATTAATATTAGCTTCTTTTCTTATGTCCTTAAAGTTCGTTTAGAGTTTGTGATTATGAATTTTAACTTCATAACATTCAGTTTTTAGGCGGTTTGTAAGCAAAAACTAATTGTGTTTTCTTTGTTTTTGCTAGAGCTTGGATTTGATGAGCGGTGCCAGTCCTCAAGAAAAATGGCAGAAGGGGAAACAATGTTGATACGTAGTCTCTAAAACCTCTCATATATGTAACTTTTGGATTTCTGTATACATATTAATTAAGAGCTATACAATGAGAGCGCATATCTTGACAACTTTTTTAAATGTCGCTAACAATTTATTGATCTTTCAGATTACCTAATTAGTTATAAAGGAGTCCTAACTGTTACTCGTATTAGTTCTTTGAGGCCGCACCTAAATTCGTTTGAGCCATGAGACAATTTCATATTTCAGTTCGAGCAGGTCTGAATATTGGTTATTAATGACAATTATAGATCTAGGTTGCGTAAGTTAAGAGCCTAGACAAATAAAATTCGGAGTGATTCGTATACCTTCATTTTGTATCCATGCATCACTAAATGTGAGATGTACAATGTAACACCATAAAACATAGTTGATGGTGTACGGAAGAAAAATGGTGGTGCATATCATCACTTGGATAAAATAGAACCAACCATAGACATAACATTATCCAAATGCCAACCTTCATTTTAGAAAGCTATACAAAGTTACAAACCAATTATATACATTATAATCTCATTTGAAGCAATAAAGTAGCTACACTCAGCATTCCTTATAATTGTAGCAACAATTTACTCTAATCCAATATTATGTGCTATACTAAAACAAAAAATCGACATGGGCTCTCACAACTACTAACAAGCTTTAAAACCCACAACACTAATGAAACCAATCCTAACTTCAGCATGTAAGCAGGCGAAAATTTCCAAAAAGAAAAAAAACTTGACCAGTGTAGGGAGTACTAAGCAAACCACATTGCTTATTTACCATTTTCTTTTCGGTACTGTCTATGATGCAATCGAGGGCTATCAGGTCTACGATATTGAGCAAGTTCGTCATTAACACGTAGAAGCAACTTCTCTGAATTGGCCAGCCTCTTACCAAACTCACTGGTGCTTGCATTTGACATGTGATTCTCTTGCTGTTGACACTGTAGTGGAGTAGGCTGTTTTCCAAGAAGCTTCTTGATCATGTCGTCTAGTTCTGCAACCCTTTTCTGTAAATTGGTTTTGTCTGCCTGCATGATTATGGAAACAAAGAGGTGAAAAACTTAGGGACATCATCACTTAACTGAGAATCATATGAATTGTAATGTAATTGTACCTTCAACATTTCATTTTGTGCTTTCAACAACTGGTCCCTTCCTTGTAACTGCACTACTTTCATCTTACTATCAAGTATATCTGCTTCTTTTGAATTTATTTCCGAAATGCACCTGTTAAAGATTAACATTATTCCTTTACTTCCAAATATTTTCAAATGTGTTGTTTATTGTGTAAAAATAACCAAATGATTCTAAGAAAGATGAAAATATCAAAGGAAGTCCAAGAAGTCCAAATCACCTATCTCTTTCTTCAAGTAAATCATCAATTTGTCGCTTCAGTCTGCGAATCTCTTGCTCCTGATTCAATTATTATACATTAAATATATATATATATATACTAGCATAGTGCCCGCGCTATGCAGCGGGTGATATTTCGTTTCATTTTCATACTCATCGTCTTGATCGTCTTAATTTAGTATATAGATGTCAATGACTTACATGTTATAAGTTTATCGATTTCCAATGTTTGATTTGAGTTGTAAGTTTCACGAACTACTTAGTTTGCATTATTTACAATTTTCTATTTTATGCGAGATTAAATTAATATTAAGTATATATCTAACGATGTTGTTTAAAATAAATAATTTACTGCATTGTTTTTGCATCTTGCTTGAACTCTTGAAACTTTCGTATTTTTTATTTTAAGGATGAGAGTTAATAGTGTTTGAACTTGTGTGATTGGATGACAACTTTTAAACTTTTTGATTAAATACATATAAATTTTGGATAAAATGTCGTATGTAGTTGGTTATATTTGTATGTTATTTCATTTGACTCTATTAGACTATTAGTAATTTCCATTAATAGATAGGGGTACTTTAGTAAGTTTGATTGTTATGAGAATTAAGACTTTAAGAACAAATAGCAACATGCATTATAAGTAATAGCATTTTGCCCGCGCAATGCGGCGGAGACCACCAAATTATATATGTTATTTCCGTAGAACTGTATGTTCGTTAAATAACATGTTATCCTTAAATAGCAATATAATTATTTTTTTCATTAGTTTATAGATAATATTTCAGTAGGAGCATAGAGAATTTATGAATAAAATGATTTTGAAGTTTGATAAAAGTATAAACCGTTGTGTCTATTTTGCAAAAATTTTATAATAATAAAATTAAAATTAAAATGGAGATATAAAATGTTTAAATGTTTGTTGAAAGTTGTTACACATGTTTAGAGGACAAAGGGGTATAGGGGTATTTAGGTATTTCCTATATATTTTTTAAGCCAAAGCATGGAAATGCTTTATAAGGGAGTATAGGTATAGATATATATATATATATATGTTCAATCTGAGGTAATAGGGTACCACAATATTGTGAATTGACTGACCATTGCAACAAACTCCTGTGCTTGCTGAGCAGCATCCTCAATAAATCTTTGAAGCTGCTTATGGTTTATCAAGTTCTACATCGAACCAAGAGAAATATCGGTCATGATTAAGTAAACAGCTTTTCAAATCAATGCTGTCTAGGTGAAATCAAAAACTTACAGCATAATTAGTCATGTCTAACTTCACACCAAGTAGATCTCGGATTACATCATGTGTCATATTCTCTGCTGCCGCCAGTTTGGTGTTTAGCATACATACCTGCAAACATAAGTTGCATCGTAAGATTGCAATAAATGTGTGTAATAATGAGATGTTACGCACTAGAGAGTATGCAATCATAATAACCTCTTTCTGACGGCTTGATGCTAATGCTTCTAGCTCTTCTAGACGAAGTTTGGCCAACGAGAGTTCCTGATCCTTCTCTGTAGTCACCTGCTGAACTAAATTCCCAATACATCTAAATGGTGAGCTAGAACCCCTTGGTCTCACCAAGCTTTTTTCAGTCTTATCTGATAACGGTGCTTCATATCCAGACTTTGTTGATTCTATCTTCATTTCACTGACCATTGCTTCCAATGACTTGTACTGTTCAAACCAATTGGATTAGCTACTATGTAAATAAAAAAGTACTATCTTGTATCTTTAGTTGTTTTGGTACCTTTTGTTGATACTGGACAGCTTGAGCCTCTGCATGGATTACAAGTTCAGAAATGTATTCTTTACATTGCTTGATCTACAAGATAATTCCGCCAATCGTGTTAGAGAAGGTAAGAAATAAACCATACAAGATGGTAGTCAGATTTTTGCAGTCCAGGTTTCACCTCATTAGCTTGTTCCGCTCTTTCATCTTCAAGATCTTTTATTCGCGCATGCGCCTCCTGAAGTTCCAGGTACCTGCTATGTAGTTTCCTGAGATGCAAATATACACCACTACCAAATTAATTTTCAACAAACAGATCAGGAACCTTGAGATTTTGAAAGAAGTTATGATTGTTCAGACCTTGAAATTTGATCCTCTGGTTGATCCACATTATTGTTATCAAGGCTGTTTCTAAAGCTTTCAACAGTCAATAACCTTTGACCCAGTGAGTGGAGTTCCAGTTCCAGTGAATCTCTGATCCTGTGATGTCTCTCTAGCTCAACTTCCATTTCGTTCACCTAAGGGAAATAAAAGTTTTAACCAGACATTACCCCAACTAATTCATGAATATTTGAAATTAATTGTCAGAAACTAACCCTTTTCTCCAATACATTTATGGTAGAATCAAGTTCTTCAACAGAATTTTCTAGAATCTTAACCTCCTCTTCCTTTTGTTCAGCATATATTTTACTTGCCTCTAACTCCTGGAAATTGGCAAGACAAGTAAGCAAACGCAAAATATGAAATAAACTGATTACTTGAAGAATTTTCAGGGATGTTACCTGATGTGCTTCAACAGCAATGGCTTCATTTTCATCAGCTATGGCATAGGCCATTTCAAGCTTATCTTGCAAAGATTTGATTTGTTCACATAACCCATCTCTCTCACTAGAAACCCTCTTAAAATCATCAGTAATGCCTTCTAGAGAAAATAGAAACTGTTCTTGTGCCGAAGAAGATGCACAATGAATTTCATTTTCCAATGCTTTAACAATTTCCTTTTGTTCTTCGAGTTGCTTTTCAGTTACTGACTTTTTAAGGTATAGATCCTCTAAGAGACTTCTCAACTCAGCATTTTGATATGACATTGCATCCACAGTTTCTTCAGATTGTTGTAGACAAGATTTTGAGGTTGATAGAACAGCTTCTGTATCAGCTAAACGAGACTCAAGTTTCTCATATCCAACCATCGTATCATCAAGCTGATTCGTCTTCATCTTTAACTCATGTTGTACTTGGCTTAAGGCTGTGAGTAACTTTTCAGCTTCATCTTTGATGTCTTTTCTTGTAGAGGTTGATTCTTGCAACAAAGTAAAATCGAAAAGTACACCATTTAACAAAGTGTTCTTCCGTTCCAGTTCTTTCATTAGTTTCAAGTTTTCACCAATCAGGCCATCAGAGCTTGCACCTAACTCGCCAGTTGCCTTTCTTTCCATCAATGCACTGTAACTCCCCTCTTCTTCATCATTATTCATTGAATCGTTTTGTCTAAACAGAAAATTTTCAACATGTCCCATAATCCCTTCATGAAATCCAAATTTGTTGATGTATTCTCCAATACGGCATTGTTGTATCACAAGAGATGCAAAACTTTTTTCCATTGTATCACCACAAATATCTTGCAATGAAGATCTTGATTGAAAAATGCTGTGGTGGATGCCTTGGATCATTGCCAAGGCATCAGAATACATCAAGTGGCACAAATCCTCAGCCTCCCTTTGCATGAGCCGGAAAGAACCTTCAAGCATTGACACCATATTTGCAAGTTCTACCAAACTGCCATGATGCTCTTCATTTCTCAACTGTAATTCAGACTTGAGTTGGTTTATTTCTTCAGTTAAGCTTGCCTTATCCTCCATTACCTCCTTTGCAGCTTGTTTCCATTTACCAGTTAACATTTTCCCTTCTTCATTTGCTTTAAACAGTGCACTCAACATATTATCAGCCTCATTCATGGTTGCACGTGCCTCCTCACACTTGCTAAAGAAGCTACTGACTTTGCAAGTTTTTTCTTCAACAAACTGCAAACAAAAAAGAAAAGAAAATTCTTAATAACTTTCTATCAGCCTAAGAATTCAACAATTATAAGTCAAGTATATTACCCTTGTCACTTTAAAGCAGCTTGCTTCATCTTCGAGCATCTCTGGGTTGTGAAGCCTTTTTAAATCGTTAGAGTGGTATCCATATTCTTTGTCACTGAAGACTGCAGCCAACTGAATATCTAATTTGATCAAAGCTTCATAAGCCATATGGAATTGCTTCTTCAATAATAAATGGGCCTTACTGCCACTAATGAAACCTTTCACGTCACTGTCTTGCTTCTCTGATTCTTGATTACCTGAAGAATATTTCAGACCTCCTCCTGACACAAGGGCTGAAGTGTGTTCGACTAATATGATCTCTGGCACATCTTCAACATCAGAAAGACTAGAGCTAGAAGTAGAAACATCAGTTTCAGATCCATCCAAGTCTTCAAATATGGCTTGGTCATGGAGAGAACTTAAATAAGTCTTCATGTTATCAAGTTTGTTATGTATTGCAACAAGTTCAGCTATTATCTGATGCACCACTGGCAACTGCTTATCTTGCATTTGATTTGTACAGGCCTCTAATAGAACTTCACCTCTTGGTACTTCAGCCATTTTATTAGTTTCTTTGGTCCTGCCATTATGTTCTGTATACTGAAATTCAGTCAATGCGATGGTTGCAGACCTCAATGAATTCAACTTCTCCTGCATTTGTTGTATTGTACCTTGAGCATCCACCAGGTTCTTTTCGAGTCCTAAAATAGTTTGTTCTTTCTCAATAAAAACTGATGCTGCTTTCTTAACATGTTCACCAACCCTCACATTATAGCGCGGAAATGAACAAGCAATACTTTCTATTTGACCAGAGGCATCTTTAAGAGATTTTGAACCATCCAATAGAAAGCTTGTCAGCTCTAAACTTGCCCTCTCCCAGTCACTGTGTAACGTATAAACTTCATCCTCTTTGGCTGCTATAATTGTTTTTAGCTTCTTGTTTTCTTCTGACATGGCACATAATCGTCTGTGATATTTCACCTGTAAAGAAGCCAATTCTTCCTGTAAATTGAGAATTGCTTTAGTTGCTTCATTCTCAACTTCCTCGTGAACTAGATCAACTTGGTCCTTAAGAGGATCATTAAGTACTTTTAGATCCTCAAGGTCTATGGTCATCTTGTCTAACCGTGCTTGTAAATCCCTCATGCTTTGGTTTTCTAAAAGGCCACTATCTGAAAAATGGCTTTCATGATTAAGCATTGGATGAGTCTCTGCTTTGTTGTTGTTGCTTAATGTTTCCACCAGCCTGTCATTCTCTTGGCGGACAAACTTTAGCTCTTCAACCAATTTGGCTTGCTCAGATTTCATGGTGTCCAACAAGGTTCTCGCATCCATTAACTCTTCTATAATGTTGGCGGACTCTAGTATGTTGGCACTTTTGAAACCATTATTATCGAGCATAACTCGTTCCGCTTGATCACAGGCTTCCGTCTCATCTCCTAAATTAATTATACTGAACGCTTGCTCGACCTGAGTATAAAGTAAAACTCTATTATTGAAGCTACTGATGAGTTGAATCGAAGACAACCATCCAATCAAACTTGACTTAGAAAACATAGTAACGGAGATTAAAAGCCTCAAAAAAAGATGCAGCAATAGAAGAAAGTTCATACTTAAAGAATTATCTCTATGTAAAAGACTTGGGTGAACTTAAATACAAGTCATATTAAATTGAATATCATGTGCTTACAGGATTCACTGCTATTCGCTTATAGCTCATGTATTTGCTCAGTTCTCTGTTCAGTTCATCAACCTTCCTGCAACCAAAAAAGATTAATTATCAATTTAACTAGTGGTCACAATCCACTCAATTCCAAATTAGCAGAGAATGAAATTGGAAGTTAGTAAATGATCATAATTTATAAGTAGAAAGTGCTTACACCACTACGGAAAATAGAGGATTCATTCTAAGATAACATGGGCAAGCTATGCTACTTACAGACTACAGAGTGCACTAAATGATAGGGGATCAGGAGGGAGGGGAGAAGGTTGAAGGGAAAGGTAATGTTAGATGTCATAAAGACCACGGTTCACATATTATATATGTTTCAGTAAGTTTAGTCAATTAATTAATGTGTTTGCAGTTTTGCACCTAGCAAATACAAAGTAACGGCAAATTATTGACATGTTAACTGGATATTAAGCGAAGACAGAAAAGGCAAATGCAGAATACTCAGGTGCATTTGTTGATTGGTAACTCAAGAAATATATAGCAGGAACAACATAAGTTGACTTCATTAAACGCACCGAATCAGTTTGGAATTGGCACTCTTGTACTCCTCTAACTCCATTGTGCATTTGTTATCCTGCATTATATTAGCACTTAGCCTTAAACAGGTGCCTCAAAACTAATCTTAACCATTAGAGGATGCACCACAAACCTCGTTTTCTCTTTCAGTTGGATAATTTCGCTTTATGTAGCTTTCTTCAACCTCAAGGGTTCTTAGAAGCTGGAGATAATAGAAAATAACTGTTTAGAAATTGTTATGTCAACGGTAAATGATTTTGAAAGTCAAAGTGTACCTGCTCATGCAAGGCCATGACTTCAGCTAGCAATGTTTCACGTTCACCACGCTCATAGGAATACTGGAACCTGGCAGCAATATGAAATGGTGTTTAGAATGTAACATAGAAAAGTTCAGGCATTAGAGTTTAATTTTAAGATGACAATAGAAGCTGCTTAAGAAGACTGAATACTCTGATGCAGACCTTGTGACGTCAGGATTATTATCAATCCTAGTTCGTAGCTGCTGAATTTCTTCCATTAAAGCATTGTTTTCATCCATGATATAACTATCAGTAGATATTATTCCATTTGCAAGCAACTCCAAGCGTTTAATCTTTTCCAAGCGAAATCTTAGCAACATTTTAGTAGATTGAGCATCTTCTCTTGGAAAAGCCTACAGTAGGAATAGACCATAAAGACTTTACCTCCGTATTGATGTAAATAATAACACTATAAAAATAATAGTTAATGGTACAACAAAATTCCAAGCATTGGAGGCATTATTACATACAAGTCGATTTTTCTGCTTGGTTTGAGATTGTACAGTTGTAAAAGATGTCCCTGCTGACTTCTCTTTGCTGGAATCACCAAGTAAGGGAGTTTTGAAGATTTTTACCTGTCATAGAAATCAGTGCATGATTACATAGATAATTGTGCTCAAAATGCTTAACAAAAAACTACTGCTGACAGTTACCTTCCTTTTCTGGTCATTTAGGTTATTAATATCGCCACAGATATTTTCACCTGAAGGGTCTTCTCTTTCAAACGATTCACCTAAACTAGACTGGAAAGTTTGTCCATCTTGAAACGGGGGTTTTGAGATTTTTTGATGCTTCATCAATAAGGACATTTGCTCCTATAATATGAATAATGTACCACATGTCAAATGGCTATAAATATCTAAAGATGAGACATATTTGGGTCTGTATTTAATCATACCTTTAACATTTGAATTTGTCGTTGCAGTGCTGTCACGTCACCTGATGCATCTTCATTTACTTTTGCCTAAGGAAACAGAACAAATTTATGCAACAGTATTGAGGATTTGGATTGAAAGAGAAATGAGATTGTATTTATCGTACATTGTTCTGAATAAGCTTGGCACGCTGAGCAAATTTTAGAGTACTTAATGTCTCATTCGCAGCACTGCATACAAACATGTTATAATCACACGGAAAAGACAATGCCAAAACATAAATCAATCAGACATTCACACAGGTAAACGAGCCAAAAACTGACCACATTGAGGGACTGACATTTGCTATAATTGTGGTTTTTGAATTCCCACCAAGAGAATCCTGCATCCAAGTAGAAAAGGTAGTATTGTAACGGTACTTGTGAGAGACGCATCAAATATAGGATTATGGAATGACAATGTGCATTCATGCTTTAAGCAGCTGACCTGAAGAAGAAATGTAAGTCTTGAGTCCCTGTAAGGTACATGTCTATGTTTCCCATGTGCAACATCCACCAGAGACATTATCACCAGACTAAAACAACATAAAAACAGTGTTTAAAAGCTTCTCACAAGCTCGTGTGTATATATATTATGTGCCTCCATATATACATGTTCACTTATAGAAGGACATGTCTTAGCCTGTAGCTCATGCATCAGTAGTGTTTTTCAAGTTAATATATGCTTGCACAATGCAACTAAAATCTCCCTGAGAAAGATATGTCAAGTAAGAGCACTTCCATAACAGTTCAGAAACAGTTGATATAAAAGGGAAAAAACCAAACATATGCATCAAAAAGACAAAGAGACCAATAACTCATATGCTCAAAGCCTCAAACTATTAATGCTAAAGCTAGGTTGAACTAAAATCTTTTTGCATTTTTTACTATATATAAACTTGAAGATGCATTTTAAAATACTATAGGATGGATCAAAGACCCAACAACATGAGTGCATCAGAAACTAGCGATAACAGTAAAATCTGGATGGTTTGACCGACTTACAAGAGGTGAGGTAACACTCCCTGAAATGCCCAACTGATTTCTTAACTTTAAAGATTACAATTGAAGAACGCTCAACTTAATACGTCATAATAAACTAATGATGGAAACTGCCTAAACTAACTGCATATGAATGTTAATTTATAAAAACATCCTAATAGGGCAATCTGCTTGCACTCTTCTCATGGTGGCTGTCTTCTTTCTTCTTACTTTGATGTTAATGCCTTAAGTAACCCAGATTAGGATTAATAATGCTCTATCTGAATGAATGATATCAGTAACAAGATATTAATTCCTCCAAAAAGGCATTATTTTGGTATTTCTATTTAAGAATTATCATGAAGATTGTCATTTATGCTAAGAACTAGCTTCAGTATCCCTCAAGTTCATGACACATTCCATATGTTCACTGTGTCACCTAGCAGAGAAATTTGTTTCATTTAGCAACAAATATCTATTAAACACACAACAGATTGAACTGGACCTATAAATAAGATCTTGAATTTTTTAATCAACGATATAAAAATATGCAGTTGTTACAAAACACATTAAAAGTGGAGTGGTGACTGAAAAAAAAATCTGATAAAACCTACCCAAGAGTTGATAGAGATTTGTTAATATAGGACGCCTCCTTTAAACGTTCTCCAGCTCCGGAACTTCTCTGCCTGAATGGCAGATAAATTCAATTAAGGGAAGTAAAACACATGAGATACTTGAGATGGTCATAGTTATAAAAGTCTCTAGAGTACCCTATGTGTGAGAAACAGAATATGGATTCGTATGTTCGCATGTTAGAAAATTGAGTAATCCACTGAATACAAGGATCATTTTAGGAATATATATTACCTTTCGGAACCAGCCAGATCTACCAAATTTAACCTTCCAAACCTAAGGTGTGTCACAGAATCCTTTTCCCAACGACTTTCAACAATGCAGGTAAAAACACTATGTGATCTGCTGCTCTCACTGTTCATATCCGTTCCTGCCACTTTCCTATTTGCAGCACCCTATAAAAGTAAATAAATTTAATAGTGGAGAGACATACAACTGGTGAACTAATCATAAATAAAGCAGTAGCAAAGTTCAAAGGTCGACTATATAGACACACCTGCAACAAAAGCTTGAGGACTTCATCGACCGTCTTGACATTATGTTCTGTAAGATTTTCAACATACACTCCTTCCTTTAAACCTTCTCTGAGCTATAAAATGAAGAAATTGTCATGTCTACCATCCAAAGAAAGAATGGTCAAGGAAATCTTACCTAAATGCACTAGCATGAATAAATAAAGTTCAACTCACTTGGAGATTAGTGGATGAAGGCTCCAAGAGATCTGTTATCTGCTCATTGTATATCTCCAAAAACGAACATTTGCAGCTATATGTAAGTCTTTCATCCATCCTGTTCTCTTCCTCCTACAAATATTTGCGCAGTATAGTTTGGGCATCAAATGGAGTGACCGAGTGAGGGTGTTATGGAATGTAGTCATACATGGTACAATCGACGACTTACCAATTTAATCCTCATGAATAGATAGTCAAAAATGCGTGGAGTTATCCCACAGTCATCAACAAACTTGCCATCCCGCTGACTTATCTCACCCATCATTGTATATGTTTTGCCACTGCCCGTCTGAACTCGTGGAAAGGCAAAAGGTAAAAATTGAAATCCGACCTCAAAGTACCATTGCAAATGTATAATAGCAAAGTTTTTTCAAGCCATACCTGGCCATAAGCAAACATGCAACTATTATAACCGGACATGCAATTATCAACCATAGGCAATCCAGCAACCCTAAAGAGCTTTTCCTGAAAATGACTCATCACAAAATAGGGTATCATATCAGTAAAAGCACTACCAGGTTATATTATAAACAAAAACATACTCCCTATTGATTTTCCCTTGGTAATGTAGCAAGTCATATGTGCAAGCAAAAAAGTTTTATGATACCTGTGATATTGTTTCACTGACTATGTGATCAAAGGTGAATCTGACTTCAGGGTGGCCAAGCCATGCCAAGGTCTGTAAACTCTCCTGCTTCAAGCACCGGCCATACCCTTGTGCCATCTTCTCCATAGTGATTAACGGTCTCATCCGTATTAAAACCTGTACATTATACATTCACATCATTATCTCAAGGATTCATCCACAGCACAGACATCAAACCCTAAGCAATACAGTTTCTTTCGAAGTGTATGAAATACGTTAGTTATTAATTAATCACCTTATTGAAACTGCAGTTTTAGGGTTGTTTTGCCATGTATGAATTATCCCTTTATATCAGTTACTGAAGCTAACGAGTAAAAGTGACATCGGTTTATTTTTCTAATTAATATAATCAAGCGTAATAAGAAATAACAAATTATATCTAGTCAACTGTTAACCTCAAATAGTAAACTTTTTCCACCAACACTAAATTTCATTTCTGGAAGCAAGTTATTGAGCGTAACTGAATTGAATTTCGCACACATATATGAGCACAAAATTACATTCATTCTGACACATCTTACAATAATAACAGGATCTCATCAGTTTGAAGTAGCAACATAAATCAAGTATAATAATATCTAAATTCATGATCTGTATTTAAACGTAACAATGTAATCAACCTGAACATTATGATCGTTCCAAAAGGACGGATCCTCAACAAGCTCAAAATGCGCAACCTCAGTAGGCAGTGACTCACAATTCACACTCGAAAGCCTTCTTGAAACCCTAGAACCACATCCTCCCCTATCTCCAGTATTCTGTATCGCCCTAGGTCCAGTACAACCACCTACTTGACCAACATAAGTCGTCCTGGAACCACTCCTAGCTGGCGTATTATGCGCTGAATCAAATTTCCTACGATTAGAACTCAAACCAGCTTCTACTGATTTATAATCCCTAATTCCGCTATGAATTACAGCATCTTGTAGAAACTCCTTGGAGAATTGCGATGGATCCTGTATCGCATTTAACGGAGTGCGTGAAATTGGTATGTCGATTGGTATCGATACTGTCTTCTCAAATCGATTCTCGTTTCCTTCGGATTCAATGTTCTTCGAACTGTTAATCATTTTTAAATTATTGAAAAATATAGGAAAATAGGCTTGTTTGAAAAGTGATGATGTTGAATGAATTAATGATGAATATTCATACTGGAAATTGTGATTGAAAAAATAATGGAAATGAATTCAGGAAGTGTAAAAAGGTTTTCTGACAGTGAATGAATCAGCTGAAAAATAAAGGTGAAGAGCGGAAAGATGATAAAGCAAAATAGAACCGCCCATTTTTCAAATCAAACAGTGGATGCGTTGAATTTTTACGATTTCAGTCCCTTAAGTTTTTCATAATGTAAAATATGATCCTTCATTTTCGATATTTTTAAAATTAATGTAATGAAAGCCCAGTATGATAGATGTAAGTTGAGTCATTATGTTGTCAAAAGTAGGTTAACTTTAATTTGAGTTATTTTAACCTATATTACACTGTTTTCTCATTTGAAATTTAAAACCAAAATTTATTAAAAAAATTGAATTGAATATATGTAATTGGTGTTTTTGGTGGATTGCAATATGTGACAAATGTGATTTTGATTAACATTTTGTTTGTCTTCTTTATAACTTGTATGTTGAATCAATGATAAAAAGTTGTTTTGTATTTACTGTTTCGGTTAGAATTGGCTTGAAATTGTAGCTCTGATTTGGATTTTTTGCAAGTATGTTAATATGTGGACGATTCTTTATGTATTCATTTTTAACCAAAAAAATGATGTTTTTCCGGAGGGTGGTATTAGCATACAACTTATTAACATACATAATCTTTACTTATACATGAAATAAGTATGATTGTCAAAGTAGACTTTAATATAAATATATTGAAGTATTTTATGTCAAAGTCGAGCATACATAATGAATGCTCATCAAGCTATCGAGTGGGATCGTAGCTTAGCCTAAAGTCTTTGAACCGAACTGCAGTTGACTCATTTACAACCTTGATGCGAGAGAAAAAGTTACATAAGTTTAAATAAGTAGTGAATTTGATTCCGAAGAGAATCGTGAGTTACATACTTGTTAGTGGTGCCTGATTGAAAAGAAAAGAAAAAAAAAACAATTTTATGAAAAAGGTGAATCCATTAAAAAGTAATGATTTGTAAAGTTGAAATTTGAAACAAGACAATGAGCGTCAAAACTTGATTCTTTTATTTTTATAATATTATTTAAAATTTAATAATAAGTGTGATATATATTTATAACTTTATCTAAAATAATTATAAAATTCAACCATTTTAAACAGACCCAAACTATACACAGCTTCATTTTCATCCAATTTCGCCAAACTGCTTGAAACTATTTGTATAAATTAAGAATTTTAATTGAAGGCAAGCATGACAGATTTACGATATGTGATGGGTTTATCAACATCACAAATGAAGCGCCACGAAGAAACATGACCTCAACTGAAGAGGCTAATTGTGGTATTATATTTCTTTACCATAGTTTGTGATAATAAAAAACCTTGAATGCTTCCTAATGGTTAAAGAGGCTAAATATCCAACAAGTTACAAACCTGTAACAACCACCCACAAAATGTAAACACGTCAACGAAGGTCACACTAATCAGATACAAATAACAGATCTAACACAAGTAACTCTAGTGATCAGGAACAATACTTGTTAGCAGTCACTGCCTTGTTGCAGCAGCTGCCTTTAGTTTCTCCTCCAGTTCACCCTTCTGCAAAGGGGTTCAACACTATGAGCGATCCGGGCTTTTTCCTTTTGAAATAAAAACAAAACTAAAAACAAAATGTAGAGTAACTGAAAGATAGTAACTTGCCTTATGCATGTCAAGGATAATGTCTGACCCTCCAATAAATTCTCCATTGATAAATATCTGTGGAAACGTAGGCCAAGTGCTGCATACAAGTAATATATGACGAAAACTTTTAGTCATTCAAGTCAAATTTATTTACATCTAGGTCAACAACTTGGGAGCTTCAATTGCTTCAAGAATGTGATTACATTACCTGAAAGCTTTTACTGCATTCTTGAGCTCAGAATCTTCCAATATATTCCTGGAACTAATTGGAACTCCTGTAAAACAAATACACAATTTAGCATCATATATATTTTGAGTTTGAAATTTGAATTTTACCTTTGCATGCCAATAATCTCCAAGATGAAAACTAGAGGAAATTGATAAACCATTATATTATTCTCAAATTTCTTCTGTAGAAGTTTGTTTCAAAAGTATATATTTATAAATATAGTGATCAGCTAGTCTCTATACAACAATGCCCTCAAACAACTTATGGTGGATAGCTCGATGAATAGCAGTAATTAAATAGGAGGTCCACAAATTTACTATAAGGGATTAAAAGTTTCAACAAACAATCAAAATCAAAGGAAGCTACAACAAGCTATCAGCAATTCAGCACAGAAAAAAACCTAATACCGGAAACTAGCAGATAAAGAAAAAAGAATAAAAAGAGAACTCAAAAGGTCAAAATTACATATATATATATATATATGTACAAGCATAGAAGAAGAAAAAATACAAGGATTTCAAGAATGGAATACTTACTATATTCTTGCAAGATTTTAACAGCTAGCGAGCTGAACCCACAAAGAGGACGGTTAGGATCTCCTTTCATGTAAACCATCACAGGGTTCTCCTTCACATCCTACGCACCAAATAAACCTCAATGAAAAAATAGTTGTACACGTCAGCAATTTAAGAAATTATCACAGCACGATACGACTTTGAATAACCTACCTTCTCAATGATTTCTTTCAGAGTAATTCTAGTATTCTCAAGCTTACCCGTTAGCTTAATATCATCATCATGCGTATCAGGATCATTGGGTGTAGCAGTTGAAAATCGCATCCCATGCTGGTACAATGATCCAGACGCCTGAAAATTGGAACACATACAACTTTTAATCATAGGATGACATGACTAGAAAACTTACCATAAATACAGCTTTGTCAAAGAAGAAGTAATTCCCACAGTCTCAATTCTAATATATAATATGATTTTTTAACCTAAAACAGGTTTGCATCTAAATAACTAAGTATATAGCTGTTACAATGTAGGCCGGAAAAATGTGAAAGATTCATCTACTGGCTACTGCCAAATGCACAACTTACTAATGTTACATATATCACAAACAATTCGAATAATTCAGACGTATGTGTTAAGTTTGTTAATCTGCACAACTGCTCCTTTTTCGAACGTGTTAAGTCCATCATATGTAGTTACAAATATAAACTAATTAATGATGAGGATTCATACCAGTGCAGTTGCATGAGTAGTTTTCAACGATTCAATCCCCTTCAAGAACATACTAGACAATGCCTTTGCCATTATTTTAGAGACAAAATCGGTATTAAAGCTACAAAAAGGTAGGAGTACATAATTAGTTTCAACTAAGTATACGGAAATTATTGCAGAAGACATGATATACTGGCCTTAATTTTACTACAGTATGAGATAAAAGGTCTTGATACAGCATTATATATTTATATATCTTCATCAACAAATTATATCAAATTAAACTGTACAGCAAACAGCTCTATGTAATCACGAACGGTGCATAAGTTCCCTTAATTTATACTATTCTTTTAAGCTATAGGGTTTGTAATTTTGTAGAGCTAAATAAGAAAATAAAATCATAAATAGAATAAAGCTTCAAAAGTGCAAGTAAACTAGAAAATATAGTAATAAACAAAATCCAGCAGGCACCGCTTAACAATAAGTTTAGGGTTTACAGGATTTGAAGAAAATATAAAGATGACAAAGGGGGGAAATGATACCAATGATGGAAGGGTTGTACGGCCAGCCAAGGGGATACCTCTGCGTTCTTCAGAGGGTGCTAGATGTCTCCGGTTCATATTTTTCTTTTAACCCGCAACTTTTACATATATACACGCAAATTACCCTTCATTTATTACTAACAGCACGAAGTTTCGTGCAGTTTGCCGAAATATTTTCCCTTTATTTTGTCGGGAGAACCAATTTAAATCGGATAATTTCATAATTTTTTTGAAACATAAATGTTTAATGCATAATGTATAATAATTTTAAAATATGTTAAAAAAAATATGTAATTAACCAACTTAAATCGGGTATATATATGATTGTCCCTTTTTTATTTTCCAAATCACAACGGATTGGAGTTATATATTTACACCAGTATTAAAATCCGTGAGAAAGCAGTGTGATGTTATTTATTTATTAAGTGAAATATATGTATTTATTAAAATTTATGCGTTAATTAAGATACAATTTGATCATACAGTTAACTAATTAATAGTTAACTATGTGGTAAGTATAACATATGAAAAAATGAATTTGGCAGTTAACTAATATACCAAAGGTATTAATTAATACAATTGATTCAAAGAATGAAAAAAAAAAAATAACAACCGATGATGGTCATTAATTTATTTAACTTATTTTATTAACTTTAAAAATAAAAAATAAGTAGCAATTAATGATAGTCATTTTAATTCTACTAATTAACGCAATCAACGTTGGCAATTAATCCGGTTTTTACGATATATAAAGATAAATCAACAATGTATACATGAAAAAAACTTTAAAAAATCATATGTTTGACACCTCAAATTTTTACATACGTGGCAAGCTATGATTGGAGCCCCATATGTAAACTAATATCCTTTTTAAGTTATTAATAGATAAAGGATTAAAATTGTAAATTTTAGAAAAAAGTTATATTTCTAACGTTCAACTATACGGATATCGTGATTCTTCTTATTTGTTACAGGACCTAAAATTCCTATATACACGTGGCTCATTAAACTGGTATTTGATTTTTATAAGTATATGTACAAATAATGTATATTATCGTTTTATATGAACTGAAAGATAGGCAAGCTAGTTTGTAATTAGATTATTAAATTTAGTATATATATTAAGCATCTAGTTGGAGTAAATATAAACGATAAATTTGTAACATGGAGAAGCAGTTTTATTCTAGACACTACTTCAACAAATATGCTTCATACTTGTTTTGATAAGAAGGTTTAGTTTATAATGCGTATTATATATTATATATATTGTATATAAGAGGTGGCTATATGGACGAATTGGGTAACGGGTCAACACAGTTTCTAGTTGAAGCAACCGATTAGTATTGCAATAATCAATTCACAGGGTGCATTCCAGCTCGAGCGAGCGATTTGCACTGATTCTTGAAAATGGATGCCATATATACCTGCCCAAATTCACAAAAAATGGTAACTTTATTCACTACCCAATACTAAAAGCAATCAAGAACACTTGTTAGCGATTCTTTTTATATATAAAGAAAAAATATTACATGAAATGTGTCGGGGTCAGCCCGGGGCTCAAGAAAACCTTCCTTTTGTTACTAACTCAATGCCCTCGGATTGCTGCAGTTCTTTGACATGTTATTCAAGATCCGCCCAGTGTTCGGTTCATATCAGAAGACAAGAGTAAGCTTCTAATGTACCATCCATGAGAAAGTTAATCACCAAGAAGAGCCTCCAAAGACTTGGTTAATGGATGTGGCTGTCACAACATAATGTTCTCTTTAAAGAATTACACCCTCTTCAAGAACCATCAGTGTAAAAATTTGAAAATATATAAGAAAGTTGAAAATAGAATACCGTTATTTCCTTCAGAGATAAGGATATACGTTCATGTGAAATATCTAACTGGTAAACTTTTGCTTCTACCACTTGTAAACCAGAAGATTTTCATTATTTTGTTACTTTGTATCATTTCATAAATTTCTATTATAAAATCACTATGTGAACTTTAAAAGGAAGCAAACTATTAGAAGTAGCACAATTAACTATTGAAAAATATGACCTCGGTCTATCTCCCAATAATTGAAGCATTTCTATTCTTATGGATGTTATCAATTTGCAGGATTTTGGGAATTGAGAACCTGCCTGATTTTAAAAGACGATGTGGGTTTTAAAGTAGCGTCACGTGAGACTTCAGTCAGGTCGATTAATGTGGGACTCTTTCAATCTATATCATCAAAAACCACAAGTCAAATTGTAGCGTTCAAATGCACAGAAACTTATGGAGGAGTAGGTAGACGATGAGACATTGTCACCAAGTTCCCCTTACATAATGCACGAAATCCTTCTTCATTGACTAGGCGTGAAGCCTCACGCAACAGAGTGGTTTTTCTTAATACCTAGAGATGTCACTATATGAATAGAAGCCATGATAAACAAAAATAGTACATGATACTATTAGCAGGAAGTCCCCTTAGCTTAATCCTTCTTTTAAAACATAAAAAGTCGTCAATTACTAACGGTATGAATTTATTTTAAGGATTAGTTAGATCATTGCAAAAGATGCATGTATGGCTTATTTGTTTATAGTATGCTTATTCCACTAATTTTGCTAAGAGTTAATTCTTTTAAAGTATCAATAAAAAAAATAAAGCAACCATCAAAAGCTAATACATATATATATATATATAACACTTACATCTGAAGCTTACAAACACCAAAATATTAGAGATCTTGTTTAATATTGTGAAACATTATTGAGAAGATATATGAACACTTTTCGAGTGCGTCATTATTCAAACATTATTAAGAAGATAGACGAACACTTGTCGAATGTGTCAAAACCAATTGAAACTCGATCATACGCTCATAGGATGAATGAACAAAGATCTGATGTGATCTTTGAGCTCTTGTCTTACGAATGTGAAGTGATCTTTATGTTTATATAAAACATCTATGACGCGAGTCAAGTTAATCACACAATTTCTTAGAGGTATTGGGATGTCTTCACACATGAGGAACTCATGTGATATATCTTTCCATGTATCTTCTATTTTCTTATATATTAAAGCATGGGCACTCTCCTCTGTGACATCATATTTATTCATGTAACTTTCAACACTAGATACAAAATGCATTCTTTCTTGCTCCATCTGCATTTTAATTCCAACAAATTATAAAAGGTAATGAGTATTTTCATAATTGTATATATTATATTTACCTTATGGGTGACAATATCGTTCATGAGTCTTGAAATCGCACAAGCATCTTTGCAAATACGAGGTTCTGTAAAAGACCATTTAAATTACTCGTCTGTGACTATATCACCCATTCCAACAAAAGATGTCGTTGTAAGCATGATGTTTCCGCTAGTTAGGAACACAAGTGTGTTGTGTTCGTCCATCGTTGGTACATACCTTTCATTTGCCCATTTTGCTTCCAACATGTAGCCTTTAATAAAATCTATCATCTGTTCATGACATAGGTTAACGCATTTCGTCGATCTCATGAATTTTTTTAATGTAATTGTGAAAAGTAACAAGTGAAATATGTCAAAACTAGCTTACATGATCTTTTGCATACTTAACATGATGTGCTTTACCCTCCTTTTCCATGATTTCTTCCATTTCTTTGTAAATATCCAAGAGTGCTTGGTATATTAGTTTCATGTACTCTGGAAGCACATCCAAGCATTTTGTTGACCACCTATAAATAAATAACTTGTTTTTCTTTATTAGTTTGAATATATATGAGATTTTGATTTATAATAAAAAATGTATCATCATATATGCAAATCAAGGGTGCGTAGATAAATAGATACTACCTTTCAACTGCTTCGGTAAAGATCTCAAGTTCTTCATAAGTACAATAAGCATCATATGTGTCATCAAGAATTGCAGCTATTGAAATCACTCTCGTAAAGAAAATTCTTGCACGAGAATATTGAGGCTCGAAGTAAACAGCTACTGCCCAAAAGTAGCATTCAACCACCCTATCTCTTGCATAAGGTAGATTTTTCGGGACATCTAGACCTTTCCACCACCTATCATTGAGTATTTTGAGGTCATTTCAATAAATCGGTCAAAAAAACTAGAAAGAAAATCAAATGGTTATGTGCATACTTGCAAACTTGGCTAAGCTCCTTCTTGTACAATGACTGAAGTAAGTTGAACCCTAACTTGGCAAGTTTAAGGAAAGCCTCATTGTACAATACCAGAGTTACCGATTATCAACATCTTGCAAGAAACTAGTTACCTTTCAGATAGACATGCTCACATTGTAAGATACATCTTTATGAAACAATAGTCACAAATTAAAGAATGATGTTATGTAATCAATCATTTTATTGAATTTATCATGAAATTAGTCATACATAAAACAAGGAAAAATCGAGTGTGCAGTTAATAGCGCTTAAATTAGGTGTTCTTAGCTTAAAAATAAAAACTTAACATATAAATATAAAATTTGAGGGTTAAAAATGTTAAAATAAAATATTTATTTTACACATAATTGGTCTGCATGCCTATACTTGTCAATTGTTTTATCAGCAGCATACTTCACATCCCAACAAACAAACAATTTATAAGAAATGTAGAGATGAGCAGATTGCTTGGTTACTGCATTTAATTGCACTATGAGTTCGACAGTGGTGGCTTTGTTCAACAGACACTCATCCATCACTATATGGCCAGTTTTGATCTGTATAAAATTTTAGTTTCATTCCATTGATATATGTTGATAATAAAGACTTACTATAGTAATAATAATAATAATAATTGATGCGGGTCCAAGTGTGAAGGATCGGGCCTTTGTGTTTCTTGAGGTCCAAGATCGTATATCAAAAGTGGCTTCACGAAAAAGGTCGTAACTTGGGCTAGGAGTGTCCGTTTTAGGCCCATGACCAGGTGAATCGAAGCTTGGGCCGAGCCCAACTTTCGGGCCCAAATTCCCTTTATTTTAGGAGTTATGGGCTTATTTATGTTTTTTTCCCATTTTTGTGGACTTTGTTTTTGGGTTAGAGTCCGGCCCGTTTATCTTTTTTGGCCCGTTCGAATTTCTGGTTCTTGTTTAGGGTTTGGACAACATTGTGGAATAATCAGTTTTTGATTTTGGAGAAATTTCAATTTTTCTCTCAATTTAACCTAATTTTCGGTATTCGTTTGAATTAACAATTATTAGAAGAATTGTTCCTGGTATTCTTTTGAATCAACAGGTCCATTTAGCATTATCAATTTCAGCCTACATCAATAATATAATAAAATGGAAAATACAAAACTCAGTCAGTTTTTTTTTTTTTTTTTTTTTTTTTGGATTTATTGTGGCCTTTTCTTATAAAAAATAAGAAGGGTAATACGGTCCTAGCTAATTTCTTATCAAATGAGACTACTGGCGGCTTTTGCAATATTCAAGTGTAGCATATGTTGAATAGAAATGATGTGATACTGAATTGATCTAATTATTTATTACAAAGGAGGTTTCAAAGTTTCATACCATTGAGATCGATCCTCATAGCCATCGAGTACTGTATGATGATGTTAAGTGGTGAGTCCTTTTCATTATTTTCCATAATATGTATAGCATGAGCTTTAATTTGTATAGTAAAAACTAATAAATAAAAGTAATTAGCTAGAGAAAACTAATTTTTCATATACTTTTTATCATTAAACTTCTTACACATGTGATGAATCAAGTAATTATTTATAGTTTGAATATAAAATTGGAAACATTATTTGGATTGTGTAAATAGTACTAACATTTGGTACTATGACAAAAAATCCAAAAACCAATAATACCTATTTTAAATTTTTAAGCAATTAAATTTAAAAGTTTTATTCTCAATTTACTCTTTACATTACATAACTTATTACTTATGTACCGTAAACAGTACATAAGCTTTCCCCTATAAAATCAATTACATTTTCGTAGAGAAAATCAACTTTTCATATAATTTTGAAACTTACGATAATTGTTTAATTTAATTAATACTAAAGTAGAATAATTATATTGGGAACAATTTCACTAATCATTGTGATTTGGCCATTATAATTCATAATACATGTATTTTACTTTTATTTCAATAATTTCGAAAAGAAAAGTAACTTACAATGCCATGAAATTGTTCACCTTATTTGATAGTTTTGTGTTTGCCAGAAGGTTTATGCCATAAATAACACTTTGATGATCAACCCTTTTGAGATAAAACAAATTCGCAGTAACTCAACAGTGAACATCTTGGACAAGAGTCCAAAAATGTTGGCTCACATGTATCAAGTTGTCTAATTTGCGGAGGTTTTTGCATGCACATATATAATGTGAGTTGATATTCACAAATAGTGTTAGCCAACTTATTGAATGACTGTCAAAGAGATATATTCATCTAATGAGATTAGATGATGACCCACTTTACGTCGTATCAAAGATGAGGTTATATTCATCTAATGAGATGACCAATTTTGAAAAATTCATCCAGGGTATGGTATAAGGCATCAATTGCATGATAGGGATAATGTATCAAACCAAATGCATACGAAAGCATGTAAGCCAGTGTAATGGGCAAAAAAATCGCCTGCAAAGTTACAAATGAATTGTATTAATTCAGCAGTAAAGAAGACATAAAAAATTTACACGTGGTGATGTATATTGTTTACATATGCTGATAAAAATTTGAGAAATCCCCACTCCTCCTAAACATAGATAATGTGTTGACAACAAGAAGCAATCAATCAAATCAAATGATAATATGTATACCCATTTCTGAACAGTCCCCTTTAAGCCTGAAATTTGGCAAAGCAAACAATAAATGAGCAGAGGCCATTTGGTAACAAATATAAACAAAATTAGTATTCTTTTGTATCATATAACTTGAATCAACAGAATGCTATTTGGAAACTTTATAATCTAACAAAAATTTTGCTAAGTAGTAGCTAGAAAAATAACTAATGACATTGATTATCCATCAATTGGTTTACCTTGTTAGCAATGTTGTTGGAAAGCCACTCCAGTCCCTCATATAGACCTTCCCCAGAGGTTGCAGATGTACTCTGAATATACCTGATACATATCATTTGATACATCATCATCAGTTATCCATATGTCTATTAGTCAATGTGCACATGAGGCAAAGTGTTTGTGTAAAAACTTACCAGTGTCGCTGTTGGAGAGAACGCAGGTCAAGCTTATCAGTGATCTCAGTAGTAGTCATTGCGTTTAGAAGATCTTGCTTGTTGGCAAGAACAAGCAACACTTCATCTCTTAATTCATCCTGTAATGCAATCAAATTATATCATATTGCCAAAGAAAGTAAACAAAGTCTCACTGCAAAAGTGCAAATTGATTGGCTAAATAAGTTTAAAAACAACATAGCAAAGCCTCAAAATACCTCATTAATGATCCTGTGTAGCTCGTCTCTGGCCTCACCCACACGTCCACGGTCATTGCTGTCCACCACATATATAAGACCTTGTGAGTTTTGGAAGTAGTACCTCCACAAAGTTTGTCGACGCTGAAAACAACAAAAATCAGCACTTGTGTCCAAGTTCACCATCACACAAACTTGAACAAGGTAAAGCTCCCCGTAAAGGAAAGTTGGTGTGATGCACCAAATTTTTGCCAATCTTTTGTCGCAAAAAAAGTTTATGCATAACACAAACATTTTCCGGGATTAGTATTGCTGACAACTAACTCATTGCCGAAATATTTTACTCTTTTATGGTTTGGTGATACAAGTAATTCAATGGATCGATATCCAAGTGCTAATTGGTTACAACATTACCGTCTCATAAGCACCTATATCCCACACAACAAAGTTGATGTTCTGGTATTCAACAGTTTCCACATTAAATCCTGTAAAATATGAGTTCAAAAACATGAGTACATAAAAATAGAACTCCAGACTTTCTAAACATATCATGTTCCTGCTCATGGTTAATTAGCAATAGAATCTGATGTTCCAAAAGCATAACTTTCCGCCTTTTTCCAAATCGATAATTTACGATTATCACACTAACGATCCTGCATATTATCAGTAAAGACAATAGACCTCACTATGCAAGGTATGGGAAAAAAGCAGTAGGTATTTTATTAGTTTTGTCGACAACAACAAAGCGTACCAATAGTAGGCATAGTTGTGACAATTTTCCCCAACTTGAGCTTGTACAAAATTGTTGTTTTACCAGCATTATCGAGACCAACCATCGCAAAACGTATCTCTTTCTTAGTGAACAAGAGACTAAATAGCTTCGTAAAAGCTAGCCCCATCTATCTTCGTATTTAGCACAAATATGAAACAGATAAGCTTAACTTACTTCAAGTTAAAGTTGTACATATCATTACAACACGATTTACGTTACGAAAAATAATTCTTAAGATTTGAGCTGAAAATGGAACTTACGGATTGTACCAGATCATCAACATGAAATTATAACAAAAAATTGATACATAGAAATTTGATTATGAAAACAAAATGTAATTTATAGTGAAAGGAGGTACAAAACCTACGATCGCTTGTCGAAAAGTTTGACGGAAGTTTTTTGAAATCGGGATCTGTCGATCACCACCAACCGGCGGTCAAAGCGGGCAAGAAAATATTTAAAATACCGACTTCTAGTTGAATATTGGACAATTGGAGTGTGTGATGTTATGAAAGAACCGCACCTTTTGAATAACGTACTAATGAGTCCTAAATCTTTCTTTTATTACAATCAAACCCTTTTACTTTTATGCTAGCATCGTCAGAGATGGATTGATTTAGCTAGTTGCAACATACGGTTGTCATTGAGCTATCCGCTTCAATTTGATGAATTGATGTTATTTATTTAAATATACTTTTTATCAACATACTAGAACAATTAACATTGTTAGTTTTTATATATTTATTATTGTATTATTTCTATCAGGCCCGGTTCAAGAGGTGTGGGCTCTTGCACAAGGTACACATATTTTAGGGCCCCAAAATAATGTACATATGAAACAACAAAAATGTCTAAATGTTTTCAATAGCTTACTGGACAACGCTTTACTATCGTTAATGCGAGGTTAGGTGTTCGGGCCTTGATATCTAATCTGGGTGCCAGTTAACAAAGTTATTATGTTTTCCTACTCAATTATTGTAATTATTTAACCCATTTCGACCTGCATCCCTTTCAACCTAAACCCATTTTAGCTCAGTAGCCCAAACCCAGCCGTCCGTCCATTTTGCCACCTATAATTGAGACTTCTTGTAAAGACATCATGACACCTTACCATTATCCCACCTTGGTGGTGGTTATGAAGTAGTTACTTGAGTAGAGGATAAAATGTGTTCATGTAACATCTCCATTGATGGTTTAGCCATATGAAATTTCACATTGAGCATCCAATATAGTTGTCTACCAAGATACACATATTCATGTAGCTACCTTCTGCAAGGACTAGGTTAACAAACTCAGTCTAATTACCTGATAGGGACATGCTAGTACACATAAAAATTGTATCACCCCAAACACGTACACAAACAGGTAAGGAAAAATGTACCACCCCAAATGCATCAATTAATCAATCAATCAACCACCAGCACTTCACAATGCATCAATTACCTGATAGGGACGATGTACCACCCCAAATGTGTACACAAACACGCAAGGGGAAAAAGGAATATATGTTATCTACATGCAAGAACCAGATAAACCAAGTCTTAAGCGTCAGAAAGATAGGGCAGAAGCTTTTGCCTGCAAATTTAGAGATATTGTATTACATATATAAAGATGTACAAATTTTACATATGATGATGTACACTGTCTAAGAAAGCTTATGGAAATGACTGTTTACCAACATGAAATCACCAGTTCCTTTGCAGCATAGGCAAAATATTGACACAGGGAACAACCAATGAAATGCCAACAAACTTATCAATATATGTATTAGTATAACCCCATTCGTCCATACCCGTATAAGTCCCACTCAGGCCTGAAATTTGGTCAAAGCAAACAATACTTCAGAAAATGCATAATAACAAATGAAAAAAGGAGTTTCCTAGGAAACTTGTTAATCTGAAATTTTATTTGATAATGTACCAATTTCATTGACAAATTAATTTTGGCTTTGAACAGGCTTACTCAAATAATGTTATGACTTTCAAAATTTATCGATCAAATGGTTTACCTTGTTAGCAATGCTGTTGGAAAGCCAATTGAATTCCTCGTATGGACTCTCCCCAGAAGTGGCACACGTTCTCTGGATATACCTGATACATACCATTACCATTTAATTCATCATCATCCATATGTTCATAATTTGTATGAACATATGCACTGTTACTAGAGAGAGTTACCAGTGCTGCTGTTGGAAAGAATGCAGGCCAAGATTTTCAGTGATCTCAGCAACACTCATAGCGTTTGGTAGATCTTGCTTGTAAGCAAGAACAAGCAATATTGCATCTCTAAATACTTCCTGTAACACGATCATATTACATCACACTGCCAAAAACAAGTTTCCCTTGAAAGTTGCTAGACTATAAAAGTTTAGAGTAACCTAACAGAGGCTCGAAATAACTCATTAAACATCATGTGTAAATCTTCTCTGACATGAGCCATACGATCATGATCATTGATGTCAACCACAAATATAAGACCTTTTGTGTCTTGGAAGTAGTGCCTCCACAAATGCTGCTGCCTCTGGAAAAAACTAACATCAATTTCTTGGATCATTCTTGCTGGAGACTTGCCACAATATTGGTCCTTTATGAGAGTAAAGGGATCAATATTCAATCAGTAGTACTAGTAAGTGACAAACTTACTGTCATGTAAGGACCAACATCCCACACAACGAAATTGATATTCTTGTATTCAACAGTTTCAACATTAAATCCTGCAAATATATAAGTTCAAAAACATGATAACATAGAAGTAGAAATCCAGATCTGAACATATCAGTTTGGAGGATATTTTGAACACCCCTGGTGAATCAGCATAGCACGATGAGCAACTCCAGAATGGTATAAACTCGCATTATGATGGTTCATGTTAACACCACGCCTAGATAAGAGATTTGAAAAATCAGAAGAGACAAACTCTTGCATTCTCAGAACGGAGTGTTTTAGAATGTACAATATACTCCGCCCGAACTCCGAACATAAAAATAAATGTCACCAGAAAATGGAAATTTCATTTAACATTTTGAGCAGAAGATTCTGCCTTTTCTTGATCAGTAATATAAGACTGGCACTCTCTAGCAAATTCTTGAGAGACTCATGCAGTCATGCTCTTATCTACAAATTTGTATATCATTATTTGAGATGACAGACTAACCACCTAGCATAAAAGTTATGCATGCAAACGGAAAAAAAGGCAGTACAACTGTAATTTTGTTGACAACAAAGCATACCGATAGTAGGGCTAGTGGTGACAATTTTCCCCAACTTGAGCTTGTACAAAATTGTGGTTTTATCAGCTGCATCGAGACCAAGCATCAAAATGCACATCTCCTTCTTACCAAACAAGAGACTGAATAGCTTCGTAAACGACAGCCCCATATTTTATAATCCAACCTAAAATTAACCAGATGAGCTTGACAACCTTTCCATTAATACATGACCTTAAATAAATTAATTAAAAAAAAACACAAACGAACGCCTCAACGATAATAACAATCATTAACAAAAAATCTAATTTTATAAATAACACAATACAATGTAATCACATCTGAAATACTTTGAAAGGCCAAGCTTTACTTCAAAAGGCATTTGATAAAATTAATGAAGAAAATAACTCATTACTTTAAATTAAACTTGTAGATATCATTACAGCATTCAGTCAACCGGAAACACGATTTACAGAACTTTTATGATTACAAAATTTCATTTTGCATAATTTGAGCTGACAAATGTAGCTTAATGATCAGTACAAACAAACGCCTATGAACTTCTAACAGTAAATTTGCACACACAATAATTGTGTTAACGCAAAATAGAGGTACATTATAGTTAAGAAGCAGTAGAAAACCTTATCGAAGTTCCTATGAATCAATGAGATAAATTTTAATGAGATGTTGATGATGTAGCTGATCCGGTTTCAATCTGATATAAAAATATACAATGGCGATTAAGTGTTCATATCAAATGGCAGTGTATTATTTATTATAAGCATAGATATAGAGATACGATATATGAATACTTACAATCGCTTGCCGGAGAGTTGACGAAAATCGTTTGAAATCGGGAGCTGTGTTGGAACTATTATTGAGGTTGGAAAGTTTTAGTGTACATGAAGAAAAATGTACAAGTTGTTGATGCATAACTATTTGTACGTGTAGCATACAAGCAATCATGTTGTGTGTATTATTGACTTGGTAAAAAGGCATGGGTCTAACTAATTGGATGGCAATCAAGAGGTTGTAACCATTAGCCCCACTGTCCCTCATATTTGGCTAATATGGTGATCAAGTCTGATCACCATGATCTCCACTTTTAATGCCACATTCAAGTCTATAAATAGGGTACCATGCAACCCTCTTGAAGATACACAAGAACATTCTTATTAAGCCATAACCTGTTACGGTTTGGTTTTGCATGTATTGCCATCTTGAGGTTTTGTGCTACCGCCAACAAAATCGTGTTGCATGCGTTCAATGACGAAACGCAACATGGGTCAGCATTAATCCTGGGGTTGTTACGTACGAGGCTTGCAGCTAATCGAGCACGTAAACACCTTTAAGGACAGGGAACCTCTTCCCGTGCTAGACTCATTACGTGTTTGAGTTTCATCTACTGTTGTTCGGTGTTCTCTTGACGACGTATATTAAACAGAGAAGTTCACGACTCTAAAATTCAGACTATTGATTGAAGGTTTTATCTTATCGATCTAGGTTCGATCTAGGTTTAAATAAGAAATCTAAATATCGTAAGAACGTATGAAATGACTTCAAAATCATTTTTAAATATCCATAACACGTTATTTTACAAAATTTTCTTCGTAGCTCCTTATTCAAATAAATTTTAGAAGCTATTTTTCAAATAAAAAATATTTCGACCTTTTTTTCTTCTTTTTTTAATTATTTTTAATTATTTTTAATTATTTTTAATTAATTTTAATTAATTTTTTATTCATAATAATCACATTTTATAACAAGATAATCACATGAATAATATGTAATTATCAAAACCCTATTTTGTGATTATCTCGAGCACATAATAATCACATTATATTATAAAATAATCACATGTGATTATCATGTTATATTGTGTGATTATCTTGAATAGTTACAACAGTAACGACCTTAAAAAAAAATTTCAAAAAAAAAGTTAATATTTTTTATTAAAATTTTTTATCTTAGCTTACAAAAGTTATTAATAATAATCATTGAAAAGGTTTTGAAGAAAATATATTTTGGATATTTAAAAAGTGATTTCAAAGTCATTTGTACATTTTTATGATATTTATATTTTTTCATTTGAATCCTTCCCCTTATCCTATCTAATCTATGTGTTCATATTATTGTTTATTGATAAGTAATTAAATGTTCTCTCAATCTCTTTTGAATCTACTTCATCACACATGTAGGTGTTATAAACCTTTTTAGCCATGTCCATGCTAATACAACAAGGTGTCGATCACCACCAACCGGAGGTTACACGGAGATCAAAATGCATGGACAATTATGTGCCTATTATTTTACCCAACTTTTTGAATAATAATGTACTAATGAGTCCTTAATATTTCTTTTATTACAATCAAACCCTTATATGTTATATGAACCTTTGACTCGTTTTTGGTGGAAAGACATTTTGATTAGGTATCGTGCGATGCATTTTGGCCTTATTTAGTTACAGCATAACGTTGGCATCGTGAGATGCACTTCAATACGAGGCTATTTATTTATATGTATTTGCAAAAAATTCTCCAACATTTCTTTATGAGATTGAAAAACCTTAAATATCTATAAAAGAACTCACCATATAAAAAAACATACTCGCCTTTCTTTGATGTACATCTTTAGTATATTTGTTTCAAATGATGGATTCACAAGTGAACATATTATAATTATAATTATAATTATAATTATAATAGTATATATATGTTGCTTAAGAATTAATGTGCAGCTCGGTTAGCATTTGAATTTTTACAAAAATTGTTAACGTAAGCTCCAAGGCTTCACATCAAGTCCTCACTGACATAATATGCATGCTTAAGTAGAGTCAGGCAGAACCGTTGTTGCCTGATGGGAACTTCCCCCATATTGCTATCAATGTCTTCATGTCGCACGACCTCTTAACATTACACCACTGAATCCCCAATCCTTTGCTTGCTGTGCAGTGACAGTACCAATATCCACTAATCGTTGTTTCCAGATACGGTTGCCGGTTGACATCTCTTCTAATTCGTCGATATGAGAAGCAAATTGTTGTGTGGAGGAATACATCATATAGGATAGCATAAGACCACTTTCAACCGATGATCGGTCTTTCTTCCGTATTTCATGTCAACTCAGTGCCACATCAGCACTTCCTCGTAAAGATTGAACAAAGATCGACCGGTGTTCAGAAAAACCGATTCCACCATTTACCAAAAATACATTTACAATACACATAAAATAAAAATAGAAATTAATAAAAAGGCCCACCATAAGCGACCAAAATGGAAGACATAGAAGGAAACTACGGTGCCATCCTATGACAAAAAAAGATGGACCAAGGACAGTGCAAAGACACATCCGTTGGCACCCCTCTAAACATAACATAATATTGGATTTTAAGTCCTAAGAGGATGAGTTGTCCCACTTTAATACGGGTGTTATTGTTTTCCAGAGTATTTCGTAAGGTTATTTTGCTTTAAGTAACAATAATGTTTGTCAATAAGAAAGTGAACAAAATAATCCTACAAACCACCATATTTTTCAACTCGTGACTTGACTCATAAGAGTAATGACGCACACACGGACACTCATATATATAAAAGTAGAAATCAATAAGTAGCAACATATCTTATAGAACCTAGTATAAATATATGGTATTTGTTATGTATGTCTAAAAAGGTTGAAATTAATAGTGGGTAAACAAGTAGGTGACACTATTGTAAAAACTTGACTCCTCAATCAACCATTAACCCTTCAACCGTCTCTTTAATCACAACTTTAGTCTCTATAGAGTAAATAAGATAGCGATAGTTATCATTTAAGATTTTTGTTCTTGAGAGAAGTAAAACATGGTGAGAGTTAATAGTGAAGTTGAAATCGCTCATCAAAACTTATCACAAAAACTTAATTTAAAATAAACTTTAACCATTACTTTTTCTAATTTGTGTTTTCATTCTTGCATTACATTAAAAGTTTGTCTTATTTTCTAACTCGTAAGAGTCGCATAAGACTCGGAAGACTCGATAAATGACTCATAAAAGTCAAAGTCATTTAAAAGTCAAACTCCGAATCGCCTCGTTAAACTTTTACTCAACTCATATGAAGAGTTTAACTATGCCGGATACAATGTAGTTGGTCCATTTGAGTAACCATGCTCTTTTCTTTCCTATGTATTTATCTTATTTTGTAAAGAAAAAAAAAAGACAATAGTAGATATAGAAAGAAAATCTTCTGCAAAAACTGAAGAGAACTATGAAATGCATAAAGATTACAGCAACAGATCCTGGCCAAATTGCTCGTTTGGTTTATGATACTTCAGGTGGCTTTGAGGACCAAGAAGCTATTCAACTGTGACTCTTTGACCAGAAATAACTAATGGTGGAACAAATGGGTCGTCAAGCCTCTTTCCTCTAACTCTCTAAGCCTCACTAGTCAAAACTCAAAACTATCATATATACAACCACTACGCTGGACCTTATCCTGTTTAATTTTCAACAAAAAAGTTTCGGACTACCTGAACCTGCCAGGCTACACATCAACTTACATGATTGGAGAAATATACCACAATGAATGCATACAAAAGCAAGTAAGTGCAAGGAAAAATGATAATAAAACTTATGTGGCTGCTTCACGCAAGAACTAGGTTAACTAACTCAGTCGCAAGGCAATAATACTGAAATAAAGCAAAGTTATAACCTGAATATTACAAAACATCGTATTACAAACATAAAAGACATAAAAATTCTACATGTAACGTATAATGTCTGGAAATGCTGATGAAAATGAGTGTTTGCCAAGAAGAAATCGCCTATTCCTTCTCAACAGGGACAATAAAATACTGACAAAGCGAAACAACCAATGAAATGCTAACAATACTTGTGGTAAGATATAAACCACATATCCGTGCTAGTCCCTTCTAAGCCTGCAATTTAATCAAATAACAAAAATTCAGAAACGAGCACTTTTTTATGTCATGAAAATTAAATCATTTTTGTTTTTTTGGCTATTTAATTTGAAAACTCATTCACTGATTAGTAACATTAGTTTGGGTCCATAAGATACCCTGTTTTATTAACAAATTGGTGAACTTTGCGACTATACACAATATCAAAATATGTGACCAACAGAGTATCTTTACACGAAAATTTCAGTTTCTAGAATATACAAATTGTACATGGAATTTTGTTCATGACTAAAGGAACATAGGAAAACAATCTGCATGTTTAATGGTGATACGATATGATGGTAAAATGATGATTTAAAAAATAAAACTACAAAACATATCTTTCTTAACCAGTAAAAAAGAAGTTTAATAATTTTTTCTGTAAACTCTCGTTCATACAATGTTTTGACTTAGAGTATCCATCAAATGGTTACCTTGTTAGCAATGTTGTTGGAAAGCCAATCCAGTCCCTCGTATAGACCTTCCCCAGAGGTGGCACAAGTGCTCTGGATATACCTGATACATACCATTTAATACATTATTATCGGTCCATAATACATACATCACTGCAGACTCTGTGTATATCTGGGTGCACATGTGTCAAAATGGTGTTCTGAGATTACCAGTGTCGTTGTCGGAGAGATTGCAGGCCAAGCTTGTCAGTGATCTCGGCGGCATTCATAGCATTCGGAAGATCTTGCTTGTTGGCAAACACAAGCAACACTGCATCTCTTAACTCATCCTTTAAAACAATAACAGATTGATAAAAACACTAAACAAACTCCCCGTACAAATTGCTTGACTAGAATAGTTCAAAGCCTCAAAATACCTCATTAAGCATCCTGTGTAGCTCATCTCTGGCCTCAACTGCACGATCACGATCGTTGCTGTCAACCACAAAGATAAGACCTTGGGTGTTCTGGAAGTAATGCCTCCACAAAGGTCGGATCTGGAAGAAACCAAAATAAGCATTTGATTTCATATATCCTATATCCTAAAGTAAGTTAAATGCATATTTTCACTAATTTATCAGACCCATCAGGACCACAATAAGTCCGTGTTCACAAGTTTCTGGGTGTAAAAAATTAAATAATGCATCTCTTCACTAATTTTTCCACCATCAGGACCACATTAAGTCCATGTTCACAAGTTACTAGGGATAAAAAGAATACAACATGGCACCAACATGATCAGCCTTACCGCACAAATAAGAGGGAAACCTGCAATTAAAATCATCACGAACTTAACTTGGTCTAGGTCATGATAATGTTAGGTGATGATATAGAATATTTAATCAGCACCAAACCGCCCACAAGCACATTCAAAATTAAAAATTCTTTACTTTCAGCAACTGAAGGGTATTCGGGGATCGGCACAGAGATCCAATCCAGCCCCTCATCCCTCATTTGAAATTAAGTAGTAGGTGGGGATGATGCAAGGGATTACAGGCATACATGTTGAAAATGAAAATAATTTGGTCACTGTTGCCATCAATGAAGATATGTGCGTTCATTTGATCTGACAATAACCTTATAATAAAAGAACCATGTTCCAATAATGTTCCATCACACATCAAAAAAAGTAGCTTACAACTATCAGTCTTTCTTATGTTTAGTTAATGCAAGTCAAGAGATCAATATCCACATACTAATGGTGACAACATTACCTTGTCTTGACCCCCAACATCCCACACAGTGAAGCTGATGTTCTTGTATTCAACAGTTTCAACATTGAATCCTGCATATATACGAGATCGAGAACACTAATTAGTTAGAAAACAGCAGATCTGCAAGTTTTCTTTAACAAACTCAAGATGAACAACTAACCACCTATCGTAAACATTACACATGTAAACAGAATTAAATCAAGGAAAGGTACAGATTTAGTTTCAACGACAATGAGACATACCAATAGTAGGGATAGTGGTAACAATTTCTCCCAACTTGAGCTTGTACAAAATCGTGGTTTTACCAGCTGCATCGAGACCAACCATCAGAATACGCATCTCCTGCTTGGCAAACAAGCGACTGAATAGCTTCGTAAATGACAGCCCCATCGTTGTATCTATCATAAAAATGAACAATGTAAACTTAACAACCTCTCCGTAAAAACACGAGCTTAACGAAAAAATGTAGCTTAACGGATAGCATACACGAAGTAATAAACAATAATAACGAATCACATGAACAAATCACAAAACAAAATGAGCATAATCAGATCAACACAACAACAATCGTCATAATGCAAATGAAACGAATCGTATGGTTAACTAACAGTAAACAACCTAACTAACTAACAATGAATTGATGAAATGAAACATTAACGATGTACAGATCGTGTAATAGATCCGGATCCGGATCCGGATCCGGATCTGATCTGATATATAATGGAGATCTAAATAAAGTATTTATATCGAACGGAGATGTATAGACTATAGATACAGAAAAATAGATACAGGAGACTTACGATCGTCGGCGACAGGAACGGTGATTTGGAATATTGTTTGAAATCAGGTGCCGTCTATCGCAACCACGAAAATGTGAAGGCGATGAAAGCGGACTCGGTATTATTTAAAGGGATGATATTTTATGAAAACCGATGTCCAATCAGCCCTTAAACATTCATTTAATTACAAGCTAACCCTTTAACTATTTATTCTTTTACATCTAAACCCTTTTTGATTTTAATGGCCAAATGAAATTGGCGTTTATTTAAAGGTGACGTATGATAAAACATAATGATTTAAAGTCTTAAAGATTCAAAGGCTTCGAATAAATAAATTTGATTATGAAAAAGGAAATCGTTTGATGATTAATCTGTCATACACTCTGAATAACAAAAGATTACCATATTAACATTTTACAAAGAAAAAGAAAATTTATAACTATCAAATAATTGTTCTAAATATGAAATTATAACTTACACAAATGCATGTTAAATAAAATAATGTTATTAGCTAATAACTTAAAACATAAAGATATAGTTCACAATAAGGTGCGTATAACTCTAAAAATTGTAATAATGTAAAGGGCAACATATTAACGAGATGATTCTTTTATTAGCTTTGTAAAAACCAAACTCTAAACTACTAAGATGATGTGGAGAAAATATAAATTTGAGAGATACCATACGTTTAGAAATTTTGTAGTTGAAATTTTAATTTTGAAGTTGATATTGAAGTTTTTTAAATATCAAAGAATTAACCTTTCAATTACGGAATATATATATATATACCAAATGTGAAAAAAAAATTTATACTTATTTGATTTAGTGAAAAAATTATATGAAATCACATCTTAATAAGATATACGAAAAGGCATGAAAATATCACATTAGACCACTTGCAATGTAGGCGTCTTTCGATCTATCGAGTCAGCACAGATTACACGAACGGAGTAGGAATCGTGGTGTCCTTTCATCGCCATGTAGAGCACAGTCACAATAAGGGAAAATGTGGGCCAGACTTCAATATTTTGATTTTTGATTTCTCATTGACCCAAAAAAAAAGTGAAAACTAAACAAATGTAATTTGTTTCAACTTATGTTAAACTTTATAAAAAATTATAACAAAATATGATTTATAAAATTATTTATGTAATTTTTATTTGTTTATTTAATTAACTTTAATTTTGTTTTTAAGAAAAAGGAAAAATAAATAAAATAGTGGATCTCAATTGTCCATCATGGTCCATCGTGAAAGTCCCACTGTGATTAGTCATGGGATGATTTCTCGTTGTGTTGACGTGACACCCACGACGACCACGATGAACCATCACCGGTGCAAGTAAATATCCTAACAAGGAATAGTTCAACAACTTTTTTTCTTCATTCTGACCTATTATTTCGTTGAGGTTATAAACAAACGCACTAAATGCTTACAGGTTCAGCGTTCAGTACAAAATCATCACATTCAAGTGTAATCAAACACAACCTAAGTACAAGTTTTAAATTGTCACTTCCGATGAGAGGGGATGAATTGATGTATTTAACAACTAGTTTTTAAATTATAAAACACGACATGCTGACTACTAGTAGAGACTAGCACACATATAGGCAACAAAACCTATCATGATATATTTTAGTAGTGATAAATTGTATCGAGATTGATCTCTCAATGAACGTTAGTTGAAATACTGGTAGTAAACTCTAGCTATTAATTAGTCTAGTTTGAAGATTTAAGATTTAAGATTTAATATTATTATTATTATAAACAAATTAACTAAACCAATATAGCATAAGTTAGAGGCAATTGATATGTAGTAAAGATAAAAATATGATAGAAGCATTCACTTGGAATTGACGTCCTAACTCGGATGATTTATAATACAAATACGATAGATTTGATATAATATAGCAATTAATATGATTACAGATTATCACATAATAGGCGAGTAGATAACGGTATCTTTTCTATTAATTCAAACATGTGATTCCTAACTGATAATTCTAGACAATAGCAAATATTTATACCAAATAAACACGTCACTACTTATTAACACATAATCTCGATAAGTAGTAGCAAGTCACTCGGCGAGTTACTTTCTTCGAAATATTCTCTTAATTAATTTAATAAATAAACCCTATTCAATAATAATAGATTAATCAATAATATTAATGGTCAGTATAAATTAAACATAACAATTACCCATGAATTACCTGTCTATATGTGACAACTTCTTAACGATAATTGCAAGTTTAATCACTTAATTAAACCATTAAGTGTTACATGGAAAATCAATCAATCACGCAAGTAATTCTTCTAGGTTAATGTAATAAAACATGTTAATATGGATCTAATAAGATACAACTATCGCGTATAAACTCGTCAAGTAACGATGTGTAACTCGCCGAGTAGATCCAATTTATAAATTCTATAATTATTTAAACATCAATATAATAAATATAAATCACTTAAACATATTATACTAATCTACTAATTCACTATAACATTGAGTACTTCATGAATCAATTATTATAAGATTAACATAACATTATCCATACTAAAAAAATATGATATTAACTCATAATCAATTAAATAACAGATGAACTAGTCAACTACAGTAAGTAACTCACCGAGTTTATATTCAATACGTCAAATAATCAATAATACATAAATTATCCTTCATTGTTAGGTTATCTCTTCTAAGTAAATGGAAGAGATTAGCCCATAGACAAGCTAAAATCTAGCAATACAAAGCGAAAGAATACTAACATGATGAATTGATCGAATAAATGACCAATTTGTACTCCATAGCTTTGGATCTTCCTTCTTGGTGCTTGAGCAGCCTCTGAGAACCCTATAATCACCAATACTTTGTCGGAGAAGAGTTGTATAACCTATAAAAAATGATATATCTATTCTCTGGGTTTTATATGGTATTTAAAGAGTTACAGTGGACTTTGACAACTAATTTTATCTCTATCCATCCAGAATATGGGGTTTATCCTTAACAAATCGGTTAGGTTTAACTTAATCTACAAGTTTATTAGATAAAAGCCCTACTCGCTGAGTTTTGGGTACAACTCTCCGAGTAATTTTCCAACTGGGCGGAATCTCTCATATATTGTAGTCCTCTGATTATGTATAATTTGGGCTTTTGAATCAACTAATTTGGATTTCAAATGAAAGAGTTATGGCTCAAATAGTGAAGCTTTGCAAATTATTCAGCTTTAGAATCCTTTCTTCTTTTCTTCAACTTTTCTTCAAGTTTCAGTTCCTTCAATAATAATCTTATGATTTCACATATAAAGTAAATATGAAGCAATTAAGCACAAAATCTAATATACTTACCTTAAATTCAAGCATAAATTGGTTGATAATGTGTCTGAAAACATATAAATTTAACACTTATCATGAATCCAATATTATTTCATATTAATAAATTCACAGATTACTCATAAGATTACTCGTAATAGTTGAGTGTACGATGATAGCTTTAACCAAAATGCATTCCGATTAATATACATGTTATCCTCAAAGTGATTTATTTTCCTTTTTATATGACTAAGATACTTTTATTCAATATATTCATGTATAATTATCTTACTATACACGTTCACAAATTAAGAATACTTGGATACGTGGCTCTACAATGTCGTTTCAGTTTGTTAAGAAAACTCATAGGTGTACCAAAAGTTTGTGTATATTGATAATTTGATGAACGATTTGTTCAAATGTGATTCAACGTATAAGTAGTTTGATGGTAAGGACTTAACAATCACTAACTCAGAATAATTTGATTGTTCATTTATGCATCTTCCTATTTTTTTTCTGAAGAAATAAATAATATTGTTCACTAGTTATTTACAAATTACTTGTTAGTTTAAACAATAGTTATTTGGTATATGAATAATTGTTACTCCATAAATTTAAGTACAAAACAAAATTTTAAGTGTGTTCTTGATACATAAAGAATCTATGAAGATAAGACGTAAATAGAATTTGAATTTGAGAGATAATTATAAATAAAAAGTGGCTTAAGAAAAGTGTAGAAGGTCTTATATATTCATCAATTGGTGGAGTCAAAAATCATTATGTATCACTTAATACGTGGTGATAAATTGGTTATGTAGTTTGTCATTTAATAACAAGAGTTACTCTCTAGGTAACTAGGTATGTGATTTGTTAAGATCGATCATCACAACGAGAAATCATACAACTATATAAGTCGATATTAAATACACACAAAACATAAAAACATAAGCACATAATTTTTTACTTGGAAAACCTCTCGAATGAAGGTAAAAACCATGGGATTTGTAAGCTGCTTAACATCAACTATAATGAGAGATATCAAAGTTGAAGACGCTCAACTCTTGACACTATCGAATATCCTCACACCACTCTCACGATAGATTTTATTAATTGAACACTCAACCTTATTGAATCACCGAAGACTCACAACACAAAACAGAGAGAGACGACTCTCATAGGCTCTCTCTTTTTCTCTCAACCTCATCGCCTAAATCTTACAAATAACTCTTATTTAAAAGGCAAAAACCCAACTTGTCTATCGAGTTATTTTTTACTCAAAATAACTTAATTTCCAAATCTCACTAATTTATGAAATTGATTTACATCTCACCACGGTTATACATTTTATTCGGTTCAGTTTATTTGGTTTTTAATTAACTCGTAATCCGCTTTATACGCAATATGATATAAGGTCACATAATCAAAATTTCAAACCATTCAAACCAATACCGTAGCTCACGCAAAGTAGCCGCTTAATCTGCTTAATATTTCACACAACTGTCACTATGTAAGAGGAACAAAATTAAATATATATTTACAAACATTCATGTATTAGGTTTACATGTTTTACGGATTTCTCGGTACATGTTTTATTACTTCTTAAACATCAAAAGCAAGTAGTGTACATATTGTTAATATACTATTATAGATAAATTATGTACATATTTAACTCCTTATATTGAACATACTTTATAGCCAATATGATCAATAGTTTTCATATGACATTTTTTCATCTTGTATTTTAAGGAGCATATAAGTATTTTATGTCATTTAAAAATTTAAGAGACTAATGTGAAAAGCTAAATTCTTTCTCAACATATATATACATATAAGAGATTGTGTAACACCCGAATTTTATTTCCAACACATTTAAACTTGTTTAAATGTTATTTTATACTTGACACAACTTATACAAACACAAGACATACAACATACGCATTAAACTAAACTAATAACCTTAAAAGTGAAATTTGTCAATGGTCCCGCCAAGATTAGATCTTTTGATCAAACAATTGCATTTGATTCCACCTGGATCACATCTATCCCATCGGTATCCCAGTCATTTAAGCAAAAATCGATTTTCAGACTTAAAACAAACTTTCCTGCTGCACATATATTTCAAACCTCTTTCAAAATGACCATTTGAACCCATTTTTCAACACAACACCAGTCCACAACAAAACAACTATTTACTTTTGACATTTGCAACATTTTGACCACTAGCTTATAACTAAACGACTCAAAACTTTCTTTTATCCATAACTAATATTTATCACTTTCACAAGACCGAATTGTTACACCAAGATGATCATAACCACAATAATATGATCATAATAACTTTAGTTTCACCATGACACATCTATGACCAATCCAACATTCATCCTATTAGATTTCTTAAACTTTAACATAAAAAGAACTAAATAACGACCCAAAAGCAAACTTGACCATTTTTATTATACCACAAACGAATAACCTATTATAAATAGTTCTAATTGAATAATAACTGTATAGGTTGAGTAATTTGGTTATCCAACTACCGAATACCTCTAAGTTGGGTGCTTCAACCTTTAAGTTTTTAAAACCATAATTGATCAAAACTCCTAATAACTAACCAGTTATAGTCAACAATCACGTACATAGGATATTTGACTACATAGGGTGTATTACTTTTTTCGGGGTTAATAACACTAAAATGCAACATGTTGTGATACACCAGCGTGGCTTCCTTTGATTATTATATTTCTTGATTCTTGAGTTGTATGTAAAATATTGCATCAAGATGTAATATAATGTTATATTTGTTAGAACTTCATTATAGTAGCAAAACTTATTAGTTTAGTAAAATGGTTACAAAAATGTTGATAATTTCGGTGCGGCAGTGACGAAATCGCAGAATCCGGTGACACGTCTAAAGAAAAAAAGTTGACGAAGAAGTTATTAAAAGAAGATGACAGTGCGAGGAGGATAATGGTTGGGGAAGAGGGTGGACTTTCGAGAGTGGTGGTGAATTGATAGTAGGGGAGTGAGGAGGCATTGAAGAAGATATTGATGAAAAAACTAGGGGAAGTTTATTTTATTTTGAAGGTGTTTTTAGTAAAATGTCTTAATTCTAGTAGAATTTATAGCTTTCCTTCATAAGATGGATGGAATGTTGAATTCCTATAGAATTTAAAGGAATGAAATGAATTTCGATTCTTTCGATTTTCCAACCAAATAAGATGGAGAGTGGAATTCAAATTCCAACTCTCTCATATTCCTTCAAATTTCATGAACCAAACATGGTCTAAAAGTCTTGCTAAGTTGCTCCATGTCTTTCTATTGATTGAGCATTTTCACAGTTGTTTAACTTAACGTAGTAGCTGAAGACTGGAGCCATTTTAAATTGCAAATATTTTTTAATGAAAAAATCACGATAATCAATTATTTGTTTTATTTTGTTTAAATAAAAGTTGGCCCACCAAACTTCTCATTCAACATTCAATGGTAGTAATTCCATTGACCTCCAACTAAGCAATTGTAATGGGAGTTGTATCCTTTCGACCTCCACATCATCCCCATTGACCCTCTCAAGCATTACTAATGCTTTTAGAATGCAAGTTTGATAACCTCTTGTTAATATTGATGTAAATGTATTTAATCAATGTATGTAAAACATAACATACTTAAATTTTAATAGTTGATGCACACAACTTAAATTTTTACTACTAATGTATGTCAAATAATTGTACCCTTGCAAAATATTTGTACCCTTATTGTTAGTTAAATTAACAAAACTCAATATGGCGATAAGGAAATATATATAAAATTACTTAATATGACGGGTCTACTAAGGTTATATAAAGTTCATCGTAGTGCTTGATAAAAAATCAAGTCTTTTAGCAACGTAGTGTCACAAATGACGACGGCGATTATGATGACGGTGATGTAAACATAAAAGTTTTCATTTGTACTTTAAATACGACTTATGTTGTTTTGTTTTAGTGAATCATTATCATTTTTTATATACTCCTTATTTTATTATTTTTATAAGTGTGAATTTCTTTAAAATCGACTTGATTTTATTAAAGCTAATTATTTTTTTATTTATGAAAATAGTTACATCACTGTAACCCAAACATTAATCTTTTTTTTTTTTTTTTTTTCTTTCTTTCTTTTCTAATTTTACCTACAAGTCTACAACACCTAACCTATATTTTCCAAACACCCAAACGCCCTTCCAACCCTAACCCGTACAAATTGAATTTGATCACTGACTCGACCGCCCACAAAAGCAAAATATCGGAGGGTTACCAACACCACTGCTCACCCTCCCCAACCCTAAAAACGTCACACAATTCAAATACCCCTCCTTAGATTGTTCCGTATATCTATATCTGTATCTATCATTATCATCATCATCACACACATATATCTCCAGTCCTGGAGATATTTGTAGATCGATTCAAACAACGGTATGACCTAATTTACACCACCAATGCTTTCAATTTTTGCACACATAAAGCTAGATTATAAGTTCTTTTGTGATTTATCGTTTTCAGTTTTCTATCTAGATTTATACCCTAGTAATAAAGTGATTCATATTTTGGCCGGATTTATAACCTAAAATTGTTAGGTTAGGAAGTGTATATTGAATCCGATTAACATGCTTACAATAACAACGGAGACGTTAGAAGATTGTATAAAATATAAGGACTGATCTTTATTATATACGGAGTATAATATATTACTTAGTTATATATACATGGATATACCATATAATTCATACATTAAGTTTATGTGGAGTTGATGGAATTATTGAGCTGAAATAGGAATTTTGCATGCATAATCTGTAACTGCGTTTTCGAATGATTCGTATCCTACAGTCTAGTAGATTTAAATGCTAAAATACAGTGGTTTTAATCGATGATATGACTAGTCATCTAAAAGCTTGTACCTGCAGCTGTTGTGATATCTGCTTCTTTAAGACTACTCGGGTTTTAACTTCATTGTTTTTTTTGTTTTTTTGTTTTTCATTTTTTATAATCTGAACTAACATGTATTTAGGTTTTAAACTTAAGGTTTGTAGCTTCTATCAACCATGGCTGCTGAGGGAGCTTCTGATGCTATGGGTCCTCGTTATGCTCCACCCGATCCAACATTGCCAGAACCCTGGAAGGGTTTAATTGATGGGAGCACGGGTGTGATGTACTATTGGAATCCTGAAACTAACATCACCCAATATGAGAAGCCTACTGCTGTGGCACCTCCAATGCCATCGGGCCCACCTCCTGTGCCTTCTGCACCTAAACCAGCATCAGTATCGAGTGCAAGGATAGAACAGCCTAATGGTATTCCTGGTCAACAAACACATCAAATGTATTCGACTCCAGAACAACAAAGACCACCTCAGCAAGGAAATAACATGCCTCAATCATACCAGGGTGTTAATATGGAACAATCACAGGGCTACCAGTATAACCATCAACCAATGCACTACATGGGGTATCAGCCAAACATGCCTCAGCAGAGACCACCATCAGATGTTAATCCCAATCAAGGACCACCTATTAGTGGTCCACCTGGTCAAGCTACACAATATGGTGGCTCTCAGTTTAGCATGCAACAACCTTCGCCTTATGGTCAACTGCAGCAGAGTGGTGTTGACTATCAGCAACATGGACCAAAGTTCCAGAATCAAATGGGTCAAGTGCATGGTCAGCAGCCAAATATTCCACCAGTAGGATCGAACATGGGATTTGAAGATAATCCACCTGGAAGAGGCGGGAATGATCATTATTATAATGCTAAAAATGGTGGGCCAGGACCTGCTATGGTTCCTCATCAACCTAAGCTTGCAGCAATCCCATTGGCAAGAACTCAGCTGGTAAAGGATTGTACATTTTATTTCCAAGCTTCATGTCCTATAAGGCTATAATTATTTTATTAATTTCTAATGTCATTCGTGTTGTTTCAGGAAATGAAACCTGGGGGTCCTTTACCTCAAAATGTTTCACCTAATCTCCACAGTGGACCCACCTCACATAACATGTATGGACAAGCTACTGGTGGCCCACCATACATGAATAATCCTATGATTAAGGCAAATCCAGCAGTTATGGCCTCTCCAGATGCTATGAATCTATCATCTGTCGACATTTATCGTCAGAAGCATGACGTAACAGCATCGGTTTGTTTACTGACTTTAAGATATGGATGATAATGTTTCATATTACTATTTATGTAATTGTAGAACCCTGATAGAAGTTTATTTCTCATATAAACTTTAAGGTTTGTATTGAAATTGGGTTTGAGATAAGAAAGCCTAAATAAAATGAGTCTTTTTTTCGGTAATGAGATTTATGTTATTACTTCTTCTATCTATGATAGTGTGATCATACATACCGTATAAGTGGTATCTTATCTTCCAAACCAATGAACCATACAAGTCATTACTCTGCTTACTTTTACAATCAGCACACATTTACAAAAGGTCCACAACACACCTAGCTTGTGTGTGAAACCTTGTTTTCATATATGCAACTTATATAGTATGTTACTGATCCTGAGTTTGATTCCATAGGGTGATAATGTTCCAGCTCCATACATGTCGTTTGAGTCCACTGGATTCCCCCCAGAATTATTGAGAGAGGTAAGTCATTCTTCTGGGCAACTAGAAGTTGTTTGATGTCATCTAATTGTGTACTGTAACTTATTTCAAGTATGTTTGGCGTTTCCTTTTTAATCGTTACTTTAGGATTAACAATTGTGACTTGACGCAGGTGCGATATTTGTTCCAGAAACGGAGCACATGTCGTACGCTGCCCTGCTATTCACACACTTATGGAACATTTATTCTGAGTTAGGCTGCAAATTCTGACGTTGGCTCCGCCTCTTTTGTCTTAATTGCCCCCTTTTCTTGCCTCGAGTTGCTTCAGTAAGCAACTCTATCTGTAGGCCTTCGTATAGCAAATAATTTTCTTTTTCCACTTCAGACATCCTTTAAATTATAGGGCTTCTTTTTTTCACTACTCACCAAAATGCTCTACGATCTATCGAAACATCTCTGTTAATCTAGTGGGTTTACAAATTCGGTTTTGTTTCAGATATATGCTGCTGGTTTCGCTTCTCCAACACCTATTCAGGCACAAACCTGGCCTATCGCTCTGCAGAACAGAGACATAGTGGCAATTGCAAAGACAGGTTCTGGCAAAACATTAGGCTATCTGATTCCTGCTTTCATGCTGCTCAGACGTTGTCACAACAATCCTCAAAATGGACCTACAGTTGTTGTTTTAGCTCCCACGAGAGAACTTGCTACTCAAATACAAGATGAGGCCGTCAAGTTTGGCCGATCAATTAGAATTTCCTGCACTGTGAGTCTTAAATACTACTTTTCCTCCTTTTAATTTGTTTACATATACATCCGCTGACGTGTGTGAATTTTTGTTCAGTGTTTGTATGGTGGTGCTCCTAAGGGACCACAGTTGAAGGAGTTGGAACGAGGAGCAGATATTGTTGTAGCTACGCCCGGCCGTCTTAATGATATTCTTGAAATGAGGAAGGTTGACTTTCGCCAGGTGTCTCTTCTTGTGCTTGACGAGGCTGATAGGATGCTTGATATGGGGTTTGAACCTCAGATAAGGAAGATTGTCAACGAAATACCCCCTCGCAGGCAAACACTTATGTATACTGCCACCTGGCCTAAAGAAGTTAGGAAAATAGCTGGTGATCTTCTTGTCAACCCTGTTCAGGTCAACATTGGCAATGCAGATGAGCTTGCTGCAAACAAGTCTATTACACAGGTAGAATATTACAGCACATGTCTCTTTCCAAAGGAAATGGCCGTTTTTACTAGTACCCATATTTTTGCCACATGCTAGGCAGAATGGACTACAAAAAAGTAGAACTGTAGTTATGTTTAAGGTTTCAACAGGCGCCAAAATACGAGGATGCTGGGTTGAATACTTGAATGAGAGGTGGCACTTTCAGCCTGTTGGCATATAAATGTCTTGATCTGGGTCATGTTTTCTAATGGTTCAAATTAGTATAATAAGATATATTAGCTAAAAAGAGAACCTATTGAAAAATCTAAAGTACTTTTTAATGCACAACATGTCTTTTAAATCATCTTTATCAAGACGTTGGATTATTGTTGAAATAATAAGTTTTTGTAGTCATTTCTGATACACTAGATTATAAAAGTTTAAAATCCTTGGGCAGAAACTGTGTCTAATCAACCAAACTAAAGCACCCGGCCAACCCACCTGAACCCTCCATTTTGCCATCTCTAGGTTGAGTGTATGCAACCTGAACAATAGAAACCTTGTCCTTTATGTATATATATTTTTGTTTCTTTCCCAATCAAAGGTGATCTGAATTGAGACACGGAGGTGAATTTATGTTCATTTTTATACTTCTATTTGTGTCTTACAGTGAATCTTTAGCTAGTATTTGAGAATAATAATTTCTAAAGCAAATCCATGATATCAAATTGCACTTAGTTTTCGTTATAGATGTTGTGCTGAAGGGTGTGAACATCGTTGCTCCCTACAAATATGTTCTTTTGTATAGTCACAAGTAATCATATTACTTCCTGTCATTTTTAGTGGTGCAAATTTATGTGAGTTGTTAAGGGAACGCTTGAATAAAAGATGTCTACATAGTTTATTTATGTGCTAGCTCTTTGTAGATAAAGTTTGAACTTTGCCAGATCTTTATATATACTTCTACAAATAAGTGAATCTGATATGTAATTTTACACTTAGCATACAGCTTGATGCTAGTAGTCTTTACTCTTTGATAGTACACGCGAACCATAATAATAGGAAGTTTCATTTTTTCAGTATGTTGAAGTGGTTCCTCACATGGAGAAGCAGAGGCGTGTGGAGCAGATTTTAAGATCTGAAGAACGGGGTTCCAAAATCATTATCTTCTGTTCAACAAAAAAATTATGTGACCAGCTTACACGTAGTATTGGTCGTAATTTTGGGGCTGCAGCCATTCATGGAGATAAATCTCAGGGTGAGAGAGACTGGGTTTTGAATCAATTCCGTTCTGGAAAGTCTCCGATATTAGTTGCTACAGATGTTGCTGCACGAGGCCTTGACGTCAAGGACGTAAGGTAAAAGCAGAATAAAAGAAAAATGAACTTTCTTTAAGTTAAATCTCAAGTTTTATTGCTAACATTACAGCATGGTAATTGCAGGGTGGTGATTAATTATGACTTTCCGAATGGTGTGGAGGACTATGTTCATAGAATTGGGCGAACTGGGAGGGCGGGGGCAAAAGGGGTGGCCTACACTTTCTTTTCTGAACAGGACTGGAAACACGCACCCGATCTTATTAAAGTTCTTGAGGGAGCTAATCAGATTGTACCCAATGAGGTGCGGGAGATTGCCAGTCGCGGTGGGCCTGGTTTTGGCAAGGATAGGGGTGGAATGAGTCGTTTTGACTCCGGAGGCGGTGGTGGCCGCTGGGATTCTGGTGGTGGCCGTGGTGGCATGAGAGACGGTGGTTTTAGGGGCCGTGGTTTTGACACGAGGGATGGTGGCTTTGGTGGGCGTGGTAGTGCTGGCCCCGGTGTAGGTGACATGAGGGATGGTAGATTTGGCGGCCGTGGTGATATGAGGGATGGTGGATTTGGTGGTCGCGGTGGTGGCTTTGGAGGCAGAGGTGGTCAGAGGGATGATGGTTTTGGAGGTCGTGGTGGCCCTAGGGATGGTTTTGGTGGTCGTGGTGGAATTAGGGACGGTGGTGACTTTGGTGGTCGTGGCGGAGGGAGGGATGGCAACTTTGGTGGCCGTGGTGGTCCTAGAGGTGGACTCGGTGGTCCAGATGGTGGTTGGGATCGGAATGATAGATTCATGGATTCCCGTGGTGGAGGTCGTGGGCGTGTCGGAGGCCGATTTGATAACAGAAGAGATGGTGATCGTAGCAGGGGAAGAAGTTATAGTCGCAGTCGCAGTCGAAGCCGAAGTTGGAGCCGAAGCAGGAGCCGTAGCTGGTCACGCAGCCGTAGCCCCAGGAGGAGTCGAAGTCGTAGCCGGAGCAGGAGCCGCACCCCTGTAAGGCGTGTGAGACGTCGTGAGTCTAAATTTGATCAGAAAGAAGCAGATTCGCCTGCAGTTGGTGTTCCTCCTCACAATTCCGAACCAGGGATGTCTCTCATGTCTGCAGGTATGCAGCAAGACGTTGCCTTTTCAGGGCCCGAGAGTAGTGCCAATCCTTCTTTGCTTCCGGAAGCGGTCAATCAAGTTGCTGAACCCTAAATAGTACAGGGTACGTTTATTTCTTTCTGTTATGTTTGAAGATTAAACAGCATTCATTAGAGGTATGGCTAAGAAAGTTTTCATTTGTTTGGATGTCTTTGATGTACCTGAGTATGTTTGTGGTGTCATTTTTGGTCCTCAATGCTGATCAACTGACTGGTTTCCAATTATTTTTCCTGTTATGGAGTCTCTTTGTCATTTACGTTTACAGTTGTAGTGACCCTCATAGTTAAATTAGATATATATTTCCATCGTCTCGTTATGCACACATTCTGAACTCTGAGGTCCTCTGATGTCGTGCACAAATTATGTTTTGTATATGCTCATAAACCTCTTTCTAAGATCTCTTCATATTACCACTTTACAAATAGAGTATATTATGTAGGTTTTTTAAGATGCACATATGTATTTTAATTGAGAGTTTTGTTCCTGTTTTAGGCAATTGTCTTACGAGTATTTTCTTATATATAAAAGGTCCAAACTATTAGTTTTCTCTCATTTTTTGTCCCTTTACACTGTGTTACACAGTATTTTATTTAGTCTAGATAATAGTTGTAAAATAAACAGTAAATGCGATGTTGGTATTTTTCAAATGTTTCCAGGAATAAAACATTCATTACTATGTGTAGCTTTGTGAAGAAGCAAAAGGTTCTAGATGTTTTTTTGGGTACAATTTCTAAGAAATGGGTAATATTCTTAGACGCCTTATCCATCAAACTATCAAATTATATATCAAATTATTATATGGATCACAAAGTAATAAAAGAAACACGTCATATTCATTCTTTCCGTTTATGGAAAGGCAGTTTTACTACAGGAAGTTCATCGCTTTACTTTTGCTTGTATTTTTACATTTTTTACAATGCGATTGATTTTTTTGTTGTTGATTTCATTCATAATTTTATCGTTCTTTTGACCAAATTGTTTAAATAAGGATTAAATTTCAAATATATAACTTGATGGTACAATGATTTCTTTTAAATTTATTCGCTTCAATTATAGAAGAATGAACAAATCTTTTTATCATATTTCTTTTTAAAAAAATCAATCTCCAATGATCTATTTTAAAATCCAATTCATATCAGGGTTTTGCTAATGTGTCACACGATTAAGTCCATGTCGAGTTTAAATATTAGAATTACATTTATTATTAATTAATTCAATATAATTTTTTTTATACATATACGTATTAGACCACTCTCAGTGGAAGAAGCTTCTTTTGTGCCACGTATACATTTCTTCATAAAGACTAAACATTGTTAATTGAAGAAGCTTCTTAAAAAAAAAATGGACCAAACTATTTACCAGTAATACATTTACTAAAAAAAACAAAAAACAAAGAAAAAAACAAGGTCCTACAAGCTTTCGTCTTGAAGCTTCTTGAAGAAGAAAAAAATAGAAGACGGAGCAAAGAAGCTCCGTACCAATAGAAGACGGAGAGGATGCAAGGGAGGACGGGCCAAAGAAAGTGCCTTATAATGCAAATTTTTATATTTAAAAAGTTTTTGGATTCATTAAATACATCTTATTGTGTACCTCATATTTATACGTCATAAAATCGACGAATGGGAACTCCTACTCTGACTATAGTTTTGCGATCTCTAAGCGGGATTTTCAGTCATCTATCCTTTATCTTTCCCTAGCGAGTGAAGAAAGAGTGGATGTTTTGAACGAGTGTTGAGCGAGTGAAGTGCCCCATAAGCTATAAGGGCGAGCTATATGTATCAATTCCGTGAGCAGCGATTGAACTGAACGTAAAAAGTGCATCCAGCAGTTGAACCTACGAATTTGCCCGGTTGGGCGCTTTAACCCCGTCCTTGGCCTCGAGGAGTGGTGAGCAGCACGGAACTTGAATCAATCTTTTGGCATATAATATAGGGGGCTAAAAATCCACACGGAATCTCCATAGCCAATTTTCCATTTTTTATTATGAAATCAGAAGGTGCTGCCTTTGGTACTACTCTTATTTTACACGATCCAGGAACTTCCATAACGTTGGCGTGATTCGGTTTGAGCAACGGATGCTGACGTGATACATCTTCGTAATGAAAATTGAGCGTAAACATTATCGATAGAAGGAGCACTGTGAACTATCTGCTTCAAAAAAGGGCGAAAGAGCCTTCCATTCTTTTCGACGTCATCCTTCCGCATTGGAGGCGAGTGGAGTGCCACAATCCCATAATTCTTTTGTATAAATGAGTAACAAGGATATTCACTTCACCATTTACTTATTTCATCCATGTTTGTCTTATTTATAACAAGCTACTACTAAGAACGAAAGAAAGAAGAAAATATTGATCTTATAACGTGTTCACTTCTTAGGTTACATTTGTTTCGCGAAATTATTTTAAAAAATTGGAATTCATCAAAGGAAAAGGAATTTGATGCATTCTAACTTTATCAAGTACTCAACTAAACAAACTAGTGAATGAATTTTCAATTCAATTCCATTGAATTTCAATTAATTTTGTATACCAAACGTAATTTTAATTTTATGTAATGTAGTATCTTTATTTACTATTTATTTTTTAACAAGAAGAGAGATGTAAGAAATAACTCAAATTAAAATATGACATTAAAAATTAAAGAAGCACAAATCGAATTCTGCCTTGGTCCCCAAGAAAGCGATGTGTGCATATGACGTTCCGCTTCCTTCACTACAATCAATATTTTCTATTTTCTATTAAAATACCGATCTTACCATACAATAAACAACAAGAACACGCTATCCATAAATTATATTTTATTTTAAGTTTTTTTTTTTTTTGGACTGGATGTAAGGTCAAATAATGGAATTAATATGTATAAACATGAAACAACTAGGTCATTCTAGAAGACAGATTTTTCAGATGAAAAAAGACAGTTTTGTTGTTGTTTGACAACATTTCATGCTTTCATTTCAATAAATTATTATTATTGTTTCTGAGCTCCTAACATAAAATCATTGGATCTTGGATGTAGCATTTATGAGTCTACAAGTGTACTATCCATCAATATTCCTCATTACAAGTTTAACTTTTTTCTAACATTTTTATAAAAGTTGATAATAATCATCATCGATTTTGTATAAATTTATTAAAATTATATATATTTTTAATTGATTTATTAAAATCATGGTAAATTTAACATTAGCGAACCCGACAAATAAATATAAAAACCCGATGAGATAAAAATATAGTAAAATAAAAATTAGGAAGGAAGAACGACGTCGTCTCGGGGATACTTTGATTGGATTTGTAATACTCCCTACCACAAATAAGTAAAGGCCTCCGTTCCAGCGAATCAATCCCTTTATCACATTTTCGTTTTAATTTTCTTTTCTTCCCACCCTTTTCTTTCTCTCTCTCTAAAATTCCCATCTCTCTCTCTCTCTTAGGGTTAGGGTTTTCTCATAATATTTATTTTATTTTCGTACAAAATTCATCTTCATCTTCAACTCTATCTACAATCTACACAATTTTGCCCTAATTCAACTACCTTCTTCCATGGCTTAATTTAGATTCGTTTTTTTTTTCTTTCTCCTCCAGGTAAATATAATCATTCCCTTTGTATATATTTTTGTATCTATATATATAAATTGATTTTTTAGTTTTATATACATACTTACGCACGCACGAATTGTGATTCTAATTAATTAATTAATTAATTGACTTCTGTTTGCTTGCCTATTCTGTTTATATTGATGTCGATTTTTTATTGATTTTGATGCCTGAATTGCTCTTTAATTGATTACAAATTTGTGACTTGTGTGTACTATAATGTTTTATAGGGTTTGTGATATGATTTTATTAGTTAAATAGTTTCTGTTAATCGATAGTTCGTTTCCTAGGTTTATGATTTATGTTAAAAAGGGCCAGTCTGTAAATGGATATATATAGTGTTCCAGAACTTGGAACTGAAAATGCTTACATGGTAATTAAAAAGTAAATATGAGAACATGATATAACTCATTAACAAATCGAACTGTTAATGCATGTGTAGTTACAGTTTCGTGTTGATCCTGATGTTATTCTTGCTCCAGGTTCAAGGCACTACTGACTCAAATTCACAATTAACAAATATTTTTTTTCAACCAATTGAAGTGATGTATAACGAAGTTGCCCCCGAGTTTGTTGTTGACCAGGGCATGTATTATCCTTCTGCTACCAATTACGCCTATATTTGTACAGGTAAAAGTCAAATTTGGGTTGTTGGTTATTATTGACTTGCTGCAAAAGTTAGTGTCTTGCTATAGATTGTATATCATATGTTTTGTTATTGTGAACAGGATTGGAATCGCCTGGTGATTGGGATGACCACCATAGAGTTTTTGGTGTGGATGGTCAAAATATTCAGTACATAGTAAGTAAACAAAACTATATACAGTAACTTATTTCTTTTGGAGTTTATGAATTAGTACTTACAATGTCTAATTTATAATCCAGGGCACACAAACTGAAAATATGCCTTATGTTTATTATACACCTACCTATGCATATGCACAGTCTCCATATAACCCATATAATCCTTACATTCCCGGCGCTATGATTGGAGCTGATGGCTCTTATGTCGGGGCACAACAGTACTATGTATCGTATGAAAATGGCGCGTCTTCACCAGCTTATTATCCCATGGTTGTTCAACCTGGTCAAGAGACTTACACAAGTGGTACAATGGACCAATATATGGATATGGCAGCATCAACTGCTAATCGGGTTGATTCATCAGGGGTCAATGGTAATACATCATCAGCAGGTGGAACATTTACCTTGAATCCAGGAAAGGGTGCTTCAAATCACACAAATGCCTTTGGAAAAGGTTCAGAAGGCTTTAAAAGTAATGGTGGACCAAAGAAGTTAACTTCAACTAATGGTGGTGTCACTTCCAACAGTATTTCCGGTCCAGCATCATCACAAATAATGCAGGTATGTCCTTTTTATACATATATATTCCAACAATTCTAATCAAGTGCAAGGTGGTTCATTGGGTTGTATTTTTGTTAATTTGCTTTATCATTTTATTGGTTGTCTATTCTGATCTTCTGACTTATTACAGGGTCGAGGCACTCAAGCTGTTGGTAATCTTTCAAGTGTGAAAACTGCATCTAATCATAACCAGCTAAAAGTTACTCTTCCTTCTGGTAATGGTTTGTCTAATTTTGGTTCAAGTGGTATTGGGCGGGTGGTGGTTGATAAGGCTCGTCAGAAGTTAGCGTTCAGTAAAACTACAAATGATCTGAATGGAAATCCCAATACTTTGGGTGAGCAGAATCGTGGTCCTAGAACGACCACATCAAATTCTCTGTTTACTGTTAAAGCTTACTCAACGAGGGCTGGAAATAGTGATGCACAAGGAAATATTGTAATCTCCATGGACCAGTATAACAAGGAGGATTTCCCTGTTGAATATGTGAATGCAAAGTTTTTTGTTATAAAATCATACAGTGAAGATGATGTTCATAAGAGTATCAAATATGACGTATGGTCATCTACACCCAATGGAAACAAGAAGCTGAATAGTGCCTATGAAGAAGCCCAGAAAATATCAGTCGGAGAGTCTAAAGGCTGTCCTGTCTTTCTCTTTTTCTCTGTAAGTTGTAGTATCAGATGTCATCGTGTAATTATTTACAATCTTTATTTTTCACTGAAATATGCTGAAAATTCACCTTGTTATCTATTAATAAATAGGTTAATGCAAGTGGACAGTTTTGTGGCGTTGCTGAGATGACTGGCCATGTAGAGTTTCATAAAGATATGGATTTCTGGCAGCAGGACAAATGGAGTGGAAGTTTCCCGGTGAAGTGGCATATAATAAAAGATGTGCCAAATCCATACTTCCGTCACATTATATTAGAGAACAACGAGCACAAACCAGTAACAAATAGCCGTGATACACAAGAGGTTAGTTATTTGTTATATAATCGAGTTATTTTTATGGTTCCAACATTTAGTTTGGTGTATCTAATACACATTTGGTAATTTGCAGATTAAATTTAAGAAAGGCATAGAAATGCTGAAAGTATTCAAGAACTATGTATCCAAGACGTCGATACTTGATGATTTTATGTATTATGAGAACCGACAAAAAATATTGCAAGAAGAGAAAGCTAGATTACTAATCAAAAGCTATGTCACCCCAGTATATACGCCAACTCTCCATCCTCCCCGTAAGCTTAATGGTTTCTTCGGGTTGGCTTCAAGCGGAGATGAAAAATCTGGTCAGAACAACAATATAGTTCCTTCACACAGTAAAGTACCTAGTGTTGTTGCAGGTAACGATCATAGACAAGTCGTTGATGTAAAACCAACAGAAGATGATGTTTTACGTTTTCGTTCGCTTGCTATAACGTCCCCAGAGCAGACAGAAACTAAGCCCGTGGGAAATTCCGTTGCTGGTGGTGGTACTTCCGCTTCTGCAGTATCTGCCGAACCTAGCAATGTTTTGACTGTGGGGTCAATGCCGGTTAAAGTCAACGGGCTCAGTGAATCTTCTAGTCTTCTAACTGTGGAAACAATCCCACTTGATCCTAAAGCTCTAAAGGTAAAGGAAGCTGTTGTTTCTACAGACTCTACAATGGCCACAGCTAAGAAAGGTTAATAAAAGTAGAAATTGTGGTGATGCTTATACATGGGTTTGTGATGATATATTGAACCATCTTTCAAGTGGAGTTGTACAATTTTCAGTTGAGGGGTGATGATGTTAGGTAATAGGCAAAGCTGTTGATTTTTATGTTGGGGTGAAATTGTGTTTTGGGGGTGATACTAATCTGAAAATACAGCGTGTAAACCTTTTGCCTTTTCCGTTGCATTGTCATCAGATCAAAGATATACAGACTTTTTTTTTGTTTTTCTCGTCTTCTGACTAGCTTTACAACTTGTTTTGGTCTGAACTTGTGTCTTGTATACTGGTCTTCCGGTTAATGTGGTCAATCAGTCATAAATGGCCAAATTCTATGTTATCTTACGTTGTTTAGACGACACTTGTTTCTTGTGCCTTTTGTTGCTAAATTTATTTGTGTTTTTTACCATGAAATAACAAAAAGCGATGTCGGAACACTGTTGTAACTTCAAAGACTACGTAAATCATCGAGCTCTCTGGCATGCATCTGCTGATTTTAATTTTGTAACGTCGCTTTCCAATTTGTGATTTAAGTCGACGGATTACATTTAACAGAGCATGACCTTTATAAAAGGTTGTTCTGAAGAAAGTGCCGACTTTGATTTTGTACATCATCAATTTTGTTGTTAAACTGCTAAATTATGCATTATATATTGTGATTTATGTCGATGTATTACAGTTAACAGAGTGTGACCTTTATAAAAGGCTGTTCTGAAGAAAGTGCCGACTTTGATTTTGTACATCATCAATTTTGTTGTTAACCTGCTAAATTATGCATTATATATTGTGATTTATGTCGATGTATTACAGTTAACAGAGTGTGACCTTTATAAAAGGCTGTTCTGATGAAAACGCCGACTTTGATCTTGTGCATCATCAATTTTGTTGCTAACCTGCTAAATTATGTGTTACATTTACCGAATGTGTAACATTATAAAACGTGATTGGCACTATATTACAGTTTTATAGTCGATAGTATTTTTATATTGATAAAGAGTACCACGTTTTACTATCAAAGATAAGTACATCAGATGGTCGGATACTCTTCACAACATTTAAGATCCCAATGAATTCAAGTATGACGATATTTATCACAATGTAGGAAGTTCCAGTTTGAACAAGCAATTCGATGTGAAGTAGCAAAAGGCATTGCATTCATCAGATATCATAGGCTAACAAGGAAATGGGGAATAAGTTGGTATCATCAAGAAACATGAGTATTAAGGTTCAAATCTCACTCGATGCAAAATTTTTGAAAGGTTTTGAAAGTTTTCTTATGAGAGAACTTTATCTGGATCAAGTCTATATAACATTGAATTTGTGCTCGTGGAATAGTTGCTCATCAACGGTGATATGGAAGTCACGGCTAAAGAAAAAAGAAACAAGATGCTTAGTCAATTAAATGGAAGGAACAATCCAAGGGTATTTTCATGTCGTTGATACCTATGATTTTGTGATTAAAATAGCAGTCCTAAAATGAAGGATTTTGGTGGTTAATACGATTCCATCAGTGTGTTATATTTTTACAAGAAATATTTCCGTTTGAACAATTTTCGTTGTCCTTTCAACCATGTTTTTATTTTCATTGTTCATACTTCAGATTTGATTTTAGATAGCTTTTTTTACCCCTCTTTTAAGTATTTATACTTTTATTTTATTTTACATAGTTAATTGTTTTGTTATGCGTTTAACTTTAGCTTTTTATTATTGTATAATGTTAACTTTAAGATTTTCTATTATATTAGGTAAACTTTCAAAACCTTTTTATAGTATGTTGACTTGACTTTTTTGATATTGACAAAAAAAGAAAGAAAAAAAATAGACAAAAAAGTAAATATTACATAAAATAAAGAAGTTTTGAAAGTTTACATCATATAATAGATGATATCAAAGTTGATGACATACAATAATAGAAAGTTAAAGTTACACGCATAACAAAACAATTAACCCTATGTTATACATATATCCTTAACATCAAACAAATAAATTTACAATCCCGAAGTTCATGATCTCTTCTCTTCTCTATACATAACTAACCGTAAAGTATTTTTCCTATGTGACATGACTCTTCTCTTGACAAGTGAATAAACATCTCACATGTCATATTTTTTAATTGCTAAATATATGTATCACATAATATAAACCTATAATTTTAGATCATTATCACGTAGTAATGACTCCATAAAAGTTGTCATATATTTTTGGAAGTTCATTAGCATATTTTCATAATTATTATCAAAGAATGATTTGTCTTTTTATTATTATTTCAACTATATTAAAATATAAGTCAAATATGCTTTAATAAAATGTATATTTTACATAGTAAATGATGTTAAAAACTTTCATAATAATTATAAATGAATGATTCCACTAGCTTCATTTGTATAATTTTTGACGAAATGAAGGTAGAGTAAGATGTTTCTATTCATTTTTTTCTTTCTTTAAAATTTTATTTGTATTACAAGTAATAAAGTAAAAATAGTAATTATTACATTAACAAAAGAAGAACGTGTACGGGCCACATGTATACTCATTCATTATTTACTAACATATAAAGTTTCTACTATTGTGTATATAAAAATGAAGAATTTGAGAAAATCAATATCATGGAAAAAAGAGATCGAAATCATGATAAGTACATATAGTTTTCTAAAAATCACTCAATATATATTTACTAATATTGTTGACTAATATACTACTAAAATTGTTGGAAGGAAAATGTAATAATAGAATAAACTAAAAGTGTGAACAAAAACAAGATAAAAGAAGTACTACACGTAAAAAAAAGTGCACATTATTCAATATACTTTTTTGTCTTCGTATAATTAATTAAGTATTATGGTCAATACTAACATCTTCATATTTATTTGTACGATGATTTTTCATTTGAAGAAAATATTTAATTGTTATGGTAATTCTATAATTTTTTGTATATGTAATGAATTAAGTTCTGGGTGGTGATTTTAATATCAATAAATATTTTGTGTTTTACTTATGTTGTATTAGTACTAACCTAACACATTGATCAAAAGTTGATTTAAATTGTACATTCAAACATTCATTATGTTATAAAATAATTGACGCGTTTTTAATGTATTACAAGAAATTCCATTATATTATTATTTTTTTCTTTACTTTGCATGTATGCGATCCATGAGTGTTCGAATCTTTTGGTATTTTTATCTTTTAAAGCTAACGTAATAATTTAATTTTGAGTGGTGATTTTAGGTTGACTTTTTATTATTATTGCAACTATATGAAATATAAGTCCTACTATGTCTTATATCTCTCTCTATATAGCTATAGAGTAACCATTTGACATATATGATAAGCTTAATCTTTTGCTATCTCAGTTTTTGTCCTATCTGTTATTCTCTCATTAACTTGCTAAAATTATGTATCACCTCATAAAATCAGTTAATTATAGTATCTCTTTTATTTTCATTAATGACAAACTCATTAGTTTTAAAAGATCAACTAGTTTTAGAAGGTTAACAATGTTTTTAATGAGTTACCTCATAAAATTCATTAATTTTAACATGTCATTCATTATTCCTTAATGCCAACACATTTATTACAGAAGATCATTTTAGCATGTTATTCATTTTTCCTTAATGACAACTCATTAGTTTTCGTCTTTTAGAAGCTCAACCAATTGTTAATGACTCCAACATCTTCCTATTTTTTCATGACATCTTCAATTGCAAAAGATTTATATAGGAAAATTTGATTACATTCGTCAGCTTAAATATAATTTACTAGTGTTTTACCCGTTGGATAGATGGCTTTGAGAAAAAGACATAAACTATTAATTTTATTACATAAGTTATAAGTTGTTTTGTTTATTTATCTATAACCTTTATTAAGCACTTAACATTCTTTTTTTTTAAACCTTAAAAATGGGATATCGAAAATTACCATTTTATCCCCCCACTTATCCCTTCACTTATTAATTATATAAATATAAATTCTTCAATTAATATTATATGTCATATAGTACCTTTAAATATCTTCTTTCTTCTTTTATATCACAATATTGGATTTATAATTACAATAATTTAGAGTATTATAAAAAATCACTTTCATTAAAGAAGTATCAATTTTTATTGCATTCAGATACCATTATACATTTGCATCTCAATTTCAACATGTGAAATTTTCATCCGCTACTATGCGCGAGATTCGACGCTAGTCCTTTAATACACATATAGTCAATTTTTAAAAAGTATCTATGCTAGTTTCTATTTTTTAGAAAATATACTTATTTGTATATGCATAGTATAATAGAAGGAAGCGAATAAAAGTTATAATGAAGACCGAATGTTAAGATTAAAAATTGTGAACTCCGTATAACAAGATTGGATAATTGTTGATTAGTTTGTAATCTTTTTGTACAACTGTTGCTGACATTGTTTGTACGGCGAGCGTTTAATTATATTATTGTTTAAGATAATACAAATTAAATTTAAACATATAATAATATTATGAAGATGAAGATACATAGTAAGACATAAAACAATTTGTGTCCAAAATAATCATCCGGATGTATGTAAATTAACTACACAAATTGATTAGATGAAAAATATGTATTAATGCTTAGAAATATTTAATTAATCAAAATCTATGAAGATAGCTAATTATGTTATGTAAAATAGGATGCAAATATATAAATATAATATGCTCAATGGTAGATGATTGTATAAACAATAAACCAAATACAATGTGGTATAAAATTATATATTGATATTAACTGTAGTTAAATTGAGGATTAACAAATGAGATTTTAATGATTTGGCACATTAGATGGTAGATACACTATTGGTATAATATGCATAGATATAGATATAGATAAATGTATTATATTCAAGAGAGAGAGACAGAGAGTGTGTGTGAGAGATTTAATTTTGTAAGAATAAGGGCATTAAAGTAAATCTACGTTACATGAGTTTCCACGTCCAACCACAAGTTGGTAGGGTTGTTTGGTAAGAAAATCCATGAAATATCCAATCCAAAATATTTAGGTTCTCACGTGCCTAATTAACGGTCTTGATCAGTATACTTGTAGCACATCCACCCGTTGGGATAATCGAACGTTAAAGTTAAACGTGGCCCGGACCCTGTATACTATCCGTTTCGAAATATCTCCCACTCGATCTCTTCTTCGGTGCAGATTACTTTATTGATTATTAAATTAAATAAAATATTAATTTAATAATAATAATAGTAATATAATGGTTTTGTTTAATAAGTTTCAGATCTAGGTTATTTCCTTACCCTTTCCTCTTGACTATAAAATATGCTATGTTGATAATTATGGTTATTTTGATGAACTTTTGTCTTATACTCCCTTTACTATGTTCTGCTTAATATTTTAATAAGCAAGTAGAATAGAATGCCTCAAATATCTATTATGTTCTTATGGATTTAACCCCTTGTAATTTATTTGTTACAGTATATCAAACATATATAAAATGAACTGATTTTAAATAGAAAAATAAATAAATGTTGGGTACTTAATTCACAGCTATAACAAAGTTTAAGAATTTAAGCGCTCAGTTAACTTATGTTTGATTCAATACACCAAATACAATTGAAATGATAGCAGATAAGAAATGCACCTTCTTTGAAGCATCGTCATATTTTTTAAAACATATTATATATCATTTAAAAATAAATATCAGTGTATAAGTTTAAAAATAAAAATAAGTAAAGCGGATACACATATGAGTTTAGATTATTCGAGAAGAACAAGTCATTTATTCTAATTTAGATGTATGCAAAGTGGAGTGTTCTCGTGACTATTTTCAACCTTCTCTTTGATCACCTCAAAATGTCTATCTAAGAAAATTTGAATGTGAAATCTCTTGTGAACATATTATGTCACTTTTCTATTAAACCACGTTACTGATAGTTAGAAGTTTATACTCACCTATTTCTTTCAAAATATGTGTATTGTATGGAAAAGTGAAATACTTATAATCACTTGAAAATAAGATGACTTATTGTTTCTAATAAACATTTAGACTCATAAAATTCAAACTCGGGGTGAGCAACCAAAATTTAAAACTGACTCATAACCAAGTTAATCGCATTAAACGTTCCAAAATATTAACTGACAATTCGATTATTGACTTTCAATTAACCGACTAAAGCGAGTTGATTATGGTTAATGCATTAAAATCGATTCAAATTAATTATACCAACCCTTATTATTATGATTATTACTTTTATTATATTTAATACTTTTTTGTTTTGTTTATATATCTATACTTTTTCACAATTTTCAAATATTGTTGTGTTGTATCGCGCGAACCATTTACTAGTGTAAATGTAATTCGCACTTATAATTCTTATATTCAATATCTGTTAAAACTTAAGTTAAGGGACGTGATTCTTAAACTATAAAAAACTGTTGGACTTGGGGTGTAATTTCATTGAACTTAATTTAACTGATGAGAGCGTAAACATTGTAATCCTGTTAGAATCGGTCTTGAATAGTTGAATGCGATTACTCTCAACCGATAAATTCTACCGACGATCTCAATCATTAGATATCACAAAATTATCCACCCTAGAACTACACGAGTTAACGATTGTGAGAGGTAGATGGAATGACGATACAGATTTTTTCTTGCGTAGTGTGTTTCGGTAGAGGCTCGGTTTTGATTTCCGGTTAAGGTAACCCATATATGTCCCTCGCCTTGTTATTTACGTACTAGTTGCAAACATGGAGAGTTATGTTGATTGGGTTTTGAGTATTGTTAATTAATGTGTCATGGTGGTTGGATTAGTTACCGATTCAAGTTGTATTCGTGTCAAGTGTCAGTTTCCGTAAGAATCTAATTAATGATCTGCTTTAAATCGTATTATATGAATGTCACTTAAAATTTAAGTTTGATGTCTCTTTAATGGTGGCCTGACAGAGGCTAAGGAAGTCAAATTTACAAAGGACACAAAAGGTAAATTTTGGAATATTGGTACTTATTTAATTAAAACAAATTGGGAGAAAAGTGAATCGGAAACATGTTAACGTTGCATGCTTTTAAAATAGTATATTAAATATGACAAAAAGGATAATAAACCAGTGACATGCTCGATCACCCAATCAATTAGATCTCGTATGTAAAACATATATATCGAGACCTTATTAGCAAGAAGTGAAGAGTTAGCTAGTAAGAGACATTAATACGAGTTTCATGTGATTTTTAATTTGAGTTGTAATCATTTTATAAATTGTTTATTCAAAATGTTTATGTTATGACATGCTTATAAAATTGTTTAGTGTTGTATAAATATTTTTATAATGTGAAAAATAAATTTGTTATTAAGTTTATTGATTATCCACTAATGAAATCGTATAAAAAGGGTCAAAAAGTGAATGAAGAACAAATTGTGGGCTAAACAGTGAACCAAGACAAATAGCGAGCTGAAAAGTAGAAAAAGACAAAAAACATTTTTTCTTCTTTGGACAAGAAAGATTTAGATCTACTTCTCTCATTTACCTTATATTTGGAGTTTCCCTCTTGATCGCTCCATATATATATGTAGTATTTGAATTGTTTACATGTTTGGGTAAATTATATCGTTATTAAATGTTTGAGTTACGATAGTTACAATGATTATTGAGGATTAAAGTATCGATTCAATTCACAAATGGAAGACATATCACATATGTGTATGGATGAGTTATTTTTAACACAAATGTTATATATAGTTTAACTGAAATCAATTGATTTGTAATTATGATTAACCGAAACTTAATTTATGAATTTAATTTTGAGACATAATCGATCTATATTCATCTATAATTTAAACACAACTGTAATCTTCTAAACAATAATTTTAGATAAATATTCACGTACATCATAAAAGGCATAAATTGAAACACTATTTCTTCAAAATATTCAACACCTATGTTATTCACTTATTCTCATTTTTTATTTCTCGAACATAAAGTTAATTTGAATTAGTAAAAGGTCAGCCACGAAAATATGTTGAAAAACCAGCAAATTCATTTAAACAAATTTGAGTGGAATTTCATGTGAATTTTACGACGACTTCACATGAGTCACATGACCATGTCATATGACATGTGTGGCATCTCTATATAAATACTACTCCCTCTTCCCACTCTTCTTGCCATTTTTCATTCCTGTCTTTATTGTTAGGTCAAAATCACTTTAACGCCTTTTTCTGCTTATTAGGTAAGTTTTTCACCAATTTCTTCTCAATTTACTACTTTCATTACATTCTTAGGCTCTAATTCTATGATTAGTTGATGTAATTCGTTGGAATTAGCTTGTGGTTGTTGAATAATTTTGGATTATGTAGCTCCGACTTTTCTAGGGTTTACTATTTGTGCATATCGATTTCACACTTTTAGATCGTTAGTTACACCTGCGTGTATCTTCGATTATTTAAAATTTATTATGTTTTTCCGCTATTGATAGATGTTTATGAGCTGTATATGCATTTTTGGATTATAGGGTTGCATATATTCGTTCGATGTCTCATGGGTAATAATTGTGTTGATTTTGGTAGGTAGATATAAGAATATACTTTTATCAGTAGGATATGATTTAGATATGTGGAGTAATTAGGTATAAACTCATTATGAATTGAGGAGTTTATGTAGCAGATAATTGTACTCATATCCACACTGAATTTGGATCTGGCTTTAATGATCCGAATCTGCTGTGCCATATATGTTTATGTATGTACGTATAAATACAAGGAATCCTTATAGCAGATCTATTAACTGCTTCTTCTTAACATGATTTAGTTAGATAAGGGTGCTTTTAGCGCACAGATAAAGAATATTGAAGCGAAAACTTCATGAGCTTGACGATTTTCCTGTTGTATTGGGCTCTGCAGAAACTGATTAGGAGTGTGGAGGAGCCCATAACACAGCTTACAATTTGGAAAATGGACTCAATGGAGGTATTTGGAAAATCTGTTGTAGCTGTGCCTACAAATGTTATTTATCTGTCAAGTATACTAGGCCAAGATGGCCCAAATTCAAACTCTGTTCACAAGTGCGATTGGAAATGTGAAAACGAGCATGTGTGTGGGAACATGTTTCGCTGCAAACTAACTGGGCTCACACACATCTGTGACAAAAACTGTAACCAGAGAATTCTTTATGATAACCATAACTCTCTTTGCAGAGTGAGCCGTCAACTTTTTCCTCTAACTGAAACTGAAGTACAGGCTGTGAAAGGTGTTCGAAGGAAGCTTGAAGAGGAGAGTTGCTCTTCTTCCCCTCAGGAGAGCTGTGCTTTCAAGCGCAGAAGGAGTGGACAATTCCACCCCTCTCCTTTTGAGAGATCATTCTCTGCAGTTGCGCCCATTTGCAGTCAAGTTGGAGAGGGCATGGATATTAATTAACTAGGCTCAATAACTTCTGTTGTTCTAAATTTCCGTTTTAGTCGAACAACTCTAAATTCTCAAACTTTATGCAAGTACCTAAATGGCCGACTTTGATGTCGTGCCTAATTGTAGGAACAACTTATGTTTGGATCTTATGTATTTAGTGCTTTATAACTCGGCTTTAAGCATGGAGTTGACATTGTTATCTAGTCTTAACTCTTAAGTGAGCATTACGTACTCTTCTGACTTTGATAGGCTCGTCATTTTTTTCCGTTTATGTTTATTTCTAGTTACGCTCTTGTGATCTGGGATCACTTGCTAACATTTGATATCCCCTTACAAATTTGGCCTAATTTTTTGTGATCTTATACTCCAATTACGTTTTTAGCATGCTAATTGCATTTGTCTCCTTTTTTTGGTAGTTTTTATAATTCACAGGAATAGACCACTTCAGACCAGGAGAAATTCTTTGTCTCTTAGTATCTTCTTTTTGTATCTAACATTTGATTTTTGTTTATGTTGCAGAAATCGGTTATTTTCATGTTAAAGTTTTATTTTGTATGTCTTACTTTTCTAATTATTGAGTATCTTAAGATGTTATTTTGCAGGATCCGAGATTTTATCGTTCAGGAGAGTTGTATATAATTCTTGATGATAATGACTTGCTATTTGTTGTGATATTTATCAAATGACTACTCAATTGGTTACTTATACCGTTTGTTTTTTTATTTATTGCAGAAGCTTTATTCTTCTTACCTGCTCACTGCGCAATGGGGCAGCTTCTTATGATGTCAATGGAGCTACTACATGATCTATTATCTGGTCAGGAGATGTTTCAACTTCTTTGAGATTATCACACATGTGTTGCAAATTGGAGTTAAAAAGCAGCCTGTTTGACCGGAAACATGCACCAAACATCTTCCATGGACTACAAACTCGTGGCAAGAGCTGGTTCTAACTTCTAACTGCATTTTACTTGATGTATCAAGGATAGAAGATGCCCACCATCTATTAGCAGAAACCATTAATAGAGCACACCTTGAAGGTGGAAAGTATTCAAGATGTTCAGAAACGAGCTGTTACCATATGCTTCTAGAACTCTCGCTTCGCTACAACCTACAAGTATGCATCTTCTCATTTTCCCTAATTTTCTCCCAAGTTCGATCCCCAGTTGTGTCGTCACCGTAACACTTTCCAATCCTATGGTGTCATAAGAAACTAGGATGTGATTATAGGTTATTTGTATGTTTTACAGTAACTAGTTAACTATGTATGTTCCAGATGAGGAAACCTTTGTAACTGTACTATTTGTGCCCGCTTTTCACCAACTGATTAGATTTTGTTTTAAGTTCTGCAAAAGATTTTGCCTTTTTAAAGCCCTTGTTCCTTTTTGTATATATTTGGCCTCTTGTTGTAGCGATGTCCAATATTTTCTAGGCAGATCATGAAGTAGTATATGTTATGTGAGCATTATCTGCATAAGTGTTGACGGATTTGGGCAAATTGAATGGGTGATTTGTGTGGTGGGGAGTGGGCATATCTTATTGATGCAGGATCATCAAGTTGACTAGTAGTATAATAGGATGAAAAGTGTCATAATCACGCAACCAACTAATTGCAAGGATGATGTATGTAGGAAGTGGAGTAGATGAAACCCAACTACCCTCATTTAACCCTTGTTGCTTTCATCATAAGCCTGCCAATAAAAATGGATTTTACACATTTGATCTATTTGAACTCAACAGGGTCATTTACCTAAACATAATGATACATTAAAAGTAGTCTATGGATCAAAATTCACCATTATTCTATATGGCTGAAACTTTATTTAAAATAAACACTCCGTATTACATATACTGTGATAAGCTGATAACAACCTAATAGGTTATGCTGTTAATAATTATTAATGGCCTAACATAATGGAAGCCGACGACGTCTAGATATTTAATAGATGGAATAAATAAATGATCCAAAATACCTTAAGATTTTAATCAGAATATGTGGTTGCGTTGCTATGCAGTCAACTTGATTGCTTTTCAAATGGACATAGTCCAATCACTAATTATCTTTATTTATGAGGATTAAAAATAAAGTTAAGGAAAGAAAATATTAAAGATTTAGAAAGAAACTTTCATGATACTAATGTGCTCTTAATTTTGTGAGTTTGTGTTTGACCTATGGGTTTACTAAGGAAAATGATAGAGAGATTGAAAGAGGCCTCATTCTATAAGATTATAGCCACTTATTTTCTTTCTTCTACTATTTTTTTTAACTGCAAAAATATCTACGATTTAAAAAAATATATATATGGTTATACCGTTAGCTAATAAGATTTTACTATTTTCTACTTAAATAGCTTTTGATCGATTGACATTAAAAGTGAACAATTATTTTGATACTTAGCAAAATAGAAATAAGATATTGAATAAACGAACAAGTAACTAGAATGAATATTTAGATATTGAATCAAATACCAACTATAAGAATATATTATTCCCAGATCTTAAACGGTGTATTATATGTAACTTTCAGTTATGGATGTCTTTTTGAAATCTATTTAAACATTATATAACTGCTAAACAAGAAAGAAGAAGAAATAGAAAGAAAATGGCATTTGATCTAATGTTATCAAAGGAATCTATTAATCAAAAAGTTGTCAGGTATGTTGTATGTTTATCGTTCTTAAAAATAATCATCAATAAACTTAATATAATAAAATGTTGAATAATCAATTGAACGTTGTTGTAGAGCTCATTGAAATTGTGGGCTTGTCTTTCTATTACAACGGGCTTTTATTAAAGAATTAATTTGGGCTTTTTAGGCTTTGCATATAAAGTACAACGGGCTTTATATAAGTTGTCCGGTTGGCCTTTTTCTGTTTTAAGAGAAACTTTTAAATGATCACTAGTTCAATGACAAATTACACATTTTTTACCAAACAATATTTTTTCTTGCATTTAGTCTGAATGTATGCTTATCACTGTCTTTCAAATAACTTTCTTGAACTAAACATATACGAACTTGTTAGCATTGATATTAGTTATTTACGGTAAACGGGTAAAGTTTTTCTTGTTCAGGTTATCAGAGAAGTCAATTATTTTTACCCAGATGTATGCGGTCTAATCTGGTATTCCCGTGACCCTTTCCTTCTAAGGCTTCTTGTGAGGATATCAAGACATTAATTACTAGATCATCTTGGTGATAGTATAGTTAAAGGGATGTAGTTGATTAGTCAGAGAAGAGAATACGGTACTTGTAAACTTTTTTAGTCGGAGGGTAAGTAGCTGAAATGTGAACACTACGAGATCAAGTAGGTTGGTGTGTGTAAACCATTTACATTAGTGTTACTAGTTAATAATTAATATATGGTTTATAAAGTAATAGTATAGATAACAAACTATATGTTTCATGAATATGGATTAGCGTACAATTATATATTCATATTTAAAATAATCATATGATAGGTTACATTTATTATGTATTAAACATAATTATAGATATACACTTTCAATTATTTTGTTTATGAGTTTATGAAATATGGAGAAGTAGATAAGTACTTATGCATACAAATAAATAGCACATGTTTCATGCTTTGGAGGCCGGTGCACATGGTCCCAACTTCCAAGTATATCACTGTTCCTAACTCTTCTTTTTAATTAAGCACGTGCCATACTTAATTATATACATTCAAAGTTCAAACCATCTTTTTTGTTCATGTTCATACTAAAATAGTTGTATCCAAAAATAAAACTATTTAGCACACAAGAACACAACTTGGTTCACCAAATTAATTTATATTATTAAATTTCAAATTTTAAGATATTTATATCTTAAAAATATCCATGACTTTTATCACGTGCTTGGTCATATGTGAATTGTGATACATGTATTCCCCATTTTGTACGCAATGAATGGATCATTTGCCGTTACCCGTTATCAAAATTTGTAGGTAATAAACATGTATAACTATTTTAGTATAAAGTTATAAAGTAAAAATAATTTAGGTCACTTAAATAAGTTATTATAGAGTAATAATTAATACGTAGTATAATTTTGTATATATATATAAATGTTCTTTTCATATACTTTTGACCTTGTTACTGATCGAATGTAGTGTAGTAACTAGCAACGATACAAGTGATTTTTTTATCTTATAATAACTTGTATTCGAAAGTCATAACTCCTTGTCATGTTCTTAGTTATTGGTCGATCTCATCCTTTTATATTACACGGATCATATATTTCGACCAAGTTAATAGTAGCTAGATATAAACTCAATTAAAATCATTTTATTTTGGTATAATATTTCCTCGAACATTCGTGTTGCAAGCGCATGAAAAATGACGACTTTCGACATCATACTCGATGGGAGATGTTCGACAGATATTTGTTTAGTTTTCCTTTTCTATATTATAATAAAATAATAATAATAATAATAATAAATTATTATTTGTATTATTTCCTTTTAAACTATTTCAAAGTCTTCATATAGTTATCTCTTTATTTTCATTGATACACATTATTTCCTAGATAACTTTTAAATTTTCTTTGTAAGTGCAATATTAAAATTATGGACCATAAATTACAAGAAACACTAAACACGTGCTATAAAACGTATGGACCATAAATAATCGTGCAATTATCTAAAATAATGTCGTACACCACATATCGTACATCACATGGCACAAAAAGTTAAACTTATTTGGATCTTATATTCTGGCAAGATTGATATATGATACTATTTATCGAAATAAATAAAGATTCTGTTAACGAAAGTCATTAGAGAAGAAGGGGATGGATTTGGCTAGTACAAAAGTAAATGGGCCGAATAGTAAACTAATTAAACCAATAAGTGGTGTATTTATCATCACTAACTGTGTAAATAGGTCTGTTCCTATTTGTTCATGTTGTAAGATGATAAACGGACATAAAAGAAGACGAGTAAAGAACGTTTAAATTAATTAGAACATGAAGTAGTATTTAATCGTATTATTTAACATTTGATCCATGAAATTATCGGATCATAAATAAATAATAGTGATGGAAAGAGGAACAACTAATTAAAAAAATAGCAGAAATTGTCAAATTAAACACCATTAATGCAATTTAATGCATGTGTAGTCAAATGTCGAACGTTTACTATAATTTCATTGGAAAAGAAATGGACCGCCCTTTACAAGGTCAATTTGTGACTTATTTATTGGAGTTTAGTTCATATATAATTAGTTAGTTAGGAAATAGTTTTATATTAATTTGTGGGTTTTTATTGTAAAGAATAATATGGCAAAAAAGTTGCTATAATGCCTAAGAGTGAGATTGATGACATAATCTGAGGGCCACCTTTAAAGCATGGAAATATAATAAAAGGCTACCCTTCTCGAGTACTTTTTCTTGCTGCCAAAATGGGCAACACAAAGTTTATAATTGATCTCATTCAGTCATATCCTGATCTAATATAGAAACAAGTGAAAAAAAGGACAAACTATATTTCAAAAAGCTGTTAAACGTCGTCAAGCAAAGATTTATAATTTACTGTATGAGATTAGTGCAATGAAAGATCTGATAACTCCCATTGAAGACAAAAAAGAAGAAGCAATAACATGTCGCATTTAGTTGCGAAGAGTGCCAAGCCAAAACGATCTCAGAAGGTGTTAGCGGTTTATTTTTCACTTTGAGCTTTTAAGCGATCTTTCTTTCTTCATATACAAGAAACTTTACTTCTTTAGACATCACGTTTCGTTCCCTCAATTAGGAAAATATGATAATCATATGGCCTCTTTTCTAAAATGTTTGTAAGTAATGTTCCCTTGTTTTAGTAATAAAAAATGTGTGTGCGGGAGATGATCTCACCTAATTATAGACAAAGAAAGAACGGAGATGGTAAAACACCACAAGACTTATTCACCGCGAAACACGCAGACTTAGTACCCAAAGTCGAACTGAGAACCTTTTTGGTTTGGTTCTAACCTATGCGCAATTCCGATTTTGTTAATTTATGATCTATTCTAGGAACTAGTCATTAACTTTTATTTTTCAATATAGCTTTTTAATTAGTTAAATAAATCATTTTATATGATGTTGATGGATTAATTGTCTAAAAACACAATGGCCTTTTAATTTTATCTATTTTTTATACAATATACCTTTTTACGGTATAGCTCTCCATTGTACTTTTTCAACTTTTGTCCGTTTTAACAATTATGTATCTCTAAACCAAATTCATTGTTGAACTAGTAAACCAAATTCATTCTCGGTTAATTTGATGGGATTTTCTTGCAATAGCACCTGTGGAGCTCTCGTTGTCAAGTAGTTCTCAGTTGTTAGTTACATTTATATTATTTTTGATAGTATCAGCTTAGATTAAATAGGGATTTGGTTTCCTACGTGTAGAGGTCTTCAAAAATATTTGTATCTAATTTCTTAATTCGATATTTGACAATCCGATTAAAAAATGTCCGAATATTCGTATTCTGATATCCTTTTTTCATAAACTTTGAATAATTTGAATATCAGATATCCGAAAAAACAAAAAAAAATTGATTTTGCTTATTGAATATTAATTAATAATGATATTATGTGATTTGATATTTTCTATTTTTAATATATGAACTCAATAACCTAAGATTTGGTTACATAATTTGACATTTTGAATAATTTCAAAATAAATTTTAATAACTTTTAAATATTTGAAAATCTGAAATTTCAAATTCAAATAGAAATGTGCACTGTAAATTTGAATATCTAAATTTTCAGATATCCGACTTTTAACACTTTTTTCTAGTTACAAGGTCATGTGCCAAAGTATTTGTATGCGTCAAAGTATTTGTATGCTTTTTGAGAGCTTTAAATATGAGTATCAATAGAACTAAATTATATATATTTGAAACTTTATTTTATATATATTTGTCAAACACTTTATTTTTCTAACAAAAATAAATATGAAAATATTATCAAATTAGTGAATATTTGATAAAAGATGAGTGACCAGACTTAATGTAAATGTAGCCACTGGTCCGACCCCTATGGGCTAACAGGAAAGGTAAACTTTAAGCATAATTAATTTGTTCTAGAAAACTTTTGAAGAAAAGAAAGAAGAAATTAATGATGTAGGAAGTAACGCGAAAACACGACCAAGAGAAAGATGGTTCACCACTAATCTGTGAGGCATAGTTACATCTCTTATTCTGAATTTAATATATTTGTTATAAAAAAATTGCAAAAAGACAAATCAAAACTTGTGAACAAAAAAGAAAGAAATCATGTGCAGACACGAATTCCCAACATTTCGCAAGAATTGGCATGCAACTTTCATTGGGCTACCAACCCACCATAGTTAAATTCGTTCATTTCTAACTTATATATTAGTATGTTACATACGAACGTGGCAAATGCCTATTGGTCAGGTTATTATTGGATCATATCAGTAAATATTATTAATGATAATGACAGTGACTATTGAATTTTATAATAACAAATACTATTCACTAAGTTTAAACCAAATTAATATTTAAATTTAAAAGTATCAGTACTGTAAAAAGGTATAAGCCAATAAAAGTTAAGAAGTGGTGCACCAAGCAGTAAAAGATAAGATATTAAATCCAAAGAGATAGAGAGATGTGGTAAGCAGGGCATGGAAGTTAGCAAGTTGGTTACATAAATTCATGGGATTGCAGCAAGATAAACTTATAATTTATTGTAAGACACATAAAATATACTAAAATCTACGTATATATAAAATTAAATAAATCTTACATTAAATTTACCAAAGACTTTTAACACCGAACAACACATGTCTTTATATATACATATACATAATATATATAACTAATAAATCTTCATAAATTCTCGAAGATTTTTAAAACCCAACAACACATCTACATTATCTTCTGTACCCACCTGTTTCCTCACCTATATCGTGTAGAAAGTTACAATCTTTCACCAGATTGATAATGGAAAATATAGAAGAAGTAGTTTTAGTACATCCATGGGACCAACAAGAAGAACTTGATGATGATGATGAACAACTAGAGGAAAGTTTATTAATAGCTAGAAGAAAAAACCACATTTATATTCCACTTTCCACCACTCTCAGTGCTGATTTCACCACCAGCAATGGCTCTTCAATTAATGTCACCAATGGTCAACATCAACAACAAGAACAAGAAGATGAAATAGAAGTTCAAGATTTAATAAATCAAGAAAATGGGATTAAAGTAGACGAAGTTGAAAAAGAGAAAGAAAAACAAGAGATACCAGAGTATTCTGTTTATTATGATACAGATAAAGGTAACAACTTTAAAGATCTATATTCAATAGGAAAGTACTTGTACAAGTTTTATTAATTTAATTTTGTTTTCTGGTAAAAAATCTCAACATCTTGGTTTCCAATTTGTTTTACAATCAGGCTGAGCTCTATTCTTCTGGCTTAAGGTGATTCTAGATTATTTATTATTATTGTTTTTCTATGTTACTATAGGCTTTATTGGGTTGTTTCTTCACTCATATGTTGTTGCTGCAAAAAAAGATGAAACCTTTTTATGTGGTTTTCATCTTTATTATGTATCCAAGCTAATCTTGAAAAACTTTTGTGTAACAAAAATCATGAATGAACTATAGTGATGATTTGCCTCTGTATTATATTATAGTGTCCTTGATCATGTTTAAATAAATAAATTTCAGTTTTTATTTTTATTTTTATATGTTAATTTGATTAATTAATAGAAATTAATAACTTTAGTGTCATGATACAACTTAGGGATCAGGGCATATGATCCAGCTTTCCAGCTATCTTTATTACTCCCTTTATCAGTGTTCATAAGTTGACCATGAAAGTCAAAGAGGCTACTTTTAGGCTTTTATCTTCGAATTTGATATGTATGTATTTATTTTCTGGGGACAATAAATACATTAAGAAGTAGTACAAGTTGCTTAAATAATGTAATGGAATTGATAAGAATTAAGAACTCATATGGCAAATGCAGGTTTGACATCAAAAGTCAATGGATGAAACCAATAACAAAACAATATCTAGTTAGATGTCTATTTTTAGCAACTTGTGTAACAGAAAACAATAGACTATCTGAATTGAATCGCTACCTCTGGACTTCAACTATAGATAATTATGAAATTGCATTTTTTGTGACTGAAGGAATATGGAAATGTCGAATCTGTCCCTGGGATAATCAGGGTAGAACATGTCTCACTGATCCTTATCAGCATCCTAACCAGCACTCACATAAGCTGGTGAACGTGAAAACCTTATTTGAAACAAAAGGTAGAAGATGTACAAATGAGCTTGCTATTAAAATCATAAATTAAACAATTTACGCCTATGATAACATTTGTTTTATAAGTTCACTACAGTTTTGTTGATATTATGGCACTGCTAATGGTGGTCTAATTTATTGTAAGTTGCAGTTGCAGATAGTGAGTTGCATTCTGAATCGACCGAAGAGGAAGCAAATGGCGTTGGTTCAACTGCACATGTGAAAAGCACTGAGCAAGAGAAAACCAAAATAACAAATAATCATCAAGATAACGGGAATGGCGTGCACCCTATTATCAGTAACCAAAATGGAGAACATCAAAACCATGAAATATCAATCCAAGAAGTCGACAACAATGTGCCCTCATACTTAGACAACAAAACTGAAATCAGTGAAATTCAAGTGATTAAAGATGGTGACGATGAAATAACTGAATTTGATGTGGAGACAGTATTAAAGAAGCAAGATACACACGATTTGTTCTGTCCTAATTGTAATTCTTGTATCACCAAAAGGGTTATTCTTCGTAAAAGGAAACGTAGAATCCCAGTTCCTGGTGAAGATGCAAAGCGTAACAAGTCAGAAGTGAATGATGTTTTAGATGACACAAGTAATAATCGAGATCTCAACAGAGTTGTTACCAGGTTAGGTGATGTTCAACCACTAATATCTAATGAATATGATGATCAAAGAGAGCCAGATGTATTCAGATGTTTGTCATGCTTCAGTATATTCATGCCCACAGGTATGAATCTCAGATATCTAATTGTTTTTTCGTTGATTCATTTTTAAATTTTCTGTTTATTTGATGTTGCAGGAAATGGGTTCAAGTTGTTTCGGATGTTTGGAACTAAAAACAATGACGTAAACAGTGAACGTTCTCAAAAGGAAGTGTCTGTGAAGAAACGCTGGTTTTCTAACTTTTTTGGATCAGATAAGATGGACAATAATGTTAATGGTCTGAATGACTCAAGAGCTGTTCAGAATTTAGATGTGAAAAGTAGCATGAAATCATTGACGCAAGAAGTTAACTCAAGTAACACCAACGGTACAACAAATTTGGAAAAAAGTCAACTTCAATCAGCTACTTCAAGTGTTGGTAGAAACGAAAATGCACCTTCTTCAACACAAGGATCCGATATAATTGATCAACGGTTTGCTAATGAATCAGATAACGCTACAGAGAGCACTGGTAAACTAATTTATTCAACATTTGCTTTGAAGGATCATTCTAGAGGTAGCAAAACGGGCGGGTCTAACGGGTTGGGTAGCTGGTCAACATGAGTACTTCTATATATCAGGGTCTGCTCAGGTCGAATTGCACTAATTGTTATTTTAGTAAATAAGTTTATGAAACCAATATTATAATGGGATCTAATAAGGTTTTATGTAGTGGAAAACACTTTTGAGTGACTTCCGACCTGTTTGACCTTGTCGACCCATTTGAACCATTTTGCAGCTAAATATTCAATGATTATTTATAATGTTAAAATGAAGATCTAATCATAATAATCAAACCAATTTTAATTTTTAAAGGTTTAATGTATTTGAAGACAGTTTGGGTGACTTTCGATTTGTTAGACCTTGTCAAATTTTTATATTTTCCCCTGTTTTACCTAGTATCTCTATCAAATTGTTACAGGAATGTTTTCAATGGATGAGCAATTACTTACCTCTTACCATACAGAGTCCAATGACCAAAGTGATTATCCAGGAATGTTTGTTGTCAAGCCTCCATTAAATAATGTGGAGCCTGCAGACAATTCTGTTTCTCCATTCCAACATGATGGATTGAAGCTTGTTGTTCCTCCAAATGTCGGATCTTTAATCATCGATAATTCACAAATGAACCAAGATCTCGACGTGACAGTTCAAAAGAATAATCCAGGTAATTATACTCTTATAAATATTGACTTGTATTTAAAAGATTATTGTACCACTATAAATATAAAAGCTGGCTTCTAGATTGATCTCCATGTTTAATGGATCCTTATATATTTAGATGATAAGGGGAGGACGAACTTGTCATTTTCACCACCAGCTTCAATACTTGGGCAGTCGAATTTGGGTTACCAAGTCAACGATCTAGGACATCCAATCAATCTTGCTATTAATGGAAAAGAACAGAACATGTACAAAGACAAAGGTATGTCAAATCCAATGCAGAGCTAGTATTGATCCAGGCTCTTTAGATTCTTTTGACTGAAAGTAAGTGCTAGTCCGAACAAAGTGACAATATCATATTTGAGAATGATCTAAGCGTGAAGTTTTAATTCAATCACACAGATATTAAGGCTGAAGTTTCACGACAACAAACTTTCCAAAACAATGTCGAAATTTATCCTGAAGAGCCTCTGAAGGTCAACAAGGATGTCTTAACAGACAAACAGATTGATCTTCTTGAGGATTTGAAGAACATTGAACGGATTAAAGGTAACATGACTAATTTTGTATATTCATAACGAAAATATTTGTACATCTGGTTATGCTGGACTTTGGATATTCATATCTTATTATTGCGTCAATAGGTAAAGACACAATAATTACCATTGAAAGCAAGCATCCTGAAGCATCTGTTTTCCAAAGTTCACCAGATACACTTGGTGGAGGTGGTACTCCAGCCTTGCAGAGTGCGGTGGGACAAGGTAGTGTTACCACAGCAACAGGAGGTCGTGGTTTGGACATAGTTAAAAGCATTGTTTATGGTGGTTTGATGGAGTTGATCACAAGTTTAAGTGTTGTGTCTTCTGCTGTTGGTGCTGATGCTGCCACAGGTAACCAATATCTCTACTCTTTCTTTTCATGAAAAACAATTTTTAATTGTCACTACAAAAAATTTTAACGAATTTTCAAGTTCTAAAGCATGTTTTTGCAATGATACAACTGTTTCCTGCAAGAGTGCAAGATCTGAACTACAATTGCTAATTCTTTGTTCAGAATTACCGACACCTACTCATGATGATATGTTAACTTTGGATAAACATAGCACGGAATTTAGAGGTGGCAAAATGGGTGGGTAGGGATGGTTGGTAAATGGTATACAAGTCAAAGTGAGTCGGATTGACCTGAAACACTTTTTGTCCAAATTTTACTTTAAGATGTTTATGGTAGATGTATTCAGATAACTACTTTATTACAATAGTAATTTAATTTCTTGATTTAGGAGGTTAAATGTATTCCAAATAGTGAAACACACATTTGTAACGACTTTGACAACTTTTGATCCATCCTACCATATGACACGCTACCTTTTTAGCTAGTTCTTCAATTTTATATTCTATTTTACCAAATTTACCCTGTTAAGGTAAAACATAATCCAAATCAACCCTGTCATAAGTAAATGGGTCGAAATTGCCACCTCTAGACAAGAGAAATGTCTTTGTAAAGTTTTGAGACTGGAAATGCTTATCATTAATATTTTGTTATCACATGTTTGCAGTGAATGTGTTAGCGTTGGGATTGGCTAATATATTTGGTGGACTGTTCGTGATTAGTCATGATGTAAGTTGCATATTCATTTCACATTCTCTTCGAAATTTATCAACAACCATAGTATTACCATTAATCTCCATTCTCCATCTTATGGGCCCCATTCAGTTTTGTGAACATAATTTCCGTTTCTCTTACAACCATTGTTTACGTCTTAATAATGATAGAATGTAACTTTTACAGCTTTGGGACCTTAAAAATGAACGCACAAGAAAGAGAGAAGACCGATACCAACAAGTTTTGGGACAAAGAGAAAATTTCCCACTTCATATGGTGGTTGCTCTGATATCATATCTTGTATTTGGCTTCCTTCCTCCACTCGTCTATGGCTTCTCCTTCCGTCAGAGCAACCACAAGGATTTCAAGCTTCTGATGGTGGCAGCAGCTTCAATGGTGTCTATCATGATACTGGCTGCTGCAAAAGCATATGTTCAGAGTCCACGCAAGTCTTATTTCAAAACTATTGCTTATTACTTCATGTTTGTTTTATCGGTGTCGGGTGTTTCTTATTTGTTTGGTGGTTTGATAATGAAGTTATTGGAGAAGATAGATATATTCCATTCGGATTCATTTGTGAACCTCAGCATTCATGGAGCAATTTCAAAGCCAGCCATCGCGACATATTAATGTCATGATTGACAAAAGGATCGCTTCCACTTCATGTTCCCATTTTTGTTAGGTTTCTCATATTAGCTTAGATGCAATAACTCATATGATTGAGTTGAATAATAAGAAAAATGATAAAAAAATTTCTCTACGAAATTAGTCTCTTATTGAGGTTTAGTATTGTATTAAAGTAGATCTTGTTTTGAGTTTATTTAGTTTGATTTGGGGATATATAGACATATAGTGCATCGATTGAAATTCATTTTTGCGATTGCAAAGCTTGATAAAATTTAAGTACAACTGCAATTATTCAATTGATATTTGACCAAAATCAAAATCCTTTTGAAACTTTAAGAACAATTCCCACAGAACTTTAAGATCTTCAGCTGAACTTTCTGCCTGTCATCTCCTCAGCCTCATATAATATGTGATTTATAAGTCTTCTTGCTGCACTGTAAATACACGAAAATGCGGATTTTGGTAATCAGTTGCAGTCACAAACCAAAGTACCCTATTTGCTTACATATTTGTTTTTATGACAAATCTAAAGCAACAACAAAAAAAAGGAATTATGTACAAAGTTTAAAAGTTAAACCAACTATTAATGAAAAAGACAACAATCTATGAGTTTTTGAGTCAGCCCAACCATCCCATTTTGCCAGCACGAAAACTACCCATTTTGACCTATGACCCAACCCGCCTGACCAACCCAATTTCAACTTCTAACAGATAAGAATGAAGCCTTACTCATCTTTGAGCTTCTGAATCCTCTCTGGATCTGTTTCATGCATGTTTTTCTGAACTGCTGCATCACCATTTGAACAACCAGCTCCGTGTTGTGGTGGTACAGTTTATATAGTCCTTAATCAAATTTCAAAACCCATGACATGATCTTCTCCCCATAAAAACTTTTGGGAGAAAAGATGGGCAGAGCATAGCAAGCTGATGCTTAGTGTAACATGTGTTTTCATTCGGAAGAGAGAGAGAACCAACGAATTAATCAGATTTACAAGCTAAGTACGATTCCGTTGAGCATGTATCGTGGCACAATCTCTTACTACTATTTACGCTCGTTTTGAATGACTATCGTTTGAACTCAAGGTTTGCATATGCAGTTAGGATTTATCTTATCTAAATGCATCCGTACTAATTGCAAGAAACTCAACATCAACATAATTCCACAATGTATAGATAAAAGATAGCAGAAGGTGCACTACCTTATGACCAACATACTTTGCTCACAACCTTCTGATTTCTTAATTTACTTGATGTCACCATATTATTAACACCCTTATCATTACCAGATCTTGAACATTTGAGCTAAAATCAGCCCAAAATTGCAGAAAGTAAGATTTGTAAAGAAAAAAGAAAGGTTTCGCAAAATGTTCTAACTTTTTGCAAAATTTTTTTTTTTTTTTGAGAAACTTTTTTACCGCATAAAATCGAATATTTTGTCTGCAAATCTTTCTTGAACGGGGATACTATTGCGTAACTCAGCCTAAAGCGCACAGAAAAGAAGATTTGCGGGAAAAAATCTGTTTTGCAAACTTTTCTACTTTTTGCGAAATGTTTACTTTTTAGAAAAAGAGTTCCAGCATTAAAATGGAAGATTTGGTCTGCGAATCTGGATAAAGCTCGTTATTTTATCTTAACACGGGGAATAAACTTGAGTTGGACCATTTTCTACTAATTGATCCTCCTAAGCAAAAATAAGTGGTGGATGCAAAATTGTTAATTGTTAATATAAAGCTTAAATGATGATATGAGAAAAGTGTTAACTTACCAGTGTATGAGTTGGTGACCAGAACCATGGCAAAGTCTCTGGGGGAGAGATTGGAATGAGCATTAGAGGGGTGAAACTGTGACATCAGCAGCTCAGGATGCGGTTGAGATTATGATTTCTTAGAGAACAATAAAAAAGCATCGGTTAATCAAACAGGCTTAATGTTTTTGTTAGTTCAAAATCTTTATCAGCCCATATAGTATATATTTGGTACAAATGCAAAATCAGGTCATATTAAACCAAACCATTTAGTTTCAGTTCAATGATCAGGTGGGTAGATGTTGTTTGGAGTTTATATGGTTTGATTCCAGGATACAGATATAGTGCATTAATCTCATTCAAATAGTGATACTGTGATAATAGATTTAACTGATTCTGCTTACATAAAAGGTTATTTAATTGAACCTATAGAGTTGTACCTTTCTCATAGTAAGGTGCACAGACTTAACATACAAAACTAAGGTAATGTGAACAGACATGAAAGCCATAAAAGAGAAGGTGGAACGATTAAAGAGCTTGAGTGGGATTAAATCTCCGAAATTCATCATACAAAGTGAAGATCACTGCAAAACTTGATAAAATTCAAGCTACAAGCGGAATTATTTAACAAATATTTGACCAAAATCAACATCCTTTTGAAACTTTAGCAGCAATTCTGACAGCTTTAAGATCTTCAGCTGAATTTTCTGCCTGTCATCTCCTCAGCCTCGTACAATATGTGATTTATAAGTCCTCTTGCTGCACTGCAAATACACAAATATCCGGAGTTTCCTAATTAGTTGCAGTCACAAACAAAGATACCCTCTTTGTTTACATGTGTGTGTTTATATGACAAGTCTAAATCCAGAACAACAAAATGAAAGGAATTACGTTCAAAGTTAAACAATTGAAGTATGTAGAATAGCGATACGTCTGTTTTGAAGCTTTATCCTGTTCTTTAGTCTAAACTACCAAAGAGTTGAATTCCTCTTTATTCAAGATACAATGCGAGTCCCTAAAGATCTACACCTTAATGCACCTGCTAAGAAGGGTGACTTCTCAACCTAAATGCTTGGTCCTGATATCCATAATTTAATGAATGTATACAAAATACAGCATAAGTTCAAACACAAATTTCAGACCTGGCAAAATTTTGACCCATTTACTCATGAATGGGTTGATTTGGGAAATCTTTAATCTCTAACAGGGCAAAAGGGTAAAATAAAATAAATAGAAAAGCTAATAAGTAAATGGGTCAAAAGGATTAAGGGTTATCCAAAGAAATGTTAATGCATAAATTATAAAATTATTCTAAGCCGTTTGGGGGTCACCTGAACTGAACCCAACCCCATTTTGAACTATGGCCCAAACTGCCTGACCCACCCAACTTTCCGTTTCCAGTAGAAAATTAAAGAATAAAGACTTACTCATCTTTGAACTTCTGAATCTTCTCTGGATCTGTTTCATGCATATGTTTTCTGAACTGCTGCCTCACCATTTGAACAACGAGCTCCGTGTTATGTTGCTACAGTTAATAGAGTCCTTAATCAAATTTAACCACAAAAAATCTTTTTCAACGAGCTTCGTGTTTGAAAACCTATGACGTATGTTTTTCTCCCCATAAAAACTTTTTGTGAGCAACGAATGGGCCGCATAGCAAGCTGAGGCTTAGTGTAACATGTGTTTTCATGAAGAAATACGGAGAACTAACAAATTAATAAAATTTACAAGCCAATTATGACTCCATTGAGAACATATTGTGGCACAACCTCTTACAACTATACATGCTCGATTTGATTGACTATCGTTTGAAATCAAGTTTGGCATACGCAGTTATGATTTATCTTATGTACTTGCATCCCTACTGGTTGCAAGTAAATCAAAATTCATAAAAAGAATAAATAAATGAATAGAAAAACTAAATTTTTTGCAGAAACATAAATCCACAATGTATAAATAGCAGAAGGTGCATTACCTTATGACCAACATACTTTGCTCTACGTAGGCACTCACGATATAGCTACATATCAAAATGCACAAAATCAGCAACCCCTACAAAAAATCATTTTTAACTAATGTTTTATTATTTTATTTTTTAATTCAAAGGAGCTAAATTTATATCAAAACTAGCATCCATCATGCCCAAATCCCAAACACAATTTCTTGTAAATTAAAAATAATTTATTTATTTATTGAAATAGTAAAGAACTTTCAAACATTTGTAGAAAAATATAAGTATGAGAGAGGTATTGAGATAAACCCTAATAGCGTTGTTGGCAAGTTCCGGTGGCAGAGCTGTTTGAAGAGACGGCATTTTCTTTTAAACTTTTCTTTGTTGGTCTTCAAATTGGAGCTGATGATCTAATCGGAGGTTGAAACGGCGGAGGCCGGTGAACAATTTTACGACAGAATTACTATCCTAAGATGAGTCGGGTCGGGTCAGGTATACCATATTGGATATTAAGTAATGCACCCTTAGATTTTGGGACTGCAAGCAACATTGCCCCCTAGACTTTTATGTAAATCTCAAAACCAACTTCTTTAACGGATGAAACTCAATTTCGACTCGTTTCTAATTTCATTTAGTAAAATAGTTGTAGATGTAATTCATGATGTGAAATTACATAAAAATGAATTGCATAAAAAACTTAATTGATAAATACAACTACTAAAGAAAATGTTAAAATGTGAACAGAGTGTTCACAGATGATTTATTTATAAAAGTGTGAAATTACATTTTGTATATATACACCGGTTCTTAGTAACTGACATATATTTATTATTGGCTTTATTATTATGTTAATTTAACTAATAACATCTCATTTTACCTTCTCAACATTTTTAGAAAAAAAATCGAAAATATAAAAAAAAATAGTACAATCGTAAGTTTTATGACATAACCGGAGTATACAGATACCTATGCATACATCCTGACTCAACTGGAGTATATTCATTTGTGTCTTTCAAGATAGATGATACTAAAAGAAAAAATGTAGGAGATTAAGAAAGTGATTCAGTACATTCAAAACTCCTGCTTGTATGAAGGGAATTCGTGTAATTAAATTAACAAAAAGCTCCGGCTAGTCATAAATGTTCTTGCAAACAGCATTCTGTTTTAAGCTTTTCAAAACGTTAAAATTTTTCATAACCAAATAAAACTTTTCCTTCATAGGGGCTTATTTTTTAAATCAAAAGCTAAAAACTCCTAAATGCTTATAAAAAAACTCGCTGCCAAACACGCCCTTTAGGCGGTTAAATTATGTTTTCAATACATCTTCCAAACATCATTGTTAAAACAAGTTGAAAGAGATAACTCATGTATCAGGAAACACATAAATTGCACAGAGGGTATCCAACTCATTAAGATGGAATTACACATTGATTGGACTTTGGTGACTCATAACACTGCAAATACGTCACTCTGGAACAAAATAAGCATTCTTAGAAGTCACCGTACACCAAAGCAAGAGCTAAAAAGTGACAAGTGAATCATAAACATGTGTTTTCAAAGCTTTGATGCCTCTAGATGCACTCTCAAACAAGCTCTTAATGCAAGTATGTACAGAAAAGCAGGTAAACTACAACAATGTCATAAATTAACTTTCAAGTAACACCTATCAGCCATGGATTGCTGCCATGTGATGACTTTTTAAAGGGAGGGAAAACCCCAATTCACAAAACCGCCTTTGAAACTCCATCCAGGGTTTCGAGGAACCCAAATACTCCGTACGTTTCTAAATTTTTTACCAAAAAGGTTTTGTTTTTCTTTTGATCTTGTTAATTGTTTAAAGCGTTTTTTTTGTATGTAAGCAGAGTTATTTTTGGATGTTTGTAATTTTGCATGCTTCAAACGGTGAAAAAACAATATGTAGTCCCAAAGGCTGTAGAAACACCTTCGAAGGAGAAATTTGATAAAGAAGCGAATTTGAAATAAGTTATGGAGAATGATCGAGAGAGTGAAATTAGAATGAGGTATTGGTTCTCATCGTCCATTCGAAGTCGAAGCTTAATCGACATCCCAACATTCGATGGAACCGTTGATGCCCAGAAGCTAACTCATGGACCGACCGGCTCGAAACTTACTTCACTCTTTATTGGTTTATAGTAGCACCGAGAAGGTGATGACAGAGAAAGAAATTACATGATCTCGGTTTATTCAATTCCTACGCCCAGAGTTTTATCCAATGAGCTTATCACAAGACCAATGGGCAAGGTGGCATAATCTTCACCAACAACAAGGTCAATCGGTACAAGTGTACACCACAGAGTTTTAACGTTTTGAAGTGGCATTTGGAATTCCATTAGACAAGATGTCGTCACCAACTATGTAGCCGGGTTACACCGACAAATTCATAATGAATTACGACTATACATGTTGGGAGATGTCTCTAATGCAAGTCGTATCACAATGGCCATCGAATTTTAAAATAAAAACTAAGGGTAAATGATGAAAGAAGAAGCACCGAGTTAATGGTTGGGAGAAGGGTGTCATAAACAAGAGTTGAACAAGCTCTAACAATGCTAATAAGCTTTGTGACTACTTTAAACTATTATTTCTGAACTATTGTTGAACAAGGTCTAACAACAAGTTCAATATTTTTTGTGAAAATTTTGACTATTTTGAACTATTGCGACAAAGAAAGGATGTTAGAAATCGGGTTTGACACACTTAATTTATGTAGTTTTGATAGATGGTTTTGTTAAAGTAATACTTCTTATAGTTGTTTCTGTAAATGTAAAAGCTATACTTAAAAAAAAAAAGGTCTTGAATAAATACGCGAGGAAAGTACAATAGCTAACTTTAGCTAATAAGAGGCTAATATATTACGAAGTAACAGCTTAAATGAGTGATACAAATAACTTTAATTTAATATTTAACTTCAAATTATATATACTTAATAACAAAACTAGTACTCCTAATCTGAATCCCTATAAATAGTATTTAAATGATAAATTTCTCATTGATTTAGCACGTATGTATATTTTATATGTATTATTACAGTTGCAATACATATGCAACGTACTGTAATACTTAAATTAAGATCTCACGATCTCGATTCTACCTTACAAAGAAAAAGAATATTATGTAAATATCTCGCTCTTAACAACCACGTGTAAATATATTTATTTATTATTTTATGAAAGCAAAAAACAATTATTTTCATCGACTTACTGATTTTGAAAGAAAATATTTGTACTTTAACATGGTCATGAATCTTTATATAAGTTTGGGTTGGGCTTAAATTTCCATTCATTCTTAATTAATTAACAACCAGGCCCAACAACCAACTCAAATGGAGTCCGAAAAATAAAACATGCTGAAACCCTAACACAGCAAACTCATATATCATCGAACAACCTGCAGTGAAGAAGGAACGCCGTTGCACTAATTTTGATCTGAAGAAAAACGCCACAACATGGTAATGTATCTCTATTTCGTAATGCTTCCTCAAATCTGTAATTTTACGTCGTTGCAGTGTACCTCATAATTTTACATTTTTTAATACGTATGAATAATTTGATATAACAATGCTAGTGTCGACCTAATTACTTCATATGTTTGTTGTAATATGGTCTCAGAAATGCATCTGTGTATGTAGTTTGCTAATTACAGCTTGAAGTTTGATGAGGAACCTATTTTTTATACCAATAAGGCAATAATGTAAAAATGATGTCTTATTAATTTGTATTCCTTTAGCAGTAGCTGGTAATGATGTTGTGTATTGTTAGTCTGCAACTCAAGCAAAACTATTATGCTTCGTAAAAGGCAAATTAGTTGTGGATGAATAATTGTTATATAATGATTGAGGTTTGTTTATTAATTATGATTATAGTCAAAGAGAAAGGTTAGGGAGCCAAAGGAAGAAAATGTGACACTTGGACCTGCTACTCGTGAGGGAGAGCTTGTTTTTGGTGTTGCACACATTTTTGCATCCTTCAATGACACTTTCATAGTAAGTTTTATTTCTTTGTAGTTGGTACTTTTTGTTGTCTTTGAGACCGATGTTTATAGTGGTTTGATTATGTGTACTTGTTTTGTGTATACTGCAGCACGTGACTGATATCTCTGGTAGAGAAACTATGGTCAGAATTACAGGTATCATTGTTTTTATGATACTTACCAACTGTTAGTTAAGGCGAAAACACTAAAAGTACACTACACATATGCAGACTTGCAGTCTTACATACTTAAAATCTACCCCGTAACATTTTTTATTTGCATTACTTTGACGAGTAATAGCATGCTGTAGTAGAAGATTATGTTAAATTTTTTTTGTTTGAAGGAAATCGTCAAAACTGGGATCTGTTTTTTTTTTTTTGTCATTTCTCTTTTGACATAACAGAATTTTGCCTTATAATATATACTTTAAATTTTAATAGGAGGGATGAAGGTGAAGGCTGACAGGGATGAATCTTCTCCCTATGCTGCTATGCTTGCCGCACAAGATGTCTCTCAGCGATGCAAGGTATTTTTCGTTCTCTCCTCATCTACACTTGTTATAATTCTTTTTCAAGGATAAATGCTGCAGTTTTTGTTGCTGACTTACTTTATGTTTTAAATGATAGAAATTGCTTGAACAATGAGATATTGATAAGCTACTGACTCTATTTTGTTGAGATCGTGATTTTATCGTTTTGGTTTTGTTGGCAGGAGCTTGGCATCAATGCTCTGCACATAAAGTTGAGGGCTACTGGAGGTAACAAGACCAAGACACCTGGTCCAGGTGCCCAGTCAGCTCTTAGAGCTCTTGCTCGTTCTGGAATGAAAATTGGTCGCATAGGTACACCTTTTATCTTATTGGCTCTTTCTCATAATAAAGGCACTATTTTTTTATTCTCGCTTATACATAGAAGCCAAAATCTTTAATTATAAGAGTAAGTGACTTTTTAAAACGGCATATTCCCCTCTGTAGTCCAGCCCTCGAAAACACTTTTTTAGTTTTCTGTTGATTTATTTTGGACAGTATTGGCAATTGAAGCAGAAATAACAATTGTACTTGACAATTAGTTCATATTTATTTATTTAAAAAGTCCGCTTTTGCATTTTGCGACTAATAATATTATAATTGAAAATGAAAACCAACGTGATCATTCAAAAACCCAATCACTCCACAATACAGGCTTTCACTTGCTTTGATTTTATTTTAAATTTTATGGTGTAAACTATGTTTTGGTTTATGGTTCCATTTGTTTTCTTGTTGCAGAGGATGTTACTCCGATTCCAACGGATAGCACCCGTAGGAAGGGTGGTAGAAGAGGAAGAAGGTTGTAAGCAAGTTGCATCCACAAGTTGGTTATTATATGGATTTATGTCGAATCAAGTTTTGTTCGTCGTTTACATTGATAGTTTGGAGAATTTCTGGCAATGAGTAGGACATTTTACAGTTATGATCATCCTATCAAGTCTGCTTTTTAACAAGCACTTGTTCACTTTTGTTTTGGTGATTTTATGAAAGATGTGTGCAAAATGATTGCGTATGGTGGATTTGTGATAAGTTAATGACAATGTTAAATTGACTTATGGTTGGTATATTGTCGACACATGTAGTTGATGGATTGTAAGTAGTCACAACTAACAAGTGTTGAAAGATAATAATGATCAGAAGGCAACATACAATGGTTGACAAATAACTAAAGACGCTCTTCTTCTTTTTATTTTTTCTTTTTTATAGAATTAACCTTTTGATTGTATTCTCATTCATATATTTTGGCATTTGATATGTTACCATGCGAGACCGAATAGACTTTGTTATTTTCTTGCTAAAATATATTCTTTTTAACGTACTTCCATATTTGAAACTCATATAACACGTTACGATATGAATATTAACTGATTCTCCAGATTTCCAGTGATCACATAAGAGTATTTAATTTCCTTAACTATACGACTATTACAAGATGCATTTATATTGATATTTAAAACTAAAAACAGTTTATTTTACCATTTAATAAACTTTTAAAAATAATTAAGACCAAGCTATTACATTTCTATTTATAGCACAGAAATGATGAAAGGAGCCATCACAATTTACAATTCACAAACCAAGTATCATGGCCTTTTATCTTCAAACCACATTTATATGTGTTTTGTTTCTTGTATTTTTAAGCACTTCTTTTTCATTTCCTGGCTCGGGAGATTTAATCGATGAGATTTGCGACAGAATCCCAGACAAAAGACCTCTTTGTGTCAAAGTTTTAAAAAGCGACCCAAGATCTAGTGCTCACAATATAGCGAATTTTGCTAAAATAGCAGTTGATGCAGCTCTAAAAAATGCAACATGTCTAGTTTCATATTTTAAGACGCTAGCAAACCAAACAACTGACCCACAAGTGAAATATACGATTTTAGGGTGTGTTACGAACGTTGAGGATGCTCTTAGCAACCTTACACAAGCGAAACCACTTGTGGAGGCAAATCAATACAATCTTGCCAATGAGAAAAACGATTTAGCAAAAAACGCATTATCTACTTGTGACAATAGTTTCTTGCTACCGTATGTGGAGCCAGTCGAGTTAAAACAAGCAACAAAGGTGTTGAAAGATCTTGTTGATATCTGTACTGTCATTAATCGGTGATTTGGGTTATATTAACATATTCTAATTCTACATTCCGAAGAAATAATTCAGACGAGATCAAAGATGAAATATGTGTAAGCATATTTATTGATCAATGATCATGTCGATCCTTATGAGTTTTCTTGTATCGATGTCGCATTTTTATGAATTTTTGTATGGCTAAATATTATACATTTAGATATATTAATTTCTTGAAGCAGATACTAAAACTGGTAAAAGAAACACTGAAGTATTTTGGGTTAAAGTTTCTGTTTGTAGAAACTTAAAATTTACATTTAAGCATAAGAATAAAGAATCTGATTATTATCTGTTATTCTAATATAGACTCTCTGATTGTATATTTTCAGGAGTATTTAAGAACTAATTTGCATAAATATCCATTTACATTTAGAGTTATGGGCCTAAGTAACATTTGTAATATAAGCCCACAACTCCAGCCCAAGAATTAGCCCAGAGCCCAGCCCAAATATAATGTACTTTCCTTTTTATTTTATTTTTTTAATTGCCATCAAAAAGCAATTAATGAGTGTAAGTGGATATGCCTCCACTTTCAAATGTCAAAATTGAAGTTGAAAATCAAATCAATATAGAAATCATGAATCAGGTTTTGTTGAATTCAACTATCAAATTCTTGTTTCATTTCAGTCTTGAAATTAGTTATTTATGACCACCTTATACCATATTTAGCTGATATCTATATAATTATATATATATATATTACTATACATATTACTATACTATATAATATGAATGGATAAATAAAATATGCATGTATGCATGTAGTTAATATAAGTTAATACAGTAGTAATTCTATTCTGCTGACTCAAAAATGATACGTAGCTATGCTACTATTGCATTTGGTTTATTAATGCAGTTTTATCTGGATTTGGATTTTCAAGATTATTTGACTTTTGTTTTACCAAACCATAACATTGAAACGATATTATTATAGTATATGTCAGATTATTATAATAATTTATTGAATTGAATTTGTATTATATTTTTTATTGTATTTTTTAACGAAAAATGGGCGAGCTTATGTACATATACCAAATGTTAGCTAGCTGCCATCCTCTTAGGTTACACTCCATATATAACGCTCCATAAAATTTAAACCTGTATAATGAAAGAAGAATGGCTTGGTTTACTTGGCTTTACTTGTGGAGTATTTGTTTAATCTAATTAAGTTTAAAGTGTAATTATAACCTCTTATCTTGTACAATAATTTACACAAAGTTTGCATGTTGACGAATACAAATTTGAACTTTTGGTCTTCGACATTCAAATAAGGATTAATTAGTTAAATATTGTTAAATCGTCAACCGATATATATAAGTAATCAGCATTATATGCAAGTTGTTACAAATTACACATATGTTTAATCTCAATAAAGTCTATAACCGTTGAATTACTTGGTATTAGATATTATTATTAATTTTTTTAAAAGGTACCATTTGCGTTATTCAATACTACTTTATTCAATCTTAAAGAATTTCATTTGTAATCTAATGCTAATAACAATAACAATAAATGAGCTAAATATAATTAGTGATTAATCATATTTAGAGAAAACTAGACGGATAGTCCTTTAAGTTTACCTCAAATGTCACTGGTAGTCATTTACAAACTTTAATTACACCAATTTTCTTTTATTTTGAAACTTGTTACCAATAGTTCTTTAGACTAACGACAGTTAACTACTTCATTAAAAAGGACCATGTCTGATATTTTTATTATTTTAATTTATTTCCTTTGAATAAAATTTAAATTATACAATCTAAAATATATATAGATACATTATGACGTGCATAGAACGTCATTTTCCTCATTTCACTTATAAAAATCTACATCAAATCCAGTCATCTTCTCTACTAAAACATTAAATTTTATAGTCCACCACCCAAATCCACTTAAACATGCATTTGTGCACCTAATAATGTATAAATACACACTTAGCAAATCATTTTCGTCTTTTCCATTTCACTTAACAAATTCATCACCAAATCCAATCTATTTCTCCACTGAAACATCTAACATTGTAGCCCACCACCGAAATCCACCACCAACTTTCACCACCCGACGTCCCTCCATCACCCAGTCATCTTACCTGATCATAACTTTGATAGCACCGCCTCTTCTTATTTTGCATACATTCCTTACTCGAAAAACATCTCAAATGAAAACCTATCTTCAAAGTAAAACGATGTTGAAAAACTGTGAACCAAATATATGAATCGTAATCATTAAGTTACAAATGCATGTTTGAGTGAATTTAAGTGGTGGACTACAAAATTTGATGTTTTAATAGAGAAGGAGACTGGATTTTGTGATGAATTTCATAAGTAAAATGGGGAAGATGAAAATGATGCTCTATGCACCTCATAATGTGTATATATATATATATATTAGATTGTATAATTTATATTTTATACAAAGAAAAATAAATTAAAAGAATAAAAAATATTAAACCTGATCCATATTAACGGAGTAGTTAACGATTATTAGTTTGAAGGACTATTGACGTAACAAGTTTCAAAATAAAAAATAATTAATATAATTAAAATTTATAAATTACTACTAATAAAATTTAAAGTAAATCTAAACTACCATCATTAATATTTTTTGACATATTTTATATGCAACTTGTTACAAAATCGGGTTGTAGTAACTAACCGATTTTAAAGTAGCTATGAAAGCACTTTAATAAGATATTACGAATTTGATAAGATTGAAGACACGTCAGCCTTATTTGACCGAGTCAAGTTGACAAATCGTTAGGTAATTAGGATTAGAGGATCGTAAAGTATTTTAATTTTTTATTCGAAAGCTTACATTATATATATAGTATAATAATATTATATATATTATACGAGAAATAATCTATCGGAGAGCTTTAAATTTTAAAGAAAAAGAGAAGTAATTTTAGCCCTTAATTTTTTTCAATAAAATAAATATTCTAACATTCGAAAGCTTACTACCAATAAATGTTTCATAAATGTTAAATTTTTTAACATTTATGATGAATGTTAAATTTTAAAATTATTTGTAATTTTTTAAAATTCATTTATGATGAAATCAAAAATTTAAGTGTTGGACTTCTTTCAGATCGTACATAAAAAGCTTAAACTTATATATGTGAATATATGAACTTTAGATGATAAATAAGGACCACCATAGCATATTAATAAACTTGTATATGCTAATTTAGTTCAAATTGAGCATATTGAACAAAAGAAGACGTTACCTTTCTATATAATTTTGATCTGATCAAATAGCTAGAAGGATTTTTCATCGGAAATCTGTAAGATTACAAACATTCATTTAACGAGTGCGTTTGACATACTAGCTTATTTAAGCTTATAAAGCTTATTGTAGTTTCAATATCAAGTAACCAATGACTTAAGTGTATAAAAATGTAATTATTTATGTTGTGACATTTATAGTGTGTATCAAACTATTCATGCTTTTATTGTGTATAATACATTTGTTATTCATTGCTATTGTATGTAATTTTTGATACTTTTACTTGCGTATAAGTTCTATGAAATGACACGCGGCATAATTACAAGTCGACACATCACGAAAATACATACAATATTAATAAACTGAAATTTTACTACACATAATATAATATCCGAATACTTTGTTGCATAATATAAATGTCAGACAATCTATAACTACATTTCTTTACACTTAAACCATAATCAATATCAACAATATATGTATAATCAGAGACTTCAGAGAGTTTTTCATAATACTTTCTATTAAGTTTGACAAATGAGTTGTGTTACAAGTAGTAATTAAGTTACATAGCTCTAGCCTATATATAGTCATATGACTAGATGCATTGCAAGACAATGTTTACATACAATATTGTTTCCTAACACTGAAGCTTATTCTTTTCGTAAGTTTAAATTGTAGCGCTGTCTGGTAAATAAAAATTTAAGAGTTTAGTTAAAAAATAAGTTTTTAAAAAGCAAGCTAACTTAATTAGCTTTAAAAAAAATTGTATAATTAACGAAAAATAAAATTACATAAATAACCCTTATTAAGTATCTTTATCTTATTTGTATATTTAGTGTTTTGTTCTTTTGTCAAATTATATTATAAGCTTTTACTTTATATATTTTACCAAACACTTCTAATAAAACTATAAGCCTATGTTTAAACTTTAGTTATAAGTTTACAACTCCGACTATCTTCTAGTTTTGCTAAACATACTCAAAATCTATACTCATTGCATACAACAATTGGTGAAGACAAAGAGGATTGCATGGTCTAAGTCCCGCTCAATGGCTCGAACATTTTCCATATTATGTTTATATTTGAAGTTGGAAATTGAAGTTCTTTTTCTTTTGTATAAGTATTTGGCTAAACTAGTTGGAGCTTAAACTTAAAGATGTAAATTTATGTAAAAGGACAAACAAACACGTGATAAATAATTATATAAGGAGTATTTGTGTAATTTTTTGTTTCATAAATTTAAAACTTGTTTTTAAAAGCTATTTCAAGTAGCTAGTTTTATAGAACTTATATTTTCAATAAGCTATTAAAAATATTAGAAACCAACTGGGCTAGCTCAGTTGGCCACCAAGGGTATCCTTGGGGAGGTTGTTTCCTCATGCGAGAGGGCTCAGGTTCGAGTCTCTCCATGTGGGTTTTCCTTCTTGGTGGGAATTTGTGGGGTTCTGCCTCATAAATGCGTCGATTAGAGGCTGACAGGGACTACCTTCTGAATAAGTACTGTGGAATCGAATCACTAACTATAGTCGTGTACTAACTCGCCGTTCAATAAAAAAAATAAACTATTAAAATATTGCCAATCAATGCTAGAAGTTCGAATTTATAGAAAAAAGAATAAAATATTTCATTTTAAAAAAACATATTCCGGTTAAAATATTATGTTTTTTTGCAAAATAAAAAATAAAAAACTGGATATTCAGTTTATAATAAACATCGGTGAAGTTTTCATCAACTGATATACGACTTAAGTTTTTTTTTGTTAGTAAAACTGGGAGTGGAAACCCTTTCAAGTTGTAGTTTCTTGTTCCACACACTGAGTTTCCGAGTCAGACCATGAAAAACTTTATTTATTTATTTAGTTTACATAGTGAAAATCGGTGTAAATTATTATCTTTAAATAATGTAGAAGTTGACGTGGAATTCCACAAAAATATATTTCACAATGTTCTCGCTCTTTGTACTCTCGTTGTGAATTCTTTTTCTATACATACAGATGGAGATCGATCACTTTCGAACAAATGTGAACTCAAAAGCAAGCACAATAGCACTTGTTTGGATTTTGAAAGCAAACATTAAATTAAATAAAGAATTCGCACATGGAATAATAACATCTCATTTTCCAAACAGTCCTCCTCAAATTTGTCACCATATATGTACAATGCAAGAAAGTCAAACTGTCAAAGTTCCCAAGGTCGACTTTAGCACCATGTATACAGCTAGCTCACAAGTGTTAATTCTTTTTAGGTTAAATTAAGTTGTCCCACTTTATTATTAATAATAATTATTATTTAATCAAAATGAACCACTACTATTACGGCTCTCTTTCAATTCGGTCTCTATAAAAACTCCAACATCTACCCTAATCCAACACCATATATTCTCTCTTTCTTTTAAGTTCCACATAAAATAAAGTTATCAATCTTTAAATTAAGAAATGAAGAAATTAGATAGTGCATGCATGGAATATAAGATGAACAACAGTAGTTGTATGGATACAAGTGGTAGTGAAGAAGATGATCATCAAATGAACATGATCAGGATGATTGATGATGTTAGAAGAGGCCCATGGACCGTTGAAGAAGATTTCGCTCTTATTAATTACATCGCTCACCACGGTGAAGGCCGATGGAATTCGCTTGCTTGTTCTGCTGGTATGTAACGATATTCGTACTTACAGTTACATGTGTACTTAATTATGTATACATTTTTTTAAGTAGATTGATTATTGTAAGAAAATAAAAAGGTATATATGACAAGTTAATTGGAGCTAATATGGCTTAATTAAGAAGTCAGATATACATCTGGCCCAAAACTTCACTGACTTCCAATTAACACAGGATTGCAAAGAACTGGAAAGAGCTGCAGATTGCGGTGGCTTAATTATCTCCGTCCGGATGTTCGTCGTGGAAATATAACTCTTGAAGAACAACTCATGATTCTTGAACTTCATTCACGTTGGGGCAATAGGTACATTTTACATGCTATTAATTTATTCGTGCACTAGCTACATTAATTTGTTAATTAATTAATTTAAGTTGTAAATGTTTTTATTAACTATGTAAAGAATTACACACAGATGGTCAAAGATAGCACAACACTTACCGGGAAGAACCGATAACGAGATCAAGAATTATTGGAGAACAAGAGTTCAAAAGCACGCCAAACAGTTGAAATGCGACATTAATAGTAAACAATTTAAAGACACCATGCGTTATCTTTGGATGCCACGATTAGCTGAGCGGATTGATCAGGCAGCTTCGACCACCACAACAACCACCAACACCGATCTAATTAATCCACTTAACCGAAATAGCATGAATTATAATATTGATACAACTACAAGCCAATTAGTAATGCCCAATAGTTATTCTAGTTATTATGAGAATAACAACCAAATCAACTCTAGTTATACGCAAGATTGTTATTATCCGACTAATGAGAGCGGTAATCAACATTTGTTTCAAGCCAACAATCAAATTAGTGATGGATTCGATGGTTCGTTTATCAGCCCCTCGGATTACTTTAACCAAGAGATGGATTTTGATGGAATTATGAGCGAAAATAGCAGCCAGTTATGGAATGTTGAAGATGTTTTATTTCTTGAACAACAATTCAATAATATAGACGAAATAAACGACGCAAAAACTTGATTGAGTTTAGGCATACTATATATATACATAATTAGTGTAGGAAATAGTAATAATAATTTAATTGTGAAGAATTTATTCTATAATATTGTTGATTTTTCATAAATTCATTCCTTTTTCCTTATATCTTTTTCCTTTTGAATTTATAGCATCTTATTTATAAAAAGTTTCTAGCATAATATTTGATTGTAGGTAATGTGTTTGCATAATTGGAAGTACTGTGTTTCACTAATGGTTGTGTGCAACGTTGAGATGTGCATAATTGGTTCCACTAACTTTATTGTATTATATTTAGTTTAATTAGTCAGTTATAATGATAATGATACATTACATCATGTCATGGAATTTTGGGAACCTAGTTTTGTAGGCCATCAACTAGAAAAGTAATACAAATATTAAAGAAGACGAACCCGTGTCCTACTTCTCTTTCATTATATTACTTTCCCTTCAATTACAAGATGGATAATACAAAAGATACTATTTCTTTTACTTATTTTCTTATTTTCCATTGTCTAAAAAGTAAATCCAAGTTAAGACATTGTGCTAGAAAACATAAAGTATGTAACGTCTTTAATTCCATGTATCTATTTAGCTGAGACGATATTTGAGAACCGAAAAGCAAGGATTTCTCTAAAGATCGACGTTCAAAAACCTGAAATACACTTTCACCGTATCAGTATTATTGTTAATTTTACTATTTTAATTTGTCATAAAATAAGCGTGAATAGATATCCATACATGGTAAGTTACTTACTTTTACTATTTATCCCGAATGAAATGACATTGTTTGCAACTTTTACAAGTTATAAGGGTGTTATGATGGCAAGGACAGAATAATATTTGATCTATTTATTAAAAGCTATACTAATTCTAATATTTTAAAATGTGTGTGAATAATAATTTTAGGGCGGAAAAAATATTAACAAGTCCTTTGGCGCATTCATATATCATGCAGCCACGACCTATTTTGTGCAACCGAATGCCCCGACAACTTATTAAGCTTAGTTGCTCAGACTACTATGAACGATCGATTAAAGAACTGAAAAACTGAGTTGTCAGTTCAATGTCACGTTAATATTTTCTTTAAAGTTTCTTCAAATTTAGCAATCAAATTTTTTTTTATCGTCGCTTTATCTTGTGAACCTGTGAAACATCATAATAAAAAACAAAAATATCGTGTTAACAGAAAAATCATTTAAAAGTAGACATATATGAGCAAAGTATAACAAGCATAAAAGCTTACATGCTCGTCAACAACGATTATACCCATAGAAGCTATGGTATTTTGATGGGAAAAATTGCCTCCACAAAATAGTCACTTGAAACTTGACATGCCACCCATTTTTATCCCCATGAATATAGCGGACACAATCAAATTAAACAACATCAACCATGACAAAATTTTGGGATTGATTGATTCCAGTAAATTACTAACTTGATTTGCAAAGAAAAACCGACGGATAAAAATGAAATGAAATAAAATGTTGTATTTATAAACAAATGCTAGCATGGTATGTGACAAATTTATATTATAATAAGATAAGATTGTAAAAGATATTTGTTTTAATATCAATATCAATTGTAACTAACAAAAAAAGATGCATGGTAAATTTTTGTTTCATTTAATTTTAAATCTAAAACAACTTTCAAATATGCAAATTTAGAAATTTGGATCACGAATAACAAAAGCAATTTAGGAAATGATATATGTTTTAATATAAATATTAAAGTATGAAAAAATAAATTGTAACCAATAAACGATTTTGGTGATTGTGTGTTGACAAAGATAATGTGGTATATAAAATAATTTATTATTTTTATTTTGAAAAAATAGATACACAAGCATATATCTAAACAACGAAATTCGAATTTCAATTGACCAACTAAGAAATAAGTTATTTCGGGAATTGATGATTCGGTAGACATTAATATTTTTGTTTAAAATTAAATTTTAAGAAATATTGTATAATTAACAACTACTTGTTTTAATGGTTGAATATGAATTGATGAAATATTTTTGGACACCGGTTAGGTCAATAGATTTTATCTATTTATTACATAAATTATGGTGAAAAATTAAAATAAGTTAAAAAAATGTTTGATGTGGATGTAACATATAGATAATAGTTGGAAAGATTTTTTGCTTATTATATATTGTTGATTTAACTAACTAAATTGTTTTAACTAAATGATAACGAATTTTAATTTAAAGGCTATTCTAATGTATTGGATTCGGCATTAAATTTTACAAAAACATATCGTTTATTTTAGGCAACGATTTTGTGAGAAACTATAATGTAAACGATTTTTAAACCTTTTAAAATATATAAAAAATCTACTTTAAAAAAGATTAAGATGTGGTTTAGTTGGAATCTGACATATATACTTCATCTATTAGATAATTTACACTAACTAAAATAAACTATATTTTACAATATTTATGAGATTTTAATGTTTGTTAAACTTTATATTTTTTAAACCAAGAACAATGTAATACACAGTTATTTAATTATAGAGTCTACAAATACAATTGAATATTTTATGTTTCACATTATTTTATTTTTGAAATATTAACGTAATGCGTAACCCTTAACCTGTGTAAGTTCTGAATTTCCTAACAGAATTAATAGTACTCACGCTAACATCTTAATATTAATTATCAATTCAATTTTAGGTATGAATTAGATAAATAAAAAGAGGAAAATGTTAGTTTCATAATTAGTGTAGTCAATATTTTTTTATTTTATAAGGATTTGCATTGACACACTTATAAATAACAAAATTGGAGGCAGGAAGAAATATCAACCTTATGATCAATCTAGTAGGAGGTCAGGGAAAGATGGGTATTGTTCCATGCTATCCTCTTTTATTTATTTAAAAAGAGATTTAAAACATGTTAGTTGAAGCGTGTGTTTGGCAACCTTATGTTTAGAGTTAGAAGACGAAACTTATGTTTTTTCAATAAGTGTTTGATAAACTAACTGGAGGTGAAGCGTAATACTGTAAAATGAGATAAAACAACACAAGAGAAAAACTAAAGCATTTAAATAAATGGTATTTATGTAAAATGAGATACAATATACATAAGCTTTAAAATTTTTAAAAGTTACTTCAATTATTTTAATTTCTAGAGTTTATTTTTTCAATAAGTTTTCAACAAGCTCCTATAATTTTGTGTACCTAATAAAACTTATGATTAAAGCTTTTAAAATAATATAAGTTTAAACTCCTATAAATTTTCTTTCCACTCAAATACACCGGTAATAAAAGATACAAAACATATATAGGGTTTTGAGTTATATGAGATACTCCATAAATTAAAAGTTACTTATTATAGATTAATAAAGTATGATCTTTATGATTATGGGTGGAACTCTGGAAATATCAATCACTAATATTGAAATAAATTAAAGTGTTGTAATAATGAAACTCTTTGCATATTCAGTCTTGTGGGACAGCATATTGGCTTGAAGAACAGAAGCCCAAGATCTGTATTTGCATGTTTCCGCATCCGGTTTTTATCCGTCCAAAACCAAGCCTACTAAGGCCCGAAAATTGAGCCCATAACAATATTATGAAATAAGTTATTTTAAGTCCTCAAAATGTTCCGATCAAAAAATTCCTCAAAATGTTGCGAATAGAAATCGAAATGGTCTTCAGCCTCAATGCTAACATTTGTAGGTGTAAGGGTGGTGAATTTTACACCACACTTTTTTTATACCGCACAAGATCACTCCACTAATACATACAATACGATGCATTTATGCATATTATGTGGTGTATATATAAATAATAAGTATTGTGTAAGTGCACTGGCCACTTCTAAATCTACTGAAATAAGGAAACCTTTACCACGACCCAGTATTTTGGCCCATATTAGTATGTTACCTGTAAAAAGGTTATATTTAGTGGATGCATTCATGGGCCCGGGTGCTCGTAAATAATCCATAAACTCTCAATTTGAAGTTGAAAAAGTAAACCGGCCCTACTCATCTTCAAAATTCACATCCCTGAATTTAGGATAGCATGCCCCATTGTCCCGACATTTTAAATCATCTATACGCATGTTTTGACATCTTGTTTCATTAGAACGTATCAAAGATACTACTCAGTGCTATCATTAACGAAATCTTTGAAACAAATAATTAAGACCTATTACTAATCTAAAGACTAAAACGACACCACAAGAGTTCTATTTTTAGTTTTACGGTGAAATTACCAGTAGTAGCAAACAATTATTCGGGTTTACAAAGTTTTCTTTGCATGGATCATATAAAGCAAGTTAAAAATGTATTTCTATTTTGTTATCTTATAGATATATTATTTATTGTCTATACTAATATATAAAATATTTATCTTCTCCTTGATCCTTCACTTTTTAAAACTAAGTAAAGTAAATCTTCACCGTTGAATCTATATCACTTTTAATCTCATCCCTTCATTTCACTTTAACATACCTATATAATAATAACACACCTTACCAAACGTATTTAATCAAAAATTCACACAATAGCTTTATTTATCTCCCTTTACATACCTATCATAAAAAATACCTAATAAACACCATAGTAAACACACACATCAGACACTAATAAATATAATATCGAAACAAATCATTCGACATTGCTAACTTGTGCAAATACGAGGCTAGTTTCTCCAAATGAGGTAAGTGATTACTATTACTATTTTTTTCTTCATATTTTGTTTTATTACAATTGCGTCTGTCTGTTTGACTGTTTCTGTTTTGTTGTTCCACAATGTCATTAAAAGCTATATGGCTATATCTAGAATAAGAATATTTTCATAATGAATACATAAACAATTAAATAAGAAGAATTTGGTTGAAGTTTGAGCTTTGAACACAAATCTCACTGAATTTTTATCAAACTAGAAACATAATTTCAGGAATCCTAACATTAGTTTATGAAACCAAAGTCTTTGTGTGTGTAATGATGCTGACATGTTCCCAATGTCTATTTAAAAATATTTAAAATGTTTTTATTAAAAGTTATGTATAAATGATTTGTTTGAAAGAAGCTTAGAATAAAAAAGAAACTTTTCACACTACGTAATTGGTTTGTTTTTTTATCTTCTTGCTAGTTTTATAGAATTTTACCGTTTAAAAGAAAAAAAACTAAAGAAACTTTTCAGATTGCGTTTTGTAAATATTGTGTTTCCAGACTGTTGAATAAACATTCAACCATATTCACATACTATCAAAGAGTACCAATGATGAGAAACAAGTGACTAACAATTTAACTGATATATGATATATTTAATCTTTATAATATGCTTACAAATCCTACTTGATATGAATTCATGTAACTTTGAGAACTTTGTTAACCAGTTTCCATATCTCGTGATAAATTGTAGAATTAAGAAGATTCGTTATTAAGAGAATATATCATTTCTTAATTGAATGTTATATCTCAAGAGTTGTACAGTTTGCCAAATTAAAGCCAAGTATTAGATATAAGAAAAAGATAATCATGTAAATGGAGTATGTATGTATGCGCTATCTATTCCATTATGAATTTAATACATCATATATTTTCCATATTTATCTTTATTTTCCATATTTATGATTATTTGTACAGCATAATTATTCTCTAGTTCATCTTGCTAGTTTTAAACAAACACATAAAACAACAAACTGAACACTTAAAGATTTCTGCCCTAATAATCCAATCTAACATTGATGTCCTACCAGAATAATTACTGCCATACACATGTGTTTAGTGAGACTGAAGCCCTTTGACTACCAAATAAAGTAGCTGTAAAGAATTCCCAGAAAAAATCATTTGTATCTTGAAACTGTTCCACTTTAATACAACTTTACATGAATATAACAATCCATAAGATAGTGAAGAAAACAAAAACCTAATAAATAAAGGCTGAAATAAATTAGATCTTGAAAATATATGCAACAAACTTCTAGGGTTTTCGTCTTTCTTGACAACTAAGGATCTGTTACTTATGACGACAAATACTGATATTAATTAGTTTGTTTCATGTAACTAATTCGTAATTGAAACAAACAAGTAAAGGTTTAAGTGTCTCTCCATTGTTGTTAGAGAGAGGAAATAGCTCGGGAGGGATAGACAAGGAAGGAGAACATGAGTTGGGTGAGAACGAAGAGAGAAGGTGTAAAAACTTTTCATCACTTTACGGTGATCTAAGATCCGAACAACAACAAGTGGTATAGCCACCAAATGTGTTGTTGGGTCTTACAAGGTCAAGAAAAGGTCTTACAAGGTCAAGAAAATCAAAAATCACAAGAAGAAAAAAAAGACAAACAAGTCAAAAAACAAACAAGAAACGAAAAGGAAAAAGAAAGAAATGATATGAAAGATTAAGGTAAAAGCTCAGGTAAGGATAACACCTAAGTATAATTAAATGAAACAAACAACCCCCGTCGACACCATTTCCTCGTCCATGGACATCGGCGCCACGATGATATCAATATCATCGGCATCGGCATCACCATGGACGCCATTCGTTGTATTTGTAACTCCATTTCTTCTACCTATAATTATTCAAAAATTAAGATTAGAGATTGTAGTGACTAAATGATATGACAATTTCTATGAAATTAAAGACAAATTTACCTAGGAAGGATATTTGTTGTCTCGCACACATTGAAAACCCTAGAGAGAGGACTATAAGAATTTTAGGTAAAGATAGAGAAGAGGGTAGAGTTTTAGAGTAAGATAGGGGGTCAAGTTATATATAAGAGGATTGAGGGTTCATGCCCTGATTATGTAAATCTGACATTGACAGGTCCAAAAGGCCCAGGAAAAATTAAAAAGAATTTTGTAACGGACCCTCTTCTCCTTGGGGTTTAAGCTTATGTCAACAACATTGCGGCCCCCAATGGTCAACCAACCATGCACCTTAAATTGTGCTTCCGTTTTTATTTTGTTTTTCATTTTTATTGGAAATGCAATTTTTGTTTTGATTAAAATGTGAACTAATATCATATTGTCGTTGTTTTAACAATACATTGAAATATTGATAACAATTGCCATATAATAATTGCTAGTGTGAAAACTTTCGATCGACTAATGATTAAGGATGTTGTATGTTATTGAAACTTCTAATGGCTAAATTTACATTATGGACTGTCAATGTTTAATCTAACCATCACTCATGAGTATAATACGGTAAAACTAAAGGTTTAATTATGGTAGTACGTATATAGAACGTGGCATTAAGTCTAATTCCGTCTTATTCCTTTTCCTTTTTCTTTCTTTCGTTAAATTAACGATAAAATTGTTTTTGTATTTATATATATGTTACTTCTTTGTCGTATTTTTATCATTTACATTATTATTTTCGCTTGTATTAAAAAAAAATTTCTATCTATAAAAAATAATTATTAAAAATAATTAGACTCCTCGTACCTTCATTTAACTCTATCATTTATCTTTTAGTAATTTACGGTCAAACTTATTTTATATATAAGGACATAATCATCATTTATCAAACTAATCTTAAATTTCAATAAAATTATTGACGGACAATAAAAATGGGATGAATGTGGTATCATATTTAGACCTTTATAAGTAGAGGCCAAAAAACGATCGTACACTTTGCTGGCTCGCCCGAACTTAAATACGGCTCTGGTTACTAGCATCTTGCTTGTTTGTGTTTTATAAATGTCACTGTGGTTTAAAAAATAATAAATAATAAATGAAAAACAATTTAAAAAATTGGTTAAACACTAAATATGCAGATTTAAGGAATATAAATTAGTAATGTTCAAGAGACCGCCGGGACAAGCTAGGGCTATATAAACTTTTAAAACAACTTCATATCATATATATGCACCTTGTATCTAAAACTAATCATTTAAAGCATACTTAAAGTAATTAAAAGGGTTCTAACACAACCTTTAAGGATAATAGGACAATATAATTTTACTTTATTTTGATTTTAGTTTGTCTTTATTAAAATGTTCAATACCATTATATTCTGTAATTTTCTAGAAAGGTGAAATACTAAAAACAACCTAGCAACCTCGACCAACTCAACATGAGAACAAAGTATGCTCTTTTGTAGATACCCATTAATCCACGCAGAGATTTTACTTTATAGAACTACTTATTTAACGGTTTCTTGTAGTAGCAAAGTAAACAAAGAAACGGATTATCTTAACTTGTCAAGAAATTCCAACTTTTAACCTATACATGACTTTCATACAAAAGAAGTTTATTTATAGATCATATGGTTCTTGAGAGTCTGGACAAAAATCTTTTCTAAATGTCTATGGAGGATGTGTGTGTTTATCAACTTCTTGCTCTATCGAGATCGATAACATTTGTTTGAGATAGATACTTGTCCTGTTAATATATTTAATGACTAATTTTATTCTATTTGTATTTAATGTAAGAGCACTAAGGTCACTCCTAACTGTTACGTTGTTGAGGCCGTCTCAATTTCTATGTAGAAATACCATTGGCAACATTATTTCCTTGTGTCCGTCTTTCAAGCTTCGTATTGCAAGAGACGGAGGGAGACGGAAATGGGTTGGGACCGATTTATTTTCTTTTGTTTTATTTTTAGTATATAATTAATGTATTATTGGTAAATGTGAGACTCTAAAAAGTTCAGTTTTTCAGTCTATTATTGACATTGTGCTGAACTAGCAATTCAGTTTTTCAATTCTTCAATGCACAATTGGGCGTGGCCTGACTATTTTAACACCCACAACTTCAGTATTGTGTGTCACATCATAAGCATCACATGATTATCATTTGTCTATGGATGTTCAAAAGTATCATTATCCGAATACATAACTCGAATATTTGATCCGTAACTATTCGAAAATTTGAATTCGGATTCTAATTGCTATTTTCAAAAGTTTTGGATATTTTGAATATCTGAAACCCGAATTTTTTATGCTTTTAATTTGTTTTAATATTTTTTATAGTGAATTAAGTCTTCATATACGATAATATTGTGTTCTCTACAAGTCCCTTCACGCCACTACCACAAGCGTTTACCTATAGTAACACTCGTGTAGACTTCCAGGAACATGACAACGAAACCCTCTAAGGATTGCATTTTGATAGAGAACATATTTTGAAAGGCTTCACATTTTTACAAATTTTTAACTAAATAATATTGTACATATGATCCGACCATTAATATATGATTGAATCACTTTAGTGTTCGTTTGAAAATTTAAACAATTATAGTGATTTTTAAAGAAAAGTATAAACTATGTTGAGAGGCCATGGAAAATTGGGAGGAGCTGAGAGGCAATTCTAGTGGTCCATTTCATATATAGCTTTTCTTAATTTTATACTCTAGGGTAAACTAAAAACGATATAAAATTACTGTACAATAATTTAATTTGATATAATTACATGCTAGATAATTTCAGTGGACCAGGTTCAGATTTTTGACATTTTCTTCTATTGTTATTATGTCTATGTTTTTAACTACACCTCCTCATTTATATTGCTTTTTTACCCACCCACTTAAATATTTCATTCTATTACACAATGTCAGTAACTTTTTATAACTACATTTAATTCTTTAATTCACATAAAGACTCTTCACGGTAAAAATTTTTTTGACAATCTTTAATAGGAGAACTAGTTACTAAATTTCTCAAAACCTTTATACTAAAATATAATTAACATTTTGAGATTAAAATATGAAAAATCTAGAGTTTAGGAATTTTGACTATTTTATACATTTTTCTCCTCTACTTTGTTTTTACCGGTTTAGATGTGTAATGGTATGGGTGGCCGGTTGACTGTTAAGCCATTGCTTTCTTCCTCATAAATTCCTGAACAAGCAATGATTACATGATAGCACCACATCCAGGCCTCATGTGACTCGCCCATTTTATATTTATGTCGTTTTCCTCATACTTGATTTTATTTTTAATGCCAAATATAAGATAACACCTAAACCAAAAGGAAGTAAATTGACAATATGACCAAATGTTTTGCGTGACTTCATATTTAGTTATTAATCAAGGAGTAAAAATTATGTAATTTATTATTTTGGTTTGCATCATGACAATATATAGTAACATTTGCTTTTTAAAAGTTTGTATGTTATGCCATGAAGTTTCAGAATACTGTTCGACCAAAGATGTTCTCTACCCAATAATAAAATTCTACAAATAAAGCAAAAATGAAGGTTAAACAGGTTTTTTAGACGGAAGGTTATTGGTCTAATCAAAAACAGAACCCATCTGCAACCACAATGACTATATTAACTAATTAACCGACTTGTAAATAACAATCACAATCGTCACACTATAATTATTGAAGCAATTGGCTAGCTAATAGTTTTGGCATCCAGGGAACAAGAATCACGATGAACAAAAGGCAGCCATAGATGAATTGAATTCATATGTTATAAGTAAGAACACTTGTAATAGCTTAAGCTATGGTTTATGGTTACAACATGAAGGATATACAATAATCCCAACAACTAAGTAATAAATTTCATGCAAACTAGCTAGTTAATAGTAAAAACATCGAATAGATTAAAGGTTATTAATTTCTCTGTTCAATAAAGTATCACAAAATGTTAACAAATAAGACAAGCATTTGATTAATATGCACTCAAGCTAGAGCGGTGATCGAGAAATACGGCTTTTTAAACTTGTTTTTATGCCATACAATGGGTTTTCTTTAATTAAAATTGTGGTCCAATATCTTAAATATTCAGAACCTGTCACATACGATCCTTCCAGTATTAATAAAAAAACTATAAACGCTATTCAAGTTCAAACATAGCATAAGACATAAACAACAAAATGTTGATTCTATACTTACTACATGCACCTAGGATCTAAATGTGCATCTTTTAAATGTCAGATGAATTATATTGTCCCTATAGTTGTCATAAATTTTGTTTTTGATATGTAATATAATATATAAATGGTTAAACGTACAATGGTATTCTTTTTACTTAGGTATACAAAACTAATAATCCACTTTCATATTGTCCAGTCGAAATGATTTAACAATCAAGTGTGCTCTTAATTTTATATATTAGGCCCTTATATATGTAACATCTCCAAAAAACTTATTGTACTCTTTTATGTTATGTATGTTTTTATATCCTTAATTAACTAGTTTGAAAGAGAGGGGTTAAGTATTAAGTACTAACTCATTGTTTGTTAAAGTATTGGTCAATTTAGTGTTTTGTTGGAGTACGTGTTGATTCAAATCCAATTGTCAAGACGTGCTTGAGATCCGATGAGACTAATGCAGCAGTAATAACGTATTGTGAGATGACTGTAAGTTACAATAGTTATGACTGTGTGTCGTCTCACCTATTGAGAGCAGTGCTAATTGTCACAAGTTCTAATGACTGCAAACTGGATACACTATTTTATTCAATTTTAGTGTTTTTTTGAAAACAATTATGTTTTTTCATGTTTACATAATCAGTTTAGATTTACATAGTTGAATTAGCGTAATATTTAAATCATGTGATCGATAGTGACCCATACTTGAACCCGAGCGATTTAAAATAAAATGGAAACAACTTCTACCACTCATGTTAACCTTTATTTAGTTACAAGAGTCGTTAGCGTTTTCATAAAGACTTTCAGACATACATATATATAAGATTATAACAAACTCTAAATCTCTTGATTCAAAGTAGAGTAATTTATACATGTACAACTTTATTAATGACCGCACCAAAAGTTCCATTAACAAAACCCTTTTCTTTATATTAATTTTTCAATATACTTGCACAAAAGTCTAAACAACTTATTATTCATAGTTGTTTGATTATTGATATTATAATATAAAACTGTTATTACGTCGCACCCTTACTAAACACATGTGGTGAATGCTACAATGTGTCGACCACTTTCTCAAGTGCGAGTGTACCTTATCTCTATTGTATGTTGTACTATTCATTCGTCACATTATAAGTGTTTATATATTTGTTTTGAGTTGTTTCAAAATAAATGTCTATTTTTTTAATAATTAATAATAAATATAATATTCTTTTTGCAAATAATAAGATTAGTATTTCATTATTGAACTGTATAATGATTGCACATTTTTAAAATTGTATGTATTTATAAAGTGGACACTTTAACTATGATAGAAAAAATATATTGATCGATAGTAATTTTATCCCATTTTAGTTATGCAATTTAAAGTTTTACAAAGCATGCGATCATCATTCTTCAATAAAATGTCATGCATCTTTATGATATGAAAAACTTTTTCAACTTGTTGTCGTTATGAATGAAAATCAATACTTATACTAGGAATAAAACAACCAACTGTTTATATGTTTATAAATTTTGTCTCATTTTTCATAGCTATTAAAAAATTTACCCTAAAAAAAAAACTATGTCGTTTTGTTCCTTTTAGACAAATTGCAACTTGCGACTCAGTTTCTACGAGTTGCATCTCCGGACACGTGACTGGAAACGGGGAGCAGCGATTTGGTCTGGTCAGGTTGGGCTCATCATTCGGGTTGGACGCAAGTTCTAGAAGAAAAGAAAAACATTTTTCAAATGCTATTCAACCACCACCTTCTTCGACCGCCGCGACCATCACCACCATCTATAACCACCACCATCGCAAGACGCAAACCGCAACATCGGTTCGAACCGCAAGCCGGCCATCACTATCCCGCATGATCCGGGTTCTTTTTTTTTTGAAGGTTAACAATGGCTAATTATCAGGTACAAACACATTTAAAATTCGAATTTTAGTTTTAATTTTGATATTTCGATGAGGCATTTCATCGAACACTTGGTGTGCAATTGTTTTATGTATTTTCAGCATCAAATCATTAGTTTTTCTGTTAGTATTCAATGTATTTGTATCTTTTATGTTAATTTGTTGTGACAAATCAAGCGAAAAAGATGTGGGTTTGTTGTCAGAAATCGAGCAAAATGGTATAGTTTAATTTTTGGGTGGCAAATCTTTGTATACCTTTAAATATTGAGGCAAATTTCTTAATTTTTCTTTTTTTGGAGTTGGATGAATACTAACACATCAAAAGACATGAACATTTTCAATAAGTACGGCTGATCAATGTTGAATCTTAGACTATGTTAAAAATATTGACCGTAAAAATCAACGTGCACCTCAAAACATATACAATTTGAACGATAACAAAGAATCTCAGGTTTTTTACGATCAATACTTTCCCATTATTAATTTTGTTATCAGTTATATCTGTAATGTAATAGTTTTTAGATTAACCCTCTCTTCAATCGTTCTTCATGTTGGCGCAATTGAGGGATATCTAATATTTTCTTGACTGACCTATAATATCAGAATTCGGATATGCATGTAGAATTTTTATGCATTTAATATCTAAAAAGAAGTTATAAAAAAATAACTACAAATATAAAGTAATACGTAAAAGGAATTTTATAACGATGATATCATGCGACTAATTGAAAAAAGTATTTTTTTTTAATGAGAAATCATGTTAGTTTAGACTTTAGACGAAGAAACGAAAACTACCAAACACTCTAGTTGTAAACAAACAAAAGAAATTATAAAATAAATATATTTATATGTCATCACTACCTTCGTCTAATGAAAATAACAAGTCATGTACGGGAACAAAATCAAACACCTTATTTCGTGACCAATTATTATATTATAGCTTCAAAGAATTTTTATTTTTTCTAAAAAAGTATTTAATTGTAAATATTTTTCTTTTTCTTCACCGAAAACTTTAACCGTAAACCCTTATTAATTTTCTATTTTTCACAACATTTTAATTGTAAATATTTATTAGTTTTTGACTTCACAAAAATTTATAAAGTAGTCAAATTTTATTTTTATTTTCACTTTTCTATTTTAGCAATTTTTTTCTAGCAAAACCCAACCAATATATATATACTTGTTGTACATTAGCAATTTTTTTGCAATCGTAATTTAATATAACAATATTCAAATGCGAGTTAATTTATATAAAGTCAATAACATTTGAAATATAAAAAACCCATTAAATAGATAAAAAAAATTAAACTAAATCATAATTTTTTGATTACATTTGCAAATTATGTTATTATCGAAAAAAATTTATGAGTTTGTGATTGTATTGTGTTGGATAAAAAACTTTTATTTTTTTCTGTTTGAGAGAAAATATTTTTTTAATTGTTTGGTAATTTTATAAGTTAACATTTACGGAATATTATATATGCATAGACACTTACTTTATAAAAATGCTTGACCTGGATTTATAAAGTTAATCACTAAATAATGATTGTAATATTTAATTTATCAACAATTCATGATTCTGCTGCAACACCGGGTATCTAATTCATTTTTACCATAAATTACTTAAACTTTCTAACATTTTTCATCTTTTTTCTTATTTTTAAATTTTCTCTTGTAGAAAGATCAATAAAAGCGGGATATTTTTAATTGTGTGTTTGACAAAAATAGCTGGAATAGGAGTTGGAGTTGGAGCTGAATACTAGAAGCCGAAGTGGGAACTTTTATTTAAGACTGAAGCTGAAAATTTATATTTTATAAGTATTTGGTAAATTACCCGAGGCTGAAATTTATTAATGTAAAGTGACGACATTATATAATTCTAAGTTTTTTCTAATTAGAAGAAAAAGAATAACAAAATAATTTAATATTTGGGGATGAATTTTTCCTTAAGAAGCTATTTTTAGTAAATATTATTCGGAAAGATTATCTTTTAAAGAATTTCTTCTATTCTCATAAGTTTAAGGGCCTGTTTGACATGGAACTTTTCGGAGCTTTAGCTTTTTGTTTTTGAAAAAGCTCATATGAAAATAAAATTTTTGTTTGTTATGTACAAGCTGTAGCTTTAGAATCCAACGAAAAGCTCAAATTCTCAAGGCTACTAGAAGTAACTTTTCGCGAAAAGCTCAAAATATAAAGTTACAATTACTACTTATAACTACAATTTATACAACTAATTCACCAAACATACCCTAAAATCATATAAAACCATATAATCTCATCGATATCCCTTTCGGCACAAGTACTAAAAAGGAAATGAAGAAGACCAAATAGTGAACATACATATGATATTAAAGTTGTATACGACACCGTTTGGAGACAACATGTTATCCTTGCGCAAGAGCTTAATCAAATAAAGCCGTGAGCATTTAACCTTGATAACATATGTCCACGTGTCACGTATCTTCTAGGTTGGACAATCGTCACTGTTAATGGCGCCCATACCTCTCATTGTAACGGCAACTAAACTCGCCGGAGTTTTAGTCACCATCACCGTCGCCGCCAACGCCGTCTCGTTTTCTCGTTACCGGAAAAGAAATCTCGCTCCGTTTGATTCTCCTATCGATGAAACTTCAGATACTCTTGCCATTTTCAACGTCAATTGCTCAGATTCTGACGACGGTATATATTAATAATTTATGCTATATTGAATCTCTACTTTGAAATCATTTGAATAAATATGATGACTTATTTTGACTTTTGAGTGTTATAGGTTTTTAAACTAATGAAGTATCAAGTATTAATATGCTTTGAACTGTTAACTTTTGAAATGTTGAATCGCTATAAAATAAGCAGATAAACGGCCATTCGAACGCTTATTCGAGCTAAAAATAAGCAGATAAGCACATGGAGTAATAAATCAGGTGCTTCGAAAATAATTACTCCTTATTTTGAAGTACTAAGTATTTATTTATTTATTTATAGCTTAAAATAGGGGTAATATAATGGCCGTTTAGCTGACGTAAGCTTGCATACAACAAGGTATAGATTATGTTCAAGTAATTGTACTTTTACCTTTTAGTAAATAGTTTTGTTGCGACTAGTATGAAATTTATACTCGAAATTGATCATATGACTGGAAATAATAAGTGCAGTAGGTTATCGAAATACCGGAAACTATTGACTGTGACTTGCAAATAATCACTTCTAAAACAGACATTCTATTTAGTTGGTTATTCTACATTTTCATCCCATGATGTGATTCCATTGGAAAATGATAAAAATGAGTTGGACTCGTATTTTATTGTACTAGAATCAGAAGGTTCACATGCTTATTTATTATATTTTCAATAAGGCTTCTAGTTATGTGTTTGGATTAAATATTCTGAATTAAGGTTGCAATTTGATGACCGACACGATTTTGTAGTGACTGGTTGTTGTAATAAGTGCTTAAAATTTTATAAATGTTCCGTAGAAGAGGAAGAAGATTTCTTTTTCGGGTTGGCAACAGCACCAGCTCATGTTGAAGACGGGCTCAATGATGCTTGGCTTCAGTTTGCGCAGAATGAGATTGTTGACAAACAAGATTCCAAGCAGGAGATGGAAACAGCAGATGCAATAATGGGTTCTGCAACTGTTGATGGTGGATCTCAGCAAGCTGCTGCACCTTCAAAGAGGAAAAAATCTCTTAGGGTGGCAATGGAAGCAAAAATTAGAGGGCTCATGAAATATATTGAAGAGGATGACTCCACATCAAGTGAAGATGATGAATCCACACCGAGTGAACCTGCACAGCATAATGTAGCGGCGTGGCACAACATTCCAAACCCGTAAGCCTGAAAAGAGTTTGTGTCAATAAGCTTTTGTTTATACATATTTTATTTATCAGAGCTATATGTGGCAATTTTGGTCGATTTACTTATGAATGGGTTGATGCGACTTATGTTTTATCTCTCACAGGTCAAATGGGTTAAAGTAAAAGAAATAAATATACAGTAACATAAAAAAGAAACAGGTCAAATGGGTTGAAAGTCTCTAAATGCATACATCATATGCTAAAAATTAGATTATTAGTGATAAATATATAATATTTGTAATCAAGTAACACTTTCAAGTCATTAGTCAAATGGTGGTTTTGGTTACCCAACCCGACTCGCACGAAAATTATGTGTTACCCAATCTATCCATTTTGCTGTCTTTAATCAGAGCACATTGTTTGATTTTTACAGGGAGGAAAGATTAAGGTTTTGGTCCGATCCTGATACGGAATTAAAGTTGGCGAGAGATACTGGTATTAAAGTCTTCCGAATGGGAATAGATTGGACAAGGATCATGCCTAAGGAGCCGGTCAATGGACTTAAAGAATCAGTAAGCAGTATAATATGTCTATAATGCACAGCTTTCCTATTATAGTTTTTTATATACAGTATATTTTTGGCTTCTCTCTACCCCATTTTATGATATTGAATTGGTTTCCCCAAGATTAATTTTGCAGCACTGGAGCGATATAGATGGATCATCAGTAGAGTTCAATCTTATGGTATGAAAGTTATGTTGACTTTGTTCCACCACTCACTGCCGCCATGGGCTGAGGATTTTGGAGGATGGAAGTCAGAGAAAACAGTAAATTATTTTATGGATTTTACTAGGTTAGTCCATACAACATAACCTTTGTAAATCTAAATCAGTATATCGGGTGATATTTTTCAAGGAACATGTTGCAGGTTGGTTGTTGACAATGTATTTGAGCTGGTGGACTATTGGGTCACATTTAACGAGCCTCATGTATTCTGTATGCTGACATACTGTGCTGGTGCCTGGCCTGGTGGTCATCCTGACATGTTGGAGGCTGCTACTTCTGCTCTACCAACTGGTGTTTTTAAGCAGTCTATGCATTGGATTGCTGTTGCTCACTCTCAGGCCTATGACTACATCCATGAGCATAGGTTTTCCTTTAGAACTATTATCATTACATTTTTATACTTTGTTATGTATGCTAGTAAGTTCATAAATATACAACCATAAGAAGAGGTGGTCCCTAGTGAAGGCATGTGCATTCATTTGGACATACAAATTAAATTAAGCTTATCGTCCCAATTTAGTTAACCAAGTTCAGAACTGTGATTGTCACTTGTATACCGAGGTTATATTAATTGGTCTATTACTTATACTTGGGGGAGAGGTTGCCAAATGGGGTGTTGGGTAGTGGGTAATGTGTTAATCGGGTTGATCTGCACGACTTGTCTAACAGTATAATATTATTTAAATAACTGGTGTGTCAAAGTTGATTAAAAAGATTACATTATTTAAATACTATACTATTTTGTTGTATAGAAATTTGGGAGATTTTACTTTTCAAAAAGAAAAAATAAATTTGGGAGGTTTTATGCATTAAAAGTACACTGTGGGCAACTTACAACCCATTTGATCAATTTTCTTTTAAGCCATTTCTTAACCCGCTTGACTGTTAGAGATAGAACATAACCTGAATAGAACCATTCAGAAGTATATGGGCCAATATTACCAAATTTAAGTTGGGGTATTAGTATCTTAATAGATTGTTTCATGAGGCAGAAACAAGCTAGAAGCAGTTCTAGTACACAGTCGAGGAGCGCTCATTGTGATAGGAAAATATGATATTTGAGTGCTCTTAGGCATACAAAACGTCCTTTAAGGACTGCTAATCTTCAGTAGTTCTGCCAAAAGTCAATTCCAATTATGCCTTAAATATTGAAAGTCCTTACATAAGATAGCACGTGACTGAAGAAACTTCTGGATTTCATGTAATTCCGATTTATAACAGATTAAAATGTAGGAATCTAGAAAGTAAGGAAAAGTTGAAAACAGAGTCTTAAATAGTGGATTGTAGTGCTAAGCATACTAGCCTTTCTTTATATAACAATTTCTGCTGTTTAATACTGTGTTTATGTAATAATTATATAGAATAGATGCACTTCTAGGGGTGTTTAGATTAGCTTATTTTTTGGGTTTATAGCTTAAGCTAATAAGCTCCATTCTGTGCTTAGATAAGCTTATTTTGTTGAGCTTATAAGCTAGAAAACATAAGCTCCATTGTTGGAGCCTATTGGACTTATAAGCTATAGGCCAATAAGCTCCACAGACAAGCTATACCCCCTTAATACAACTTATCTGTATTATTTTCCCTTACACTTTTTATTACTCGTTGCAGTGTATTGTTAAACCCCATAGTGGGAGCTGCACACCACGTCTCTTTCATGCGCCCATATGGTCTCTTTGACGTCGCTGCTGTTTCATTCGCCAACTCTTTGTGTCTCTTCCCCTTTTTGGACGATATATCTGATAAAATGGACTTTATAGGATTAAATTACTATGGTCAGGTACTCCTGCTTTAAATTTGTATATTTTTCAGTGTTACATATGGCCTTACTGGTTTAAACATTTTTCGAGCCAATTTCTGCTTTCCTTACTCTTTCAATAAAATAGGTGATATGTCGATACCATAAACAAAGAAGGTCCAGACCGGCCAAGTATCTTAGTTATTTATATCTTTTTGGGGCAAACGGGACAACATCCGGAAAATTTTATATATACGAAGATTACAAACAGATATATCAAAATACATCAAAATACAAACGGATATATCACCAATGAGATGTAAGAGACCACAGCCAAAATAAGCAAAAAACAACTTTTGGAAAGAGAAATTGAATAAGTAGCAACATTTGGATTTTAAAAAAGGTTACTAAAACCATCCAACTTTTGGAAAAAGTTACTAAAACCATTTATGGGTGTCAGCGTTTGAATAGTTTAACTCTCAATATTGGCTCAAACTTTGAGTTCAAAATTATAGTGGTTTTAGTTCAGAATTGGAAGTCCCGTGACCAAATTAAAAATCAAGTAAAAGTAAGTTGTTGTTGATTGTACTTTACCTTTTATAAAAGAAAAGCATGAGTGAAAAATGAAGTGATGCAACTATTATTTTGTCTTTCTGATGTTTTCTTATTAGTTTATCAGGAAGTGGTCTGTGGTGCTGGACTCAAGTTAGTTGAGACCGATGAATATAGTGAATCGGGGCGTGGTGTATATCCAGACGGCTTGTTTCGAGTTCTATTGCATTTCCATGAAAGATACAAACATCTCAAAATTCCCTTCATCATCACGGAAAATGGCATCTCTGATGAGACTGATTTGATACGGAAGCCTTACATTTTAGAACATTTACTTGCCATTTATGGAGCCATGATGATGGTATGTATGTTAAAACTTTGATCCATTTACTTGGAGGTGGCAATTTCGTCTGATGCACTAATGTGTGTCAATTCCCATTATATAAAAGCGTTCTTATAGAAGAAAATGGGTCAAGTGGGGCGAAGTCGCCCCAAGTATATTTTCAATGCTTAAAAATCTTTAATCACTTTTTCATATTATCATAAAAATAATATAATTTTTTTAAGTTTATATATGGGCACACCAAGTATTTATAAAAAATCAAAAGTACTGGAAAGCAGCATGCTTGACCCACTAACTTTGCCACCTTTACATTTAATAAGTCAGAAAACAAATCATATTTTTACTTTATAGCTACTACAGATGTTCAATGTGAAATGTGCAGGGTGTTCGAGTGCTTGGGTACTTGTTTTGGACCACTTCCGACAACTGGGAGTGGGCCGACGGTTACGGTCCGAAGTTTGGGCTTGTGGCAGTCGACCGTTTCAATGATCTTGCACGGCTCCCACGTCCCTCATACCATTTGTTCTCCAAGGTAAAACCCAGTCATTATCATGTCCTTCGCTTTTGAATTCCCTTTTTAAAATTATTTTTTTATAGAAATTGATGTCTTGAATATGTATCAGGTAGTGAGTTCGGGTAAAGTTACACGACAAGACCGGGACAAGTCATGGTACGAACTTCAGAAAGCTGCTAAAGAGAAGAAAACAAGACCATTTTACCGTGCAGTAAACAAACATGGGTTTATGTATGCAGGTATTTATGCGATGCCTTCTATCTGCTACTACCATACTGTTAATCTGTAAGACGTCCTTTGACCACGAGGGTTGCCAATTATTTGAGCCAAGCCAAGTTTTAAATGAGTCAATTATTAAGCTGACTAAACCCATTTTACCAAGTCCCCGATGTTGCTTACTTTAAATGTTCCGATTGGTTTAGAAATTAATTGTATCTACAGGAGGCCTAGACGAACCAATATCACGCCCCTTTATTGAACGGGATTGGCGTTTTGGACACTATGAGATGGAAGGACTACAAGATCCGTTTAGCCGATTTTCAAGATTCATTATTAGGCTGCTCCCCCTGAGGAAGAAGAAAGCTGAATATCAAGAGGAGTACAATGAACTTGTGGTTCAGCCAATTTAGTTTCCAATTCTGGTAAATATAATGACTGTCTGATCACTAACAGAACCAGATTTTTGAACTATAAGTTCACATCGTATATAATTTTCTTATTTCCAACATTGGAGATGAGATGAATTCAAAGAAATTATAAACAAAGATTTGAAAGCATGTTCTTCTATGTCCTGTCTCTTATGTAGCTTTATGAACATCGTCTCATATTTGTAGATATTGAAATCTCAAATCAAGAATTAGAAACCGAAAGTACAGCTAATGTTATTATGCACTCTAGTAGCGCATCCACATATATAGATGTTGAACTTGAGTCCATTTATGACTTCGATCTCTATGCTAAGATTACAGTTGTAAACATCGTTTTATGGTAGGATCAAATGAACTATTATTACAACAAAAATCAAATTAGTCATCTAGATATCCTTTACCAATCATCCCACCACAACCGTAAGGGTAAAATCCTCCTTGAATTTGTTCATTTCCACTTCCATACACTATTTCTAGTATTTCTTCTGGTGCTCTACCATACGATAACGAGTCAATATCTCCTGCTAGTATGTTTCCTTGCATCCCAAGGTGACTTGGGGCGAATACTCCTTCAATCTTTTTATCATCATGGCCTAAACAATTTCGCAGTTTTGAAATCCTGATAGTAAACTCAACTACAGTAATATCGTTTTTGAAATCCTGATAGTAAACTCAGCTACAGTAATATCATATGGGATAACTAACTGGTGTGCTTTTTCATACAGAAGACTTCTGATTATTGCATCTTTGGCCAGATTCAACTCCCAGTAGACCAGCTACAAGCTTATCATACATGATCATAGTTTTATTACACAAATATTCGACTGCAAGATATACAAATATATTTAAGAAAAATATTTGTCAAACGACATACTAGATAATATAGTATAACTTTAAGGATATAGGACTTCGGAGTTTCAGATTTAGTCCAACATAACCAGTGAGGCCTACGTAAGGAATCATGTAACACAAAAGAAGATAATTGATGTTATTAGCATAAGGATCAAATGGTGGATATAACGGTTCTTCGAATGCATTATTCACCATGGTTGCAAATGACTCGGAACTTAGATTCATCAACGGTCTTGCAAATCCCTTTACCGTCTTCTTAATGGCCTTGATTATACAACAAATCTCATAAAAAAGATCAGCGTTGTATAGTAGTTGATAAATTATTAGTACAAGTAGGAAAATGGAACCTTAGGTGGCCAATCTCTTGATTAGCTAACTGAAAAATTGTTGATCTGATACAAGAACTAAGATTGGCCTCAACTGGTGGTGGGCGACCACCGGCTAGATGATAAGTATCTTTGTTGTCCAACCCCTTCCCCATTGATCCAAAAAGGAAATACTCGGCTTCAAAGACTACTCCCATCGGTACTTTTTGGCGAGCTAGATCGGTAGCAAATATATTAAAGAAATAAAAAAGGTGGCAACCTAGGCCATGCTGTCAACCCAGATCACAAGTAAGGTCACTTTGATTTTTATATTTATTTATGCTACGTGTAATTTTTTAATGCTTTTTATTAATTTTAATAGAATAAAAATTAATAATAAAGTATATTTATTTAATAAAATATTGGATTGGATTGGGTTGCTAATGTGTGTGAAAATTTAAATCAGGTTGGGTTGTGTAAGTAGAAAATAGAAAAATTAATTTTTTAATAGAAAATATAGGTTGGGTTGAGTTGCTAATGGAGATAGTCTAAGTACTTCAAATTCAAAGTGAACTTCAGTAACTCCATGTTGGATTGAGACAAATTGGCCTTTAAAATGGCGGTTGTGGATGCTACAGATGAATACAACATTTATCATTAGACAACTAGCGATCGTGAAGTTGATTTTGACAACGCCGTTGGCTGCCATGGAAAATGGTGTTCGAAAAAATATGTTTAACAAGATCACTAAAGCCTAAACTTGCTTGACATTTGCATTTCTTGTCATTTTTATAGGCATTGAAGTAGGCAATGGATTATGAAAATAACAAGGTAAACAAAATAATTAGAACGATATTTAGATGGACACTAAATAGATCAATGTTCATATACATCCAAAAAATTCCTTCATTTTAATGAATTACAGTAAAGATAATGATTGTCATTTTGAAGATAAGTTTAGTTTTGATTACCTAATTTAGATAAAATATAACCTAATTTATTATTGGATATGTCACTTGTATATCATCAAAGTCGTTTGTCTTAGAAATGGAAGTGAGTTGGGGAGCCTACCAATTTCTACACCCAAAGAGTATTGAAACAGGACAAATGAAAAATTGAAGGGAGAAAAAATCGCATTTGGCATTACTGTCACTTGATCCCAGAATATTTTCATACGTGACACATGGCATTTGCTACCAATATATTTCACGGATAAATCAAACAAATTCTCAGTCTTTTTCACCAACTAAAAAGAATTGTGATCAGAATATATAAATAGTTGGTACCTTTTTAACGGCAAAAACAAGCCGTAACAGATATGATGGATCGTTTCTGTATGCAGTTAGAACAAATGCCTTTTTGCCGTAACAGATATGATGGATCATTTCTATATGCTGTTTGTAGATAAGTAGTATTCAAAATCAATCAAAATTTGCGCTTTAAAATCTCGATGATATCAAATTGTCAACAACTTTTGGCTAATATTTTCAGTAACAAGTTATAGTCGTTTGTTGCTCATGACTATTCTTCTTAGACTCCACAAATTTCTCTTTATTCTGAAATTTTTTGTTTTTCGAGTTACTTCTGAAAATTTTGTATTGATGTAAAATTTTCTATACAGTATCAAGTTATCAACACGAGAAGCTCTAAACGCAACCCTATTGCATGTAACTTAATTGATTATGAGATAACAAAAAGTGTTTTCTTTAAAATCAAAAAATGAATTAACGAGTTTTATTAAATATGCTCAAATATACATGTCTAAATCATATAAGCAATAATACGTATAATTTATTAATTCTCGCTTTTCTTATTCATTTGTTTATTTTTTTCTTTTTTCATTTTAACTAATTAATTTTTTACACTTTCATTTATTCTTTTCATCTTAACTTATCAATCTTTTAGACTTTCATTTACTTTTTTCATCTCAACTTATCAACTTTTTAGACTTTTCATTTATATCTCAATAATTTTATTATATTTTATTATTTTAACAAAATGTACCTAAAAAATATTCCCGAAGCCCCACTCGTACTTGCACACCAAAGTTGTCATTACTGGAATACACACCGTGATCATGCTACTGTAACTCGATTTCACTCTCCCATTGATTTCACTCACTATCCATTATCACTCTCTAGGGTTTCTACATTTCTCTCTCCTAGGGTTTTTCTTCACTCAATGTCGACTGACCGCAAAACTACCAACTGCAGTACCCATAACTTCAAAAAAGGTGACGAAATCGAGGTTCTTAAAAATGCAGACGCCGGCGATGCTCCGGCATGGTTTCCGGCAACTATAATCAACTCTCCGTCACCGGCAGGAACTCTACAAGTGAAATTCAACACGCTATTTGTAGAGAATGATGGGAGACGGAAGAGAAAGCAAGTCGAGGAATTTGTCGACTTGGATGCCGGAGTTAGGCCGGTTCCGGCACCGGAAACTCACCGGCGGTTTGTGGTTGGGGAAGTGGTGGAGGTTTTTTATGAGAATGCATGGCGGAAAGCGGTAGTAAAGGATGTGTTTGAGGATTTGAAATATAAGGTGGTGATTGGTAGTAGTATGGTGGAAGTTGTGGTGGAGAATTTTAGGGTTAGGGTTTATAAAAACTGGAAACAAGGTGATGGATCACAACAGGTAGCCACACAGTCTAATACTAGTAATTAAAAATTATTATTTTAATGAAAATTATGCTCCAGTTGGAAAGATTGATTATTTTGGTAAATCTGAAATTGTGATTTATTTACATGCAAGTGATTATCATTGTTTATTTTGACTGAAGACAATTTCAAACACTGTTCTATAAACTACCTATGTGCTTGCTTAAAAATGAATAAACACTTGAAAATAAGCTGCCTAACTTGCAGGCAGACTATCATTTTAGGATAAATAAAATTGTTAGATTGTGTCTGGTATGAGAAGTTAGGACTACTAAAAGTGATTTTAGTATAACTATAAGTAAATTATATGAATTTGCTTAAAATGGTTTATTTTTCTGAAGTCTGGTTAGGTATTTGGTATTAATGGGATAAAGGAAATGAGAGGGCTTTAATGTGCCAAAGTTGCATTTTTGTTATAGACCAAATGCGTGTAACGAATGAGCTTTGGCTTTGGTTTGTTTGGTTAACAAACATAGGTAGGTCTAGGTTGTGAAGAGGTAATTCTGCATTTATCGTAATGATCAAGTTTCATGTGACTAGCTTTTTCTTACATGCTTCTGCATCTCTAGATCATTATTCTGACCCTTAATATTCAAATCGTTATGAACATTCACTAAACACTCCCACTTGATTTTTGTGGCTTGAAAACCGTTAGAAATACGTGAAACTTGAATTTGTGCCCAACAATGGCTTGGTGTTCATCTTTTCTTGAATTGTTAACATGGTGGATGCTTAAAATGCTTTGTAACATTAGTAAAATCCATCTTGTCACTTATTTTATCGTATGATGTTATTTGATCATAGGAAAAGCCGTCTCTATTGGTTTTGCAATCCAGAAAAGGAACAAAGCTAAGGATAATATGTAAATCAAAGACTTCAATAACTGCAACCTTCCAAAAAGGTACGCCGGTTGAGGTCAGAAGTCATGAAGAAGGTTACCATGGTTCCTGGTATGGTGCAACAGTTCTGGGCTCGATAGATGAAGATGACAAACTTGAGGTGCAATACGATACATTAACAACAGATGATGAGATGCAACCACTTGTAGAAATAGCATATGCTTCAAATGTTAGGCCTCTTCCCCCTATAGTTAATCGAATTGATCGTTTTAAGATGCTTGAAGTGGTAGATGCATGGTACAATGATGGATGGTGGGCAGGTCTTGTTTGCAGAGTTGTTCCTGGTTTGAAGTATGTAGTCTACTTCTGGACAACCAATGAAGAATTGGAATTTGAACATTCTAAGCTCAGACCTCATCAAGAATTGATCAATGGAAAATGGGTTGCTTCTTTCTTGGTACGTCAGCTAAATTGGTGGGCTGGGTAACATGTCAAATCAAGTCATTCTTAGAGGTCAAAATAGGTAATTCGTAGTGTGGGTTGAACTCGGTCAGGTCAGATTGGTTGACCTTTTAAACTTTTATCCACAAGTTTGACGGTTTGGGCAGGTTGAGTAATTGTTCAATATGAGTAATTATATTCCGCAGATCAAATGGATCGGGTTGGGCTAGACTAACCCACCAGCATTTTTCTTTGTCAATTTTATGTACATGAAAAACTATATTGCTGAAATAATAATATAAATTCTTTTGAATAAAACGATTAGGAAGATGTCAGCATTTGAATACACTTTAGATGGCATTTTTACAAGCTTAACCTGTTTGATCCTGTTGCATTGTTAGCCAGTTATTTATATTTGACTTGTTTGATGATTTACCAACAACATACAAGCTGAATTGACCTGTTTCCATACAATGGGTTGAATTGCCACGTCTAGTTAATATATAAGATATGATTTCATAAACTATACTTAATACAATGATAACCTAGTTTTTAGTTTTGTAGAAGGTTGTAAACATTTCAATACACTTCCTGCAACTTTGATACCATTTGACCCATTCAACCGATTTGAACTGTGGCTTTGTTAGCTAGTTTTCTTAACTAGTTTTTTTATTTTACTCATGAACAAATATAGACAAAATGTTTCCAATTTAACCAGTACCAGGCCAACAAGTCGAAATTATTCACTAAACTTTTCCTTTTCGGCACTAAACACCACAATTCAAAAGTTATTAGCTTTTTTGTTGGATTACTTTGTATGCAGAGACCAAAGGTGACTGCCAAACCTAGACTTGAAAAAGTGAAGTTACGAATGGGTGAACGAACATTAATGGCGGGTCTTTTACGTGGACTGAAGGTAGAGATAGCACATGGTGAGAAAGGGGTTTTGAGTATTTGGTACCCTGCTGTAATTATTGGCCCGGTTTATAATGGAAATTACTTGGTAGAATATCGGACACTAATAACAGATAATGGGCGTGAACATGTTAAAGAAGAGGTAGATGTGTTATGCATAAGACCTTGTCCACCTATACTTCAACGCCCTCATCAGTTTCAACCAAATGATCGAGTTGATGCTTGGGATGTTAATGGGTGGCGAATTGGGCAAATCTGTAAAACCATGAAGGATGCCAAGTATCAAGTTTATTTCCGGGCAACAAATACTATGGCTGAATTTCTGCATGCAGAGTTGAGGCCGCATCAAAAGTTTATAGATGGCACATGGCTTCTTGTTTCCATGGTATGCATCTTATGTCATCAATGCATTTACCCAAAAAAAACAGAGTTTAAAGCATATGTCATCACTTATGCTTATATTGTAAGAAACTAGTAGCTGCTAATTTCATGTACTCTCGTTGATGACGTCGTTTACTTTTGTTATTTTCACATATTTCAGGATATTTCGTGACATAGTAGACGTTGACAATCACCAATTAACCATGGTATGAAAGATGAATGCTTTTCAACTATAAGTATTGAAAGTTATAACACTAGTACTCCAAAATGATCGAAGGTCGTGTAGATATTGTTTAACGTGTCCCATTTGTAAAAAGTTTCCAGTGACTAGGTACGTATGTAATTGGTTTTTTAGGCGTGGTCAAACTGACTTAAGTGATGATTTAAGCCTTTGTTAGGGGATATTCAATGTTTAGTTTGCTTGTCAGAACAATGATCTACAATCATGGGCATATTTTGCAGTACATGTTGTATAGTACTAGTATCTTTTTCTCTATGTGAATGATGTTACAACATTGTTAGATATTACTTACTACGTATATGTATATGATGATAATAAACTGTATTACGGAGTATTTTTTTAATGAATGCTTGTACAAGTGAGGGGTTATTTGAAAATGTTTACATCTACATATAGCACTAACCCGATTTAAGTTCATAAACTTTATATTGTTTCCAATATTACTACTGGATATCATATCATATTGTTTAACAAGCATAGTAAATGTGAGTGAAGAAGGTAGGTTGTTTCTTCTTCTTAAGTTGATGGTACTCATTATTTATGTACTTATTATGTAAAATTTATGGTATTTTCTTTTGCTAGTTGAATAGCAAGATCCACCACAAAAGAAAAAATCTCTATCCATTTCATTTACGTTTGCGTAGGTAATAAATTTAAAAAAGAAAATTATTCAAATAAGCTATTCAAATATTAATTTACCAAACTAAATCGTATTAGGAATTTTTTTCAAAAATAGACGAGAAAATCGTCTAAATGTAAATACATACTAGGCGATTTAGGCGATTTGCAAAAGGTTCAATAGGGTCGTGTTACGTGTCCATTCCCAATCGCCTTTGACCAAACACAATCTCTTTTGACAAAGTCTTTGCAAAAATATCATTTTTTTTTGGCAAACAGCCTAAATTGAATTTCCCTAAGCGAGCCAGGTGATTTGCTTGTCTACCCACTTAGAGTTTGCCACGTGTAACCTGAAGTAAATCGCCTAAATGTATATTGCATTAGGTGATTTAGGCGATTTGTGAGTGTTTTTGAGTTTTGTGTCCAGGTGTTCTTTATCCCTTTTTTTGAGTTATTGCATTATATTTTTTTTTCGATTGAAACTTTTAAAGCTCTCTATCTAGATCATATGTTACTCTAAAAGATGAAAAATAACTTGAGCTAGATAGAGAGCTTCAAAAGTTTCAATTGTAAAAAAATAACACGATAACTCAAATGAAGGGATAAAGAACACCCGGGCACAAAATTCAAAAACACTCACAAATTGCTTGATATATTTAGGCGATTTGCTTTAGGTTACACGTGGCAAACTCTAAGTGGTAGACAAGCAAATCGCCTGGCTCGCCTAGAGAAATTCAATTTAGGCTGTTTGCCAAAAAATATGATATTTGTGCAAAGATTTTGTCAAAAGAGATTGTGTTTGGTCAAAGGCGATTGGGAATGGACACGTGCCACAACCCTATTGAACCTTTTGCAAATCGCCTAGCATGTATTTACATTTAGGCAGTTTTCTCGTCTATTTTTAAAAAGGAGTCTTGATACGGTTTAATTTAGTAAATTAATATTTGAATAGTTTATTAGGTAATTTTTTCAATTTAAAAATACATGACGAAAACTATATTTATTCCATTCAAACTTTTAACACATAACTAACACCTCTAATCTAATTACATTACAATCTGTCATTTTACAGTTGTGTACTAAATAATTCGTTAGACTTGTTCATATACCAACATGATCATTCAAAGTCATAAATATTAGAGGCTTAAACTCACACACAATGATATCCCTTCCCCCATGTAGTAAATTGTTGCATGTGTCTCCCATAGACCTCCGTAGCTTATGACACGTAAACTCTCGGTAAATCTCTCTTGAAGATTTGCATCATTAATCATGGATGTTGGTCCAATCATCTTTACCCAACTCCTTATTTCTCCAATCATCTTATATCGTATTTTTAATCTATCCTATCAAAAGATTTTGCATCGTGAATTTTACACTCAAAAAAACTTTACATAATGTAACGCGTAAAGTCATTCAATAATATTTATTATCTTTTTCTAATTCATTTTTCTCTTTCTATGTAATATTGTAACTAATCATCTTATAAAAATTTGTTTGTAACCTTTTATAAAAATAATATTTTCTCATTTGGAATTGGTAATGTAACCAAGGTGAGTAGTTTTAATTTGTGGGCAAGTTACTTTGGCTTAAGAATACGGGGAACGGTGATTCTGAAGTTACAGTATTCTGGGTATTATTTTGAAAGAATATCGTTATTGAAAAAGTAATTAGAACTGAAACATTATTTTAATTTTATTTTTAATTTTTTTTTATAATTCAAATAATTTAATAAATTTAAATAAATAATTAAAATAAATTAAATAAAAGAAATAAATTTATTAAAAATAAAAATAAATAAATAAAAATCCTAACATATGCTCTACAAGATCGGATTAAAGGTTCTCGTGCATGTTTTTATCATGTAATTCATTGATTTTCATCCTATATGTGTCACATCTCTCAATCCAAATACATTATATGTTTCCAACAGGGACATAATACTCTTCATTTTAGGCAATGTTAAAACCGTTGTCGTCGGTAATCATTTTATGTAATATGATGCAAGTATACATGATTCGTTTTATAGCGTTTACGCTATAAGATCTTGCCGATTGTTATAATATATGCCAACAACCTTGAAGGACACCAAATGTCCACTCCACATTCTTTCGGGCAGACGTTTGTGCTTTAGTAAACTTCACCATATTTGCATCAAAAGCACTTGAAAATCACTTAACAAACGATGTCCATGACGGGTATATCCTGTCAGCAAGATAATATCATCTTTCCTAATCCACGTCAAACACTTGATACGGGATTTAGGGAGCGGAGTCATTTAGCAAGTTTCTGCAAAATGGAGATGAATTTTCAGGACATTTAAGACGTCCGACCCCACAACTCCAAAGTATACATGTCAAATTCACATGTCGTATGAGGCAACGACTTTAAGCATAATCGTCGGATACCTTGTGTTGCCTTGTGTGTATTGCCCTCTCCATGCATTTGATCATTGTATGTTGCCTTGTGTGTATTGCCCTCTCCATGCATTTGATCATTGTATCCAAGCCTAATGCATACAATCTATGCTTCCAAGCATTACCGAAAAACTATGAATCTCTTCATGTGTTGCAGACAAAAGACAGTTACCTTCCTCGGTTGGTCCTCTCATGTATACGTTTGCATAAAGTTAAAATTGTATATGAAGTGTGGTATTTATAGATTGAAAATAAAGTTAAAAAAAATATATATTTATTTGTTGAATAGCCGTTAAAATTTAATTATTTTTTTCCAAACAATACCATTGAGAAAAATAAAATAGAAAAAGTTTGAACAATGTTTCGGACGAGACGTTTGTTAGAAATTTGGGTTATCGATTACTTGGATGTTATTGAAAGTCGTGAAACACTTTCAGATTGAAGTATTTCGATGGTACTCTCGAAATTTCAATCGGATAAAATTCAATAAATCAGAAACGAATATGTTAGAATGTTATGAGATTTCCTGTACCCGAAATTCATATCAAAAACTGACCAAATACCATTACTAAAACCGTTTTTCAAACGGTTTAACCACTTTTCAAATGGCTCGACCCCAGCCAGGGGCTCTGCCCCTTGGACCCCTCCAGGGGTTGCCGCCCTTTGGACCCCGTTACCGGGGGCGCTGCCCCCGGACCCCCGTTAGACCAAAACGAATTAAAACAAGCGTGCACCCCGCACCACCAAACTTGTTTAATATTCATTTAGATCAAATTGGTCAAATAAGTTTAATTCAATTACACTTAAATCATATTGATGATAAAATCATCAACAACATTGCTCTAAAACACTGTCCAAAATGTTATTTTAAAAAGACGGAATACCATCCGATAACGTTCTCGAGTATAAAAGGCAATCATAACTTATCTCAATCTGCGTGCTCTAACCGATAACCCCGGGAACGTAGAGGAGAAGGTTCGATCAAATAAGATGGGTCCCACGCTACCCAACCCTTGAGTTGTACAGGTACACCTACATGATACATTTCATCAGTCATCACTCATCACTCAACAAACCCCAAGTAGTCAAGTCTTCAACTTTAACTTAAACGATTAAACAACATCATCAACAAGAAGAAGAATTGAAGTAGGGTTCTGTTACTGTCCTCATCAGTTTCTCATCTCTGACTGGTTAGCTCCTCCGCCCTTCACTGTGTCTATAATATTATCAATTCATATGTTCTGTTACTTTGCTTTATGCATGCACTTTTTTGTACTAATATAAACTCAAATTTATCGCTAAGTTTAGGGATTTGGAAAGTGACATAGTGTTGAATTTTGTTAATGTTTTCTACTGCTTTATTATAGTAACACCTCCAACTCTATTTCCAGTTAATCATCATTTGTATACAGTTTTTAAAAAGATATTAAACTAAATAACATCCAAAAAGTCTTTTTTAACATAATAACACAATTTTCTCAAATAATTTTGAGAAATACTAGTTCCTTGATATTTACTTAAGAATCTGACGATTTTTGTCAAGTTTGCTTTTTCTGAGAATTTGATCTTCCTTATGGCAAAAATGTTGACTTTCTTGCGAAATTTTAAACTTTTTTGTTTTTCCGAAATCTAACTTTATGCCGAATATTAGTTTATGTATGCGAATTTTAAATTTATTTGTGCGAGTTTTTTCATAGCGGATAAACCATTTTTGAGAAAACTTTGACTATTTTTGAGAAAAGTTTGATAAACTATTTTTGCGCGTTTGTCCTTATTCTCAAAAGTGTATGCGAAATTTAGTGGTATCAGGGTGCAAATTTTCATAGAGATGTTAGAACTTTGAAGTGGCAGTCAAAAGTGTTACTAAAAAGTAATTACAAACAGTTGGTATTTTGAAGGACTGACTGTTAATGTGAAATCTGCTTTATCAGGACTTGTATGACAGACAACATTTAGAACTTGAGTTTTAGATTCATATTTAATGGCTAGTACCACTAAAGTTGGTATTTTGAAGGACCGACTGTTTATGTGAAATCTGCTTATCAACGACCACAATGATGATTATGTTAGTTTGTGCCATTATGTTGGCGTTTTGAACGTTTACATTTGGGTGTGGGTGTGTCGGACATTTGTTATTGAGTTTTGAACATTTGTTGTTTACTTGTTGGATTACATTTGGTTTCTTTGTTTTGAACAATATTACATTTGAATTTAATTGCTTGCGTATTTGCATTATGAATTTGAAAAATGCAGAAATTTGTTATAAGTTGTGTCTAAAACATGTTGAAATCTGCTGCGACGAAAAACAGGGTCAAACCTGGGAATAACGCAAAAGCAGCAAGAAGTTGTCAAAAGTTGCAGAACCCTTTAGTGACGACATGTCGTCTCAAAAGGCTTTTAGCGACGAAAAATGACCAAAACTTGCAGACCCTTTAGCGACGAAAAGTTGTTTCAAATACACTACACCGACGAATATTGACCAAAAATGAGAGGCCCTTTAGTGAAGAACGCGTTTGTCGCTATAGGGTTTTATTTTCGATTTATTTCTCAGGTCTAGTAATTAAAGAGTGGGCCCGGGTTGTCGTCGCAGTAGACCAATACATGCGAACCTACATAGACAACATGTCATCGCTATAGGACTACGGAGACGACTCTCTGGGAGTCTGCGACGACATTTCGTCGTCTCTAATTCCTATTTTTCCAGTAGTGTACATCAAACATTCAAACCACTAAAAAGGAGGTCTCGCATCAGTGTCATTGTGTTTGGTGGTGAGTCTTAAAACAATTCACTGAATACGTCTTAACACTGTTTTTTGATTTTTTGTTATTGACCTAATCGATTTGTGATTATGCATGCAGGAATAGCACTCACCTGACTTTCAACGTCTAGTACTGATAGTTTCAACTGCATACTCTTTATATTCTGCATGGACACATGTTGGCTGGCTTGGTATTATCGTGGCTTTATATCTATCATTTTTCTCAAGTGATGATGATACGTTCTTTATGAGAAATGACAACACAAACCTTGGACAAAGAGCTGCGATTTCGTCAACGGTGAGGGAATGCATCCGTACTTCACTGGCCGTGGGACCAATCGACCTACTCATGGTGTCAATGGGGGTAGCTTCAACCAGTGGGTTTGGGTCGATCTGGTTCTGTCTCAACATCTGAAGAGATGAAGTTCTCGGATTGTTAAACTCACCCAATCACTTTTCAACATTTGGTTTCTCTAAATTCCAAGAAATTGACGTCTCTATCCTCAAGCGAGAATATAGCAAAAGGTTCAAATTACTATATTTTCATTTCAAACATGTGGCAAAGTCTGCGGATTTGACAGGTTGGGTGTCAAAACAGGTCACTTTACAGGTTGAAACGGGTCACAACTCTAATAATCTGGAAATTTGTTTTTTTTCTTTTTTCTTTCTAGTTTTAATAATAAGTGTGTCAGATATATAAGCACTACTAGTAGTGAAGTTTTAAAGGAAATTGCTTAATTAGGAGTTTTTGTGCATTTAAAATACACTTCAGGTGGCACTCAAGTTTGACTCATTTTCGTTGAAGGTAACAATTTAACCGTAGGACCTGTCAACGATAAAAGATAACCAAAAATGTAAATTGGTCGAAATTGCCGGCCCTAGCCTGGCTAGGCAATGGTGATATTATTGGCTACCTATAGCAATCTTTACAACACTTGATTTTGATATCAGGCTATATTGGTCTATCCTGATAAAAATATGGGCAATGAAAGAGCTGCAGATGCTTTTAAGAAACTTCAAGACGCATATGAGGTACATATTCTTGTTTTTCAACTTTTCATATCACAATTTTCATTTTTATTCTCATATTTTGATGTATTAACCATATTCCGAATGTTTATTATTCTCAAAGGTGCTACTAGATTCTTCTAAGTGAAAAGCATATGATGATCAATTATGAAGGACAGATCTCATGACATTTATCCATAGATCTCCATCTCGTTATGCAACTCAAGGGTTTGCTAGATCGTCTCGAAATCCATCTCAAGGTTGCGGAAGATATCCAAATTATGAAGGTTATCCTAGACAGCGATATCCGTCTCAAAGTTATGCTAGATATTGATACGCATCTCCAAATGTTTAATCATCTATCACGTGAAACTTTTGTAAGGTTAATCTTTTTGCTAAACCATCTTCAAGTTTTTGGATATTTGCAGACATACGAACTAGTAAGGCTACCTTCGTGCAGTTTTCCTTGCTTTCTCGATCTGTTCGGTAAAAAGTAATGAGTACGCAAGTATTTTAGGGACACTTATTCATTATTAGTAGTTGTTTCGAAAGTCTATGCAATGTATCTTGTATGCAACTATTTAAGTCTTTTGTTGCACAATGATGCATGCTTATTGCTAGTAGTTGATTTAATTAGTCCAAATCAGTCAGCCGAAATGAATTATAAAAGAAAAAAGTAAACAAAAAATGTGTACCCTACAAACATTTATAAACCTTATCTCATGGAATGAAAGGAAGGTATCAGAAGTTAATGAGGACCTAGCACCCCAAATTATTGTTCGAGGCTAGGGGCACGCTGTTTTAATTGTTTCAAGGGTCACAATTTCTGTTTTATGGATGGTGGGTACGCAATCTTTAATTGTTATGATTGGTTACATTTCTTTTTTTGGACGTTTAATATATGTGGCTGCATTTTTAGAGAAAAAAAAAAAGAGTGAATAATACTCATTTTCTCAAGTTGTGTAGAAGAAAATCGTGTGCAAGTATCCTATTTAATGCCTTTCCAAAAAAATAAAAATTGTATTCAATTTAATAAAGTGTCTAATATTCATGAACACATCATATGCATGTAATATAACGGTAGTCTTTTAACATCGTATCATCGTAATCATGATCTATAGGGTTATAGTAAATGTACTCATGTATGTGTACAGAAATTCATCCTAAGAGATAGAGGGGTGTATTCATAGATCTGGGGAAGGCAAAGCATTTTCATGCTATTTAGAATAATTAATATTTTTTTGAGTAAATATAGAAAAAGAAATTAATAATGTCAATTAAAATCAATGATACAAGTGCTAAGTTTTATTGATAAAATAATAAATATTTTCAAAAATGATATTGAGAAATCTCATAATATAAACTTTTTAATAGAATATATTTTACTGTTTCAATACAAGCAATTAATCTACATAGAGTATTATTTATAACTAGTGAACAAGAGACTTGCAAATCATACTTTACTTCATCAATTAAATGGTTGATTGCTCCTTACGATCTTTACACTGCTTGTGAATACTTGATAATAATGAAAATATGATATAAAAATAAAATACAAATATCAGCAATATATTCTTAATGAAGATGATAACTTTTATTTATAGATGGAAAACCGTGGGGTGTGGCTCGGCGAGTTAGAGTTCTAGATCTGATTCTTTCTCTATCTTCTAATGTATATAGGCTTCTTATCGGTAATGTAGAGAATACTCTTCAGTTCCTATCAACTATTATCTTTAGCTTTATCACGAAGTCATTTGAAAAACGAACTTAAATAGAAGATAAAACTTATTCATTAAGTCTTTAGATATTATCTATAACTTTCAGATATTTTTATCTTCTGCTCGGAAAGTAAAAGTTATAACTCGGTGAGTATTTGACCCAAAATTTTTTGAATTTTCACTTTAACCCTTTAATTTTTTAAAGTTCTAATTATACAAATATGATCAAATTAAGTATCAAATCTACAACAATTAACTAAAATAATGAATAAACTAACTATAAACCTACATAAGAATATATATAATTAGTCACTAATCACCGATCAACTTTTATTGTTTTGCATTGTTTAGCCATTTTTTATGTTAATTTTGAAGATGTTATGTTCAGAGGAAGGTAGTGGCGATGATTGATTTGCTATCTAAGGTATACAAGTATAATGAGTGTGGGAAATTGGACCACTAGTGTAGATTTATTTGAGTGTGATTCGCAAAATGTTGGCATATTTTTACTTTTAAAAGTCAACAGGTGCAAAAAAAAAAGATTTACTTGAATGGACATACAAATTTAGGGTTTAACGGTTCAGATTATAGGATGCAATGTCAATCACAACAGGATAGCTTCAAAGAGGTCAATACAGAAGAATGTTAAAAACTAGAATGAGATGGAAAAGATTATCATTTCAATAGGATGCAACGTCATAATGTTAACTCACTTTTGTGAGCTTTGATAACTTAAACTTGCAAAATACAGCAATAATAAACTTTTTCACTCTTGAATGATTACGTAATCATTAGATAGCCTACAAACCCTAAAAATACAATTTTAACACGGAAATTTTATTTTGTATCCTATTAATTTTTTCTCACGATTTTACCTTACTTTATTGTGAAAATAGTCAAAATACATATGGACTAATTTTTCAACTTCCATTTTTTTCTCGTGTAGTTAAGAATCAATAATTTGATAATATAATTGAAATGAACACCCAAAAAGTCAACGAACTTATGTGGTCACGAATCAATGATCTAGTAACATAACCGAATGAACATCCCAAAAGTCAATAATCTTATATAGAGGTGTATCATCTATTATGCATTGCACGCTAACATGCGAATCATGTGTACCTAAATAAATAGCTAATTATTTGATTTCTTACAATTTAATATAAAGATTGCTACACGTCATCAAATTGTAACTAATAGGTAACGCCGTATTACGTATTTATGATTTAAAATAACGGGTGCACATCATTCCTTATCTTAAAAATCCATTTTTAGGTAATTTTAAATTCCTTGAGGAATAGCTGTCCCTTAAAACTATGACTTTGCATATTTTAATTTCGTGTATATAAGCACATGAACATATATATTCACTACATTATCTGGATCTCACTTTATTATTCTGCAATAAAAAAACTTAATACAACGTGATAACTCCTCTAGTTCAACGACCTCGTTAAACTAACGGGGTTAACGCATAAAGGGTTAAATATATTACAATGAACACACTTATACGTAATAGTATGTGACAACAATATTGATCAACTCATTGATCTTTCGCCACACGCTCAAGAACACATTTAAGGCGTTTGTTATACGTGGATGATTTCTCCAACGGTACAAGGTGCCCAGCATCCTTTATTGAATCCAATGTTGCATTCTCACCCAATTGCCTATTAGTGCGTAAAACAACATTATTACAATATTAGGTAATAAAATTAACCGGATGATATATATTGACAAGTGCAGTATGTGCTAGCGCTTGAGGGCTTCCAAATTTTAAAGACTGTTGAAATTGCTAAAGTTTCAAAGTCGAAAACAAATGATGGTTAAAGATATACTTACAAAGAATTTGGTCTCATATTTTATTCTATAACATATTATTGATTTGTTATAAATGTTAAGTTCGATCAACAATTCCCCTTGAATAATGTTTAATTCGAATAAGGGATTATATATATATTTGGAGGCAGCCTAAATATATCATTTTGTATTTTAGGTCATCCATATTTGAAAACGATTTTGTGAGCCACTCAAATTTGTATATTATTTTATGTATATCAAATTTGGCCAAAAACTCATTGAAAAAATATAAGAACACACAAAAACCCCTGTATTTCTTAATTAATAAGTTTTATTCAAATACGTGGATATTTATATCATTTTACACTTTTTGATGAGTTTTTTAGTCGGATTTGACATACATTGGACAACATATGAATATGAGTGACCTACAAAATTATTTTCAAATATGAGTGGCCTACAAAAATAAAAAAATATACTTGAATAACCTCCAAATATATAATCTCGACGAATAATAATATCTTACGAGTTACTTTTTTCTACTTAGTAAAAATGACAAGTAATTTTTTACATTAAAATAATTTTCATAACATTAATGAACTGTGCGTTCTATATAAATTATATCGGCACTACTTGTCTAATGCGACCCACTGGGCCTTCAAAATTCATTTACTGCCCTGAAAACTAGCTTCGTGAAGTTTTGTTTCAATATATGGAGCTTACGTTTTCATGGTCGTCGCAAGATCAAGCGTGAAAATCACGTCATATTCAGCCCACAACATATGTATCATCTACAATAAATTATTTAAAAAACAGGTTAGTGAAATTATCGTTTATGAAAAGTTGAACAAAAAAAATAAAAATGGCAAGTACGTATATTCAAAGAATTCTTACTACCTGAGAGAAGTTTGTATCGCTTGCTTCTTTGTCAGGAACAACTAAAGCTTCTAACAGTTCGTTTCTCTCTTTACGATTAGTAAACATCGTCTACAAATTTCAAAAGATAATTAACAATTATTCAACAATATAGAGACTTTTTTTTCACGATTTATGTGAAATTTTACGATTCCAAAAATTGCGAAAAAGGCTAGGTATACCTCAAGAATGTCTTGATAAACAAAATCAGGAAGCCATGGGAGTTTATGAAATCCAGCAGAAAACATCCTTTTCAACCCTTCTACCGTTTCGGGCATCAAAAGGTCCGACCATTTTGAGATACCAAGTCGTTTATACGAATCAAGGCTAATGGATTCTGTCAGCTCTATGACGGTGGAAGACATGACCACTGACTTGACCAATTTCGGGTACATCTTAGCCATCTTGAACCCAACCATCCCACCATAACTTAACCCAACCAATGTCACCTTCTCAACTCGTAGCTTCTCCAACCCTTTAGCAACAAACATCGCTTGAAAACTAGCCGACCTTTCTTTTCTATCGGTGATTGAGCCCCCGAAGAACAAAAAGTCAGGCACGTATACTGAATAATCCTTGGTTAAGGCCAAAACTTGTAAAAACCATGTGAAAATACCATCTAACCCGAAAGAATGAAGAAGTAGTACCGCGGGCTTGGTGGGTGGCATGTAAACAATATCTCCGGCATCATTTTGGGTGACGGTTTCTTTTGGAACCCAAATATTCATCAAGGTTCCGGGCTCTATTTCTATAGTTTGCGGTGTTAACCCTGCTAGTTTTACAAGAGTGTGAAGTAGAGGGGTTAACACCACAATTATATTTCCCATTTTTCTACTTGTTTCAAATTTGTTGATGCCAAATTAAGGTGATATCTTGATAATGTGTTGAATATGTTCAAGTGTGTGTATATATATATAAGAAAAGTGTACAACAAAATCAATATCAAGCAGTCTAAAATATATTAAAAACCGTCTTCATTAAAGTGAATGTCAGAAAGGTGCCGATTAATTGAATCGTACATGCGTATACGTGTTTATAATTTATTCTATACGTCGTTTGATCTCGCATGTAGTAATCTTCGTATTGACTTGAAAGAATTTATTTCGTTAATATAATATACGCGATACGCATTTTAATTTATGTATATATGCGCATGCGATCCGCAAGGTGCAATATGTATAATATGTAAGCTCTTCAACGCTCTTGTGATCGAGTTTTGGGGTGTTAACTTTTTTTTTTAAAGTATTTTCACCATTATTATTGTAACGTAAACAAACGGTATGTAGTTATCCGATTAATTAATTTAGCGGTGTATAGTGTATGTTTTTAATGTACTTACGTACCGGTGGCAACTTCAATATATATTAAACACCAGAATAGTAAATAGGAGAATTTTGATACCATTTAATTTTCTTCTAAATGCACAGCTTGAGAAAATAATTGAGTGGAAGATAATGCCAAATCAAATTCAAAGCCATTTGGACACGTGAGATGAATTACATGTGACATTTTGAAAGGCAGATCAGTTGGCTGCGTGCTGTTAAGTAGGGGTAGGTTCGTATATTTAATTTGTCTTACGTAGCCTGCGTGGTCTTTATTTTCAATGATAATGAAATTGTTTTGCTGTTAAAATTAGAAAAAAAGAAGAAGGATATTATAAAATACTAACGGAATGTTCGCGTACGTGATATAACGGGTAAAAAGTTGAGCTTCATATCTATTCGATATGAAGTATTAAATTGAAATTAAAATTTAATAACGATATACTTAGATATGATTTTTTTTTTAAAGAAAATCACCTTTTATTTATTAATATGTTAATATTTTCACTTCGTTCTCACTTTGCATTTATAATTGGTATGTTTCGTAACTTCTTACGTTATAAAAGTTATGTCAAATAAATACATCAAATATTTAAGGGGATAAAAGTATAATTATATAAAAAGAAATTAAGATCTCTAGATTTCAACGGGTAAAAAATTTATAAAAAATTTAAATTTTTTCATGAAATTATATTTTAACTATATATAAAAATAAAGATTGATGATAGCAGACACATTAAGCATAAAAAGAATTAATAAAGATGCGGTCAAACAATCCAACTAGGTATTTAAGCTAATCCATCTGGTACAGAGATGATCAATAAATAAATTAAAAAAATGTGAGTTCGAATAGTTGAGTTAGTTAAATATATATGTGACGCTTTATAAGAAAAATTAGACTGCGTTACTCATTATTAAAAGCATGATTCTTACGAAGCGGTAAGCTACATTTAAGGTACGAATAGCCCCTGACCACATGTTCATTTGGTCTGAAAATTATAATTTTTTTATAATCAACTTATTTACTTTGTTGGTTATATGGATTCACAGAACTTGAAATACCAGTTCTAAACAAAATAAACCAATTTATATATGTTATTAATAGTATTATTTCAGTATTTTGTAATATAATATAATTACAATGATAATATAAAATACGTGATATAGGTCTCTCTTGTAAATAAAATACGTGATTAAATAAAATATGTGATACAAATCATGTTTAGCTAGCGTCAGACCTCGCGCATAGTAGCGGGTGAAGATTTCGCATTTTGACGTTGAGAGATAAATATTTAATGATATCTGAATGCAATAATAATTAATACTTCTCTAATGAAAGTGGTTTTTTATAATACTTTAAACTATTATAATTGTAAACTCAAAAATGTAATATAAAAGAAGAAATAAGATTTTTAAATGTATTATTTTAATAATATTAACTGAATTATTATTTATATATTTAATAAGTGGAGGGATAAGTAGAGAAATAATATGATAATTTTAGATATTATTATTTAAAGATCGAAGGTTATTTAAGATTTACAAAAAAAGTGTAAAATAATTAATAAAGATTATAGATACCGTATCTATATAATTAATAGAGATTATAGATACCATATCTATCATATCTTGTTATTATATATATATATATATATATATAAAACATCAGGTTTTCGATCCCCGTGTTATTGACTTTTAGGGCGTTTGGTGTTTTCACGATCATTATTGTGATTGTTAAAAGAATGAAGATCCTGTTAGGTATTGAATATTTGAATATACAAATTAATACAGAATATAACATACTCCATAGTCTGTTTATTCAATCACACGAATTAAGTAGACAAAACTCTAATCTAACTTATGTCCATTAATCCTCCCCAGAGCGATTAAAAATAAAAATTATACATAAATGTTAGTATAAATATAAATAAGTGAAACAAAAATTGTTGTTTGACAGTAACAAAGGAAGCTAAGAGCATGAGTGGTAGATAAAACGGGTAATCTTTGTAACAAAATCTTTTTGTATGTATTAATCTTTTAAAAATTCTATTATATACATCGAAGTTACTAATCACACCGTTTATTATATAACTGGAAATTGAAATTTTACGCATGTACCACCGATTATTTCTTTTTTGTCCATGTCATACGTCACCTACGTGCTACAAAGAAATATATTAATTTAACGAACTTTAAAAATATACAATTCATTTTGTAATTTAAAATAAGAGTTAACCAAATCCCCAAATTATTGCATTTGCAAACCCTTCTTCTCTAGTTTTAGCATCCCCTTCCCATCACTAGACTAGCCCCAACCTCCACCTTACACAACCACTTTCTTCCTCCATCAGCGTATCACCCGCTAGCCACCACCAACCAGACTGCCACCACCCCGGCGTTACCACAACCTGATTTGCACGTACACTACAAGAAAACAACCATTTAGAGATGTGTTTAGCGACATCATATACAATGTTGTTAAATTGCGAAAGTCACATCCTTTGCAAATGACGTACCGAGTGACGTTGAATTACATTCTAGAGAATTATGTCCTAGAAATTGACGTTAACTGCGTCATCGATTTTGCGACATACATCAATTGCCTCGCTAATGCCGTCTCTATGGTCTTCGACACCTCTTTGTTGTCGCTAACTGCGTTTCTGAGTTCGCCACATTCTTACACAAGACTCCACACTCGTCTATATTTTTGCGACATAAGTGAAGATGTCGCATCACAAGTCGCAAAATTGCTACACATGATATGGCAGTGAATTATAATCCTAAAGGTATTATTTTTAAAAGAAGCTTTAACAATCCTAGTTGAGTAATTTTATATACTGATCATTGGCAAAAAGAGAATACTAGTAACGTCATTACAAGAAAAAGAATACTCGTATGATGATAAGAGTTGAGATATTAATAATAGTAGTAGACCAACAAAAAACGAATAGTAATAAAACGTAAACATCACGACCGTCGGAATCTACATCTCGCCTTTCTTTAAACCACCGCCGTATTTTTGAAAATCGTTTTCCGGCCACGGCTCCCCAATTCGTTTCTAAAGCTTCATATTTGTCAAGGTTAAAAAGACAAGTCAATGTATAATAAAGAATTTTTGAAAGTTTATCTCATATAATAAAAACTTTTAAAATTAAATCAATACAATAAAAAAAATTCCAAGTTTAACGTATAACATACAATTATCACATAAAAAGTAATAATAGGCTGCAATCCAACTGGCTTAAGGGTTGCGACAAGCTTATTAGCGGAGGAAAGGAAAGCAGCAATCTGGAAAAGAGAAATAATATGCAAGATTCTAATCCGATGTTAAACAACGAAAAAGTAAGTATACCTATAACTATCCCAATAATTAATATACCTTCGACAGCTACCATATGTTTGGAAGATTATGTTGGCTTCAACTTCTCTTCGACTTTCAAAACCCCAACAATAATCATAATAGACTCGACTTTAATTACAATTTTCTATATAATTCATTTTGGCTCTGTTGATGTGTCCATACTTGTTCATCGTTACAGGATATTATTCGTAATAATTTTCTATTTTTCCTTGACTTTCTTTATAAGCTTTCTTATTTTATTCATAAAATTAGAGTAGGATTCTAGATTGATGAAGGTCATAACTTAAATATTTTAGCGATAAACATTTAATTATTTTGTGAAATGTGGGAGTGGCAGAACGATTAGCTTTATATAACCACTATCTAGTTTACTCTTCATAAACCGTATAATTTAATAGATATTAAAATTTTCTAAAGAGCCAATCATTTTTATTAACACATTTATTGAATTACTTTTGAAATAGGTGTGATGCACGACCGCATAATACAATAGTTAAACTTACGTTTGAAAAAACATAATAATCCTAAATATTACTTGTTCGAATTATTGTTTGAATATGAGATTAATTGTAAAGCGTACCCGACCGTTGAATCGAATTGAATAGTGGGTTTGTGATTAATCCATTTGTTTATACGATTTGAATTTCTCTAATATGATGATGGAAATAAGTTTAGAGAAAATATCAATGCCAAAATCTGTACACAATCATGAATCACACCCATATTTATATGTATGTGTATGATTACCAATTTCTCCATCACCAATTGACAATTATAACTCATGAATTCTACATATTGTCACATTTAGTCCGTACACTTTATATTAGATGACGTGGACCCATAAATATAATTAGATCACTTAAGGTTTAAACTATGTATTAGTAATATATATATCTATATATAATACGGTTAAATAACACAACACATGTACGTCTACACGCTCGTATACACTTAAAACTATGTATGTACGTAATGTGTAGTCCACATTCCAACATTTTCCCACTTAAACAGCACAATCATATACTTACATAATAAAACAATTACCGTATGAAAAATTACTAAAATCAATTACACGTGTAAATAAGCTTAAAGTATGTCATCTAAAATCTTGCCAATTAGTCTCACTAACACAAGGAGCAAGGGAGCAGTCGTAGCCATTTTGCAACTAAACCCACGATCATCACATATGCTAGCTTGACCAATTGATGTAGATCAAGTGTAGACATGTAACATGAAAATTACATCTAAAGTGATCTATACATGTCTATTTTCAACTAGTACAACCTTAATTAAATGAGATCGGAGTTCAAAGTTAACCATAACAAAACTGAATGACCCAAATTAGATAAATGGATAATTTCATGACATTGAAGTTTATGATGAGCATAAGTACACAATACAAACTATTATGAAATAAAATACCATCAATTAACTTTACACCCATATGATCAACATGTTATAAAAAAAGCCATGGGTGGATGCTTTTGTTAGCGGATTCGCAAGCATGGAGTTTCTCCTTATATGTTCAATACTTACTTATCATATAACCACTTGAACTTACTGTAATTTTTTTTAAAGTAATGTAAGCTATTCCTTGTGAAGATATGGACATAAAGTTTAGACAATAATTTCATTTTTCGGAAGATACAAGAATGACGTATTGGACTTTTGATTATTTGTCACGTAGAGAAAGCATCCGCATAGGAAATAACCTATTCATGTTTAGTTATAGTTATATAGAAGGAAGGAAAGGGAATAAATAAAACATTAAAAAGTTATACTAATTGCATCTAACAATCATTATCAAGACCTCTAATTTCAGAGAAAAATCCGATTGCATTATAGAAATTTCCAAAAAGTACTCCCCAAACACCTAATGAACCAGAATAACTAGTCCAAATTTAAGTATCACTTACCAATTTAAATCATACTCCTTTCAAGAAATTTATGTGTTGTTGAGCTGTCTGAAAAAATCTATCATTTTTTATGAAAATTAAAAAATTAGAATATGTTCAAATTAGTTATTATCTAGAAAACATTTCTAAAAAAAGAAAAGTGAGTTTTCTAATTTATTAGATAACTTGAAAAAGTGATACTTATACTTTTCTATTCTTTTCTTTTATAACAAAAATCACGCTTTTCTACTTTTTTACATTACTACACGCAAAAATTACCGTTTTCTAATTTATAGCAACTCAGTTTTTCAAATTTTCAACACTACTCTCGAGATGGAAAATGTCTTCAAATTTTTTAGAAAATTAGAGAAAAAAGTTACAATTTTTTTTTTTTCACATTCAAACACACCCTTAAATTTTAATAATTGTTTATGTCAAATATAAGTCAAATTATCATAAAAATAACATGAAGTTTAAAGTTTGACAATATGGTAAAATATATTAAATTCTCGTAAAAAATAGTGAAATTTATATCTAAAAGTTAGACAAATTTCATTGAAAGAAACAAAGTATTCAGTTATAAAAAAAATTCACTACTTCTTAATGATTGAACTTTCAATTCTATATGGGTCATACATTTACAATTTTACTTATAGATTAACTAATGTTTATCGTAAAAATCAATTTACGTTGATATGATAGGGGTGCATGTCTTGTATTGGTAAATTTTATGGTGCTTTTTTTTACAGTTTATCGTTGTTTACAAAATACAAATCAAATACTACATCATTCTAAAGTCATTGTCCATTTATCTATTTTGCTGTGTATTAAGATAAATGTCTATCTTAAAATTTCACCAAGATTAAAATACTTTTTAAAAGTAAAAATCAAATTTTGATAATGATAGTGTATTTATTTTTATTATTACCTTTTATTTGTTAACAATAAATTGAAGCCTAAAAAAATACTAAAGTAAAGGGATTTATAATTATTCAAAAATATTGTCACATCAGCGCCACATCATTTTCACACTAAAATCACATTAACACTCATTTTTATATGTATTCATCACATTGTTTTTCACACTAAAATTGGACCACATTTAAACACTTTTTATTTTTAATAATAAAATATACACACACAACATAAATAAAATAATAATAAATGTGACTATCACCCAAAGTGATTGTCAGCCTTTTGAAAACCACCAAGTTGTAACCAAGTTGAAGAAAGAGTGATCACATCAAAATAGTTTTTGATCATTTTGTGCCACCTCCTTCCACTCTCTTCACCCTAAGTATTCCTTCACAATTAAAAATAACTGTTATTGAAATTCAAGCCATACGACAACTCATGTCAGCCTATAAATAAATAAAGTCTTGTAACGTTGACATAGATTAAGATTTAACTAACATACTTTTAGAAAGTGGAATATAAATTAGTTGTAGAAGGTAGTGAACTGATGATGTGGTTGGTATGGATATTGGCGTATGTTTGATTTGACCACATCGGATCCCTACCCCCAAAGACAGACAAAGTCAGCCCCCACCCTATCCCCACTTCAATTTCTTGTAATAGAGTTCATTCACCGTCTAACGATCGATTGTTTGATAATATTATCTGTTTTAATATTAAAAAATGAGTTTTGATTATTTTTGTATTAAATATAATAATAAAAAAATAGTAAAATAAAATGAAAAGGTGAAAAAGTAAAAAGTAAAAAGGTGAAAAAAGTAAAAAGAGTATGGAGTGAAACAAAGAGAGACAAAGTTTTATCAGAAAACCACTCCAAATGTCACAATGTACTCGGATTTATAACTTTTTATCTTCTCTAGTTTTCATTCCCAACTTTAAGGCTTGTAATTGCATGCCAAACAGTCGTTTTAATTCCCAAATCCACAAAACAAACGTATCCTCATTCGTTCAGGACCAGTTAGCGTTTCCATTTTTCGATCCATTTTTTCCTCCTCCTCATCATCACTGGTAAATCAACTCTATATCTATATCTATATCTATATCTATCTACTAGTATTTATATATCTATACATCTATACATATGTACTATTACAAATTCGAATCTTTACATGCGTTGTTTCTGTTTAACAGTATGATTCACCGCTAATTTTAAGGTTTCCAGCTCGTTTTGTATCTAATTAGGTTTAGTTAGAATTGAAGTTTATTAAATGTACTTCATTGCTTTATTGTAGTTGTAGTGACGATAGTATTACAACTTTGACTACTTACTAGGTCTAAATTCTGAATAAGGATTTTGAATTAGTGTTGATAATATAATTGGAACTTTATCTTAAGCAGTACATGTACATATAATTGTCGCCCTATGTTTGTAACAACTTGACATATCACATATACTAGGTTTGAACTCAGTGTATTACTTGTGTTTTGGTGGAACAGAGGGTGTAAATGTTAAGTGGATGTGTATGGATTTATGCTAAATGTCTACTTAGGGATAAGTGTTAGTAACTATGCTTTGGATTTTGGAATTCAGTGGATGATTTTATGGGTTGTGAGTGGTGACTGAGATCATCATTTTACTGGCCTTGGTGCTTCTTTCTAATTTCCAAGTTTTGGATGATGTTTTGTTTGATCATGGAATCAATTGTGGTCCACTTAGTTATGTTAGTCTATGCGCTAAACCGAAGGGAAGGTGAAACTAGGAATTTGTTTTGTTTTCAAACAAAAATATTGGAGCTTAGAGTTTAGTCATGATTTTATTGATAAGATGTCAAAGTATATTGAGTTAAAAATTTCATTTTGTTGTTGTGATATACGGTGCTAGAATTTTTTAAGATGCAGTTATAGGACCCATTTAATTGGAAAAAGGTAAACATGACCGATGACTCTCAAACAGTGTTTGTGCAAGATGCACGAAGGTTCGAAGGGCCTAGGTGTGCAATATGAGATGTACACTAGGCGAGGTGCACGAATTAAAAACTGAAACTCACAAAACTAATCCAAATTCACTAAAGTTGCCATCAATTTTGGAATGAACGAATACTCTTATTTCAAACAAATTCAATCATAACAAAAAGTTTGCCACATAGTCAAGAAACTAAAATAACACCTAAGCATACAACAAGTAAAAGAACAAGCTAAAAAGTTAAGGACCGTTCCTACTTATTGCGGTCAAGAGTACCCAATTCATTTTGAAGATTACATACATCAAAACCACCCTGTAGTTATTATTAGGATTCTCTGCTTCAGACTCTTGCTTCTTTTTCCTCCACATCCTTGTAAATAGATGGATGACAAGTTCGTTGGGTACCAATGAATTCTTCCTTTGCAACATGATGAATTGAATCTGAATGTGTCCTAGTGCTATTAATTTGCTATGGATCACTCGGCACTAGGTGAGAAAGCACTGTATTGTGTATCCTTGTCCAATGAGTGTATTTATAAATAAACTAAAAATTACATATATAGTTATCATTCTGTCAAGTGAATGAAAGTTCTACAACCTAAAAGGTTCTCGTATGGGAATATGGGATTCAAGTAGCTGTTTCATTGATCTTTCTTTCACTAATTTTTACGCATATTCATCTGTACTCAGGGGTAGGGTAAACGGAGGAGCTTTTTCCCTGTTTAGGTTACCCAGGGAGGGCGAGTGTTTTTACTCAGATGTATGCGGTCTAACCGGGATATCCCGGTGACCGTTTCCGACCCTTTCCCTGGCCACCCAAGATTTGCAGCTAGTGAGGTTTGAACCTGATACCTCTCGTGAGGATTTCAGGACACCAATCACTAGGGCATCTTGATGATGGTTTCCCTGGCCACCCAAGATGTACTAAGGTTTAGATGAATTCAATATTATAGAAAAGCTTGACTAGCAACAATTATGATGTAGGAGCTTTTTTTATTGAATAACTTTTAGTAACTAAAATAAAATCGGCAAAAAAGTTCTCTACAAAATAACTGTACAGTTATAACTCTAATCGTAGTGCCTTACTTGAACTCAGTTGCAGAAAACTTCAGTTTTGTAGAGGATGGGTTTATTGGTAAACTGTACAAGAGTTCAATGATATTCATGTTTTAACTGCTACCTCTGTCGTTCTAACATGTGTTGTTGTCTTGGCCTTGTGTTGTCTTTACAGGTCTAATTGTTTACGTGAATTCCCCTTCTTCAAGACTCCGATGACAGAAAGCAATTAGACATTGATTTGCCTTAACTTGTTTCAAAGTGGCTTACTGTTTCGTAATCAATGGCTCGGAAAGGAAACCATGAAAAGAATGGGCTAGATGGAAGCACATCAAATCACAAAAAAGGAGATCTCCAATCGGGGTCTGTAATGCCAAATAAAAAGGGAAAGGGGAGTGTAAGCAACATCAAGGTTGCCAAGGAAGAACTTTCAAGTGATACACAAGCAAGTACATCTGTGACAGAGGCCCTTTACAAATCGGATCATGTTAAAAATGAGAAGAAAAGAACAAACAAATCTGAAAAACCTAGTAAAGTAGATATTCGTGGTAGAGCTGTTACATCTGCTACAGAGCAATCAGGACTCCGCAACGGTACTTCTGAAGATTCCAGTTCTAACATGTCAACAACGGGAAGTTCTTGGTTGGAAGAAGAGAAGTGGGCATCAGCAAATGGTATTCAAGGATCAAAGAATCGAAAACGTAGAGTTGTCCACTCTGTAAATGGATTTGATGAGGATGGTCTACCAGAAAGTGTAGAGCTTCCAGAAACCTTGGGCGTTAGGTACCTGAAGACTATTATGTCATCTGTCTCACAGGCCTCAACTGAGTGGTTGGAGAGACACAAACCGTTACTTGATATGATAGTAACCAAGTCATTAATCTCTCGTGATTATGTTAGAATGAAAATTAAGCATGCTTACCCAATTGTCTTAAAATGGCTCGCACATTTCACCAGCATATTGCTTGTGCTACTAATGGTTTGGTTGGATTGCACCCTTAGAGGCATAGACTCTGTTATACGCATGGGGACAACATCATTCTTCACAGTTATATGGTGCAGCATCTTTTCGGTGGTTGCAATGATGGGAATGCTCAAGTTCATTATTCTTGGGGTAAGCGTACTTGTTTCTTTTTGCAGCTTATTTATTAGTCATCTTCTTCAGAATTATCAGGTTTAATAAAAAGATGCAATATTTATTTTTTAAGTCCTATACATGCTATTTCTACAAGATTTCTACATAGTGAAGTCTGAGGTAGTTTAGATCTGAGTGGTCTCCTGGTTTGGGTGTTTGTATGTTTGGTATATGAGTTATTGCAATGAACTTAGTTAGATCAAGAGGTAACTTAATTTTGGTCGTGGCTTCTAGTACATTTAGTTAAGAATGCAGCACCGGTAACAAGGTTTAGGATGGTGACTAGGAATTACTTAATTTGTCAGATTTGAATACTACTCGGATATGACCATTGAATATATATATATATATATACATCTTTGTACACACACACACAGAGAAGTGTAAGTTATATGTTAATACGTCACATTGTGCTCGAACTTTCCCCCATCTCATCCAAGATACAAAAATGATGCACTAGATGCTCGAAACCTAATAATGTGAGAGTGTGTACCTATGTAGTGGTGGAGATAGAGGGGGGCTGGAGAGTGCTCCCCTCCCCCTCTCCAGCCCAACTAATATGAACAATGTTTAATCCATCTCAAAACCCGCTGCACACCCAAGTAATTCGTAAATTGATGTATTCTTTTATCAAATTGTTTCGTTTTTCTTTAACTATTCTCCACAGGATAATTTTTTCACGTTGAGCCTCTTTTGATTGGAAGAAATTACTTCCCCTGTTTTTGTTCATTATTTCAGAATTCATATATTTATTTATAAACATCATAGTTGCAATTCTCATTAACAACATGGTGAAACATCGTATTATTGTTATTATATATATAGTATAACATAATTATATTAGCTACTTGTTTGAGATCTAACATGCTAAACCTGGAGCAATTGGAGCTTGTTAATTAGATATGTTGCTTTGATAGTATATTGAAAAAAAAAATTGGTTTAGTGCTTTTTGTCCCTTTATTATTTTATGGATTCTTGTGGTTTTGCGTTGAATCATTGGCAAGAAAGGAAATATTAATTCCTTATTCAAGAGAAATGATGACGTTCATCTTAATTAAAAATGAATCGGTGCTAATGGCCTGTTCTAATATTTGGCATATGTTTGTGTCAACATATAGCTTATTTGCACTGTCAATGAAATTTTATGACTGCATATTATTTAAAGATAAAACGATTTGGTGTATTGATAGGAAGCACATATGAATTTTTTCATGGCTCTTCTGATAGTCGACTCTCATGGTTTTTACAGGCCATAGTTGCTTTAGTAGCACTTTTTGTTGGGTTCACTATTGGTCTTTTGTTGCTTGCTGTTTCTGGAATTGTTTTCCTTTGGATGTATGGAAGCTTTTGGACAACTTCAATCGTCCTTGCCTTTGGTGGTGAGTTTTCAAACACTTCACTTAACATGTTTAACAATGTTTTTGTCTGGGGACCTTTTATGCATTTGATATTGATTTCTTCAATTCTGTAATATGCAGTAATGTCATTCGCGTTGAGCCATGAGCGCCTTGCACTGCTAATAATGACTGTGTACTCTGTATATTCTGCATGGATGCTGGTTGGATGGCTTGGCATTGTTTTAGCTTTCAATCTATCATTTTTCTCAAGTGATGGTTTTATATTCTTCTTGAGGAATAACATGAATGAGCAAAGAAGACCTAACAGTGTTCCTGAGCAAACATCTGGGATGCAAAGTGGACCAGGTGTGTTCAATGGTGAGGAAGGACGTGCTTCCTCCACTGATGGGGGGACCAATCCACCAGTTGACCGTGGCTCTGGGGTACCTTCAACCAGTGGGTCTGATTCTGAGTTAACATCTGAAGATGAAGTTGTTCGATTATTAAACTCGGCAGATCACTATTCAGCACTGGGTTTGTCTAGATTTCAAGAAATTGATGCAACTTTTCTCAAGCGGGAATACAGAAAAAAGGTATACGCAAATATTTGCCACCATTGGTTACACTTTTTGCCTATATAGGCTGTTTCATTTATTGGGTATTTTATAGAGAAACGGATGCATATGATAATTTGTTAACTCTCTCTCACATTATGTTTTGAAACTAGGCGATGTTGGTTCATCCTGATAAAAATATGGGCAATGAAAGAGCTGCAGAAGCTTTCAAAAAACTTCAAAACGCATACGAGGTACTATTTCTTGTTTCCAACTTGGCTCACAATGATTACCTATATATTGTTGCATGTGTATTTACCCTTTTTTTAGTGTATTGACTTTAGTGCAAAACTCTATATCTCTCAAGGTTTTGCTAGATACTTCTAAGCAAAAAACATATGACGATGAATTGAGAAGGGAAGATCTTTTGAATTATTTCCGAAGATTTCAAAATGCTACTCCAAAGGTTTGGCTGTCTATCCGCTTTTACTTTTGTTTGGTTTTTTTCCGTTTAACAAAAGCATGTTGTCACATTGCATCTATTTGCAGACCTCTTACTTTAGTAGGTGAGGAATTGTACTTTACATGCAACTTTGATTATAAAAGGCTAAATTTAATGTCAGACATATTTAGTTGACTTTAAAATTATTGTTGTAGAAGTATAACTTGCATTCAGCTCATATTGAATTATTAATGATAAGCAACAATTCTAAATATAAGATATCTATTGCTCATCCCTTAAATCAATGGGTGTACTTGTAACTTGGGAACCTCTATTTTACTTTCATGGAAAATTGAACCACAGATGGTATGTTAGTCACGTAGAATAAGATAAATTAAAAATAGGAAGTGTTGCACTGTTGCCTTGTTTTCGGGTCAGGAATGTGTAATTTACCCTGCTACTGCAAGTACACGAAAAAGTAAAGAAAAGCATCCATAAATCAACATAGCAGTTTATCTATATTAGAGAACTATGGTCAATATTTAGAGTGTTAGCTAAATCGGTATGCAATTGTCATGTGGTTGATGGTAGCTTCATATTATCATATTACTTAGTTTCATTAGATGAATTAATTTAACTTCCAACTATATATTTCAGCTTCCTATTCATGTTTTCCAAATTGTCTTGCATCCTAGCGTTGTCACACAAGATACAACTGTATTAATCTGGACGATAGCTTTTTAATCTAACAAATATAAAAGTTTCAGAACAAACGACATGGGTTTTTCGGATCTACATTTGGAGGCACGGAAGTTCATGCGAATGATCCATTGGGAGAGTCGAGGCGAATTGCATGTCAAAAGTGTGGAAGTTTTCACATGTGGTTTTACACCAAAAAGACAAAATCTAGAGCCAGATCGTGCCAGGTATCGATTGTTTGTACAAATCTTAATTCTGTTTGATCTGTTCTTTAATAATTACTCATATCTCATGTTTTTTCTTTCCTCTGTTAACTTTGAAGGACTGTAAAGACTTCCATCCAGCAAAAGATGGGGACGGTTGGGTTGAACAATCATCCCAACCGCTTCTTTTCGGAGTATTCCAAAATGTATGTGAGCATCGTTGTTACTTGTTTGCATGTGGCATTTGGTTCTTGGTTATCAAGAATTGCTCATGTTATTTATTGCTAATAATGTGCAGGTAGATCCACCTCATGCTTATGTTTGTGCAGATAGCAAGATATACGATGCCACAGAATGGTATCTCTGCCAGGTAAAGCTTTATTTGCCTTGTTTAAATGATGCCACAGAACAAGAGATTATATTGTTATATACAGTGTGAAGAAACTCCATTAATATGATGGGGCATTATTAGCTATCTTGATGTGGTCTATAAGTCTATTGTTAAAGATAATCTATATGTATATGAAAATTTGGTATTCTCTCTGTTCCATAAAATTGCAATGCTTTATTGGAAACTTAATTTTTTAGAAATCATGGACTGTTGATGAAATTCTTAAATTATCCTTCAATAATTGCAAAAGATCTAGTATACCAAATTGTATAGCATGAATAAATTGTAATGATGTCAAATGGGAATTTCTGCTTGGAAAATTAGCCAAACAAAACAAACGTTTAAAATTCTCACGGGACATACCAAAGTAGCAGCAGATTCGCCCAAAAAAAGAAGGAAAAAGCAGAAAGAAAAAAAAAAGAAAATGTGACTTTGATAGGCCTGTATGCTTCTTGTGGATATAGTACAATGAAAGAAATTGGCAGTTTGACTTTGAGGACATGCCTATGACCTTGTATGTTTTAAAATTATTATTATTATTATTGTTGTTGTTGTTGTTGTTGTTGTTGTTGTTGTTGTTATTATTATTATTATTATTATTATTTAGCTTTTCATTTTTTTGGAAAGGCACATATACTGTTTCAAAAATATGGTACAGATCAGAAACCTGCATTTTATCTGGTTGGACAGATTATACTATCGAATGATGGTTGTATTTCCACTTGACTTGAAAGCTAAGAGCCAGCAGAGTATGTTATTTGTATAAGACAAACTAATTTAATAAAATTTCCCAAAAAAGTTAAATGCATTTCTCTTTCCTGGAGCTGGAAGTTGTCTATATGAATCCGATATTTTGTACCCTATACTTGATTGGAATAAAGGGAGCCCTGTCATTTCCTAATTAATGGCAGAAATAATTGGGGACCTTGTGCTCCAGTTGTAGTTCTCTATTGCGTGATCCATCTTTGACATATGACCTGATTTGATTGCAGGGAATGAGATGTCCTGCCAACACACACAAACCAAGCTTTCACGTGAACACAAGTGTAATGTCAAAGCACAGTAACAGCAAGGGACCAAGCTCAAGTCATAGAGGAGGTGGGATGCCAAATATGGACGAAACTCTGACTGAAGAGGAGTTCATGGAGTGGTTACAAAATGCTGCTCAATCGGGAATGTTTGATAATTTTGCAGCCAATGGAGGTTCAGATATCCCTTCAAATAGCTCCACAAATGGGAGTGCTAGTAATGGAGGTGGTGCTGGTGGCAGCAATAGCAGTAAAAGAAGGAAGAAAGGTAAGAAGTGGTGAGAAATTAAACTTGATAATGTATATGGGCATGAAATAACTTTTTTAAAATGGGAATTCAAGTCACAGGTAATAGTTCATTTCAACATTTGCCAACTGAGTTGACAACTTTATTACTTGGGAAAGAAAAGATTCGAAGCGTAAATGTCTTAAGGGACTCATGTCCTCAAAGTCTCAAACGTTCAACCAACTTACTTTAAAATGAGTCTGATTGGGATTATACTTTAATGGGTCAAGTGTGTCGAATTAAAAAAAAAAAAAAAAACATACCAACAAGGGAAATGAGTCAAATGGGTTGAAAGTTGGCCAAAGTTCTTAACACATATGATACATCGTTCTGTTCAAACGGTTTGATTATTATTGAGAGGATAGTTATGTGATAATATTTTATTCACTATTTGACTAATTGTTTATAGAGAATCTTCATAGTTATGATAAAAAAACGTTCTGGTCAACCATCCCAAATAGCCCCCATCTACATTGTCACTTCTATATATAGTGAATATCTTGTGTCTACTGAGATTAAGGCACTTGTTTAAGCTAATGGAGTAAATATAGAAACGGACCAGGACCAGTTAGGCTTTTCAACATCTTGGTTGGGACCTGTACTGGTCTAGATCGGTCTTTTGACAGGAACCGATCAAGACTATGATCAGTTAGACCATTATTAGGCTTTTCTACGTCTTGGTTGGGACCTGTCCTAGTCTAGTTCTGTCTTTTGACAGGATACTGAGTCTTGAATATAAGTTATAGAATGTAGAATGGTGTTCCTTATTTTGCAATGTCTATACATCAAAGAAAAGCAAACCGTAGTACCAGACTAGAGATTCAAGAGAAAACAATCACATGCAGTTAAATATAGGGTTAATAGACAAATTCGTTACTGTAATTTGCGAAAATGTTCATATATGTTTCTATACTTTGAAAATGTTCATATAAGTTACTGTAATTTAGGAAAATGTTCATATGAATTACTGTATTTTACAAACATGTTCATATGGGTTACTATACTTAAAAATGTTTATATGAATTACCGTACTTTGCGAAAATGTTCATATGGGTTACTGTACATCTAATTACCTATCAAGGAAAAAATGTCTTGGTGTACTATGTTTCCCTCTTAGTATTAGTTGTTGGAGGGACATAAACTATATTTATAAAGTGAATTTATTTTTAAATTCTTAAACACTTGTATTAATTAGATGTACAGTGACTTATGTGAACATTTTCGCAAAGTACAATAATCCGTATGAACATTTTCGTAAAGTACAGTAATCTATATGAACATTTTCAAAGTATAGTAACCCATGTGAAAATTTTCACAAAGTATAGTAACGAATTTGTTTATGTCCTGATCGGAAAAAGAATGAAATGCTTAGCAACACTACGGAGATTAATAAAGGTTTAATCATCAAATTTTATTTTATTTTCATTTTAATATTTCAATTTTTCTTTAGTGTTTTAACACTTTAATTTATAGATTGATCAAGATTTAATTATTTTAGTTTATTTGACCGTTTAAAATAACCTTTTGATAATTAATTGATCATGTATTATTAATTATGTAGATATAAATTTAAAAATGATTTTATCCTTAAAGTTTTATTAAATTTTCAGTTTAATCCTTCAAAAGTTTTTTCCTCATAATTTATGCCTTTAACTTAGTGTTTACAAAATTTTTATTGTTTACTATTTAAAGTTTATAAGTTTAAAAGCTAATTACTTTAAAGAACATACAATTGACTAGTAGGTTATGTACGCGTTAAATGTTTTATTTTTTTAACAAATTCTAATTGAATTGTCTATACATCTTAATCAAAATATTAAATATAAATTTTATCACAAAAAGTAATGTTGTATATATAATGTTACATATTATATCTTTTTGGGTATTTAATTATTTAAAATATAATACTTATAAATTAAGTACAATATATCATCACAGTTACTTCTATTATTTAGACAAAAGTACATTTTATAATCTTTTCATGTCTAATAATTATAGTTTTATTAAAAGTTGTTTATAATGAATGTATGTTGTTATTTTTATATAACATGTCTTATATAATGTTTTTTTTAAGTACGTGGTATAATAATTATTTATATTAAATATGGTATGCCAAAACATTAGAATAAATTGGTTTGAAATATATACATGACTTTAAGGGTACAATCATTACTTATATGGAACTACATGAATTAAATTGGCTTTTGAAAATTTTAAGAGTATTAATATGTAATAACAAATCATGATAGTTTTCCTAGCCGGTCATTTAAAGATTAACCGGAAGAAAAACAGTTGAAAAGTTAAAACAATTTTTTTTTAAAGTTGATGATTAAACCATTATGAACCCGGTGATTAAATTCAATTTTGTTACATTTTTAATACTAAATACCTTTCTTGCATTTTAAAACAAAATTTAAAGTATCTTTAATCAGTTCTATAAAATATGTCTTTTTAGATGAGAACTCTATCAATGATGTTTTTATAACGGTATTAAAGGGTAAGTATCAGATTTTGAATATAAAACTCTTACAAAATGTACCCTGCTTTTTTACCAATATAGATGTATGAATTCAAACGAGTTTTGACCAAATGGTATATTAGAAACCCTTTAATATAGAGGTTGTGAGCTCTTTTGTATAATATATGTGAAAAAAGTGTAGGTTTGCCTTCTTAAAAAATTATGAATAATTCACGGTTAAAAAGAAAGAAAAAAAACTATCTAATGATTTACTTAAAAATAATCAACTAATGCGTGTAATTCATGTCGTGGGCAACAAAACTTGAACATGAGAAAGACTTAAGTTCAATCTCAATGGGCTGGAATTTTGGGGTTGCTTCTCATGTGAGTAGCTTAGTTGATTCCTGAGGTTAGGACTTTTAAAGAAAAGGTCAAGTTCTTTGTTATCGGTGAACGCTTTCTTAAGCGGACTGTTATATCAACATGAATATTGTCTTTCACATAATATTCTTAAATTGAAACATATAGACAAGTCAACATTGCCAATTATCAAACTTTTACAAGAGAATATTTCTTTTGAAGCCACACATAAAACTCAAATTACCACCTCGTTACAAAAGCATCATATATCTTTCGCCTTTTTGATAATTATTTTGAGGATCAAATCAGATGACTTCTAATAAATTACGAGAATTTGATCAAAAACTTATCGATAAAATTAATTAAACACAGGGAATATACCGAACGAGTTTTGTATGAATGCATATTTCACTTATGAAATTTACTTAGTAGTTGGTATACATGTGAAATATCATATAGAAAAAGGTTCTATATTGAAACAATTAAGACATCTGCAAATAAATTATTATAATTACCTATATCTACGATCCTCATAATTATGAACACTAACTTTTTTACCTTTTAATTATCTTTTTTTATATATATTTTTTGTAATTCTAAAACATATCACACATTTATATACAATTTAAAATAGATAAATAATATATAAATAGTGAGTGTATATATTTATAAAGTTATTAAAAAGTAATATTTTCGTCATGTAGTGACCTTTTTTTTCTAATCCTAAAACATATCCCGTATGAACCTCGAGTCCTCTTTGTGAATTTTTCTTTTCTTTGCAATTCTAAAATATATCTCACATTTATATACAATACTAAATAGATAAATGATATATAGATGATAAGTGTATACATTTATTAAGTTATGAAAAATAATATTTTTATCATGTGGTGACTTATTTTTTCCAATCCTAATACATATATGTATAAACCCTAAATTATTTAGTACATTAAAAAATTTATAAGGTAGATCATGTCAACGAAAAAGTAATGTGAATTCCGATCATTGACAAATGGATTGAACACAAAATAAAATAGATAAATGATATATAAATGATTATGTATATATTATGATATTATACGAGATATTTGGTGTAAAATCTCTTCAACTTTGTTATTAGATTGTGTAAACATTTAATGTAACATTATTTTTCATTTCATGTTGTATTAAATTTGATTTAAAAATATTTAAATATGAGTTAACTCAAAATTTACGTAAAGTTAATACTGTATGGTTTTAAAAGCAATATTATGATAATAATTATTTTATAAAATATTATTTAAATATACGTAAAGTTAATACTATAAAATATTATTTAAATATAAACACCTATATTATAATAAAGTCTGGCCTGATAAAAGAATTGTCGGATAAATGATAACTGTGATATTTAATTCAATGGAGTATGTAAAATTAACGATTGCCATCGCAAAACACCGGAAAATCACCTCGTCCGTTACATTCGTGATTCTTCAAAAGATACATTGGGCCAATTTCATCTTTTAAGGACAAATCTTCGATTCAAAAGAAAAGATTGGGCCCCTTGTATGTTGGCCCAAAATACTCCACTGTTCGCTGCGTTATCCTTCATGGAACAAAGAGAAAGAAATAAAAAATTAAAGGTTTCTTTGAGACGTTGAGCTCAATGGAGTCTATGGTTCTATCATCATCTTCCGCGTCATCTTCTTCTTCAATTCATGGTTTTTTAGAAAGAACCCACAATTTGAATTCAATTTCAAAATATGGGTTTAGTATATTTTCCCCATGTTCTTCCCAAAATTTTAGGAAATCAGTGGTTACGTCTGCCAAGAAAAATACTAATTCTGACAAAAAGAAACAAGATAGACATAGTTTTATAGCTAAACCTGATGAAACCACCGGTCTTTTTCCTGAATCAGTTTTGCTTAAACAGGTATAGTTTCTCTTAATTCAGTATTATTGTTTTTGGAATTTTTTATATATAGATAATACTAGTTATTGTATGTGTTTTGTTAAGTGGGTTTTGTTGAATTGCTATAGTTTTGATGGAATAATTTTTGTTGGGAGTATTTTTGATATATTGAATGTTGAAATGGGGTGTTTTTCATTTTTATGTTTTTCAGTTTTCTATTTAAATTTGTTTTATCTGATGTTGCATTTTGATATGGTTGACAAGCAGTTTTGAGGGTGGTTGAAGTTGCTTATTCAAATTGCTTATCAAAATAGGTTAATTTAAAAGGCAATAAGCTGATAAACTAGACAAGTAGTTTTAGTAAGCAATCTTAAACATCCTTTTATTCTGATTTTGGAAATTAAGGATAGGTTAAACAGAAAGTTGGAGCAATGGAAAGAGGTCTTAGAAGATCAAGGTTTACGAATCAGCTGACAAAAATTTGAATACTTATAATGTGACTTTGACAGGAATGAAGACAAACAGAACGACAGAGTGGACATTCGCTTTGGGGATCAGATCCTACACCGTATAAAAGTAGGCTTGTTAAAATGGATAGCGGCATCAGATGTCATGTGTGACAAGAAAGTCCTTAAACAGAAAGAGAAATTTTGTAAGGTAGCAATAGACCTGCTACGTTACGAAGCAAAGTGTTGGCCGATGACGAAGGACAGGTGGAAAACCATGTTAGATATGATACCAGATAGAGTTTTTAGGGTGGAACTAGAAGTCGCGAGCATCGTTAACAAGTTGAGAGAAGGAAATGAGGATGCTACGGTGGACATGTGGAAACCATGTTAGATATGATACGGAATGGAGTTTTTAGGGCGGAACAAGAAGTCCCGAGCATCATCAACAAGTTGGGAGAAAGAAGACTAAGATGGTTTGGACATGTTAGGAGGAGACCGTAGACGACACCAGTTAGGAGAGTGGAAACTCTCCCTGTCGACGGCTTGAGGAGAATGGGCAAACCAAGACGTAGGTGGGAGGATAGATTGAAGCTCGACATGAAGGAGCCACTCTTGACTGAGGACATGAACTCTAATAGGAATTTGTGAAGGATTAGAGTTAGGATTGACGAGTAGAGTGTTTTAGGAAGATTGATATATCTATTATATATACATATTTTTATACTAATAAATAGTTAAGTAAGATGTTTTTAGGTAGAATTAGGATGGAGGAGTAGTGTGTTTTAGGTAGATAGATATTTATATTATAAGGGTGTTTTTGTAGGCTCATGATAGATAAGTATGATGTTTTTAGGTAGATTTTTTTTTAGGGTGTTCTAAGTAGATAGATATTTATATATATCAAGGTTGTTTTTAGGTAGTATTAGGATATATATATATAGGATGCCTTGGGTAGATAAATATATATTTATTTTACTCATACGTCTATTGAAATATATTTATATATATATATATATATATTCTATTTATGTAGTTTTGGTTATATATTTACATATATTATATCTATTTATTATTCTACTGCTGTTAAAAAAATTTATCATTCTACTACTATTAATATTATTACTATGATCATTATTATTATTATTTTTATTATTATTAGTATTTTTACTATTATGATTGTTATTATTATTATTATTATTATTATTATTATTATTATTATTATTATTATTATTATTAATCACTATCTTTATTTTATGTGTGCGTGTGGGGGCATATTTTTATGCATACGGATCTGCTTCTGAAAGCAATCTCTTTACTTTTGGGTAGAGGTGTGACTGTTTACATTTTAACTTTTTCCAATCCCGCTCTCCACGAGATTGGGTAGTGTTATTATTGTATGTTAAAAATTCATATTTTTACATCAAAGATCATAGCTTTTGTAGCTTATAATGTTTTGTGTATTCGTGTAGCAATATCGTTGTAATTGGAAGTGTTTGAATGTGTTTCAACTAATTACTAGCTTTGTGTGTTGGGGAGAAATGATTATGATTTCAGTTTCTTATTAGCCAGTGTCAAAATAATGTTTTGATAAATATAAAGGTGAGTATGTATCGATGGCCTTAATATCTGTTTATCTAATTTCGATTTTACGTGGTCCATAATAAATTTCAGTTATTTGGGTTCAATATCTTTCCAATAACATATAGTTGCATTGTGTATTAGAAAGTACTTCAAGAAGACGGTAAACTTCTTCCAGATTTTGCCGACGCCGAAGAACGTAAGTCAAAAATCTCTTGACTTAATATATTGACTTTGTGGAGGAACTAATTGTAATGTTTATTTTCCTGTAGAGGAACTCTATGAAACTCTAAATCTTATGCTCGAAAGCGACTTGGATGCCGAACAAAGTATGATCCCTTGTGTTTCCTTCTTCCCAAACTTAAATACTATTGTAGTACTCGGTATCATTATATCCTCCTTTGTGTTGAGTATTTGCCGTCATAAAATAATAACAATAATAAAATGTCCTCCTTTGTCCCATTAAATTGAAACGAGTAATCAAGTAAAGTTGCATGGCTAATACCCCCTTGTTCTTTTATTTTAACTGACTTTTAATGTAAAACTCATATTGGCCAAATTTATTATTCATATATTTTCATTTCCGTTTTTTATACCAATTTGTTTTCCATTACTTTGTACTAGTTGATATAGTTGCTAGTTTTTCTTCAGATATCAAAGATGTGGATATCAAATTTATAATTTCAACACTAAAGTTTTATAACAACTCATTCTTTGGCAATCCATTTTCCATTAAACTCGATAAAACTTCTAAATTTGTGTCTAAATTTGTTCGTGCACTATTCAATGCAGATCGTCACTATGAAGTAGTGTATCTAATCCATGAGAACTTTGAAGAAGAAGTTGAGAAAGTAAATCTTAAAATTCAAGGTGATCCTCCGTCCCATTGCTGCTCATATTTATAATTTAGCTACCCGTTTGTGAAAGCTGTTAGAAGGCATTCTTTTTGCACCAACCAAATTGGAATTTCCCTTTCCTCTCAAAAATGTTACATGACTAAGTTTCACCATTTTAAGCATCAGAAATAGTTAAATCTTGATGTTACCTTTTACATCGAAATTTCTTCATCTTTGAATTTGTATCAAAGCACTATTGCAGGTTTGACTTTTTAAAAGTCCCTTGTGCTCTATTTTTTACTTTCAGGAATTTCTTAATGCGCAATTCATCATACCTAAAGATAGCAAAACAGGAGGGTTGGGTAACGGGTCAAAATCTGAGTTCGGGTCATATGCATTAGCATTTGATTACATTTTTGGCTACATTTGAGACCACTTTCACCTGTTTCAGTTTCAACTTCTTCTATAATATTAAACCCATTTAACCCTATGGCCTATGCTAACTTAAATTGATCCATTTTCATATAATTTGGATAAAATTGACACCTCTAGTATCACAATGTACAATTTTCGATGCTACTTTTGTTTCAATATTCATACGTCTTATTGTAACACAATGGCTTTTGACTGTTAAAAGAGAAAAAAAATGGCATTCTTCATTATTTATTTATTAATCATATTTTTTTTGCAGAGTTTTTAAGTGAGAAAAAAGGCCGAGTTCACAGATTTAGTGACTGGGGACTCCGAAGGCTGGCTTACAAAATACAAAAAGCAAAAAATGCTCATTACATTTTGCTGAACTTTGAGATTGAAGCAAGATGGATCAATGAATTTAAGACCATGCTCGATAAAGATGAGAGAGTCATTCGACACCTTGTTATGAAACAGGACGAAGCTATCACAGAGGAATGCGTCCCTCCACCAGAGTTCCACACACTTCGTGCTGACATGGATGACAATGATGACGATGATGATGACGAGGAGGATGATGATGAATATGATGATGAGGATGATGTAACGAGCAATGACAATATGGATGATCCGGGTGTTATTTATGTTGATGAGGATGAGGATTCAGGTGATCATGGAAACGTAAATGAGCGTAAACCCGCAAGTTTAAAGATTGGAGGAAGGAGATGACTTGAAAAGGCTCAAAATTTTGGTTGATGGTTTTTCTGTTCTTGTGTTGTAACATTGATATGATAAGAACTAGCAATCTTTATTAGGTTTGAGACCCTTATGTTTTATAGAAGATTGATATGTATTGAGTATTGACTTTCTTAGTAAAGTATGCCAAATCTATGTCAGTTTTTATGATTTTTTACAGATTTCTCAACCCCTAATTTTTAAGTGAAGTATTCAGCTGACCAGTAAATTGTGTCCGTCTATATAAAGACATATGATATCTTTTAACGATGAACTCATATATATTATATTTACATGATTATCGATTTGAATTGAGTAGAGTGTCAGAAAACTCGACTCGTTTATTAATTATTCAGCTCGAGCTCGACTTGAATACTATTTAAATTACGTTTGAACCCAAGTTCAAATAATCTTTTATTGATCGAGTTCGAGTTTGTTGCTCGTTTAATAGAAAATACAACCACCTTTTAAACTTCCTATTGTATGCGTGAAAATTTTCAAAATGTCAATTGTACGTAACATTTGACCTGAATGAGAGGTAACCAGTTTTTTTTTCCTCTTGAAAAAATGTCTATTGTATGTATCAATTTTGTAAATGTGTCTATTGTATGTAGCAAAACCGGTGTCACGTAAACACTTAACCGGTTTCAGGTCATCCGTTACATACAATAGACATATTTACAAAATTCGATACATGCAATGTAACATTTAAAAAGTGATTGTATACTATAATAAAATAAAAAAAGTAAATTTAGATATTCACCAAACAATTAACCATGTATATTATTTGTTGCCTATGTATTATTTGTTGAAGTTGTAAAATGTTAGAAACTAGTAATTAGTATAACTAATAGAAATAGTCAAAGGTAACAAGAGGGAATAACTAGAGGGGTTGAAACTGAGAAATGACCTTACTTCAGGGTTAAGAAAGAAATTTCATATAGTAAGTCACATACTCTGACTATACACTGTTTGAGCCAACTCAACTGTTTTTGGATTGACTTGTGATCTGGACCTCTAAACTCTTCAAGCTTTTAGTCATAGCCATCTAAAGTCCAGGTGACAGTTAGCTTACAGTTCATGAAGCAGTTCTGGCATCTTATCAAAACCGTTCCCATTCTTTGAAACCGTCTCCGAAACCGTTCAATAACCTCACCGCAACACGTTGCTTTTCTATCAAATACCAAGCAATTGATTGATGATGTAGACTTCTTTCCACAAATAATTTAGGGGGGGTTATTTGTAATTAGCTATATCTATGATTAAACCCTAATGAACTTAACTGATATTTCTGGGGTTTTGTTATTATTATATTATGTTCTTTTTTACAGAATCACTAACAATATCGGTTCATCATACATGGAAGCGAGTCACTATCATTCATCATGTAATGTTGGTGTTACTGTAAGTATTAGTATAACCTGTGGGTTACTAAAAAGTTTCATTTTTCGCTGGAGATATATACGCCACGTTTATATTGTTTGTAGGAGTAGAAAATGGGAATGGGAATGGGAATGGGAAAGCAATGCCATAGCCAGAAATTCACGGATGGGATGGATATATGTTAATTTGTTATTTTTTTTGTTTTTTAGGATAAAATTGCTTTGGTTTAGTATGATTTTCTTTTACTCTGTTTATTTGATTGATGCTAATATGTAAATGATTTAAGGTTCTTTGGTTGTATATTATATTAGTATTAATTAATGACATCATTTGAAGAGTAATGGTATGCAGTACAGGAGTTGCTTGTAACAAGCAAATTTTGGTAAATTTCGAGTATGATATTTTTAATATTTGAGAAAGGTTATGTCTTTAGTTAATTTGTGAATGTTTATGCATTCATTATTTTTATTTCAAGGCTCTAAACGTCGGGCTCCCCGTGCTCCAAATTCCGCATGCATATGTATCCTGATTATTGTATCCAAGGAGATAATAACCGAGCAGTTGGGAGTTGATGCTCATCAGGGTCATTGACAAGTGCACTCAATTTAAATGGATGGATCAATAAAAAGGGCAGAAGTAAACATTTTAATTTAGGGTTAATGCTATTTGTCACTAACGTACTCTTCTTTATTTTCCGAAATCACCAACATACTCATTTTAATACTAATGTCATCAATATACTTGGTTAAAAATTTTCGATGTCACCAATCTATAACCGGTAACCGGGACAATCGGTTACCTTTCACACGTAGCACTTATATACTTAAGGGTTAATGATATTTGTCACCAACGTACTATTCTTCATTTTCCGAGATCACCATCATACTCATTTTAATATTAATGTCACCAACATACTTGGTTAAAAATTTTCGATGTCACAAATCTGTAACCGGTAACCGGGACAACCGGTTACCTTTCACACGTAGCACTTATATACTTAAGGGTTAATGATATTTGTCACCAACGTACTATTCTTCATTTTCCGAGATCACCATCATACTCATTTTAATATTAATGTCACCAACATACTTGGTTAAAAATTTTCGATGTCACAAATCTGTAACCGGTAACCGGGACAACCGGTTACCTTTCACACGTAGCACTTATATACTTAAATGAAACGGGACAACGTAATGACCTTCGTTCTTCGCGCGACGCGCGCAACGCAAGTTCATACCATCTCCAAAACAATTCAACATCCGGGACAACATTTTAAAGGCATTAGCAAATATTTCCCGGTTAAAAATAGTATATTGGTGATCTCAACAGGTAATTACTAAGTATGTTGATGACATTAGTATTAAAATGAGTATGTTGGTGATCTCGGAAAATGAAGAAGAGTACGTTAGTCACAAATAGCATTAACCCTTTAATTTAGTACTTACTTTTATTTTTACTTGAGACTTTCTAACATGCCAATATGTGGAGCTGCTCGACATTTTTAGGGGCAGGTCAAAACAAATCAAGTTGCACGAAACCTTTTAGTATTGAAGAATTCATTCACTCTAGACAAAAGTTTTTTATATTCGGAATATTAGAATAGATTAGAGTTTTTCCAAATGCATGACTGTAGATTTTCATTTTAGGGTGATGCTGTGTCAACCTAAGAAGAGATATGGTTTTCCGTTAGATATAAGTTAAGATTAAGATAAGTAATGGACAGAATGAACCTTCTTTACTATCTTAAGTTACATCTGGTGCTATGTCTTAGCAACTTTGTTTGCATCTGTGTTGTAATAGCTTATCCTTATGACCACAGTCACTCAGTGCATTATCAAATGTTTATTATCAAATGTTTATGGTCTTATAAAGTACGACACTTTTTTCTTTACTTGCTGATTTGTTTTAAATCTTTAATGCAACGTCTATATAGGAATTCGCAGTTCCGGAGTCATGAATATCTGCTTTTCCGCCAAAGGTACTTTATGCTATTGGGATTCACGATTTTGTCATCCTTATGAAGGTAAGCTTCCCTCTAAACATTTAATAAATTTGCATTATTTCATTTGATTTTTGAAACTGCTTGCTTTTGCGTTGATGTGATCTTTCTATTATCTTCAATTTCTTAATCATGCTCTAATAAGTCGTCCCTCTTGAATTGGTGGTACGCAGTTGTAATTCGGCTTATGCGTATTCAAAAATATTAGCCTCTAAACTAGAACTCATGTACCATATTTTCTTTTTTGACTTTAGTATGATTGCGTTATAATCTTAATATGTGCATAATAAGGGATACGGTATGACTAAAGTGACATGGTAGTTTCTTTGGAGAAATTATTTAATACCTATGATTTATTAATAGAGTTCTTCATGCTCTTCCGGTTCAAAACAGCTATAGGCTCCATTAATATTCATTTGTCTCAGGTTGAAATTTTAATCGATGCTTCAAGATGGGTTACTGCTAAGGTGGATCAAGAATCCCACAAGTGTTCTTCATTAAGTTGATAGTTGTCTTGGGCTGTTTAGACATGTTCATTCATATTTTATTTTGAATGTTGAGGGGTATTTGTTAAGGTGATTTTTGTTGTTTGGAAGTCAATCTGAGGATTTTATTTCATTTTTGGTTCTCCTCCATATTAAGGTTTTATTTGTGTTTGTCGTGGGTTGCAGCTACAAGAATTGTTATATATAGTATATTACTCTTCTAGCTTTAACCATACGTGATCTTGGTGAGTCAGACATGTTGTGTTGCTTCCAGGTGATTAGGTGGTGTCCAGATGTCGATTTTGGTATAACATGTATGCAAAAGGATCTCTCAACCCATTAACCTTTTATTATTTGTATGTTATTATTTGTTGCGATCAAGAAGTTAAATCTATCTCCTTTGAAATATATCTTCGATTTATTTTTAAAACATTCAATTGTATATTTTCTATTTACCTTGCTAAGAGAAACGCCTATCAAACATCAAACATTTCACTTTAAAAAATCACTAAAAGAGCGTTCTTTAGGCACTGACAATTATTTTATTCTACAGTGTATATTAACCTAAACACAAATACAAATTAACATTTACGTATAAAATAGCTCGTCGAAGCACCGTTCGGGTATTACACTAGTTATATGTGTGTATGTCAACTAAAACACAACCGATGGTTTTTGTGTGTGTGCGAAGTCGGTTTTGAGCAAGGAAAGATAAAATTGAAGAACACTAACAATATTAACAAGTATTATCAAAGCCAATTAGCCACTAATTCAAGTCATTGAGATATAAAGTCCTATTCTTATTTAATTTTGAAGTTAGGATTTATATTAGTGAAAACACCAAATTGATAAAAATGAGTTCTGAGTGAAGTATATACTAAACTAAATACATGCTTTGGATTTAGAAAGTAATGAATATAATTACGTCATTGTGCAAGTGTTTCGGAATTGATTAATCAACACTTAAGAAATATGTGTTTTAACAAGAAATATGTAGAGATTGTGATGGTGTATTATTTATTATTGTTATCGCTGTCGTTGTCCTTATCGTTGTCCTTATCGTTATTGTTATGGTTGAAAATAGAGCAAGTAGAAAGGTCGGACAAGTAATAATAATGCAAGTGAACATACCGTCACACTTTACTGTGTGGTTGATGCAATATATTGAATGTAGAATGAGAGTTGGAATAATGTATCTTTGAAAATACGCCATCACCATGTTTATTTGTTTGTTTGCTCGGTGAAAGAAATGAAGATGAAAGATGGGTGATTTATAAGATAGTGAAAGGTGTCGTGTTATTCGGACATCATTTTCAAGTTGATGATCAAGTTTGAAAGATTGGTCCATTATATTTGATTTCGGTACGTCTCGGTCCATATAATTAAGTATATTCGGTGGATTTGTTGGGGGTGAGTTTTATGAGCCTGTGTTTATGCCACGTAGTAAGTAGTTTACGTTTTGTTAAAAGTTACATATTGATATCATGAAATTGTATAGTTCACGTTATGGCTAAAAGTTAGAGATACATGTTATAGGATCATGGGATCACATTGTTAATTAGTTATGTTCAGTTTTGTTCAGTATATGTTTAGACGTTCAGTTATGCTCAGATTGTATTCATGGTATATGAATGCAAAATTTACTCGTCCAGTTCATGATACGTTCTTGTAATATATGTACACGTATGCTCAGTTGACAAGTAAAGTGAACAGTGGGGATCCATAATTTAGAACACCTGGAATATGCTTTATACCTTTAATATGAGGGTGTGCATCAGTTGATCATGGTAGTTTGATCAAGAACAAGACGATAATGTAGGATGATCAAGTACATATGAACAGTAAAATGATCAAGAACAGACAACCATGTAATAGATCAAGAATATCAATGGAATCCTTTGTCTAAACGATATCAACACTCGGCATACACTTTAATTTTAGTAAGAGGGTGAGGGTTAGATTTTGCTCGGTTTACGTTCATGTTTATGCTCAGTCTAGGTACAGTTTGTACTCAGTTTATGCTCAGATTTGTGTTCACATTATGATCTAAGTATTTATTAATTATTTGTTTAGTCATGTTGTAGTATACGTTCACAGAATATATGCTCAGATTTTTCAGTTCAGCTGACAAGTAAAAACAGATAGAAGATAAGAGTTTGTATGTGATTTGTTTCCTGTTAACTCACTAAGCTTTAAGCTAACTGTTTCATGTTTATGATGTAGGTGAACCAAACGGGTCAAGGAAAAATTATGTGTGTAGCATCAATATGGATCAAACGGTGTGGTTTGTTACACAAAACCGTAACAAACTCTCTTTAAAACATATTAGATACCATTGTACACCCTTTCTTTTAAAAGTGAAAGTACCAACTAGTACTTGTTAACATGTACGAAATGAGACTTTAGTGTCAGTTTTATGTTTGAGTCATGATCAGGGCCGGCTCACGTATTTCAGTGACCCTGTGCGATAATCATAAAGTAGGCCTTGGACACATAAATATTATATACATATTAACTGAAATAAATATTACAAGTATACACATTGTTTAGAACAACGGATGTTAAATGCCTATATTAAAAAAATAAATTAATATTTATCTTTAAACAAAATGTCATTCTTCTATCAAATTATTATTTTATAATGTCGTTTTTTGTTAAGTATATATGTAGTATAAACATATATGTTTTTAAATACATTTAATGATTCATTTTAGTACTTTTTAGTAAAACTAAATCATCAATTTAATTGTCAAAATCAAATTTATGAATTATGGTAACTAAATATAGATATCTAATCGATATACTCGTTATAGAAAGGTAATAAAATTTAAAGGAAATTATTTCAAAAGAAAAATTCATTTACAAAGAACCCAAACAAAATTATTGCATAAAAACATAGCAGGAAGTAAGATTCGAGCTCCCGACTGTTAGATTAAAAACATAAGGCCCGACTATCCGAATTACAGGTAATAATATGTTTATTTCTCTGATACTAAATACATATACACACTTTTCAAAATCAAGGACCCTTCAAAATTGAAGGTCCTGTGCAGTCAAGCAGACGGCATAACATGTTTACTGGGCTTGGTCATGATTACCACTATTTTATAAAATGAGTCACTAGTCGTTGAGTTAGTTGTGGCATTAGTGAAGTTGAAAATATATAGTTTTCAAATGTTACTCCTGAGTTTCAAGAGAGGTTAATAGGTTATGTATGGTTTTGGTCAAGTTAAATGCTTCTGTTGTGTCTATGGTCCGGATAATCATGTTCGATATTGTGTAAATGAATTACCAAAAGAAAAAAAAGTCGGATGTGACAGTTTAGTTAGTGCCATATTCTTTAATGATCTAAATTTGTAAGGTTAAATTGTTTTGCTTACAAACTCGAGCTCGATAAATCCGTTTAATAGATTGAGATTTCATAAATTCATTTACAGTTGAGGTATTAGATTCAAATGTAGTAATTACTTTTATTGAAGTACAAAATGAAATTCTTATATAAACTAGTTCAACTCGTTAAGTTTCTCTTTCAACATGAAATTAAACGAGTTTTCAAACGAGCCGAGTTAAATACTAATTTTTTAAACTTGACTCGTAAAACTAATCGAGTAATAATTTTTTATTTGAATTCGACTTGAGCTCAAATATTATCAAGCTCGAATTCACGTAAAATAAGCTCTAAGATTCTTAGGTATTATATGTATATATTTATAGTTTATAAGATTTAAATCTTCAACTATCTTAATTTATACCTTGAACATCATTAGACTAAAAATCATCGATAAATACATGACCTTCTATAGTTTTAATTTAGGTTGTTAAATTTAAAATGATACATATGTATTTTCTTTAATTTGTAATTTTCCCAATACTAGCTTACACATTTGTAACTATTATTTTAAGTTAATTATAATATTTGGTTATTGATTCAGTGTTTCCTACTATTAATCACAAGATAAGATTTCATACGCTCGATCAATTATACTTTTGTATCAAGTTAATTATAAAAATCAACTATCTATTTTTAGATTTAAAATATATATATATATATATATATAGGGGAGGGATCAATGGGAAAGCAAACAAATTAGGAAAGGAGGAAAGTAAATTTCAACCATTGATTTCATCATAAATGAATTTTAAAAATTATAAAAAATTTCAAAATTTAACATTCATCACCAATGAATGTTAAAAATATTTTTTAACAAAAAGTTCAAGGGCTAAAATTTACTTCCCTCATTCCCTAAATTTTGAAGCTTCCCTATGAATCATTCCCATATATATATATATCTACTTTTATTCTTATCGGATAAGGTACTCAATTATTATATAACTTCGAACAACATTTCTTGGAGCTACTTTTATACGTCACTGCTTAGAATAGAAGTATTATTAAGATGAAGATTTCCTAGTTCATCCCTTCGGTCAAACACAAGTTTCCACGTGTCATAATCAAACTCGCCCAGGTGGCATCATGATCCAACAGTTTCACTACTTGAATTCCTATAAATAGAATGCAAGCAACACACAAAAGTAAAACCACAATTCTAAGCGAAACTCGATCAGTTGCAACCACCATTCTTCATGGTATCGTCTTCGACAATGATCGTTACTATACTCTCCATTTTTCTCTTCATATCCACCACCGTTAATTCGACTTTTAACTTACTTAAATACGATAGAGATCTTTTAGAGTTCCCTTTAAATCTAGAGTACTTTGAAGCCGAATATTTCTTGTTTGGATCTCTAGGAAAGGGTTTGGATAGCATACAACCCGATCTAGCCGATGGCGGCCCTCCACCTATCGGTGCAAAACAAGCCAATCTTAGTCCTCTTATCAAAGACATTATCGTTCAATTCGGTTATCAAGAAATCGGCCACGTAAGGTTTGTTTACATACATACCCTCTAATTTGATTAAGGATTTTGCAGATTAATTGGGTTTGGTTAAAGTGTGTCATGCACTCAGCTTTGAAATGTTAAGAAGCATTTAGCGTGCTTAAAATTTTTCTTGAAAATGTAATTCAGACGCATGTTAATTTACAAGAATATTTAATACTTCTTAACATGTTTGTTGCAGTATAACGTATAAAAAGTCATTGTTAAGATCTTAATCACGGGCTTGTAATTTGTTCTGTTTTTTTTTTCTTTTATGTAATGTCGAATCTTGGTTATATTAATGTAGGGCGATTAAGAAGACAATACATGGATTTCCTAGGCCGCTACTGAATCTAAGTACGGAAGCATTTGGAACTGTTATAAATGATGCATTTGGAAGCCCTTTATCTCCACCATTTGATCCTTACGCTAATGACATCAATTATCTTATTTCGTGCTATGTCATCCCTTATGTCGGCCTTACTGGCTACGTTGGAGCTAACCCAAAACTTCACAGTCCAGTTTCTAAAAAGGTACGTATGTTTTATTTCGTTTTAAGAAATTAGTTACGTTACTTAATATAAGCAGATGTGGAACGATAAAAAAGAAAAAAGGATTTTCATAACGACAACCTAGCTACGATGTGTTAAAGGTAGTCATTAAAACATTTGGACAATCATTAACTACGATGCATACTTATAACATAACTGTATTAAGATGGTTGGTTAAAAGTGGTTCAAGTACCGCAAACAATGCCAATATTAGACTCTTGTTGTTGTCGTTAACAAAACTGATCATTAAAGAAAAAAACCCATTAAATCAGTAACAAAATACCATTTACTTAGCTTTAAGGTACTTCAGTTTTATCATTATCTTCTGCTTACCAATAAGTAAGATATTATTCGTAAAATAAATCAGTGCTCTGACATATTCAAAACAATATTATGATCATCAGCTCGTAGCAGGCTTACTAGGAGTCGAATCAGGTCAAGATGCGGTCATCAGAAGCCTTCTTTACGAACGGGCAAAAGAAAAGGTGGTTCCATACAACATAACCGTAGGTGAGTTTACAGAAAAGATATCACAACTACGAAACAAGTTAGGCAATGAGGGGTTAAAGGATGAAGGGCTGATTGTGCCAATCAAGCTTGGGGCAGAAAAGAGTATAAAAGGAAACGTGTTAGCAGGCGATCAAGACTCATTGGCTTATGGTCGAACACCGCAAGAAATACTTAGAATTGTGTATGGAACTGGAAAGGAACAAGTTCCGGGTGGGTTTTACCCGAAAGGTGGTGATGGGGTGATCGCTAGGAGGTATTTAAAGCATTCGAGCAATTTAGATTAATTAGGACTTAATGTTGGTTATATTTGTAACAAACAGTTTATTTCAGTTAAGTATGTTCGATCACTTGAATGACCTACATTAGATAAATTATTAGTGATGAGAGTATTTTTTTAATAGAAAGTTAATATGAAGTTGATAATAAAACAGTGAAATACGAAGTACGTATTTTTTTCATAGTTCGTTACATCTCATGACACTTAATCCTATTACTTTTGAATTAGTTTGTAAACATGTTTGACATGTTCAAATAATAAGTATGTGTAAAATGATAATATGATAATAAAGTTGAAAAGAAAGAAATGTTGAACCATTTTGGTTCCACATAGTTTTTATCACTTATATTTTGGTTGGAAGTTTGTCCATGCAATTAAGATGGGCTAATATATTATATACATATATACACATACATATTATACATCTATCTATCTATCATTTATCTATATATATATATATATATTAAAAAATACTAAAAGTTACCTTATATTTAACAACATAGTTAACGATATCACATAACGATCTCTCATAATTTAAAAATAAATAATTAATTATATATGATTAAATAAAATAAATAATTAAAATTAGATAATATTTAAATATAATATTAATTAATTAAAAAATCTATAAATCCTACTCAAACAATAATTAAAAAATAATATTAAATTATTAAATTCAAATCTATTAAAATCTATATATAAATATAAATATAAGTTTAAAAATCAATAACAACATATAAAATAAATATAATTACCGTACATAATACTACGGGTTCATAACTAATAAGATTAATATATACTTATAGAATATCAAAGACTTACCGCTTAGCTTAAAAAAAAAATCTCCTAATTTTTCTACTTATAAAATTTCGAATTTATTTAAATTAATATGGCAGTATATTTGGATAAGATTAATTTACAATGTTTTTGTTGGTTAATTGACAGCTAACTTAACCACCAAAAAGGGATCTGTTTTGTATCTGTATAAATAAGTCTTTGGTGACAGATTTCATATAATATTCACATCTCAATCTCTCTGCAAATATTTTCCACCAATGTTCAAAGTGTTCATAGAGAGATTTTGTGGGTTCCTTGCCTACAAATATTGGATTCAAGGAAATCCTGGGAGGACGTTAGTCATTAACCCAACAACGACGTAGTAGGGGTTAATTAATCTTCAGGATAGTGATTGTCACGTCTTTGAATCTTCGTTTTGCTTTCTGTAATTTTGTGTTCTCTTTTACATATTACACTACAGTTCTAACAAGAAAGTATTTCCGTATCTATCCAACTTAGTCAAACGCTATCCTACAATATTGCATGTATGTCACTTAGCATGCATATATGTACCAATACGATCCACCTATTCTAGCTACTATAAAAGGAAACATCAATACATACATACGTACCTCACATCGATGATACCACACAGGGTAAATGCATTTGTCAACTAAGTATTATATATTTTTTTCCCAAAATAAGCAACCTACACATTTTATTACCAAAGTACGTAATGAATCAAAAAATTCAAAAAGTTCATATCAAAGTAAGCACTATAACTACCGGTTACCAGAACAACCGCTAATATCGATTATTTGACATTTTTTTTTATATAAATGCTTATGTGTCATACACCAAAAAAAACCTAATCATCAATGCTCCACGTCATTTCTTCCTTAACCGTTAAACACCCCAAGACTTACTACTGTTTATCGTCTCTTTCATTATCATCATACAATACATCACACAATAGAAACATAAATTATTGTATACGCCTGTCATTATCATTTAACCTTCTGTACAGCCTTACAGGTGCCATCGCCGCATGCCACTTAAACCATACATTAGCCTCTGACCTCCGTCACACTTAATGCATACACACTTCCACCTCCGACTGAGTTTTCAGTTTCGTCGCTAGTCCCGCCATCGTGCCGGAAAACGACCTTTATAAAGTCGTTTTGTTTTCTCATGGTGGGGCATCCAGATCTAAGAAAGTTGAATCAGATTTGAAAAAATTATATAATATCTCCGAATGATTACATTGTTATTTAGTAGGATCCAATCCCTTGCAAGCCTTTCACCTAAAAGCAATTTCAACCTAAAAATTCATATTCCCTTTTAAAAGCCATTGTCCATGACGAGGACAACAATAAATTCATAAGAATAATAAAAATATAAAACTAAACAATTCAAAAATAAAATATATTAAAAAAGTTATGTGGTAATATTTATTAATATTGAAACCAACCCTTGCTGATTTTTTTCGAATTCAACATCTTAATAGTGCTAGTGATTTGCTGATTTCCAGTAACTACGGAACATTACCGTAGTTGTATATGTATTTGTGGGTTTATAACTTCAGTTAGTGTTAGTTTTGAGAAATAATTACACGGGTCAATCATGTGATTTGTTTAAAATTGCACTACATATTGTTTTTAATACTTGTCATCTCTGTGGTTGCATGATCTTTAAGTGTAAACGAACCACCAGATGTTCGAGATTGGAAGATTCAACAGAGAGAGAGAGAGAGAGATCTGACAATTGCGACGACGGTGGTGGTCAGCAAGATGACTGGGGCGGTTCAGTAAGACGGTGATGGTTCAGCATGGCGGTGGTGGTTCGGCAAGGCGGGGGTGGTGGCGGTTCAGCAGGGTAGTGGTGATTTAATGTTCATTGTTAGGGTTTTGTGAGTCAAATTGATTTGTTGAAGATAATGTCTTTGTATTTTTGTGATTTAGTTTGGTTTTGGGAGCATTAATAAATGAAGATGAGATATGAGTTCTGTGTGGAGGATAAGAATTAATAAAGAAAAGAGAAAGGAATCAACAAATCAACGATGGGGATTATATTTGTTTTGTGGGATAGAAATATGGGTGTCTTAAAAGAATTTTGCTAACAATAGCACTGACGACTATGATTATCAATCATAAATCAAATACAGTCATCATCTTTTTTATACTAGCGCATGGATACTATTCATTGGTTGAATGAGAGAATAATTAGAAAGTAGTTAGGACATGAATATTACTCGTTAGTTGTCCAAGAGAATAGCAAGGAAGTGGTTGGTACTTTGTTCTAATATTAATACTTTTTGAAGACAAATGTAAAAGAGTTAGTTGTTAAGTATAATCTTAAGGACTGTTGTTGGCATTTTTTTATATTAAAATAATTAAATTGTATTAAATGAAAAAAGGTATGAGATAATTACCCTAATGCACATGATAAATTTTAATAGGCATGACAAACAATTGTTAGTGATAGGGACTATATATGTAAGATCATGCAATCACAGGGATAATCAGTGTTAAAAAGAATTATAGAGATGATCAGTGTAATTTTAAACAAAGTACAGAGATGATCCATATAATGTTTTCTAGTTTAAATAATTTTGATAGATGTAAGTTTAAGATTTTGTGTAGTTGCCTTTGATGATTTTAATAGTGAAATTGTAATTGGGTAAAAATGGTGTTATGATTTTAGTTTGAAGTTGCATCTATTAGTTTCTTTTTCTCTAATTTATGGTTTATAATAATAGATAAATAATATAATATTAGTAAGGGTAATTTGATCATTTTAATTGATAAAATGGTGATATGTAAAACGTAACAAGAATTGTACGGTTGACACATTACATTGTTATTTCGTTAGTGTTTTCGAATGTTAGTAGGTAAAAAAAATATTTTTTGTAAATATTTTAACACAAACTTTTCGATTACATAGTCTACCTTAATAAGAAAAAGAGCAGTTTACTTACCTTGTAATAAAGAGATATATTACATGACCAATAGAATCTCATACCGAGCAATGCTATAGTTACAAACAAATTACACAAACAAAATTTACAAATTGAGATGTCAATATTACATTGGTTAGTTTTTTCTCACTCATCTTTCTCTCCCTTCATCTAATTGATCATACATCATCTTGTATCCCAAAATTTATAAATTGTTTGTATCCAAATTATTTCTCATACCCCTAACACATATTACAAAATCAAATCTTTTATTCCTTTTCTTTTTCTTTTTCTATTTTCCCTTTAAAATGCAAGCCTTCAATCTATGGTACGTAGTACATACAGTCAGACACGTACAATTATTTTTTCCAAAACAGGAAAGAATTATATTAAATTAAAATGTTATATTATTATTCAATGAAAAATATGTTATTTAATGATTATATTATCGCACGTAACAAAAATATATAAATAAAGATATTATTATTGGATTATACGGGTAACAGTTAAATGATTTAAAGTTAATGTTTTTGTTGACTTTCTTGAATCGCAATAAACAAATTGAAAAAATTAATTAAATTGTAACATCAATAGTGAAAAAAAGAAAGTTTTAATCTTTTCAAGTTGGGCCTTATTTAGAAAAGAAAGCCTACAATCTGAAAAGCGTCCCGCATGGCCCATATTATCGAAAGAAAGTAGAAACCCATTGGGAAAGATTAACAAAGTGACGTGTAAACCTTTTATTTTGCAAAACATCGATCACTCTGTTAAATCCGATTCAACAAAATATCAACAGCTTCCGCTAAATTCTTATACATATATCGGGACCAGGTATATCTAATAGATACACGCTGTTTGATGCTATAATTTACAACTTTGTTAGTTATATTACTTGAATTACTGCAAATTGAATTAGGTATTTGTAGGATAAGATCTGAATTTTGTAACTTTGATCTGCTTTTAATGATAATCAATTAGCATCGCCTTTTAACTTTGTGTGTGAAATTAATTGATGTTTGACTGATATATTGTGTGCAATTCATATGTTGATAGATTAAAAAGTAAATTCACCTTCCATTTTTGCTTTGTATGCTCCACTAGTTTCGGTTCGATCGAAAACCTAACTGCTTAAATAAGTTTAGGTTAAGAGTGGTTTGAAAAATGTCAGCTATGGTAGTGCACTGAACTGATCATAGGTGAGAGTCATATGAGTTTTTATCGTGCTCATAAACTTGGTCAGAATACTGTAAGGAGGACAGATAGTTTATGATCTAAATTTGTAGACACTTGTCAACTACGTATAAGAAGTTTTCAGATGTTAGTGCACTTTATTTTATTTATTTTTAATTGGAGCGTTCGAGTGGGATTCATGTTTTAGGGAGCTAATTCTTTAGATGACAGAAATCTAGTATTGTATCTGGGTAAAATTCATAACAGTGATGCTAGGTTAAAATAGTGAAACTGGAGGATTGTAACTGCATAAAAAGTAATCACAAGAGCATGTGATAAATCATAAATGTTTTTGTTTTCCTTCTTAATTTGAGAAGGAACTAGTGTCAAAAACCTTGAATAATATTCAAAAGGTTTTTAAAAAAATGGTTTTATGTATGGTACACATCTCAATGTATGTTGACAGTTTTGTCATTTAATTTACACAAGGTAGAGGCTATGGCTGGCCATGATGATTCAAGCGTATCTGGAAAGAAATCAAGCGAAAATGAAGTACCAACCTTCAATGCTGAGAACTTGCAAAGCAACATGAAGGTGATATACTACAGGTCAGTTTTCCAATTTCATCCCAATTCAGGATCATTTTTATGCCTAATGTGATGCTTTTCAGCTCACCTGTTGTTTCAATACTATGGTTGTAAGAAAAGTACACAGAACTACAGATAGAGCTATTGCAATGACTAATGAGAAGGCAACTTCTTAATGATAGATATATGTATATCTTGGTTCATACATCATTAAAATACTTACTTTTGTGTTCTATATTTATATTTATATACATGCCTACTTTTTAATAACAAGGTCTTGATTTGATAAAGAAAAGAATTACAACTCTTCATCATTGTAGAAACCTTGTTGTTCCTTCCATTGCTTGTATTAATTGATACTGTGTGACCATCATGCAGTCGAACATTCATGTCCATCATTGGTGGAGTGATTGCTGGAATATTGGGATTTACTGGCCTCATGGGGTTTGTCATTTATTTACTTGTCATGGCTATTACATCCGTTTGCCTTACAGCCAAGACGGGTTTTTCGATCCATTCATACTTTGACAGCTGGAATAGGGTTCTACTAGACGGATTTCTAGGCGGGCTTTTGGTAAATTTCTCTAATTTGTTAATTATGTATTGTTCTTGTAATACCATCTGTTATGGTTGAATATTAACCTGTCAACTGTGTCTTTTTTGCAGTCGTTCGTGCTGTTTTGGACGTATCCTTTTGCTTTTCTTTATCAAACTGTATGCTAACAATTCCAAGTATTTGAAAGATGGAGGTGGCAATATTGATCCTTTTGTCTAAAACGCGTTCATCTGTGCATTTTATCTCCAACATATAAAATTTTAAAACTTAGCTAAATTGAGAATGGGTCAAAAGTCACCCAAACTGCTTTTAAATGCTTAGAGTTAGAACCTATTAAATTGTCTTATTCCAATTTAGCTTTTTATAATCATATTCAATATGTTAGCTTACAAAAATGCAAAAAGTGGAAAAAAAAGTGTTCCCAGGTTGGTGCAACCCGATTTTCCCTGTTTGGACCCGTTACCTGACCCACCCATATTGCCACATCTAGTGAAAGATCATACAAGTTCAATTGTTGCTCGTAGAAGCCTATTCATTGGACCACTTCAATCACTATGTTTTCATGTGCTTGTGATTATTTGTGTCTCATTTAGTTATTTGCACCATCTTTGATTACCTTGACAAGACAAAAGATTTGCTTATGATATCGTGCATATCTTCTAAATGATCCCTACATGATTTGGATTCTGCATTCTGGTGTCCTTGCGGTCACACTTAGTTTTCTGAAGTTACAAAAAGAAAGTGTGTTAGAACTTGGAAGAATGGTGGAGCTTAGATCTAAGGTTTTTGATATCCTGTATTCTTTAACTTTGATTTCCTGGAGTCTTTCATAGAACTTTATATATGTTTTAGGAACATTTGAATTCCAAGACATTTTGATACAAGGATTTTTAGCAGTTTTGTGTGATTCGGGCCAGTTAACCAGGCCTGGTCCTAGGTTGCTGCGTCCAAAATGAGGACTTATTTAGGCTAGCAAACCCAACTGATCTCATGCATGTACTAATTAAGCACGGTGGTTCTTTATTTACTTTTTATCAAGTTTTATCCGTATTATCTTTTAAATTATTTTATTCAGTTTTTATAACTTTGTAAAAGCTTAGTTAACAACTAGTATCGTACCTGTAAGATGCATCTGAAAAGGTTTTTAAATCGTTAAAATAATTATCTGATCAATCATTGCAAAATTGATATGAATAATATTCTTTATATGTATATACTAGCATAAGTATATATATAACTAATAATTTACTTTTAATAAACGGTTGTAAAAAGTTATTGCAAATTGATGCAAATACTATTTTTGAGATATATACTAAGTGCGTAACTATTAACTAATAATTTACATTTAGTTTACGGTCATAAAAAGGCAAACGTATAATAAGAGTCATTTTATATATTGTCGAGTAACATCAATTAATAAATATATGTTAGTAAATATATAACACGCCATTTAATTAAAATTGATCTACTACAATGTATATATTCAATTAAAATGCAAGTTAATAAATGTAAAAGAGACGATGAATTTATAAATCTCAAAGTATTTGAGTTAATTGATGACTGTAAACTTTCCATATTAATGTAATTTTGCACATGTTAAAGTTTAAGTGTTTAAGATTGTAAACACGAGGGGATATATATAACTTGATAACATTTTACATGCTTGAAACTTACTTTTTGCATCTTACATAAGCATGTTTCGTTTGCACATATCACAAACAACCACAACTTGATTGTGGTAATTGCTAACTGATGGATAAACATTCATCAGAAAGCTATTGCCTCCAGATTAGAAGAAAAGAGAACACGACTGTTTATCGAGACGAAGGATAATGCAGAAAAAATTCTTGACCAAAACCTTGCTAACGAAATGTAAGAATCTCACTAAGATGATCTACAAACATACGATAAAATGTTAATTCCTAAAACATCTAAAAACTTCAAACTTAAACAAAATATAAGAATGAATAGTAGCATACCTTTTGTTCCTAAAATAACCATTGTTACCCTGTGCAAAAGCAAACCCTGATAAATATAACTGCTCCAAGGTAAGTTACATAAAAAATGGTAGAGCAGAGGGTGACCGACCAAACATTCTTAACCCATCTTCTACATAAAAGAGAAGAAACATAAATCTAAAGAGAGAAAAACAGAGCTGGATGGATGGATGGATGGATGGTTGGATGCCTTGATGGTCACTCATCAGACATACTATCTCTTGGATGGTCTGTCATCATCATCATCATCATCATCATCATCATCACCACCATTGTCATCATCAGAGTCATCTTTGGCAGACCTCTTTCGCTTTGGTGGGGCTTCAACTTCCCCACATTCATCATCATCTCCTTCATCCTCATCAATTTCATCTTCATCATCACCATTCTCATCTGGCTTAAAATCACTAGCATCCTCCTCATCTTCTGCGTTAGCAACTGGTCGAACCAAGTATTCAGTTCCCATATCCTCCTACAAGCATTCACAAACATGTTGGAACTCAACTATAGCAATGGCCATATATGATATAAAAACACACACACATAAAGCAGTTCAAGACAAATTATAATGAAAGTAGAACTATCAATCAGATATGTAGTTTAATCTGAACTGTAAATCATTCTAGAGGAAATGATAGATACAATGACAATGACCAAGAAAAAAACCGTAGAAATACAGCAGCAGGGGTTTGATATATACAAAAACATCAGTATTTAAAGTATAAACAAAGAAAAAAAATACTCACTTCAAATTATACATACAAAAAGACTGATGCAGAACCAACACATTGTTATACACTTATACTTGGTAAATTGATTTAATCTTGATTCAATTGCTATTTAATTTCACTTGTAGAATAACTGAAACAGTATGTGTAAAGAAAAGATGTGAAAGTGTGTTTTAGTGATGTTTAACCATAAATCAAATGATGTTGATTGTTAATCACTGAAAGTGGTCCAATCCCACTAGCTGTTCCTATTCAATTTTCATGACTTAAAGTAGCTATGTTTCATACCAATATAATTTTGTCTTTCTGATTATAAGTCGAATCACACTGATCCAAGTGTAAGATCTAAATCACATAATTTTCATTTGAATCAACTTTTTAATAAGGTGCACAAAGTGAAACCAAAATTAATATCACGAAAGCTAGAAACTAAAGTATGTATGATGCAGTAAAAGCTTTCACTTGAACAAAATCCCAAGATCCAGATATTCAACTATTACTTGTTAAAATCAATTTAAAAAATAAAAAATAATAAAATAATAAAAATAAAAACATATCTAGTTAAAAATCATAAAAAGCATGTGTAAACAGCATAAACAAGCACAGATCTACCTCTTTCGAAATTACACTAGGTAAAACATGTATATATATATAATCAACATGAAGATAATAGAGAACTTTAACTCGTAGCAAGAACTAACAACGATAACAATTAAACATTAATACACATATAAGCATACAATCCTCGTATCTGAAACAAAATTCAAAAAAAAAAAAAAAAAAAATCGTCAAAAAATTTAACCATCTGAATTCAAAAGTGATAGCAAATAAAGTTGAACAAAACACGTAAATTGGACTGTGACCTAGATTGATAACTACCAAAATTTCACATAATTTATCAACAGCAAGCTTAAACCATCAGATTTCGTATACTGAACTGTACGAAAATTTAATTTAATAACAAATCATTTAAAGAGAAATATACCTGCTCTTCAACTTCACCTTCATCATCGTCATCGCTATCTACACCGTCATCATCGTCATCGTCGTCATCTCCGTCATCATCTTCATCTTCTTCCTCGTCGTCATCCTCATCGTCATCACCATCTACCGGTTCACCACCGCCGGAACTCTGAAAAACCTCCTGCACGTCATCATCGACGTCTTCATCATCCTCATCTTCCTCTTCTTCTTCATCATCTTCATCGTTATCTTCACCGTCATCTTCTTCAACCTCAACTTCACTATCAATTTCAACGATTTCTTCAATTTTATTATTACTATCGCTTTCAATCTCTAATTCTTCTTCGATCAACATCTTCATCTTTGCAGATAATTCAAAGTAAAATTTTGCTTAAAATTTGGTGAATATGAATTCTTCTTTAATCAACAGCAAGAGTTGAGGGGTTTTCGCTCTTCAGAGTAGCTATACGCGATGTTTAATCTGGACCGTTGAGTCTCTTGTTTGATGAGGATCGGTGACGTGGTGTTTAATCTGACGGTGGATATCTTATGTTAACCTCGCGGCGCGTTTGTGTTACGGTGTCACGTGTCACCCGCGTGATGGTAATCTAGGGTTTATTGAGGAATTGTTTTGTGTGAATTACAAAAAGAAAGGGTAATTTTGTCAATTCGGAATAGCGCAATGTGGACTTTGACCTAATGGAAATTATTAGGTATTTAGGCGCAGGCCCATTTATAAGAAGCCCATTTTGGTCTTACCAAAGCATTAGCTTTTTAGCACGTATGTACGAGTATTAAATAGGTTTAGTCCCAATTCACATAACGTCATAACGAGTTTTAAGGTTATGGTTTGTCTCTCTGTATGCTAATCAAATATCGTGAATAATAAGTATAAATTAGTCAATTATCAATACATAAACATTATGATTTATTTCATGTTTTAACGAGTATTTATGTAATGGAAGTTGACAATCGTATCTTCGTCCATATTTAGTGTACCGCTAAAGTTCACACTTTATAATTTCAATTAGCTTTCATACGGTGAACGGCTGATCCTTGGTCATAATATCGAGATCACTATGTTTCAACGACTTAGGACCATACGATTACGATCTTCATGCAACTATATATTTCATGTCTAAAGGTATCGTTGGTTTTTTCTCTTTCCATTTCACTAAAACTTTCATGCGGAGCAATAAAACATATTTATCTTGCATTTCAAGGTTAATTGCTAATGTATTTTGGTCATTTAATTGTAAATAGATTACCACTTTAAGCCAGTTTCATTGCAAATCAAGTAACTTGGTTAATCTTTATATAAAAACGCTTAATATAAATATCACTTCCTTTTTAAAAATCTTTCACATGGAACATGTGACGAATATCAACTATCACTTTCTTTTTAATAATCCTACGGAGGGAATATGTGACGAATGTCAAAACCACTTCCCTTTTAAGTGGGTGTTTGTATCACCTTATTTGAGAGTCTTTTTAGCTTTATTTAACACCTCAATAGCTCAATACCAAGTGTTTGGATTTGATGATTCGTTAAAGAGGTTGCTATTTGTTGGAGATATAAAAATTAAAAAGCCTAATTTATGATTTTGTGGTTTTATCTAATCGCATAAACCAATAAACATAAGCTCCCCAAACACCTATTTTTCATAGGGAACATGTGAAATTAAGTGAATATCGATATCATTTATTTTTTGAAATCTTACCCATGTCACATGTGAAATTAAGCCAATATCAAATATCAATTTCCTTTAAATAAAATAAATGTCTATGTCTAATGTCTAATAGAAAACATATGAAGTTAGAAAACTATCACTTAGCATTTAAAAATATTACATAAGTAATACGTGAAATTAAAGTATAAAATAGATGTATATTGTACGTTTATCTATCATATACTTTGAGAATTTAATATTTTTTAACAATATTATGTGAACAATCAAACTATTACAATTAAATTTCACATACATTAAATTTATATTCTCATCGAATAAAAAGTTTCCCATACAGTTGCACTATCTAGCTTGTATACATACCAACTTTGGTAAATCATAGGAACACATGTAATTTTCTTGCAAATCTATTGTAACATAGTGGTTACTGTTTACGTGTGCAATTATCTATATTACATTTTGTGTGTTCTCAGGTAGACTAGACCAAAGTGGTAGCCACGTCAAACTTCCTCCAAGGCAGAGAAAATAAACATTTACATTATAACATGACCCAATCATGGCACATGAGTTGCGCATATGCATCAAACGGTCATCGTGGATGATACCTGACTCAAAAGTGATTGATTGAGTAGTTAATATTATTAACCACTACAAATCCAAACAAATTGGCATAATTTTCCTCATGCATAATAATTTCATTTAACAAATCACTACGAATTCGTGGCCAGACATTTTCCTCAAGACCAAGCCAAACAATTACTACTCGAATTTCATAGTTTTCATCACCCATAACATTATGTATCTGCTTAACATAAGGTTGAAAGATATCAAGGATTGCTTTCATTAACGGATCCAGATACCTTGGTGGTTTCGAATCCATATAGAAACTATATCGTGGTGGTTGTGGATCCATATACGAACTACGCCTTGGTGGTTCCGATCCACATACGAATTATATCTTGGGGGTTCCGAATCCACATACGAACTATACCTTGGTGGTTTTTGGGTTGGGGGACGAAGGTTTAGGGTTTAACACGGTCAGTCTTGTTTTGTTTATCCTTCAAATTTGTTCGTCCATGGGTATTTTTCTGAACGATCGGTTCAACATCAAAATTAGTTGTTGCATCAAATATTCCTTTTATGTTTCTTAAAACACTAGTTTTCCCAGACTTTAACTGTTTTTGAAAATTTTGTTTAAGCTTCTCCAGTTCAGCTTCACAAAGTGAGATCATCATCTTGCATAGATGTAGACGACAACAAGTCAAGTTTCCTCCAAAATACGTCAACGAATTCAATTGGTATATATTTACCTGCATTGAAAGATATAATATCAGTTACTTCACTTATTAAATATTAAATTTATAATAATAATAATAATAATAATAAACTATAGTTAATATACAAACCGGAGAAATGTGTCACAAATTCGCATGCACATGGTAGCTCACAACTTATACGCATTATACAACCAAAATTTTCAGTAGTTAGCTCAAGACCAGTCGAACTTTTAAGTTCTATAAAGATTAAATCTATTGCATTTTTTTGAAATAACACCCAATAAGTGTTGAAACATGTAGGCTTTGTGTTTACGGTTAAACAAATATCCAACTTCTTTCCAAGCTTTCCTTAATCATGCTATACTAATTCCATATGATTTGATCAATAAAATATACAAATCTATCCAAATTAAAGTGTGATGATCCCAGGTGCAGCTTCAACAAAGCATGTTGACTTTCAACTCTGTTGGTTGTATGGTTTCAAAAATTAAGAATTTTGTTTGTCCATAATAACACCAACAATTCTTTATATTATATTTATTTAATCACAGTTTATCCAAATATCAAAACACTTGAAAAATAAAAGCACATTTTTTAAACTTGTTTTTATAAATAACATGTTTTTATAAGATTGAGTATTTATAACAAAAGAATGGAGAAACGTGATACCTTCTTAAACCAATATAGATTTAAAGATTGCATAACAACTTAAATATATTATTCAGGTTGGATATTCAGCTACTGACTTTCATTTTACTTTAAAATAATCCCATCCCACTCATTTTATAAATCAAAACTCAATCCATATATTTTTATTGTCAAAAACCCTTATAAAATGTTTCTAAAACCCTTGACCTCTGAAAATACACACTTTGACATGCATTTAAGGCAAGTTCTCTATCTATTTGAATAACATGGTGTAAACACTCAAACTCGAAGGCACTAAAAAGCCACTTACACGTGTCACACGCTTACACACTTCTCCTGATTCTTGAAAACGTTACGTTTAAATACCGGAAAAAGGCCTGCCTGTGTCAATTTTATTGTTCCACAAACAATTTTTTTCCTAAATTCATTTTCTACTCCATTTTAAAACCCTAATTTCCAGTTCGATTACCTTCAATAATTTCTCTATTTTTTTAAAAAATGATATCTTTATCATTATTATAATACAGAACCGTCATTTCAATTGCTCGATTCAGCTATGTCAGAAGCTGAATTAGAAAATTCAGCTTCTCTTTTAAAGGTTAGGTTTACAGTTTATTTACTTGCAAAGCCCTAGTATGTTACTTTTAGTGTTGTATAACTATATCTACTGTTTACACCGTTTGATACGATGATTACATGCATGTATAGTGTCTTATGATTGTAATTAAAATAGTTTGCGATTGGTTTTGTATTGTAGTTTGTTAGTGCTGAGGGACTTGTTGCTTCACCAGAAGAAGAATTGAGAAGGAGGAATGTTGTTGAGAAGCTTAAAGAGGTAATGTATACATATACATATATGTATGTATGTGTGTGTATATATATATATATATACGGCGGGGATAAAAAAGAAAGAAAAAAATGAGTGAAATAGGGAATCAAATACCCATTTACCATCAAAACTTGATTTTTAAGCAAGATTCATCAAATTAAAGCTTGAAATATGAATCAATCGATTATATTCATCATTTTATCAAACAATGCTGTTAAAATTATACGTTTTAAACAAAAAACTCTCAAAATCGACATTTAACATTCATTTTGATGAGTTTTAGTCAAAATTACAACTTAATATTCTTAAAACATTCATTTATGATAAATATTAACTCATATATGTTATTATACACTTATTATAGCATTTATCAGTGAATGTTATCACTAAAAATTCATCAATAAATGATGTTAAGTAACGTTCATCGATGTATAATAACAAATTTGAGTTAACATTTATTTGGAATGAATGTTATATATGAAGAAATCAAGGGCAAAGATTTGCTTCCCTCCTTCCCCGAGATTTTGAGCTTCCCTATGGATCCTTCCCCTATATATATATATGTGTGTGTGCCTACCTGCACGCGAACGTGTGTTTGTTATCAGGGTACCCGAAATAAGAAAGACCTAAATGTATGATGAAATTCCTCTAAGATTCAAAAAACCGAAAAATAAATTATATAAAGAAGATAGTTACTTGGGATATTCCATGTGATTAAAGTTGTTCAAAATCTTATTGATTTATGGAAGTCCATTTATTGACAATGCAGATACTGGGGACTTGGATTAAAAGAGTTGCTTTTCAACGTCGGCTGCCACAAAATCAAATTAAAGATGCTTCGGTAACAATATTACCGTATGGATCTTATGGTCTTGAAGTGAGTTTATTGTTACATCTGCTCTCTTTGCTTTTATATGTACTGAGCATAAATTTTGTAGTGCTCTAATTCATTCATGAATATTTTTAGGTTTATAATGCAGATAGCAACATCGACATTATTTGTGTTGGCCCTTGTTTTGCTTCTATTGCAGTGAGTCTTCTTCCTGCTGTTTCATCTAGCAGTACATAATTAGAAATATTATGGAAGTATAAAATTTCCTGAACCTGCTTTTTTGTTGAGCAGGAGGATTTTTTCATTGTGTTGTACAACATGCTTGCAGGGAGACCAGAAGTGTCTGGTATCAACTGTGTCAAGGATGCAAAAACTCCTTTGTTGCAGTTCACATTTGAAGGAATCTTGATCGATTTGCCTTTTGCTAAACTTCAAGTTACTACTGTTCCGGAGGTAGCAGAATCAATAATTTCTGTTTCCCCCTACCCCCCCCCCCCCCCCCCCCCCCAACCCCAATTATTACTGCAATATGAATTGCTATCTTTTTTAGAAAATCGATGTATTCAACCTCTCGTTATCAAAGGATGTTGATGAAACAAGCTGGACAAGTTTGTCTGGAGTACGAGTAATAAATAGCATCCTGCATCTTGTTCCAGATGTTAAGGTACGAAGTTTGTGTAGTACTAACTTAGAAAGACACATATTTTCCTGGCTTTTTTTCTGTTTTTTTTTCTTTCCGTTTTTCTTCATTTCTTTGTTATTTGTCTTGTATAGGTTATATGCCCATGTATTGATTGTGATTATGCATTATCCGTTGATTCAATGAGATATAGATAGACTACATATGTATAAAACCCAGCATCATTCTCACTACAGGATAATGATGCATTCTTTTTACAATCGGAGTTGCTTGTTAATCTCACTTGTTAACTAAAATGTTTTCTTGCAGAGATTCCGTGAACTATTATGCTGTGTTAAGTCATGGGCAAAGAGGAGAGGGGTGTATAGTGATGTAAGGTTCTTCCCTATATAGTTTTTTTACTTTTCTTTTCACATGTTTTTGTAATTGTAATGTTGTCATCTCCTTTTCTTCAAGTCCCATTGAAAAACATACGTCTTTTGTTGCCCAATCATTTACCGCACATTAATTCATTGGACGGCACACTAACTCATTATCCAGTGGTGACAATTTCAACCTTTTTATTTATGAATGTGTTGATTTGAATTATATTTTATCTATAACAAGTCACATGAGCCAAATCAAAACATATAGTAAAAGATGAACAGGTCAAGTGGGTTGAACGTCGCCCGAAGTGTATAACTTTATATCTAATGTATGCAACCTCCTAGATTACTTTTTGCAAAAGGTTATATCAGGGTTGTGATATTGTAATCATAATTAACACACTTGGGTAAAAAGCGTTTCAAGATGTACTAAAACTAAAAGTTACCCGTCTAACCTAATCCCAACCGTTACCCAAACTGTCCATTTTGCTACCTCTATCCTTATCTTAAACTAAATTGTGAAAGTTTCCATCATTTGAAGAAGCTCTACCGGGCAATCTTTTCGTTTCTTATTTCTTGGGTCGTCTTTGATCCATTATTGCAGTTATTTGGGTTCTTTAGGGGAATTCACTTGGCCGTTTTAACTGCTTTTGTTTGTCAACAAAATCCAAGTGCCAGTTTGGTCAATCTGCTTTCAACTTTCTTCAAGACATTTGCCTTTTGGCCTTGGCCCGAACCAGTTGCTATACAGGGAGCATCTCCACCACCTCTTCCGCCTGGAATACGAGCAATGATGATTATTCAGTTGCCAAGCAGCCCACATGAGTATTGCCATTCAAACATGACTACTAGTACATTCAATAAGGTCAGATCTGAGTTTCGTAGAGGATATCGTCAAACTCAGGTACATATATAATACTTGGATTTTGCTATTTCGGCAGATTTACTTATGAATGGGTCGAATTGGGTTGTGTTTTATGTCAATTTTTTTTTTCATAACAAAAATAAATTAAACATGCGTGGCTACTAATGTCTCTAAAAATAACTTCTTGTTAACCTAAAATTGTTACTGAATGAACCAGATGAAAATCCCTACAATTTAATCGTATGAAATATAAAATTACACAATTACATGAAGCTCAAGTCAAATTTCTCAAAAGATTCACTTGCCAAGTCTGCCCAAGTGAAAGATCCAACGACTATGATTGTTAAGACAAACATGATATAAAATAAGTTGGACAATATGTGGCTCGTTTCGGTTCTAGACACCAAGAACCGAACTGAATGAAACAAGTGGATTTGAAAATTTTCTAAGTCAGGACTAAATACCTCATTTCTGAAACCAAACCAAAATGCATACTTCGATTTACTTTTTTGTAGAATGCATTTGACTAATAGTCAACAAGTATTAAGAAAAAATATGTTTGCTCAAGCCTTGTACTTTTCATGACGTGGAGGGGATATCTTTTCTATGTACCCTGTTAATGTTCTTCAAGTGAATATAATTGGGTTTCTTACATAAAAAAAATAACACCCCAATTGTATTATTTTTATTAGATCAGATTAAGCAAATCCTGTTGATGCAGGATGCTTTGAAGCCACAATTTGACTGGGGAAACCTGTTTGAGACATTCCCTTACTCAAAGAGTTACCTGAAATTCATAAAAATATGTATTTCAAGTTATAACAAGGACGAGCTTGGGATTTGGGCACACTGGGTTAAATCACACATCCGCAGTCTTCTAGTTAAGGTAAGCATTGCCACTTCAGTGAATAATTCCTTTGAGGAGTTCGAATCCGTGATTACATATTTGTAGCCTTTAAATTTAGTTAACAGGACCGCCGTATGTCATCGTTCATTTGTTACGGAGGTGCATACAAGATACTTGACTAAAGTGTAAAAATTTAGGCGCACCCTTTAAATGTTTCATATATTCTGAGACAAAGTTGAGGATTTTTTATTTAATCTTTTGTCTATAGATATAACATGTGACTATGAACTATGAAGCACGTCTTATTATTCCTGTATAAAAAGTGCAACTCCATATCTAATTGGGTAATTAAATGACCTTCCAGTATTTCTACATCTGTTAGGTGCCATAGTTCTAATAGAATGTTCACAATGGGGGTCAGGTGGGGGTCAGATTGACCTGTTTTAAATCTTATAAATAAATTATGTATTAAATATGATTTTCAGAATCCATAGTACGAAAATAAAGATTCATAGTACAAAATCCATAGTACGAAATTATGTATTAAAGCTAAGTTGGGAGGTTATAAGAATTTGAATACATTTTAGGTAACCTTCAACCCATTTGAACGATTGCTATTTCGGTCAAGGTTTTAAATTTTACGCTGGTTAAATTTTGGTTATGGCAGTTAGAGGAGTTGCATGCTTTATGTGATCCGAACCCTACAGAATACATTGACACAAGCATACGAGTGCCCAACGTTGTTTTCTACTGGGGATTAGTGCCTGGCAGAGGGGATAACTTAGACCTAAACGTGGCAAAAGAATTCTTCATGAACCAACTCAGTGTCAGCTATCCTGGTAACCTGGGACGTTTGACTTTGACAATGGTTCAATCATCTCAACTACCAAAGATTTTGGAGCTTGCAGATAATCATATAAAAGCACAACTAAAGTCAAATCTTAGTTATGAGCAACATATGGTGCCTGTGTACTCGGCACACTCGCCTCATTATGTTGTTGGATATTTGGCAACTGTTGGTAATCCTGAGCACCCACTTCATGAAGATTCAGTGTATTAATGTCGGGCTTTCATGCGGGTTCTCCTTGTCCTTTTGCTTCTTGTTTTGGTTTGTTTACACTGGCTGCGAAATGAGTACCCACATGTTAGAATGCTTGGTTTTTGGAAGGTTAAAAGTCTGGCGATATTGCATTTTTGTATGGTGGAATGTGATGCACAAATACAAAATAGATTAGTATATGGATATATTGAGTATAGAGATTGAGATGTACTGTTTTTCACCACATGCAAGTTGGTATTCATTGATACTCTATTTAATTTGTTGTATCATCATTCAAATTTTAATGTTTCTTTGTGATCAACGGTTTTAGAAGAGCAAATAAATAAAATAATAAAGCTTTCAAAGAGATCTAAGGATCCAAAAAGTATTTAAGTGCATGTTTATGTTTACATAACAAAAAATGACGAGTGGCCATACGTATTCAAATCACATTGATATTTTATACTTTTGGTGATCGATATTTAGCTACATCAAGTTATGCATTATAAAGTTATACTGTACAAATAAATAATGTACAGTTTTAAACTATCTATCAGAAATACAGTCGATGGTATATACCATCGAAATACCATCTTTCTTGACTTTATACCAACACCCAAATTAAAGAGTTAGGTTTGTATTTACTGGTATTTTAATGGGCATTGGTCAAATCTACAAAATCCCACCAACTGTGTTCAAATTAAATTACATCTGGATTTGAGAAATATATAATATATAATATTATTATTGCAAGAGTTTTATTATATTTAATATCAATTTGTATGTATTGTAAATAGGCAATTTATCACGAGTTTAAAAGCAAGTATCATGATTATATCATAAAACTAAAGAAATTGTAGTTCTCATATTTTTGATGATACTGTTGTCTTTTCACTCTAGATATTTGTACCCACTTTAAAGCATAAACATATAATAGCCTTTTTATTTATCCTTAGAAGACTTAATTCATTTCTTTTTTTCATTAGAGCGGCAATTATTAGTGTTCAAACTTCAAACCCTTCGTTGAATTTTATCAGTCGGCTTATTCTAATAAAACAATCTATATAAGAGGATAAACTAATAAGTTCAATTATATCACTTTAATAAAACAGAAAAATCAAAAATATACACCAAGTACAAAAATATCTATCTTGGACAGATGATGTAACAGCTCGAAATGATCTGAAGGCTAAATTCGGAGACCATGTCTATCTTTGTAGCATTTCTCTTTTAGACGCCCTCCCAAAATTTCTATTCAAGAAATACCCTTATGGAGAACGATGACCAAGTTGCGGATTCGTGTTACCAAAATTTAACGGCACAATATTAATTTTAACAGGTCGAGTATCTCAATCGCACCTTTTGTCTAAAGCATCGAATGAAACTTCATTAGCGTATGAAACGCATGAATATTAAATCATCATATGTCTAGTAACTTTAAAAACAAAAATCACATATTTAATAAGTATACGTGATCTATAACCAAATTTTGATAATTATTCCCCTCGCAAACCTAGTTTGATAAAATTACAAGAACAAAAAGCACAAGAAACAGCAATAGGTCTATAACCATGATACTTGTATACATACGGTGGCCACTTGTTTTATACATTTTAACGAATACAATGACTTAAACATGATAAAAACTATAAGTTAATTGATTATAATAACTATTTGCTAAAAAAAGCCTTTGACTTTACATATCATAATATCATTAAAAAATAAAAAGGCCACATGAAAAAGAAGGGTTAGAAGTTGGTCCCTGACATCAGATGGCAAGTGAATAGATAGTGGAATTGTATTATTACTTAGTTTATGGATCTGACTCACATGTATTTGATCCAATTACAAGTGTGAATTATAACCCAGGTTGTTTTCTGTAAGGGCCATGCCTGGGCTAGGGAACAGAGCATGAGGCTCAATCAAAAACTCACCCCATACCCACCATACATATACATGTTAAGCTAATATTCATTTATACTTAATAGTTATTATATTGATTGATGATTTATCTAAGAGATATGATTGATATGTTTAATTGTTATGCTTAATAATCAACTTACGAAAATTGTGTCAATCTTTAGGTTGATTTTTTTAGCCTTATCTATCGTTACTCTTTATTTAAATCAGTGTAGTATCATGTTTGTTTTTATCTCTTTCTAATGACTCGTACACTTATGAGAATCAATGTCACTTGCTTTTTTATGGACTAACGATGTATTTAGGAGGATTTAGGATTATTCTTTCCAACCGGGAAGCAGAACGAAATGCTATTATGACATTTAGCAAAATCAGAAATGTCAATTATCTCAAAGATTCGATTTGCCAATCTATGGTTTGACAAGTTTCTGATTATCCAACTCCTTAAAACAATAAAAATAAATATATAATAAAAATAAAAGAAAAGGAAACAATGATTTCTATGTGTGAAACTAGTTTTAAGGTTGAAGATGAATGCTATAGTTGTACTTTTACATTGCCACTTAATCTCTTCAAAGTCTGTCCAAAAGAGTCCATACCCAAGTTATGGACTTTGGCTGTCTATTAATCTGATCCTGTGTAACATGTATCTATTAAGGCATTTGCACATGCATGCCATCAACTGTTGTAACTATCTGTCTGATACCTAAAATACCCCTTAAAGAAAGGTACCATCAAATGTCATCAATGATTCTAGAATCAACAATAACGCGTATAAAAACCTTTCTAGAAAGAAGATTGTTGTAGTTTCATGGGACATAGGTAATGCATTGTTTATTTGAAACAGGAAGAGAAGGGTAGAATGGTCTTTTTACATAAACCAATCTATATCTCACAAATACTCATAAATTTACACATGTTGTGATCATCAAGCAAATAAGAAGCAAATCTGAATCTTATAAGTGGGATATTAGAAAATTGAACCCAACTAATTTACATGGGAATCAGATCTCGATTATTGTTGACTCCATTACAGATCATCAAACTTATTAATTAAACGAAAGAAGAAACAAATGAACTAACTCAAATCCAGCTAAATTGCCGATTGCTCATACCTATACCCAAAAAAGACTAATCTAGAACAACAATTTGCTTACGTATGAGAAGTATCGTTTACTATACACATGGTAATGTTCTTATTTAGCTACTATACTCTTCCTGCTAGCAGAGCCCGAGCGCGAAATCTTTTCAAATAAACTGCAAAATTCCAATAAAACAGGCCATCAGGATTTCATTAAACAATAATATTTTCAGTCACAAGCATTCTAATAAAAATAAAAGATTGTTGGTTTTCATACTTGGAAGATCTGGAATGGGGTAAAATGGAATTACTAGCAGATGGATTGAGTTGCTCCTGTATGAATACTAAACCATTTTCGTTCGTTTGAGCTGTCTGTGGAGAACCATGAGACGTTACACCTGGACTTTGGCATGACATCCCTGAAAAATATGATGTAGTAATTTAGTTTCTTCATTTCTAGTAAAAATGTTGATAATGTGTAAAAAAAAAAAAAAGGTAAACACATCCAGACAAATTGTCAAAGATTTTGGGATGAGTCTGGATTTATTTCCATGTAAGGCAGAACCATATTGTTTAAAGGTGTTATCTTGTAGAAAATAACCACATGCAATGTTGGCCCATATTCAAATGCTATACTTTCCCATAGGCTCACATCTTAGACTAATTTAGGCCAAATTTCACCATCATGTACGATTCTTCTTTTATACATATATCTTTATCTTTATCTACTTGTTTGCATACATAATCAAATAAAAGGTTAACTTGAATATGGTAGGAAACTAATATTAGGAAATTGAATGTAGATCTTATAGCTGAATCAAAATTTGGGATGATGACAAACAATTAACAACTAAAATGTAATTTTATACCTTGGAGAAGCATCATTAGAAAGATAATGACGGTAAAAAGCGTAGCAAACAAGCTACCACTCATTGATGATGACGATGATGAAGCTTTTAACGCTTTTTTCTGTTTAAGCACTTTCATTCGTTCAATTCTCGCCCTTTTCATCATAGCAAGTTCAGCAAGCTCTTTAATAAGTTTCTGATCAGCAGCATCCAATGAAAAACCTCTAGGCGGTCGAGGGGGTTTTGGTGGTTTTTTCGCACTTGAAGAAACTTTTTTACGTTTCTCCTTCTTCACCGTAAACTCAACATCTTTATCTCCCTCAATTTGTGAATCAATCACTACCTTAACAGTGAATTCATCTATACTTAGTTTCACCAAATTATCATCTACACTCACCAATTGATCACATAACTTTGTGGAAACCTTTTCTTCAGGACTTCCACTCTCGAGATTAATAACAAAATCGGCGTCTTTATAAGATCGATTATCCATTTGGACTTGAATTTTCAACTACACATTAAATGATCTCTCACTAACTTAATATGTAATTTTCAATTCTTTGTTGTTGAGCTCAATTATGATGCAGAATCCTGAATACAAAACAGATCAAGATAATTATATATTAAAAAGGCAAAATTAAGCTACAAATGACAGCTGAATTACAATAATTAAAAAGCAAAAAGTAGTGATTTTTTTAATGGGTAAAGCAAGAAATGAAGTGGGTCTGGCCTTGATGATCAACGCGGTTAACAAAAGTCAAAATTGAAGAAATTTTTGATGTAAAATGAAGTTAAAAAGTCAAAATTGAGAACAAACTATTAGCTGTTAATCACAAAACAAAGTAAAGAATGTCAAACAACAACAGGTGTACACAAAGTAAAGAATACAACATAAAACTTTTGATTAAAAATTAAAGACATAATTTTGAGTAAATAACTAAACAAAAAATAAAAAAAGTACCTTGTAAAATACTAAAAAGGCAAAATTTGAAGGTGTAAAACTCTAATACCGAAGATATCTCTCTCTCGGAAGAAAATCAATGGGAGAGTGACAGTACGTAAATTTGAACGGTGGTAGAGACATTACATTTATAGATATAAACAGAATATAGGTATGTACGTACAGCACACGAGGGTCTTTTAAGGATTTGGAGACAGCAGGGAAACTGCTAAATATTTATTTTTATTTTATGTTCTTTAAAAAAGACAAATTAAAAGAGAGAGAGAAAAAAAAAACAATTCTTTGTTTACCATAATTAGTTTTAATTAGAAATTAGCATCTAAGTTTGACAATTGATTCTAAAGTCAAAATAGAACAGCTATTAAAAACTTTATAAGAATACCACACATATATATATATATATATAGCAAGGTGCCCGCGTATAGCTGCGGGAACAATTAGTTAATTTGATATTTACAGATTTTATTGTTTACACTGTATTGTTAAAAGTTTAATTTAAAGATATGTAAAGTTTAAAACTTAAAGGTTGCAATTTATAAATTAGTGGTTCATTTGAAAAGTAATTAATGATTTTAAGGGTAATTTAGACATTAACCATTGTTGAGTCTAATTTTAAGAAAAAGATAGAAGATAGTTTATATATAGTTAAGATATTTATATAAAATGTAGTTTAGTATAAGAAGTAACTTTAAACAAAATATATTTTTACTACTAGATATCGACATTGAGAATTGTTTTTTATTATTTAATACTAATAAATTTACGCACTCAACTTACTCTACGCGATAATTTTAGATGGAATTTGAAGTCTCAACAACTTGATTAATGAGTATATTGAATACAACATTACACAACGTAATGAAAAATTGTTATCACTTCATAAAGAAAGTTAATATATATGAATTTGTCGATGGTACTTTTAGAAGCTGTTTCTTTACTCTCGAGTATAAGTATAATTGTTTACATTTTACCTTTCTCATATTCCGTTCTCAACATGATTAAGTAATGTTTTTGTTATACTCTATAAACAAAGTTAAAAATATCTGCTAAATAAGAACTATTTTAATGATAAACTAATAATACGTCACATAACATATTTAATAAATCAAAAGTTAGTAATTTTTATTTCTTATTAAAAACTACTTCAAAGCACGCTTGATAAAAAGATAAAAATAATAATAATAAAATAAAATCATCTTATAATATAAGCCACATACTTTTTTTTTATCAAGTTTTAGTTATAACGACTTTCAACAATGATTTAACAAAATAAGTGATTTATCTAATTATCAATTTTATTTAATTAAAAATTCTGTTTTGGTACATATCCGGTGAGAGTCTTTGGTAAAGAAATCCATAGTAATAAAAATACAATGAGAAAAAGTTAAGAAATTAAAATTAATATTTATGTATATATTTTTTATTAAGTTATAGATAATCTTTTTCAATCTAGAATCTTTTTTGTTGTCTTATTGATAGATACATTCATTTAAAACAGAGAGTATGTTTTATAAATTATAACATCCATTGTTTACCTCAATACCATTGATTTATATATATAGTATACAATACAATATTAATATAATATAATATAATATTAATATAATATAACAATAAAATATAAGAATGTAACATGACCAACTCCTTAGTTAAATTAGAAATCAGTTGAGCTGGCAATACAAGTAATCATTCAAATTCTTTATTACTCTTTTGTCATATAAAATATTCTATTAGCCGCACATAAAAAAATAAGTTTTTACATATATATTGTAATTGAAAATTAGTTTTATTTATTGTTAAAATCTATTACTACATATAATAAAGATTTTTATTAAATTCAACAGACCCACAATTTATTAAACTATTTAAATCTCTTGGCAACGTCTATAAAGTATTTCAGAATAATAATAACCAAAAAACTCTATTAGACACACACACATGTCCTTAGCTAATATATATTATAATAAGACAAACTTTTAAGTTTGATATTGAGATGACATAATAAGGTGCCATATGTCACTATTTCTTTTTTAGTATTAATTTTTAAATATTTATTCTTAATTTTTTTTGTATGTTAATTTTAAGATAGAGCTTAAGGCAGGGGAATGCACCCAACTATTACGTGATGTTTATTGTGTGTACCCAATTTATGTTTGCTATTTTTAATGCATCCAACTTTCAAAAATTGTGTTTTAATGTATTATGTATTACTTTTGATGATGTATCAACCTTTACAGATGCCACGTGGCATCTTAAACAGATGACACGTAAGCAAAATACATTAAAACACAATTTTTAAAAGTTGGATGTATTAAAAATAGCAAACATAAGTTGAGTACGCACAATAGACATCGTGTAATAGTTGGGTACATTCCCCTGCCAAATCCCTTAAGATTATTATTGATGTACAATTTAATCTTAACCTAAAAGTTTAGTATTCTTAATCTTTATCGCATCTTAAACTTTACATTAACATTAGTATATATTTTAACCTTAAAACTCATCCGAAAAACATAATTTTTAAACACTACAAAAACAACATAATCTTTAAAATATTGTAATAAATATTATATAATCTTTCATTTGTGTAATAGTTTTTTGATTTTCTATATGTATTAATTGGCACAAGTCTATAATCTTAGTTTAATTTGACCATGAATAATGGACTTTTGATAAATTCATTTATTCAAAATTTGACCTAAATGTGATCTTTAATTATGACATATGAATAAACATTATGAGAAGTGAAAATATCTCGAAGTTTTTACGAATTATTCGTTGAATGATTGGTTTGCTTACATGTCTAGTCATTTCCTTGATAATTTATATTGCATTAAATTTAAAATGATTTTGTCATTTGCTTTTAAATTTACATGATTCCAAGTTCGTTTTTCTCTTTAACGTTTCTACATATCATAGTTTGTAAATTATTATTTGATTTTTTAGTAACATTTTATCTTCTTTTTGGGTAACTTTATGTCTATTAATCAAACATCAATTTTGAAGATAATATACACATAATCATGAAAATTTTTTTAGTATTAACATAGTTGATAGGATTATGTATCGTACAACCTAAGTATTTATTAGTATGTTCTATAAACATTAGAACATGCCTCGGGGTCATAACAAGTATTTGTTTTTTGAAAGTTTATGGAGTTGAAATGCATATTGTAACTAGATTAAAACTTCATATTGGTTAAAATACTTGCTCTTGGTTGACATACTTATTGTATTTATGAAGTTTTAGAAGTTTTATTTACTTTCTTTTTAGAACACTAAGCCTACAACCTAATTTACACATTGTTTTAGGTGCGGCTTGAAACCACAAATTTTTTGATTGATAGATTTCTCTATTACCAACATACCGTTAGATTAAACGCCGTTTATTTTTATCGCACACTTACAAATTATTTGATAGATAGATTATTTTATGTTACGCTTAATATGTTAATAACAACCAACCATTTATTTTATCCTTAGGTTATGACCCTCTTAACCGGCTAAAAACACTAATTCAAATCCATAATATTTTCTGGATTGCTTCACACGATCTTAAAGTCAAATAAGCACAAACAACATGTTAGAACCGGCCTTCACACACCAAGAATTTTGTACTTTTCAACGTGACTTTATTATTAGTTTTAACATATTTTTGTCCTATAGATTAAAATTATTGAGCTTATCTAATTAAGATTTTTTTGGTAATATTCAATTAAATTGACTATTAAAAGTCAAAGTAAGTTTTAAATTGAAAACAAGAGACAACCCCAACACTTCACTTGATTAAAACTAATAGCTCCATGTGATGTGAGCACCATTAAGTCCCCTTGTGATTGAAGTCTCTTTGAGACGTGGACCCCATATATGCCCATCCCCATTATATATAATATATAAATTATATTGATTGAAGTTCACATAGTCTTATATTTACTTATATGCATACAAGTAATGTTTGTAAATAAATCAAATCATTTGTGTACTACTCCAATTAAAAAAGAAATCTTGTCAAAAATATACATATGCATGCAAAGTGCTAACAAATGTGACATTTATGTCTCATTTTAATAACATTACTTCACATAAATATTATACAGTTAAGGACTTAAGGTGATCAACATATATTACCATCTTCGATTTATTACACAACTTTGTACCTCAAACTTAATGGAACAGAATTTTAACTTCGTTACAGCTTTATAAATTATAGAGTTAGAAAACAAAGATGTAATGACACAATTTGTCTTGTGTTTTATTTGTAGAATCTATTTGAGGGCCTACACAAATACGTTGATGGTGGTTAGCAAGTAGTTAGTTATCAGAATTAAGGAGGCAAGGTTTGATGCACCCTGGTTAGGGAACTACATTGGGCCACCCTCTCTATTCTTCAATTATCAAAGTTATATTTCTTCATTTTCAAATCGAGTTTTTAAATCTAACGGTTATGTAATTTATAGTTATCTAAAATAGCTAACGGATAGAATACACACACGGTGTAAATAATTAGCGACATTGACGTAATTGTGAAGTTCTATAAGGACATGAATATGAAAGATTAAGATCGCTTTAACAAGAACATATTATTTGTGTCGACGAGTTCGTTGACATATATAGTTTGTTTCTTAATACATACAAAATTTTAATATATCATTTGAAATTGAGGGTGACACATAAATATTTAAATACAACATCCTGCTAAACACACAGGTGCATTTTATGGTACTCGGTAGACTCCATTGGAGTTTTGCTCAACGAAAACAAAGATTTGTTATAGTTTAAGACACTAAAAGAAAAAATAACTTATTTGAATTGTTCATTTGATCGTCGTCTACAATGAAATCAAAATAAACAGAATACATGTCATTACTTCACAATTAAATTATAAGAATTAAAATGGAAAGCATCAAAACTAAAATTTGAAAATGGCTGCTCCACTTGAAGGCTTTGATGCAAACACATAGAGTCCAAGATCGCACTTGTTGATCGTCCCATTGTCAATCCGAGATTGATAAAATTGCTCCTGAAAAAGGAAACTCTGTCAGTTAACATGAACAACATACTATTTCACTTCTGTAATATTATAAATAGCTGCCTCCTCTCATTACTATCAAATCATCATATTGGCAAAAATGCAAAGAATAAATGACTAAAAGAGACCTTTAGATTTAGAATGAATTGGGGGACAATGCTTTCTTTAACCAAAGCAACTGCACATCCACCCCACCCGGCTCCAGTAAGTCTAGCTCCGAGTGCCCCATTATTTTTACATACATTAACCAATTCTTCAAGTTCAAGACAACTGTTTTTGAGACGTACATAAAAATAGGTACCATCAATAAGTAAGTATTTTATACATGTATGCTGTCCTATTGTTCATATATATGTATGTATACCTGCACTCAAAAAGAACGCTGCAACTATGGTGGCTATCATTCATTAGGTCACCCACCTTCTTCAGCTTCTCCTCCTCACTGTAAAAACTCTTCCAAAGTTAACTTCCAAATTCTGGACAAACGTGTTTTATGATATACTGGATTTCTAATAAGTAGACTCACTCAGAACTTGAAGATACCGCATCCTTAAAAGCATATACGCGCTTGGCTTCAGAGTACACATGAGAGGCTCTCTGATAACAAAGTGTAAAAGGCGTTCAGCAAGAAACGCGTCATGACCGGGTAAACATTAATTGATCAAATAACACTTCCGTACAAAAAAAGATGACAAATTTTACCCATTTACTCATTAGTGGGTCAACCTCAGTTATGGTTTATCTCTGATGAGTCAAATGAGTAAAGTAAAATTATCTATGAAGAAATGGGTTGAATGGTTGTCACCAGAGCTATTTTTAGTGAATAAAACCTCATAAATCACTTTATTCTGTAATAATATGATTGTGCAATTGTAAAACCGCGGATTATTTATACAGAATTTAAAAGGTTTGGACATAATGTATTTCACGACAACCTGACCCATACTAACAGCTTGCTAGTCTGGACATGTTACTCAACCAGCCCAACCCACCCATTTTGTCACCTCTAGCTACAGAGATGAAAGTTGTGTGATATATACATAATATCCTGTAGGCAGATAATGAGGAATGGAGTGTTATAAGCAAATAATTGATAAAAACTTCAAAATATAATAAAAAAGTTGAAAGGTGGAGGTTTTGGTAGGAATGTATCAATGAAAACAACACATATCATACTTCAAGCATAAAAGTCACCAGAATTCCAATCAATGTAAATAGAAAAATGTTCAACTAAAAGATGTATAAACTAGAGAATAGATATGTTCAACTAAAAGATGTATAAACTAGAGAATAGATGGGGAGTTGTAGAGTCATTGCAGATGACCTTTGTGACAAAATGCTCCAGACTAATTAAAGAAGTACCTGGAATAACTTGTAATGCTTGGCAGCTTTTAGCACATCCAGTGATGAAGCCGAGTCAGCGAATATTAAATCCAAGCTTTTACAAGTAATTTTCTCGATATCTTCAGTTGTATATGGTTCTTCTTTCAGATATTCCTGCAATAGCAATGACTATTAACAAATATATAATTGAAAAATTAAGAAAGGTTAACATATTCGGGCATCTAGATAGTCTTGTATCAATTAATGTCCAAGGAGAATAATAATAAAAGAATAGAAGTGGCAAAATGATGAGGTCAAGCGGGTTGGGTAATGGGTCAAACAGGTTAAATTCCGGCATGTGTCAAAAGGGTTGGGTCAACCCAAAACACCTTTTGTCCAAAAAAGATTAATATACATGTTGTTTGTCGAATATAATAATCTAAATTATATAATTTGAATAGATAATTTAGGAGGTAGTATACATTAAAAGTACACTTCAGGAAAATTTTGACCCATTCCCTTTTAAGCTAATCTGGTTTTTTTATTATACTACCCACCTGATAGTTAGACATAAAATGTAACACAAATTGAATAACTCACAAGTAAATAAGTCGAAATAGCCACCTATAATTAATCATATTTTTAACAATCAACACACAAACCAAGTTTTGTAGTAAAAGAAAGCATAAACAGGTAGTCCAATACCTTAACAGCAAGGGTAGGGTCAGACGACCCATGCTTGCCTGCAAATGATACACATAAACCTTCTACATCAGAAAGTGTTTTGACTTTCGATATCGCTTCTTCAGGCTCCATTCCAAGTTTTATGCCAAGTACAATCTGATAAGTTCCCGAAAAGGCAATAATAATTACAAAGCTATAACAGTAATAATAATATTAACAGGAATTACCACCGAAGGGCCTTTGGCCTCGCGGTAGGTGAGGAGCCCATCAACCACAAGGTTGTGGGCTCAAGTCTCATTAGGAAACAATTTATATTTATGTGGAATTGTACATATTATGTATGGTAGGATGTAGGTTTGCGCTTCTAGAAAAAGCAGGAGCTACCATTGAAGAACCAATCCTTTTCAACTGAAACAACAAAAAAAAGGAACATAAAGCAAGATTTTTGGACTTACCGAAGCTAAACGACATTCAACAACCCGATTATTGTAGTTTGTTGCAGCAGTTACTGCTTTCTGTGATTCAGCCAATGAATGTGCTATCACAAAGGATCCGCCAGCAGGAAGTTGCACATCGGTTGCACGAATTGGGTTGAAATCTATCAGCTCGGCAAATCCAGTTTTGGCCATGATAGATATTGCCTAATTCAGAAAACAGAAACAGATAAGTTATTACCATAAAGGCATACATACCTAAAATGAAAGATAAAAGCTAATTACTTGAGAAATGAGTTAGATATGTACCTGGTCCATTCCACCAGATTGTGTCCCAATGTGTCTTTCACAGACACATGTAAGTTGAGCAAGTTCTTTCTGCAATTGGAAAAATAAAGAACTCTTATCAAACATATAACTATGTCGGCACTAGAAAAGGTCTCATAATATTGGCGAAACATATAATATAATATAATATAATAATAGATAATATGTAACAAATAAACAATAACCAAAAATCTAGAGATCATGAGAATACCTTGGGAAGATTGACATTGGAGGCAGCCATTATGGCAATTGTAGAAGAGCAAACAAAGGCTGCAGAGCTTGACAGGCCAGACCCTATAGGCAAAAAAATGCTTAATCTAAAACACAAATGGCTTCACGTTTGGCAATAAAACTGAAACCGTTAAACCTTTACATTAGCAGTATTGACAACAGAATTCCAAATGCCAAGTGAACATATTTCTTACCTGTAGGAACCGTTCCATCAATCATAACATCAAGTCCACTGGGTGAACCGACATCTAGTCCTTCTGATTTAGCATATTCATGGAAACCTTTATATCTGCAGGAAAAAAATAATCATAAGTTTCTGGATAACGTATTATGACTTCATTTGAGAAGCATTCTAATGCGAATATCAACTGCATAATGATTTATGAATTGTTTGACAGACATTAGGCAGCAAAGCTTGTAATTGCTCACCCACAGATAAAATAATGGCCCCATCGATGATTCTTAAGGTCGAGCTCCTGCAAATACAAGAGGTTGGCATAATAAGATTCCCTTAGAAAAGAGCACTAACAAGAAAAGAAAAAACTGCAAACAATATTTCTTTTTTTGCAGCACAAAAGGGCTATTTACCTGGTCGGGGTCAACAGGATACGTACACATTGTGTACTTGTCACTAACATTTGCAATCCTAAGAAGCTTTTCAGATTCCCCTGCATCCCTTTTCCGAATGGCTACTATTGTGTCTTGCCTAATTGCCATGGGCAATACTGAATAGCCCTCATAGTCAATGTGCTCCCCAATCAAATTCACTCTTCCTAAATTCCAATGATAATATTGTTAAAGCTCAAAGTCAACAAAGAACATTAAAATACCATTAAGACATTAGCATACACATGTGAACTCAAGGTGTTTCCGGAAATTAGACTTTGTCATTGTACTGCCATACCTAGTCAGTAGGGCCAAATATGTCTCGGCAGTTTGGCACATTTTTATATATGTGATCATTTCAAACATAAAAGTCAAATAGTTCGATGCAATGCCCCAAAAAACTTGCAATGAGTGAGTCTAGACATGGTTTATTACTGATCAAATATCTATAATAGCCTTTGGTCCTCCTATAGCGGATTCAATTTTCTTTTCCCTTTTCAACGAATTTATTGAAATTTTGGTTTGGATTTAATCTCATCTCAATTGGTGATATCCATTGAGTTTGAGATCCTTCATATTGATTTTTATTACTCTACAACACCACAAAAGTCTTAATAACCCAGCTTTTTGCCAACATATACTAAAAAATTAAAAATTATAACCTCTGGTCCCAACAAAATAGGGATTTTTGTGGACCAAATATGATGGCATAAAGTAATTTGTAAGTACAATAATAATAGGTAATCTCCAAAATTATCCAAAAGCATTTCAACATGGAAGTACCTCATTCTTATTCTAAAAAGCTTGTTTAAGATCTGATTCCTCCTTCTTCCTTTTCATCGAAAGAGATTGATCACCCTCCTACGTGTAATTTATTTGGTTCCGAAAACAGGAGATTTGAAAGTATGATTCTCGTCTAAGCTAATGAGTAACCTAATTCAAAATAACCTAATTCATCAGGAATTACTTTATTTTCTCTTTTTCTTTTTTTTTTTCTTTTTTTTTCCTTTTTTTGTTTACCATGGAACAATTGGTTGTGCCACCATCCCCACTAGGTAAGCTATATTTACCTCAAAAGTAAAATCTAGCATGAACTAGTTAGGGTTGACGAAAAATCAATTTTTTGGAAAGAGATGGATCAACCTTTTTTTCAGTAGTTGTTGTAACCAACAACTTCAATGTAGCCATCAATTCATCAACTAAAAAATATAGAATTTGTTACACTCTATGTTGTTTCATTAGAGTAAAATAAATTCATATCACTCAACATTACTCATATACTCTCAATTATAACATACATAATAATAATCATGATGGTCAGGCAATCATATAGTCATAATCATTTAGTAATCATACAAAACAAAGAAAAAAAAAGTGAATAATCAATTCAACAATAAATAACCTGGAGCACGAGCATAGATAAGAGGAACATCACCGAATACTTGTTTGAATTTAGAATTAAGAACTGAGAATCGAAACTCAGCTTCTTCAAGTGGTGATCCATCACCGTAAACAGAATCAAGTTTTGAGTAAATTGGAACTGGTTCATCTTCGTGTTTCGCCATTAATTGATTTCAATTCGATTGATCGATTGCTGTTGTTGTGTGTGATTTATGAATTATGAATGAATAACAAGTGGACAAAAGGATCACCGAAGATTCGTGAATGGATAATTGATTAGCTTTCAAATTTGGATTTAATTTAATTTATTGTGAAATAAACTTCACTTACTCAAGAACTAAAATAAAGAAAATATATGTTATTCGTAATTTTTAACGTTTAGTGTGATCTGGATGAGTGGATATATATTGTAGAGAAAATTACTCAAATAACCCATTCAAACTATTTATTTCGAAAATAGACTTTCTCAGAAAGTATTATAAAAAATAGACACTAAAATCGTCGAAATTATAAAACCCATCCGGCGATCACGGCGATTTAGTATAATCCATTGTCTAATTGTTGAAATTCGAGAATTCAACAAAATCGCCGGAATCGCCGGATCAAAATTGCCGAAATGCAATGGTGTTCAGGGACACGTGTCGATTTTTAATTAGACAAAGCAAATTGCCGGAATCACCGGACCTAAATCGCCGAAATGCAATGGTGTTCAGAGACACGTGTCGATTTTTGATTGGACAAAGTAAATCGCCGGAATCGCCGGGTCTAAATCGCCGAAATGCAATTGTCTTTTGATTAAGTGTTCAGGGACACGTGTCGACTTCTTATTGGACAAAGTAAATCGCCGGGATCGCCGGACTATTTTGAATTTCGGCGATTACGTTTCCCGATAAAAACCTACTTTATTTGACTTGTTTAGCCACCTATTGGGAGAGACACGTGGCAATATATTATTGGTCGTTAGCTAATCGCCTAGATCGCCGGGTTGTATTTATTATTTCGGCGATTTAAGTGTCTATTTTTGAAATAAATACTTTGAATGGGTTATTTGAGTAATTTTCTCTATATTGTATTGAATAAATATTATTATATCTATTTAGGGCAGTTATACATTTACACTAGTGTTAAAATTTGTGCGAACACAATAGTGTAGTATTGTTTATTTATGCAGTTGACTAATTAAAAGTTAACTATATAGTCAGTATATTATATGAAAAAATTGATAGTTAACTAATATACTAAAAGCTATTAATACAATTGATTCAAATAATGAAAAAAAATAAAATTAAATTAATGATGGCCATTAATTTATTTAATCATGATTATTAATTTTAAAAATGAAAAAACAATATCAATTAATAATGGTCATTAATTTATTTTATTAATTTTGAAATTTATAGTTTTTTCACATAATGTTTTTTAGTCAATCAATTAGATGCAAATATGCTTTTGTTTTTAATGTAGACGAAGGTGCCGACTATAATGTTGTAGTAGATAAGATTATAGCTGATAAATTAGTGAGTAATCATGTTAAAGATAATCATATGAGACTAGTAATGAGTTGTGAAGGTGAAAACAATAGAGAGATAAAATTATATATTTACTTTGTGTGACTTGAAATAGATAACATTCAGTTTGAGTTTGGAAATTTGGTAGTGAACGAATACTTGGGGAGGGATCCAAGCAACTCATGTATGGAGAGCAATATAACGCATTAATTGGGGAAGATCTAACGAGAATCTAAACTGGTAGGAATTCGTTACGGAATGGTGTAAACAAAATTAAAGAGGTTCACCGGAGTCACATATAAGAATTATCTGAAGTGAAAAAACGACATTAGAGGAGGATTGACAACAATCATAGTCATGTTAACGGTGGCCACGCGTTTCACGTAGACATACGAAAAGTTGAAGACCTTGATCACTAACGAGGATAAAAAGGATACAGTAGATCATCCCTAAACGGAATATGTGATGACTTTAGTTATTTCTCATAAGACCTACTTAATATGATACCTTTCAATTTTAAGGCAATATCAAACTAATTTTACATACATTATGTATTTTCTAATGTGTATTGGATTGTTGTTCCCGAGTTGCTATTAACTATTTGACTCTTGAAGTTAGAGGAAGAGGGCTTGTCTATCTTCAACTTGTCCATGGACATTGCAATATCATCTTTCGTTTCATCAATTGACTAGCAATATGTTCAAAACAAAGTAAACCATTGATACATAGCTTCAGAAAGTTAGCTAAAAACACATTAAAATTTGACAATGTTTTTACTTTGACTCCAGATGAATTTGAGGATTCCGTTTGCTAGCTGATGCAGCTTCTTCTGACACTTTAACATTCGACTCTGAATCAATTTCAATCTAAAACAATCCTTACAAAAGAAATCAAAAGCCAAGAGGATGAAAAAAATGGAGTTGTTTCTATATGCATTTAAACTTATTATTGCCGGATGATGTATAGTTGTATACTTGAATATGGCCCTATTTAACAAAAAAAAAAAAAGGCCCGTTAACAGACCAACGACATTTGAAAGCCCAAATTAAGAATATTATGTATGATTGTCAGACCAATATAGTTGTTGGCTAAAGTCTAAAGAGCGTTATATATAGGCTCCAACTATAAAAATAGAAAAATAAGTCGTAAAGTGTAGGTAATGTTTCCATTTGCTTCAAACTTATTGTGTATTTAGAGTTTTATAAGTGGAAAACAGCAAATAATGTTCTTTTTAGTATAAAGACGTACATCTTTCTAGTTATCTCAAAGCTATTTATTCTTTTTAATTTCATTTATCTTTACATTTAAACTGTAAATGCATGGTGGCTCCTTTATTATGGTAATAATTACCATAAGGGCTTAGCTACATAAGCCTTCATTTCACTTATTGTTACGTTTTGAAAGTTCTAAGTCTAAGCTACATAGCGATAAAGAAAATGAAGCCAAAATATATTCATAAATGGATTGCACAAACGGATAATAAATTTTAAAAGATAGTTAGAATAGTTGCACATAGCCTCTGTATGTGCTATATATATATAGCGCTATAGCAGGCCGGGCATGTATTATAGATGCTACATTTAGATGAGTTAAAGAGGTTGTGATAAATATCTTCAGATTTGTCTACTCTATGTGCATAATCGACTCGCAAAACGTCATTGAGAAAATTGGAGTTTCTCAAACGAATTGGAACTAGAAGTAACTGAAATTCGAAACCGAAATAACTATAACTTGAAGTAAGTTAAATTTTAATTTGTCACACGGTAAATGTAAAAAAAGGTCGAATTAATTATAATTATAGAGAAATGGCTTTGAGGTTGAAGCAGTTAATTCGTATAGTGAATTAATAATAAATACTTCACTATCATAAACATACCAATAACTAGTAAATTGTTGTATATTCATGTTTAATATATAACATATTATTATATTATTTATTACCTTTATGTAATATATAAGATTATATAAAAAGTTAAATTCCATTAAATTTTATATAACAATAAAATTTCATAACATAATATCATAAAAGAATAAATATACGTATTTATAATATAATTTAGTAATATCAATAATATTATTAAATAATTATCAAAGACTTGTAACAAAATTCCAAATTTAATGGAATTAAAATCATTTCATCCAACATTAATACTAATAACTTTGAACTATTTCATTTGATGTAATATGAGATATTACAATACAATTTCTTAACCTTTAGCAAACATACACACGATGCAATGAAATCCACCTAACAAAATGTAAAATGTAACCCAGATTTAAGGTCGATTTTCGACGAATTATGCAATCACATAAATACCGTGTCTTATATTTTCTTGGTTATATTTTTCTTTCCTTTTCTTTCATATCCACAATCTACTATTAATACAACAACAGATGCAAGCTATCCTGTTATTCAGACACCTCCCTTAGAGTTTTGAGCAACATACCACCACATTTATCATGAAAGCAATAAAAATAAAATAAAAATATGATAAAAGAAGAAAAGAAGTAAGATTTCAGATGTACAAAATTAACTTAAAATGACCATACCAACATATGGATATTGTCTTGCTAAAAGTACATAAAAGACAGCAAGAAACCAACTGAACATCTATACTACCTTCAATAACTAGCTACATACCTAGAGAACCACCCCTCACCTCCCAAAAGTAAACCCTAGTAATTAGTGATTTCCTAAAATACCCTTAACAAGGTTCCTCTTTGGGTTCCTCATTCCTCATTTGGAAAGACAACATATCTTGAAGAAGTCCTTGATTTTTATGCAAAGAAGATTGTAAAGGTGAAGGGTAAGATTGTCTTTCTTGAAGGTAATGTGAAAGGTATGATGATGAATTAATATTTGTGTTTGTGTTGTTGAAGGTAAATGAATTAGTTTGGTTATTATTAAACAAAGGTTGCTGGTAGTGAATTTGAGGTAAAAGAAATGAAGAAACACCACCACTACCACCATTAAGACCACCATAAGTAGTGGTTTCCGGCAATAATCCTCGAGTCGTCATGGGACATTGATGTGTATGAGTACCTTCATAAGTTGTGACAACAGTTGATGGATCTTCAGATGATCTTTCAACCCTTTTTTTGACGCCACATGATGTACTAGTGCACCTATAATAACTCCTGCAATATTTCAATACATTCTCAATATTAAATCAATTAAAGTGCACAAACAACATTTGAAAAGAAAAGATTTTTTATAGAAGACTATATACCTAGGGAATGGACTGTTTTTAACAGCTTTTTGGCCGTACTTTCTCCATCTATAGCCATCATCCAAGTGATCAACTTCTGTCTTTGTCATGAACGCAAATCTCGGTTCCTTTTGTTTTTTTGGGTTTTTCTTTTTGGCCTTCAACCTACGCAAATAATGCCCGCATCTTAAGACAGTAAATTTAATGATTAAGAGTATATCAAATAAAATAAAATTACATTAACTTAATGTATTTTTGTTTTTTGTTTAATAATAGCTACATATTGAAGTTATTCATTTAATACAAAAATTAAATAAATTGTACTAGTATTATTCAAAACGAAAGAAATACAATAATTAATATACTATTGTTATTTTGTGTTATCTAAAAATAGAATGATCAAATTAGATTGATGGAGTACCAATTAAATGAATTTATAAAAAAAGAAAGAATTCTGGAATATCAAAAAATAAAAAATAAAAAGAAGAAGAAAGAACAAAATATATCTTCTTTTTGGCTTTTTAAACTACAAAGATGATCAAATGATTATTAAAAATTCAAAAATGCTTGTATGTGTATGAACATGTGTGAAAACTCATTTTTTTAAATAGGAGTAAAGGATTTAATTAAAAGGACATTTAAAAACAAACACACAGTGAAAACACCTTAAATGTGTGCAAAAATGGAGAAATAATAATAACCAAAAAAAGTTTCTAAAATTTCTTACTGTTTATTAGTAGTCTTTTCTTGATCATCATCATCCGATCTTATGTTGTTGTTCTCCTGTTCAAAATCATTCACATGTTCATTTGATGAAGATGATATAGATGATGAATTTGTCGTCGGAGTATTAACCACATCTAATGTCTCCGGCACGGCGGAAGCCGGTGGTGCAACTGGATCAACCACCAAAGTCTGCGGTGGTGTTGGCTGTTGAAGCATATCAAAAAGAGAAGCACCACCGTAGTCTTGAAAAGCCAACATGTCCATGTACCCTTGAGGAATGTCAAATAAACCACCACCACCACCGTTGCCACCACCATAGGCCGCCGGAATCTGATCTGAAAAAGCTGAATTTGCCATCAACTCTTTATTAGCTTTTTTGTTCTTTAGTTTCTCTTGTGTGAAAGTTTAAATCATTAAGGGCATAAATTCTTCATTTGTAGGCTCTCAAAATGAGAGAAATAGATAGATGGATAGTGTGGTTGGTCTTTGAGTTTATAGTGTGAATTGAAAGAGGCCTTTTTGGATATCTATGGTAGTATTACAAAAACTGTATGTGTTTGTGTGTTTATATATACACATTCCCTTTACTTTTAATAAATTAAAATTGCACCCCTTCAATTATAGTAAATTGGCAATGTCCCCCTGGATGAAAGGAATTGGTAAATCTAGTATAAGGCAAAACTTACAAGTTAGCTACAAACCACAATTAGTGTGCATAGAAATTTTCTTAATGTAAGACTTTGTGCTATAATGTATATATGTTTTAAATCGTTTATGAAGTACAAAATGAAAGAGTTAACGACTGTTAATTTTCGGGTGGCTTTTTCAATACATATATGTATGTATTTATTTGTGCATATATGTAAATGAAATGTCTTTTAAAATGCAAGGACGATAACCTAAAGTCAACAACCTAATGTATACAGAAGTTAAAGTAGATTAATCAGTGAAAAGTTTGTTTTTGGGGATTTTTTAGTGTGTGGCCCGGAATACATGTTAAGGTATATTTAATGAACTTGAAATTTCTTTAACTATTAGAATTTGTATTTATGATGTGTATAAAAAGGATAAATGTTAAATTTAAATAATGAGTAATAAATGTAAATTCTAGAACTGTTCGTTTTTTATCCCCTTGTATTTATTCTAATACTTGAGGGTTGGCTAAGTGGTAAATTTGAAAGAAGGTTAACTCTCTCACATTTGTAACCAATCAATATTGTTCAAATTTAGTACATGATATTTAATCTACTCTTAAATTATTCGAAGTCAAATGTTAATATACGTCAGTCCTAATATATAAAAAAATATTTATATTTATGCCTATTTGTACATATATATGTATTTGATCACATGTACGATATTGTTATATAATTTCAAAAATTTTGTACGTTTTATAGAGTTGTATTTTATATTCTACAGTTACACTTCTACCATATTTGGAGGAATGCATAGTAACGTACTACAATTATATATTAATTTATCATAGACTTTATCTCAAGTTAAATAATTCGTGGGTATGTGCGCTTTTATGTATTAGTATATGTATGCCTACATTTGATCAAACTCTCGTTTGTGAACAATTTGATACATGATGTGCCAATTGTATATTATTGTCAAGTATTACATTACTATATTTTGGAGGATGCATAGTGGCAACAATGGAAAAAGATCCACAAAAGATTGGACTTTTAAGGAAAGCAAAAATCCCTTGTTAAATTTTGTCTACAATACACATTAGTAAGGAAAGCAAAGATCCACCGGCTTTACTTTGACTGGATGACGTGGCCGTCGCCATAAATGAAGGCTTTTAGTCGACGCATTCATACCCGGGCTGTTGACCCGGAACCGATTATGTGTAAACGGGTTTCCGGTTTCACGTGGTAACGGTCCGTGTGCATGAAAAATATTTTATTTTAATTAACTCATAAATCCCTTTTTCGCGCTTTCATCTTTTGAACCGAATTTCTTTCTTGGATCACAAGCCTAAAGCTTGTTCATATAATAGATTAGAATATATACATTTTAAAAAGATAATGCATAAAAATTAATAATTACTTATTAATTATATTTTATAATACTTTATTTATGAAAGTACATTTACTATATGTCATGATCTTTTTCGGATGAGCTCGTTCAAAACTCGGTATATAAATTCAGATAGGGTTTTACTGTAAAATCAATTGATGATAGAAGATATAGTTTAAAGACTTATATACATATTGTTTACTTTAGTTTTCAATATCGAATATGAATTTGCACCAAATAATACAATTAAATCGTCTAGTATACGTATTTTTTTAGCGTACAAGATATATTCAAATTCAAAAAAAGAGATGGATTATTTAGGATACTTTCTTTCTGCAAACGGAAGGAATAATAAAGCATCGAAAGATGCACTTTTCGATAAAGTTAAATTTTTTTAAATTAACATCACTTTCATAAATATTGGATTGGATATTGGCTTCCTTGATGAATCAATCAACACCAATAATTTGGGAGGGTATTTTGGCCTTTTTGCTAATGCATGAGGATAATTTTCTTTTTATTGTTTCTAAAGTAGACTACATACAAATTACAATGTTGCTACTCATCATGTGCTTCATGATCTTACACGTATGAATATTTTTCTTTAATTTAAAAGGGCAAGATGAAGGCCCTCTTTATATTATATCCGAGGTTGTCAGAAAAATCATCACTAAACAGCTGAAGTTTATCAACCAAAACGTAACAATAATACAAGATGATTAAGTATAAATATATATGCATGGATGTATTCATAATTGGGTTTTATACAAGTTCATTTCTTGCCTTATTATATTAGAGATTAAAAAAAAATAAAAAAATAAACAAATAAATATAAATACTAGTGTTGTACCTTTGTTTCATACGTGGGCCCAACCTTCTGATTTCTATGTGGCGTATGCCGACATCATTCCTGCATCATTCTTCTATATCCTACAATTTTTTATTATCTTTTTTAATTGATTTTAACTTCTTTTTTTAAAAATAAAAAATTCCCATATATATTTTTAAAAATATTACTATTACTACTGCTGAATACATGTTCGGTCGATTGACTTGGAAGATCGTTAAGACGGTTTGGCTTTTGGTTGAATCAAAAAGTTTCTACTTATGGGGTAATTTATTTTTAATAGTTTTATGTATATATAAGTTCAGATAAAAGTGTCGTTTTATAAAAGACAGAAGTTTTCAATTAAGTATATTCTTTTCTCATTATTTAGTATAACATATACAAAGAAGTTTTCTCTAAACAACATCCCTGCAACTTACTTCACTTATTATGTAGTACACTGATTACATTACTGCCTATATATAATCACATTTGAACTCCTTAGTTCTTATATACCACAAGGCCAAATAACATTCCATAATCCATAGTGCCAAAAAGTTGTCAACTTTCTTAGGTTTTTTAAACAAAAGGTTGGGCTATGCTTTTTGGCATTGTTATCAATAAAAAGTTTCACAAATCGGATCAACAACGGTGTCGACACAGTTCTTTTCAACTCAAAATAGTCATTAACATAGATATTTTATATCTACGTCTATAGATCTATACAATACTACAACGGATTCACGTACAAGTATTAAGACTACTTGATCTTAAGTCATTTAATACAATGAAATTTGTAAGGAAAAGGCAATTCATTTTATACCAATGTGAGATAACTAAAAGGCCGTGGAATCGAATTGAAAAACTAATGAAAAAGTAATGTTTATAAAAGTTTAGCTTCATAATAGATAAATTTAGTTTAATAAGTATAGTTTAACAATCAAATAAATTAAATTTTATGATTTTTTTAATGATTAATAAATATATATAATATATATATATATATAAACCAAAAGAGAGAATAAACTCCAATTCAAGAAGATTAAACATGATTTTTATAATAGATAAACTTATTTTAATAAATGTATTAAATATTTGAGAATTTTTTAGGATTGGAAACAAAAATAAACATATTCTAATACTGAAAACTGACATTTCTATAAACTATATGATATTGTGTTTTTTACGTGAAAACTCATAGTTTATTTATAGATAACAACTTGGTTGATTGAAGCTCGACGAGTACATCCCGTTCCCTCGGTGTGTGGACTTCAGACTCTGTTATGTCTCAAATATAATGAATATGGTCTTCTTCTAGCTTTAATACATATATATAGTATAACTATTATACAACAATTGTAACTTTATCTTTATTTCTAAAGTCAGTTGAAAATGAGTTTAAATGGTTTTTATTTTTATCTTCAAGTCTTCAGAAAACTCTTGAACTATGATTGCATATTTATCCATTCTGCTCGGAGGGCTCCTCCTTGACACTCGGCGAGTCAATGCCAATTTATTTCATAATTTGCATTTTATCCCTCAATTATCTTCATATTCAATAAACCTCATTTATTTTACCTATTATACACTTTAATCTTTCATTCCTTATCATAAGTTGCAAATTCCTTTTTTTTTTTATATTTGGGTAAGCTACAAAGCCTTATGAGAATCACGATTTTCACATAAAAACATTTATAAATCTTTTGAATCTAAACATTTAACAAACAATTTTAAATACCCTTTTGTCATATAAGCAATTATAATTTTAATTCAACAATCTGTTTTTGATATCGATTTTCACATTTTCTATTATTTCACACTTTTCCTCTTATGATGGCAAACCGTAGTTTGCTCTTACTCATTTCTCACTTATTGTCTTCATCCACTATTTAGTTTACTATTTATTCTTCATCCACTTTTTAGCCACTTGATTAGAGCGAATAATTGATAAGTTTATGGTAACATTTTCATTATCACGTATTTATCAAAATATTTATAAAACAATAAACATAAACATATTATAGCATAAATCATTTATACATCACATTAACAAAACAATTTATAAAAATAAATACAACTCAATTTTAAAACTACATAAAACTCACCTCGTAAAACCTGATATATAATCGTCATTCAATTTGTGTTGAACCGCAATGAACGAAAACACCTCACCCTTTTCTTTTCTACTTTTTGCGTACACACCTATGACCCTTTCTTTTATGTTCTTACCTTTTTGTTTTCAAGTAAAACCTAAACGGTGAATATATACTCAAAGCAACCAAATCTAGCCCATAGCTCACGTATGAGATTTTACCCCTATTTCTAATATGCACTCCGTATATGTATATCTCAATATAACTGCACGACAGACCTATCTACAATTTTAAAACAATATATAATCGGTTTTGTTTTTCAATTTTTATGAACATATTTACGTTTTAACCCCGTTATATTTATAATGTTATCACGTATCACCTTTTAAATTTTATTTAATTCAAACTTAATCAATTTTATGTATCAATCTATATATCTCTAAATCTCAAGTGTTACAATTTTCTCCATCTTATTTTAATTGAGCATATTAATATATTTTTTGTTTTAAAAAGATTTTTTAATAAAAAAATTACCATTAAAATTTATTAACTTTTTCAAATTTTAATTTAACAAACAAAATTTGGAACTTAGTTGATCATAAAGTTAGTTAAAAAACTTCACCATTTATTAATGAATTACTTTACTCGTCTTACTATAAATATTTATATTACTATTTTAAATAAATATTTACTTTGACCTTACAACCTATCAAAATAGACTTAAATGAATAATGATATTATTTAAGTATTAAAAACCATAATTAACGAACATTTTCAAAACTATTTACATAATTAAAGTAAATACTTTAAAAATCACATAACACTTAGAACTCACTCAACCTTTAATTTTATTTGATAATGATGGGACTGGCCAACATAAAATTACGTGGATACGCGTGATTAAGTTATCAGAAAGCAACCACATATTCCATGCTACATTATTTAAGAACATGGAATTATTAAAATACTTATTATATAGTGTCTGATCAATACTTTTCATACACTATATTTGAGATTTATACCGTAAACAATATCACATCAAAGATTTTATAGGTAATACATCCGATTACATACGTATACATATTCTTTACGGCAAAAACTAAACTTTTAGTTATACTAACAATTGGTTAATTAGTTGATATATATTCTGTAAGCATTAATTGGTTATGCTCCTTTTCTGTTAAGTATCACGTACAGTTTATACTATAATTTAAATTTAACTGTCCACAGAAGATTTTACATGTTTTATTATTCATAATAGAGAATAGAGATGGGTGATTAGACGAGCCAAGCGGGTGAGTAACAAATTTAACAATAATTTTAAATGCACGATGAAACGTCAAAAACATCATTGAAATAAACACGCTCAATATTATGAAAGCAATTTTATTATATTAAAAAACTATGAAGTTTTAGTGATATAATACCGTTCACTATGAAAATTGAAAGAACTGAATAACTAACTCTCAGATCGACGCAATGTAAACAAAACTTGTCAAAGACCAATCAAAAACTGAAAACTTAGTTTCTGTAGAGCCCATTTTTACTACTACTATATATTTTGCACATAAAAAAAAATACATAGTCTTACTTTTTATCCGTTCATCAATATTGCTTGGAGAACGAAGTTAAAAAGAAGAGATGATGAACCAACCCGTGTCTATGATCATTCACCGTTCTTTTATTCTCATTTCACCGTTCTCCGTCGTTTAATAATTTATAGGAAAGGGCCGAACTGTTAAAAAGTTAGAATAACCTATTTACATCCTTTTACCTTTTGTTTTGATTCAATTATTTCTCCGAGGATAATAGAGTGGTTAAACTTTTTGAGTAATTATATTCTGTGAAAAGGTACAATTTGAGTAATTATTACCAGTATTATTTGTGATAACTTAACAAAAGGTAACACATTTTTGTTTAGATGAGACTTCTCTAGAAGTTTTTTCTTTTTTTTATTGAATTAAATATATAATATAATTGTTTATTTTCATACTCTTGTTTAGCAAAACATATCATTCACATTTATTTTATCTCAAAAGATATAATTTCTCAAGTACCCTATAATAATGGTTAACATATAGTTTCACCATATGGTTCACACAAAATAACCTTGTTCCTCAAATCTATACCTTGTTTAGATATAGAAAATGCTTTCGCTTCTTAAAAAGAATTCTAATAAGCTAAAAACTTAAAAAATATGTTCAAATTGGGTATGTTTAAGAAAAGTTTTCTAAGAAAACAGAAAATGAATTTTCGAGTTTGTGCTATAACACTGAAAAATTACTATCCACATTCTTTTTACATTTTTCCTTTATAACATAAATTACTCTTTTTTAATTTATAGTATTTAAATACTTTTTTAAAAAATTTCTAACACCATTTAAAAACCTAAAAATCTTAAAACTATACAAAATTTCACATCTAAACAGACTCTTAGGGTTTCTTTGACTTGGTCATGTCCAATTCAATTATAGTTTTGTGGGCATAAAAAGAGACCAATGCATTGACCTATATATTAATATTTATAAATAAATGATTAAATGGTTTCTTGAAATTTGAACCCCACCCGATGATTGCGCCTTGTATTTTTCAACATCCTTTGTCTACAAATATACAATTATATCTTTGGTTACACCATATATGTTCTTTGGTTATTATAATCCATCTTACTTTTACCATTGTTTATATTTATATACGATTCTAGAAGTAAACAAGTTACGTGTTGCAAATGCTAGGGTCGCACCTAAGTTTGAACGTCTAATATTTATGTCTGTTTTTTCCTCTTTTATTATTATCTTTAATTTTATGAATCATTTCAAACATTTTATATAACACAATTTGATTATATATATATATATATATGTATATATATGACGTAGATTTAGTTGGAAAAATATAATGGTTTAAGGTAAGTCTTTTTCTTTGTTTTTAGAAGTTTAATCAAAGAAAGTAAAAAAGCACGTCTTTTTCTATAAAAAAGAAAAAGAAAACAAAAAAAGCAAGTGCAAAATTAAGATTTTTGGTGTAACGAAGAAGAGGTCAAAGTCAAGGTTTTTGAGGGTGAGAAGAGTTAATGCGTCAACACTGGAGAAATAGACAAAAAAATCCACCTGGTTTTGCGTGTACGTCTCTGTCTTTCTTTTCTATTCTCTTCTCTTCTGAAGCCACCATCATTACTGATGCTCAAATATGCCACTGCCTATGTATTACTGTACCAAATACTGTATGAAATATGATCGGCATTTAAAGGCTAAAAATATTTATAACAAAATTTCTTATAGTTTAATCAAATGATTGGACATGATTTGACGTTAGCTTTCTTTTTTTCTTCTTAATTCTAACACTAATGACAAATGTCGGTATACGTTAAGAAAGTATAATTACGATAACTATATATCTCTAATTTTCTTATACTTTACTAACTTTTTTCGTATACCAATGTCAAATAAAATTGTATGCCTGTAAAGTTTGTAACAAATCAAACATTGGAATTAGACTCTTTGTTTTTATCAAAAAATAATTTGTAGGTCTAAAATATGAACTTAAAAGTAGTAATAAAGTCTGTTTAGTATCCATAAGGACCGTTAATAAGAAGCTTTTAATAGCCAAATTATGGATTCAATACCATTGTTTTTAAGAAACTTTGACACATTTTATTCGGTCGCAGATAGAAAATACGTAATTTAAAAAACATAGCTATTATACTTTATTATTTTTAAGATGATAATTTCACTCTTTATTTTTTAACCACCTTTTTATGGTAAGATGTAGATAATAACTTGTAGTTTAGTTGATTATAAAGGGAGAGAAAGTTCTTGAATTATATGAAGTATAATTAGAGATGTACATTTATGATTTATATAAGTACATTTAGCAAAACTTGTTTGAAGAACGTACGAGAACATGTTACACTTTCAGTAAGAATTGCACCTATTGTTGTTAACTTTAATGAGTTATTTTCATGTGTATATAAGGCTTTAGTCAACTTTTAGGTTGATTAAAAAGTTTGATATCACATTCCATAAAATCATAAATGTCAAAGTGCTCAAATCTATAGCTATATCAATCAATCAACAGCTGAGGCTTCTGCAAATAATCCCCTACAGAATCACTCATCAATGCACCACTTCACCTCGTCATTCATTACTAATTCCGAGGGTTGGTCAATCAATAAATTTGATGATGCCAACCACAGTGCACATTTTAACCCGGAAATCCTTTTGTTGTCACAAAGTTTCATGTGAATAATATCAAAATACTCGGTGAAATGAAATTTAAGCCAAGTTACAGTAACACATTTGTTACTTTCTTTTTGTTAATTTAATAATTAATAATGTATTCTTTCTTTTACAATGAGATACAAATTTTCCTCATTGTTTTATAGAGTTGATTCTAGATATTCAATTTTGATCATAGATTTATACTTTTGCAGGAAACATAAGTATAGTTTCCATGAAGCACTATTCAATATCAATTCCCCAAAATGGAAACAAACATCAGTCTCCATCTTACCCTAGAGACCAACTACAACCACAAACTTTTAGACTATGACAACAAGTTGGGGGGCATAGGTAGGGGGTAGCTGAGGGGTCATAAGCCTCAAGTCAAAGTTGGAAATAAACAAACAAAAATTGCTGCTTTTGAATCAGTCAGCTGAGGATAATGTTCTGCTTTTGACAAAAACCACAAAGTAGTCTAATACAACAAACCCACAGTCAAACTAAATATATTCTAAAAGATGAGATAAATGTAAAAGAATTCTTTTGTAAAATGATAACATTCTATCTCTACAGTTGACTATCTACCAGTCTACTACTGGTATTAAAATAGTGATGGAATTAAAATTGGTCTTGCTAATTAGGTGCTTTTCAAGCTATCTAAAACCTTTAAACAAAGAAGCAGTTCCAAAAAATAGATATTTTTTTAATTGGAAGATGGCAATTTCAAGTTTTCAACTCATATACATGTAAACGATCAATCCACGGTTTATAAAGATGTCAAAAGCTGAAAATTAACTACAAACAAAATAGGTCAAATGGGTCAACATCAGTTACCGTATATTCAAATTCTTGGTGTCCTAAGAAGTTCTTTAAAATAATATCAGTAAAAGCAATCATTCTCTTTATATTTGATTGAAATAATTTTTTCAATCATATCTAATAGATTAATTATTTATAAGATACATATGATTGGACAAAAGACAAGTCAACCCAGCCCGACCCATAACCTGCACATCAAAATTATCAGTTTTGACTCAAACCCACATGACCTTACATAATACCTGTGCTAGTGTTGAATAGCAAATGATAATAGGTTGAATTCCTACTGGAAACTGCAAGGTGTGGGGAAATCTATGCCAAGAACATCACAAGTTTGGGTCAAAAAAATAGGCAGTCAGCTTGCAAACTTCAAAGAAAATTATTTGTGCATAGCTGATCGCCTACAACAGAAGAATGTCAAAAGAGAAAAAGAAAATAACGCAACTGTAGTTTTGAAGAGACGACAAAAAGAATGGATTAACATGATGGCTAGAACATAAGGATTTAGAGTTATGACTAAAATGCCTAAATACTATCCAATAAGACAATAATACTAAACAGATAAGTTGTCGACCCAAATAACCATCTAAATAAGACAGTAAATGAACAAGTAGATAAAAAGTCTCATTCGAACATCACAAAATGAATTGGGTGTTGCCACTAAGTTCTAATAGCTCAATCACACAAAAAATCAGACATTAATGTTACACAATGGATGCGTGACAACAAACCAAGAAGCTGAAATGAGATCAAAATTCACTACAATTTCTATGGAAATGCAGAAAGTTGAAGGGTAGAACTTCATCTAATCTGGATAACAGCCTCAAAAGCAACACAAGTTTGCACACCTATCGTATTTTTTCTCACGAATCTTGGGAGGAAGAAGCTTGTTTAACTCTCCGTTGATGGACATCCCAATTGTAAACCCGAGCGATTGTAACCTAACATACAGATAAAATAGCCAAAAGGATTAAGCTAAGTTACTTATCAAGAGAAGACTGAGCAAATTGGCTGTATTTGTTTTAGTCATTCAGCTGTATAGTTTGTGGGTCATTAATAGTGCGGTGTGACGAATCACAAGCATGCGATTTTGAGTCTCATCTGATTGATATGAGATGAAAATTTGGCACCGGACTCAAAATAAATATTGAGAAAGAAGGTACTTTAGGAATAGAACGGAAGTTTTAGAGTAACTAACTTTTCAAGTCATCACAATACATATATATATATATATATATTTGCAAGGAAGTGATACGAAACAAGTGCTCGTATCGTGATTAAAACTAATAAAATAGTAAATAAGATAGATAATTGACTTTCGAGAGGTTGATAAGCTCTCCTAGGGTTTACTTTCGAGAGGTAAACCAACTCTCCAAGATATCAAAACCACTTTCAATATTCAGCATAATGAAATTACAAATGTAAAGTCCTATATATAGATAATCGTTAAGTTGCTCCCTAAGATTATCCCTAATTAAGAAAGATTCTATCAATAATAATACTTGAAGGATATATTTCATAACTAAAGTATAAATAATAAAATATAATATAGTTTCCTAATATTATTGCAAGTCGTATCATTACTCCCCCTCCCAAAAATCACCTCGTCCTCAAGGTATTGCTTTGAAGGATCTTGAATCCCAGATCCCAAATCTTCCTTTGAGATTGTTTACTCATGTCTTTTCATAAAGAGGTCCCCATCGTAAGCAGCAATAGGCACTTTATGCACACTAAAAGGATTCATAGGGTGTCCAGAAATCAGCCCATTATAGGGTCTAAGCAACCTATTCTCCAACAGATTTGTCGCAGCCCCAATTTCACACCTTTTGCTCGTCTCTAGTACGATTTCTTCAGCTGCAATAGGGGCTCTCTCACCACTGCTATTTTCCCGACTACTTCCTTTTCTCTCTCGGGTTGATGCAACCATAAACTCGTCCATATTACTACCATCTTCGTCACTTTTTTCCACTATCGTAGGTTTGGTAGGATCCTTGAGAAACTGATTTTCCGCGAGATTATTTTCTTAGTCACTCTTATTCTCCGACCTCACCTTCATCAATTCCCACCTTTAAGCAAGTTCTTCCTTGATCTCCCATATATCCATCTCAATACTCTGTTGAGCTATTGCCATTCTTAGTTCAGAACTCGCCATCTCCCTCTGGATCTTGTAGTAGGTCTGCATACTGGCTCGATGTTCTTCCAACACGTGGGACCTTATGTCACCGTTGATTTAACTAATAGAAATATAAAAAATTCAGATGAACAGTAACCTGCGTGAATAGTAACCGATGTGAATAGTAAGTCTGGCGGCGAATAGTGATTTCCGGCGATTAACAGCGTTCAGTAAACAGTAACTGCACAGTTTTCTTTTTTCTTTTCCGATGAGCAAAAATTGAATGGCCCAGAAACGATGCTCTGATACCAATTGATACAAACCAAGTACTTAAACTAATAAAATAGTAAATAAGATAGATAATCGACTTCCGAGAGGTCGATAAGCTCTTCTAGGGTTTACTTTCGAGAGGTAAATCAACTCTCCAAGATATCAAAACCACTTAATCAATATTCAGCATAATGAAATTACAAAACTAAAGCCCTACATATAGATGATTGTTAACTTGCTCCCTAAGATTATCCCTAGTTAAATAAGATTATATCAATACTTTCCTAATAATACTTAGAGGATATCTTTCATAATTAAATATAATATATTTCCTAATATTATTGCAAGTCGTATCAAGAAGCCACTATTCTTAGGAAAAATAAAACACCAAGTTGTGTTTTAATGATCAATATGCGACAATCATGCAAGTTAACAGGCATGAAAAACATGACACTCAACATTTTTTGGTCCAAAATTACTAATTTTTATACAATGTATCGAATCTATTTTCTTCTCACAAGAAGGATGATTAGTTCGCATTAAAAATGAGCCAAGAAAGATATTTCCTAAAGTTAATCACTTCAAAACTTTTTTCATCGATGTTAAGAGATTTAGAAATATAGCATTTGAGGTATATTATCTTGCATAATTAATAATGATGGTCCTGCGACTTTTATCGAGTACTACAAGTTGAAAAGGTTGGTGGTAAAATTTGTAAAAATGTGTGCGAGAAGAGTATGTAACCTTAACGTGTGAACAAAATTATTACCAAACATATAATTTAATCCCACTTGATTTCTTCATATGACAAAAATATTAATAAAAGCCAATGATAGTTGTACCTGGGTAATGGTAACTTGATCTCGTAAGAACTGTAAATCAGCAACCAGAACTTCTAAACTGGCTTTTGCATTTTCCAAGTTGCTCTGCAGCAGAGAAGTAGCCTGCACGTTGACAAGTTTAAAGTTGAACTTTTTACCAAAATCTAAAAAAGGTTACAAATAGAGGTGGCTATTTCCACCCATTAACCAAAAATGGATTGATTTAGGTTTTACTAAAGTAGATAAATATTGATTTGGAAACTTTAACCCATCACAGCCCAACTCAACCAATTTTGACAGGTTTCCAAACCCACCCATTTTCCTATGTACCTCTTCACACGAGTACTCAAGCATTACATTTGCTCCCAACCATAAGCACACAGAGTCTGTATTCTCAATTCGAGCCCGGGAATAGATGCCTTCAGATAATTCAAAATCTGTAAGCAATGCCTGTAAAAAAGAAAGGTGCCCATATATTATGCTCAAATAACATTAAGGGTAGCAGATTGTTCACACAAATACTGGAATGTATTTTATTATGTGCATTATGCTGCAAGGGGCTTTTATTAGCATATTACAAGGTCCGTAGAAATAAAGATGTAGTAATATGTTTTCACATGAAGAGAACAAGCAACATGAAATGTTGCAAGGATGGGGTATATAGAGACTCTTAAAACTAGGGATACAAGGTGGAACTTATATATGCGAGTACATGTGCATATAAACATACATTCAAATATCCAATATGTATGATAAATATAAACTAAAACACAAATCATATCATGTTTGTGCTATCATGACTTAGTGTAATCATACTAGTTTAACTAAAAGAAAACATGTCTTATGTTTTCTCATCTTTTCTCTTTGAAAGTTAAACAAATATAACAGCTTATGTCACTTGGGCGTTCGCCCTTTTTCGCCTCTCACCTTAGTCCCTAAATCCCTAATAGAGACATATCGCCTCACCTTCATCTCTAATCACCTTAATAAATGAACACTTGAATGTAAATGGCCTGAGGCAGTTGAGTTAAAAAGTAAAGGTTCTTTAGGTTGCCAATAGTTGGTGAAATTGGATTTTATAAAGAATGTATTTCTGGATAGCCAAGTAGGAAGTCATCTCAAGTAGACTGGATCTTGTGCATGTTTACTTCTCTTGTAGAATGACCGAGCCATTTGGGCAAGGCTAAATGAAACTATTCTTTCATTAGTTGATAAATAGTCATTTTGTATTAAATTAATAAACATGCACATTAAATAACTAAAATTAGTGTTGTTTGAGTAGCAAAATAAGATGGCAATTTATGTTGTTGATATTTAAAAACATTGACATTTTCTTATTAGAAACTTAATAATTTAGACTATAAGCATTTGTAACTAATGCTTATAATAAAAAAACATTAAAGTGTTCTAACATAAGAAACTAACAAGATTTCTTTACTATTTTTTTATTTATAATTTTCATTTACTATATACAGAGGTTTTCATTAATTTATGTGTTTATATGATAAAATTATACAATATTAACTACAAAAGTTCATGATGATGAGACAAAAGAAAAACCAACCTATCAGATGTTTCATATATATGCATGTTAAATGTGATGCTATCGATTTTTAAAAGTATTGTTTTTCTATTGAGTTATCATCATAATATTCTGAAATAATTATAATTATGTGTAAGTGGTAAAATGATTTTCATAGCCTATATACACATTGTACGATTGATTTTTTTATTTATTTAATTATTTGTTTCAGAGATCTACTGATTTTTAGTTACGTTTCTACTACAGATTTAATATATATATACATCACTACATGAGTATTAACATGAAATTAAACTAAGTACCTAAATATTATTTGGTTGCGGCCGAACTTTTACTTGTATCGCATGGCACCAAAAGTTATATGAAACATACACTTAAAAGGTTGATGAGTAGAACCAAGATATGTGAATTCATACAACATTCATTGATAAAATAGAATGTAACAATATTAGATTTGAGTTGGATAATAATTTTATATTACACATAGAAATTTGAAATTATAATCTTTATACATCCCGCCGCAACGCGCGGGTTAGAAAACCCTCGTTTGATACATTATGCTCTTAGCCAATCACCACAAAGGCTCTTCCAATATGCAGATGTCAACTCAAAGAAGCATTCTCATGTCTCGTGGAATTGGCTACATAATATTTTATTGGATTTCTCTTTTTACTAATTTATTTGATAAGTATTAGCATTTACCTAATAGGTTGGGATTAAGATCACGATAGAAATTAGTAGTTTTATTTGACTAAGATTCATAGTTGGGATTTATACAAAGTATGGGTTAGGAACAGATGATTATTATGCTTGATTTTGAATTGAATTTGTTATTCTGAATCAAGCATCACACAGAGAGTTGTTATAAGCGAAACCAAAGTAAGCATTCTATAACACACAGACACACAGAAGATGACCATATAATAGATCGAAAAACAGTTCACTTAGCATCATGTATTATTTAGATTTTTTCCCTGGAATATTCAATATTAATAAATATCTGAACTCTCATTCACCGGTCAAAATCAGGATTCAGGAATTTGTTCAAGAAGCAACATTACTATTTGAAACATAGCCTACCTGACCAAGCAAACAGGCTACCACAATATTCAGAAACTAGCAAGTGACATCAAAAGATTCACAAGCCAAGAAAATAATCATTTCTCAAAGCCATTAACTATAAAAGCCAAAATCAGTTCTACAAGAAAAAGAGAGAGGAAACCAACCTCATTACTGTCCTTCTTAGCTTGTAAAGTGGTAACAACATTTAAGCACTTCTCGATATCAGGAATCTTCGCCTGGTAAGCAGAAAACAAAGCGCAAAATTTTAGTTCCAAAATGTGTACAAGAAGCGAGACACTTATGTGAAATCTATATTTTGCAAGAGGTAATCAAGCATAGATAAAAGTTTTCCTTTTGATGTCATCTTCCACAGACACGTAGATTAGTTTCAAATAATGAAAACGTCGAGTTGCTTATCGAGCTAATTAAGAGTTAAAAGACACTTGTTCGAGACTTTGATGTCCAATGAATGCCTCATAATTATTTGCAACTCAAACCTGACCTCACAGAGGAAAAGGTAAGGCCTTTACTCTTAGGTTATCGATTATCATAGGCTTTAAAGGGAACGAAATTCGGGAAATAAAGAATGCAACTTGTAGCTAACAGATAATACAACATTTTACTATTATCATTCCTTAAGTACTTGCTTTAACACTTGCATTGGTTCAAAAAGAGAAAAAAAAAAAAAAAAACTAAAATTAATCTTCTACTTGAAGTAATATGCAATTTTACATCTTTTCACTAATCTCAACAATTAGTAGATTACAATTTGGCGTCTTAATGTCATTTTGTTATTCACTTCATTGGATATGAATGAATACTACCTGAAGATCTCTTTGCTGAGCAAGAAGTTTCATCTCAACCACTTTGTATTGCTGAAGCCTGCACATACATGAAAGTCGGTATATATAAACCCTAATACAACAGCTGCTAATTTGATATTATTTTAAGAAATTATACTGAATGTGAAGGTAGGCAAAAGAAGAATGATGAAAATAGAAGACCTTTCTTGAAGAAAAGCGAGAGTAGAATTAACATCAAGACCTAATTGATTCAAATAAGCTTCTACATCTTTTACAAATGATGCTCCCGGTATTCCTCTCCGTTCCACCGCCACTTCGCCACCGGATGTAGCCACCGTTGATGATGATGTAGCCATTGTTGTCTTCCCTCTCACCTTATCGATTCGATTCGATTCGATTCAGGCGGCTTCTTATGGTTTTGGTCGATCAAACAGTTCCTTCTTCTGACTGTCACTATTTTCTCCCTCTTTTTATTGCTTACAATAGTTTTCTAGGTCACTTCAAGATACTGATCGTCACTTGCTATTGGTTTTGGTTATATGTAAAATAGCTCATTTGTTAGCTTAATAAAAGCTGTTGGAATTATTTACTTTAATTAAGTGCGTATATTATACGTTATTTGCAAGTAAAAATACTCTAGTTTAGTGGCGTAGCGCAACTACTATCTTAGGAATTATTGTTTTTCATTTTTACCTAATTGTTGTTAAATTACTTATTTAACAGACACAACAAAGATATCTTGTACTCCATCTTACTAATAATCAAATGTTCGTCTAATTAAAATTGTAGATTAATAGCGAAGTACTTTCATCAACCAAATCATATTAAATCATCCGCCTAATACATTCGTTAAAAGATGATTTTGAGGAAAGATATTCTAAACCACATCATACAAATCATTCTTAGAAAAAACTAAATAAGCATACAAAGTCATAACGTTTTCGATGATTATGCATCAACATAGTCAGCTAGGATACACTTCTAGCTTTTCGGGACCTTGTTCGGTTACAAGTTTCTTTTTCTCGTCACAATAGTTATCAAAATTTGCATCATCGACTCATGCACTTTGCTTTTCTTTTCTCATAAGCTCCATAAATTGATGAAATACTGCAATCAGATAGGAAGTTGGTTAGGTATTAGATGAATACAACACATAGGTATATCAACATAGTTTGAATAGAAGGAGAACAATTGCAGCTTTCACAGAAATCAGAAGGAAAGTGTTGCAATTTATTGTATTGATTAGTTTACCATCTCGAATAAGTAAGTTACAAGATTATAAGCAACATAAGAATACTGGATTATTAATGTAATTACCAAGGTCTGAATCATGAGGTCCAGGAGAGGCTTCAGGATGGTACTGAAGAGACATGAGCTTTCGTTGAGGGAAAGCAAGACCTGCACAGCTTCCATCATTCAGATTCACATGAGTTACTTCTACCCCATTGGGGAGTGACTCCGGGTCAACAGCATAATTGTGATTCTGCAACAAATAGGAAGAGTATATTATTGTAAATCTTTTTCAGGATAAAATGATACACATGAAATCGTAACAGTGGATTTCTGTCAATCTATCAGACTGAAATTGGAAGAGTGTGTTGACCAAGAAGTGTATGGACAAGATTGTTGATAGTAGAATAAATCTTATTTTTAGGTATTTCAGATTAGAACCCAAATCCATCATTTACTTGCACATCCTTATCATTTGAAGGTGGCTAAATCAATTAGCCACATGTGACAATTACGGGCCATTTACTTATGAATGGGTCAACAGGTCAAATCAGTTAACAGTTACTCAAATATTATTTTTGATACTCCGAAATCGTTTTTATTAAAAGATTTAGACTATTATAGTAATAATAGTTACTGCAATAAGTATATTCATTTCTAAAGACAAAAAAATAGTCTCCAGTCAACCAACCCAACCAGCTTCGACCTGTACCAAAAAAAGGCCTTTTTCACCTGTTACCCAACCTGCCTACAAACTCTTCCAATTACTTGTAACTTTTATTATAGAGTTCAAGAATTCAAGATATACAATCAAGCCATTTTCATGTCCTAATTCGAGTGTTGAAATCTGTAGCTGCCATTCAAATGATGTTATGAAGTGGTGAGATGAGCAAAAGTACCTAAAGGAACCTCAAAAAGTTAATACTTGTTCACCGTACCTGTGCACTAATCTCAACACTGCCATTTCGAAGGTTACGAACAGGATGATTTCCTCCATGATGACCAAATTTCATTTTATATGTTTTCCCACCCAAGGCCTGACCAAGCAACTGATGTCCCATGCAAATTCCAAAAACAGGAACCTTTCCGATTATTTCCTTGACAGTCTCCACAGCATATGGAACCGCAGATGGGTCACCAGGACCATTGCTGAACAGAACTCCATCCGGTCTCATTTTGAGAGTTTCAGAGGCCGGCCATGTTGAAGGAACGACGGTAATTTTGCAGCCATAAGATGCCAGTCGCCTCAATATATTGTGCTTGATACCAAAATCATATGCAACGACCTTCATTAAATAGAGAATCAATACACAAGTTAAAACTAGAATAGTAAATCATGGATTCTGAACAATTTTAAATGTGGAAACACTAACATGAAAAGTCTCCCCACTTCTGCTATCGGAGTTGAAGTCCCATTCTGAACCCGTCTTTCCAACCCATTCATAGGGTTTCTCACAGGACACACTAGAAATTAAATCCACACCTGATGTCAAAAAGCACCTTGTTATCAACATTGCACCAGTATTTACCGGTCAGACTATCCAAATATGAGAAGCCTAGAGATAGCAATTTCAATTTACTCATGATAGTCGAATTAGGGGTATATATTATTTCTAACAGGTAAGAACAAAAGGCTTTCAAGGAAAACGTGTCAAACAGGTTGAATGCCACCCAAAGTGTATTATTGAAGCGTAAGACTTCCTAAATCAATTTATTCAAAAAAATTGTGTTTATTATCCAAAAGTTTTTGGTATATGTAATCGTATTTGACACACTAATTGTTTCCAGAACATTTTTAATCTTAGCCATTAAAGTGTTATACAGGTCAACCCACCCGACCAGATACGCACCAAAGGTTATCTGTTTTAACTTTTGATTCAAACCCATTTTGACCACCACCCCTATAGAAGACCACTTACCAACAATATTCCAAGTCCGTGACATCTCCAAAAGTTCTTCATCTGTTTTGGTTTTTTCTGTGCTCAAGACACCAATCAGGCTTCCATCATTTCGTAACCTACGAGTAATTGCGCGAGTGTCAACATCATCTGTTACAGAAGAAACAACAAAATAAGTCAATGACAATTAAAGCTACCCCGTGTATGTGGGCGAAATTGCTCTAAATTATATGATATGACAAGAACTTACAGATTCCCATGATGTTCCTTTTCGACAAATAGTCAGAAAGTGATTCTGTGCATCTATAGTTTGAAGTGCTGATGAATATATTCCAATAACCAAAGTCAGATTAAGATGCTATTGGATTAATATATACAAAACCATGAATCGAGATCTCATGAACAAGTGTACCTAATACTCAAACTTCTTATAACTAAACCAGCAAGGAAGCACTGAATTGATTCTTCATCATCTGCAAACATGTAATCTCGTTTAGAGCACAAAGAGAAAAACTTATCCTACCACTAATACAGAAGTAACACCTTATTTACCTATATTAACCCCTGTATTGCCAATGTGTGGGCAAGTCATCAGGACAAATTGGCCTGCATAGCTCGGGTCTGTAAGAATTTCTTGATACCTACACAGGACCATATATCATCCATCAGAAATGCCAAGTGAAAAAACTCATGGTTTAATCCATTCAGTATGATCAAGTATCAAATTCGTTGTATAAATTTAATCTTTCACATCCGTTCAAGTAAACAACTGCAAAATCTATACAAAACACATCACTGTGTTGCTCAATCTCACCCTGTCATTGACGTATTAAATACAACTTCGCCAACTTGAGTCCCTGAAGCACCAAATGACTTGGCCCTCCAAATTGATCCATCTTCAAGCACGAGTCTAGCATCCGCAACCTTCCACGGAGCTACATCTCACAGAGAAACATATACATTATAGTGGGTACGAGCAAGGATAATTTACCAGCTAACTTTACGAATTTATTATAGATGATGCTGAAACTTCACCAATAAATTATATCAACTTGTTCAGATATATCAAGTTCCAGTTGTTCATTTACCAAATTAGTAAGGATAACAACTTGCTCATTTCACTGAAGTCAAAGTCCAAGTTTCTCAAGTTTATCGTACAACATATAAATGATTAATAGGTTAAGAACTTACACATCAGACAACACAAGATCCACCTGTTTTCCTACCATCAATTACGTTTGAACGGTTCACATAATATGGTTGATGGTGGCAATCACAAAACTAGGGCAGATTGAAATAATGTTATTTGGATCTCATATGATGCTCAATTAGATTCATGCCATTAAGGTTTTAGCAATACTAAATGATTTAGGGCAGATTAGTCAACTTTAGTTGTTCACTAGTTATCATTGGTGATATAGTCTCTTATCCATTTTCTAGTTACCCCATTGAAATTAGGAAATTTATCATCTCGTATCTGTATAGTAACATGATCAAATTTTCGACAATGGTTGATGGGTAATTGAATGTATTATGAGTCAACACATTTTGTGATGCAACTCCACTTAACCCTAATGTGATAAGTTTTATATCACATTGTGTGTGATGGTGAAAAGATCTGAGGCAGTCTGCTGAGTATGAACCACAAAGGTTAGAATCCTGAGACAAACTTAGTATTCACTCTAACCGCAGATTAGGATCACAACCCATGACCATGAAATTTATCCAATATATTATCATGCACAATCAAAAGAAATAACTGTCCTCATAACTCTCATCCCAGTAATATACCAATTACAAAACTTTCACTAAAAAATTTCTCCACCATATGCCAAATTGTAGTCCTAACTTCTAAGCATGACAATCGAGTAAAAATTGAACAGAACAAACAGATATTGCATCGAGAATGTCTCTAGAATAGTAGAATCATAATCATCGAAAAACATTAACTTCCACAAAGACATGTCCAGATAACTACATTCAGTTGTGAATAAAAAAACTACCAATAGCTGCAGAAGCTGTAGAGGCAGCACCAGTGGAGCATCTCACACTCAATGATCTAACTTGCACCGACTTTACAGTAGCAGGACTTGAGAGTAAAGGCTGACTAGTCACGGAAAGGTAAATTGCTTTCATTGTCATTCTTGTTTTTTTTCACTCGCCTTTGCCTTTTATCACTCGCTAGAACATAGATACAAATTACAAAAAAATGATCATCAACTAATGCTCGCTCAAACATACAAAAACATCTTCAATCTACCATTATATTCATTGGTAGAAATATAAATACCTCACGTGCGTTCGACAACAGCAAATAATCAAATATGCACGAGAATACATGAATTATTAAACTATATTGATCAATCAATATATCTATGAAAACATAATATACAAATCAAACTGTTAATTAATTAATGAAACTGATAGAGTATTAGCTTACACAAATCAAAACTGGAATCAACGTAACGTTGATATGTTATAAACTTAGTCAAATGCATCGCAATTTATATCAGATTCTACAAAAATTCATCTGAATAGATATATATGTAGTAAAAATTACAAAAGAGGAAAAGCAGAGATTACCGGCGTATGAGCCGCCACCGACTGTTTGAGACGTTGGGGGGTTTTAGAGAGAAGAGAGCGAGTGGCGGAGTGTGTTCGGTGGTGCAAAAGGGTTTAAAGGCAAATGAATGGAAGAAACTTTTTAATTTTTTACTTTTATAATTTTTTTGGATATATTTTGTCTATCAAATATATAAAGTTACAGATTCATATGGTGTTCCTTGAAGGCGATGGTTCGAATCTTGATAATACGGCTTTTTTTTATTTTTTACTTAATTTTTCATTCGTTTGAAATAAAGCTTTTGACTTGTTGAGTATGCCAGAAATCTCCGATTTCATGTGAGTTTGTCTTTGTTTTTTTAAATATTATTGTTAATGTTAATTAAATTATTAACAAGTATTAATATATTTATATTATATATACTTAATACGTAAGTGGTTTTTAAGGTTTTTTTAACAATGACTTTGAATCTTTGATGCTTAAACTGATTAACCTTAGTCAAGGAACTATTATTGTTGTGTAAAGTGTAAATGTTATTGAAATACAATTTTATATAATTTTGGAGAAGAGATAAGAACGAAATATGATCCCGGGATGTTTTGATTGAGAAGAGAAGAAAAACCCATATCTGAAATGCTTATGAGGGCTTTGATTAATTTAATAAAAGTGGATAGGTGTTACTATATGATTTGTTTATTCCCCTTCTCAACTAAATACTCCTTCTCACATGAACTAATCACTTATTTATATTGACAAAAGTTCATTCAATTATGAATTTTTTTAAAAGCATAGGAGTACAAATCTCAACCGTCCATCTTGATCAAAATAACAAAACCCCTATATTATTAAAAATTAAATATCTCAAAAACCGTTAATCAAAAAATTATAAAAATTGCACTATAAAAATTAGCGTTTTTTCCTCTTCGATTTGAGATCCCACATGACATACTTTCGACTTTCATTTTTTGGTGGGTTTTGAAAATTGGTAACACGTGTGTTATCGGCAACTATCACATGTGTTAGTACCGACTATCACTTGTAAAATATGTGATAATCCTTGATAACACATATGATAGCCGCGGGTAACACTTTTATTAGTCAATCGTAACACATGTGTTAATCCACAAAAAATAAATAAAAGTTCGTCGAAAGTATATACCTTGTGAGATGTCTAATCGAATAGAAAAAAAAATGATGATTTTTTAGTGTAATTTTTATTATTTTTTGACTTACCGTTTTTGAGATATTTAAATTTTAAAAAAAAGTAGGGGAAGTGGAATTTTGGCCAAATGGCATATTCCTATTGATACTCCCATTCTTTAAAAAAAAAAAACTCATACTTTAATGAACTCACCTCTATTTTTGTTATATGCAATTTCAAATGTTTTATTATGTCTTTTTTTCTTTTTCCGAATAATAGACGCTTAGATTCTTTAGGCCCTCTCCAACTATAACTATATCTATATCTCTTTATTTACAAGAACTAGATAATTCTTTCATCATATTTCACCTCTAAAAAAGACTATGCTCCAACCATCTACCAAAAAAACACAATTGTATACCTTCTTTTTCATATCTAATTCATCTTTAAACAATATGTTAATAGTTTGTTTAAGTTTAAGTTCGTTTAATTATATTTTATATGTTTGTAATAATTATAGAGTGGTATTGCAATACATTTATTTTTGTTAAGAGTTTAACAACAATGAAAGTTGACTAATATTGACAATAACACTAAAAGGCATTGAGTAAGTTTTTTAGAGGATGAATACTATTCTTTTATATATATAAGAAACTTGACTTCTTTTAAAAATTTCTATAAATATAGAGGAACTGTTGGAGTGTATTTTTCCTCATATATCTTTATATTTCTTCCTCTGTCTCCAAATACGGAGATAAATGATCCATTTTAGAGTACCATTGGAGATGCCTTTATATCTCTACTTGTTACTTTAAGTTGAAGTAAATAAAATAAATGCATCATGACTTGTGACTTTATGAATTTAGACATAAATTAAATAAGTGAATTTAAGTTATTTATATAACTTGCGGCAAAAGGTTGATAATCGACAATACAAACTGATTCGTAATCGATTACCTATTCATAATTTGGGTTATACCTTACTCACTTAGTGGTTGTTGCTATTTGGGGGGGTGTTTGGGCTTGAACTCGTGATCTTGTGCTATTTGTGACAAAAATGTTTTCACGCATTACAAACTGAACTACGCGTCGTTGACAAAATTTTTATATAATTATGGGTATATATTTTGACGCTTTCATTATCTATCATCGTTACTTGATTTTTTTTTTGTATATAATAATTTTACTCGATAATATACAAGTGTACCATTCGAACTTAGAGTTCTATATATTTTTCCGAGAATGTCATGTGCACGTTTAATCGAGTTTTTGTACGGGTGTACATAAATCAGGTTCAGGTTTGGTGTTCAATTTTTTGTTTTGCTATAGAAAATAATATAATATTATACATTAATAATAAACTAGCAAGACGTTATGAAGTATAATTAAAACGGTCATGGAAAAAAGAAAAGTGATTAAGAAACAGTTTTTTACATCGAGTATAGTACAATATACTGTAGAATCTCGATAATTTAATACTTGATTGGTTATTAAATTCTCTAAATTAAATTTTTTACAGGTTCTGATTCGAAGATATAACACTAATTAATACTCACTTAATTAACAATTCTTTTAATTAATAAATTTAAATAAATTTATGAGTATTTATTTATAAAGTTTTTACTGTAACGATGATTTAACTACAACTCAAAATGAACAAATTGAAGAAGTTTGCTTTCAATATCCCCATCATTGATAAGATGCATTAATGTTACAACCTAATTTCTACAACTTTTTTGTTACTCTGATTTGACTTGTACCTTAAAAACATGACTTGTGGATGAAAATAAAGTAAAGCATAAACGTGAAGTTGACCACGAATTTGAAGTGCCTATATATAACATATTCGACATGTAACCAATGTTGGCGTTGATTTATAATAGTCAATTTTTTTTAAATAAATCCAAGAGTACTCCATGAAGGGAAGCGAAAAGACACCAACAAACCAAATAATACACTCCAAAACCAACAACAATGATATTTACCGAAACAAGCATTATTATCATAACACAGTTTTAGCATTATCATTCTTGTTACACCAAGCTATAATTACGGGCAAGTTAATGTTATTCTAAATCTCTATAAAAATAAATTACAATAAAAATATAAATGTTATACGCGGATATCATCAAACCCCTTTGTGATTGTACAAATCTTAAGACCCAAATTCGTAAAGACTCAAGTTCAATCCTCACACACGCAACTTAATCTTCATGTACATAATTCACCTTGTGTGGTCACGTTTTCCGACATGAATGAACAATCTTTTTATTGGCTTGTTGGGTAAAGATTAATATTGTATTCCACGTATGGTCCTAAGAGCGAAAAGCATAACAATTTATACCTGTCAACACCTTGATTATTAACGTTTTGAGCATAGGAAGAACATCCGTATACTCTACATCTATTACATGTTTTGAAACTATTTAGAAGACCATCCAAATATGTACATGGTTTTCTTTATGCCAAATCTATCAGCCAAAAACATATACTCCGTACAACTAAAAACTGACCACACCCTTTTTTCTCTCTCTCAGCACTTAAGAACATTGTCCATATATCATATCATGTTAATAATAAATATAAACAAAAAATCCCAATCATAAATCAATAATTATTCTTGCATATTATGATTTTAGTCATAGAAATAGAATTACCTAAACGGCTACACCAATACTTCGTGTTCTAACAATTAATCCGAATATATAAAAATAAATATAACTAGAAACAATTACTACGAACCCTACAAATACTAATTACTAATACAAATAAATAACCGAAAACAACACACACGCACACACAAGATCATGATCTCGGTGGTGGCTGGCTAATATCAAGCCGACTTACATTCACGGCTCCCGCGCCAGAATTAAAGCGGCTAGAGAAAAATTCGGCCAGAGCTGCCATGGCTTTAACTTGCATTTCTAGTGCAGCAATATAATCAGTAGCTTCTTCTAACACAACCGGTAGCGAAACTTTCTGACAACCGGGAACTAACCGCCCGAGATCACGTCCTTTTCGATCTAAATTCTTCGATTTCATCTTCAAGATACCGACTCTTGGCTTCTTTAACCGGCTCTTACCAACGACTCCTCTGTGTCTTAAGTTGCTCCTCACAAATTTACTCTTTAATTTGTTTGTAAGGATCGCACGACTCCATCGACTCCGTCCTTTATCCGTCATTGCCAGAACACGATCAGCAGCTTCACGAACTGCACGTCCACGAAGCTGAGCCACAAGCCGAGCCGAGCCAGACTCAGAGCCGAGCCGAACCTGGCTTAAAGCTTGCATAAGTTTCGAGCTGTACACTTCTTGTCGAGTTTTCAATTTCCACGACATTATATCGTCGCTATTATTGTTGCCGTTTTTGTTGTTGTTTCGCGTGTTATGATATTTATCGTTACTAGATTGTTTTTGCATTTTCTTCTTCTTAATTCGCTTCAACGAATCGCGTGATCTCTCGGTGTTACTCGTGACTAGATTTGATATTAGCGACGCCATTCGTTACTCGTTAACAGATTATGAAAATTGAAAACTGTTTTGTGTGTTTTTTCAGAGAAGATATGGAGGGAAATATGGTGGGATATAAAGTGTGAAAAAAATACAGGGTGGCATTGCAATTTGCAAAAGCCCGTTCTTGTGTGTCTTTTAAATCTGACATAAATTTCAGTTTTGGTCCTTTAACTTTCATACATGTACTCTTTAGTCCATGTTTTGTTTGTTTTGCATTATGGTGGAAATGACTTGGACCCCATTGCCCCATTTGGTGGCCTAAATTTCTTGTCTTCTTTAGTTTGTCTCCATGACTTATTAAAGGCATTGATGGAACTTAGGGCATGTGTTTGAGTCGATTTCTATTGGTTGGTTCTAACTTTTTTGTTGAGCTCGTGATGTATGATCATGCTTGAATCAAAATGAAGCAACATGAGCGTATATTTTCTTGTTTGTAAGCTCTTTATAAATGGATACATTGTGACAAATAAATAATGTGCTTCATTCTTAACCACTTTCAACGGTTCATTGAGTAGTTATGATAAAAGTAACCATATTCATAAAAATGAGCGAGCCATTGTTGTAAGAAAATTATGTGTTAGATAATTTGTTATTGTGATTTTGGTAATAATCATGAATGATTCGGATAATACTTTTAATCATATATGGATTACTTTTAGATTATAGTATTCGATTCAACTATTGACTCGATTTACACGAAATTCACAACTTAATAAGAGAAAGTCACTTAAGCGATTAATCAGTGAGAAACTCAATAAACACATATAATTGATATTTGCAATCGTATATTCATCATGATACACAAATTGATTATTAGGTAAAAGTAACTATTCTTGGTGAATGGTCGTAAACTCGTTGTGAATGGTAATAATATACTTCCAAGTAAATAGAGACATTTTAGTGAGGGCTTTTAGAACCGTTGTTGATTGCGTCCTTTGAATATTACATACATTGTATTAGCTCTAATCAAATGATTATCTAATTGTGATTAGTTAAGTTAAATACAATAGTTACTTTCAAGTTTCAAGGAAGTGCACCCATACAAATGTTTGGCTTTAGGAAGGATGGTTTATACAATAGTTACTTTCAAGTTTCAAGGAAGTGCACCCATACGAATGTTTGGCTTTAGGAAGGATGGTTTATATTCATTTAAAGGTTTTATTACATAAATTATGATATTTTAGGTATCTACCAATACAACTTACTTATTGAAAAGGTAAAGAATGGGATGTTTTAATTATTTATCAAGGCGAGGGCAAATTGAATATAGCACCTATAGTTTAAAGCTTTTCTATGTGCAATTAAGGGTGAATCACTAGAATGGAACCCTAGGAACCAATTTGTAGCCTTTATTTATAGATACACTGCTCCTTCTTAACAATTGATCATCAGTAAATAACAATTAAATAATCTTGTCAGAAAGTACCAACTTAGTGTTCTAAAATAAAACTTAATTGTTATCCATTTCTATGTCTAAAAATGAAATTCACGTGTGTGTCATATGACTTACCATATTATCCAATGAATATTTCACTGTTTTAGTAATGTATATATTTCACTGTTTTAGTAATATATATATATATATACTAGTTTAAGTTTCACGCTATGCAACGGAGTTCAACTCATTATTAGTGGTAAATTGACAATTCGATATATATATATTTTTTTATCAAATTGGTTAATTATGATGGTAGATTAGTAATGATCTAAATTTTCGTCTTTAATAATTACAGCTTGAGAATATTGTGATGTAAAAATGAAGATGATATTAATAATTAATAAAAACTAAATTAAATTTAAAAATGAGAATCACGTATGTATATTTATAGAAATCTTGAATCTTAAATTGTAATAAAAACTTCTATAAATAAAAAGTCTAAATTCTTTATAATATAGTATACATATATCAAAAAATTTTAAAGTTAACTTTATATTAAGGACATAATAGGGTTTTTCTATATTCCTTTTAAGTTTTTTTCTAAAAAATGGTGAATTCTTGATAAAGAGTTATAATATATATTTGGTTAATTTTAATTTTTATAGTACATTTTGTTAGGTTTAAGAAATATAATACAATTGCACAATTAAAAAATATAATTAATGCATGACCATTACGATTATAAACTCGTAACAGGGCACAAATTTCATACTGATAGTTTATAATTTAACAGTACAAATATTAACCAAAAATTAATTAATTATAAGAATGAGAAAAAGTAATCATGCATACTTTTTGACTTCTCTTTTAACATCACTGAAGTACCTTTTTAACTTAATTAACATATGTATATATCTTAATAAAGAACGAATTGACGGACACATTAGATATAAGAGTATGATTTTAGCCCATGGTTAAATCGAAGTCACATGAAAGATGAATAGGCATTGTCTTTGTAGAATTAAATAATGATTAGGTACGAATTTATGAGCTATGTAGCTCAAATGGATATATATATATATATATATATATATATGTCATGTGTTATTGTGTTATCAAACAGCTCCTCAGATGATTAAATAACTAAATTGTCAGTTGTATGTTACATTCAAACTTTTTCAGAAACACTGAACACTGTCAATTGTAAACTGAAAGACTGAATTTTTGAACTTCACATTTACCAATAATATGTCTGCTACATACAAAATAAAAATAATTGACAAAAAAAAGAAGGTCATACCATTTCTGTCGTTCACCGTCTACAATCAAAACGCAAGCCTCAAAGATGTAATAAAAGTTGGGCGCTACCAATAGCGTCGTTTGGTGGAAGCAAAATATAAAGCAAGAACATTATTCTTGACACGGGTCTCTGTAATTTCTTTTAGGTACTTTTGATTATTATTTTTATTTATTTATTTTACTTTTAATAATTTGCTAGTAATGATATATAAGATCATAAGCCATAAGAAAATTTCATTTACGATGATAAGCCAAATTGCATCTCATATTTCAGTCAGGGTGAATTTATACCGTTAATAAGGGGTGTTTCTACCATCTATTCCATTAGACTTAGTAATAAATAAATGTGATTTTTCAGTATAACTCAAACTCAAGTTCAATTAGACCTCTAAAATAAATTCATTTGTATAGAGAAAATGTTAAAATAACACATTTTCTATATATTTTTATATGTTTTTAAGAAAACTTTTACGTATATTAGTTTTAATTTTTAATTTTAAATTGTTTTTAGTAATAATATACTGTCTCACGACGTAAATTCTTTGAATTCGACACTAAATTTAGTATCTTATTCCATAATGAATCGTATGCACATCATATTTCAGTAAGCTATTGATTATATAGTGGTGGAACCGTCTCAGATTAATTATTAAATGTTATTCGGATGAGTCTCACTCGAAGTGTGTGTGAAATTTCATATATTTGTTATTTATTATACTTTTTACTGGAAATACGACCATCTTTTATCTAAAAAATTGACGTTAATGTAAAATAATCTCTCTATAATGATGAAAGAATGTTCATATTCCTTATATATATTTTAAATAATTTACCACACATGTACATAATTTAATAGTTATAACTAGAGAAGGTATATATTAATTTGTTGGTATGTAACTTGAAATATATTGTTGCTGAAATGTCACTTTAACTTTGAGCAAGTCCTTTACTACGTATTCAAATACATTATGAGAAGTGTACGATAAATAAGTTTTTTTTAATCCATTTACCTGGGAGTGGTAAATGACAAATGGCCATAAAAGGTTGAGAAGAAAACCATACAACATTAATGGGCTTGTTTTAGATGACGTGGAGTCATGTGATTATCTGCACATGTAGTGTTGGCATCCACTAGTATTCTTCCATGTAGGCCAAACGAATAATAAAATAAAATACACATGCGTTTAAGCTCAGCAATTATGTAAGGAACATAAATTTATACTAGTTCAATCTTTTTCTTAGTGTACTGTACTACATTTTCACCCGTGCGATGCACGATTTTATTAAAAGAAATTATATGTCATAAACAATAAATAAGAGTACTAAAAACATAAAAAGGACCATCCAATTGTATTCATTTGTTACTGTGATTAACCAATTTGCTTGATTTGCAATGAAGTCATAAAGTGGCAGTTTTTAATGATTTATGAATAAATGTTATAGACATTCAAAATACAATGACAATTGTTATGAATGTGCATTTACATCTTGTTAAAAAAATATGTGTACAACGTTAAAATTCAGATGTTTCTATTCAACTTACATGACCACATGAACCCATATTCAAACTTTAAATGTTCATGTTGAAGCAGTAACATATTTTGTCATAAAACACTGTTACACATTTGAGAAAACACCAAAATGCAAGAAAAATAACTATAATAAAAGTTCTTAGATGTATTTAATAAGCATCTAAGAAAACATGTTAAATGACTAATAAGCAGTAAACGAATGGGTTTTTTTGGATCTAACAATACAAAGTTAGATTTGATTAAGTATAGTCATTGACTCAAGTCATCGGTTTTGATCATTGAAGATATTTATTTACGGTCCATAAGGTTCCCTTCCATGTCTTAAATGCCATGCCCGGGCATACTCGTTGCATAATACAAAGAGAGGACGATACAGGAAAAGCAACAACCACAAAGATGTGAATGTTTCACCGCACAAAAATCAAGTCTATGAACTTTAGTTTCAAGATAAATTGCATATTGATAAGAACAAAAACTAAAATTAAGAGTGAAACCTACATTAATTTGAAAGACTTCGGATCTTATGTCCAGAAATGTCAACATTGAATATTATTTATGTAGGCATATGGATAAACGCCAGCGTTTGATGCCACAGATGATAGATTTGAAAGCTTTTCGAAAGAGATACCAAAATATTAGGACAACTTGTGATAAATTTCTAGAGAAAATGTCAGTTTCTAAAGAGAGAAAGAGAGTTATTGTTATCTGTAATTAAATAAATATAATTAAGATTAAGATATATAGTAATAAATAATTAAGGAAGTTGGGTGGGTAAAAAGCGTCAAAACTCATACGTGGGAGGCTATTAATTTAACAATTAGGAGGCTAATTATCCTTTTCAATATTTGGGATAGATTGATAGATAGATAGATAGATAGATAAAAAGTAAAGGTTTCTTTTTAACTTTTTGAAAAAGTACAAATGTCATGTGTAAATTGAATTTAAGAGGTAGTATTACAGAAGGGAAGCACAACAGTAGAGGAAGGTCCTTTAAATGCATTATGGATGAATTCTTGTGGCCATACTATACCTCCCTCCAAGGTTGTCACTTGTCACTGTACAATATCTAGGTTTGTTGATTGAGCTTATATTGATTTAAATTACAAAAAAGTTGTATTGTTATTTACCATTTTTTTTTTATAGCTACTTATCTTTTTACCAAGAGAAAACATGTTTCATTCATTTAACCAGAATATAAACCACAGTATTATTTGTTTTTGGGAGGAACACATGTAGAAACATGAGGTTTGTTTAATTTATTTAGATTATTCATAAATTCAAAATGAAAACACACTATAACAAGACTTGATCACCGACCCATTTCGACCTATATTAGAATTCACCATTATTCAACCTGTCTGACTCATCCATTTTTCCGTCTTTGTCCCCCAAATGTCCTTAGAATAAATCTTACTCCATTCTTCCTGTCCGATAACAAGTAGAACCCTTCGCGTAGGTAAAGTAACAAGACATTAAATGGATTCTATATAAAGAAATTTTAAAGAACACTTTATATGCAATCCAACAATGTTATGGTTTATGTTCCATTTAACTTGTTTGTATTACAAAGTCCACATTCAATTGTATATGAACTAACCTAAACTATATATAGCATATGCATATGTGAGTCAAATTCGTGACTCAATTTTTCAAGTTTGGCAAACCACAATGATTTAAAAAATTGGATATTTGTGTTGTTAAATATGCAGTAATAAACAAGTACACATGTGGAAGATAAAGTTCTAAAAGAAGGCCCATAGTCAATAAGTCAAACAATTAACAATTAAAATCGAGTACAAATGTAAGCTTTGCAAGACCAATACAGCCTTCAATTGCTTGTCTTGTTTGTATAGATGTAATAAGTTATGTCTCTGTCATAGGAGTTGTACTCAACCATCCCATAAGTCCATAAGCTGACAAATGTAAATGCTTATTATATCTTAAAGGATTACACCAACTACACCTAAGTTTCACTTCTTCAATGAAAGTTACCATCACATTATTTTAAAAGGTTTAGTACGATGTTAGACATGCATTCCAAATGCAACTTTTTTTCTTCTTCCAATTTTTGTAAATTACAACCATTGCGCGTTATGCAAGTTCAATTCTCATTATAGCTTCAACATGTCCCTTCATGGATAATTGTCACCAACGCTTACTCGAGGATAAATTAGTCGGGTGGTCCTGATTATGCACTCTTGCTAATTGGTCTGTGTAGATAAACTTATTTTGGTAACTTAGTTAAAAGTATATACCTTAGATTGATGTATGGTGCCAATGATTATGGCCGTTGGGTGTTTGAGATTGCTTACTTGTAAATGCTTATTTGCTTTAAAAAGGAGTAAGTTTGTGCTCAACATGATTATTTTTAAACGTTTATTCCTTATAAAACAAGCGTATAATTAAATAGTTTTCAAAATGACGTTCGAATTTCTTTATCTAGTGTAAAAATAGTTAATAGCCAGACAGACAAACAACCCCTTATTTTTATCTCTCGAAAGAGGATTTTTTTTTTTTGTTTTTTAATTTTTTTTTTTATTACTAAACCTATATACCGGTTGATAACAAAAGTAATAATGAATTACAACTTAAAATTTACAAATGTTGAAGAGCACTAATCAGACTGTCGAATTGTTTTGATACATTTTGTTATGGGCATTTGATCAGCATGCCCATTCCTATGGTATATATACATCACTATCATTAATTCATTCATTATTAAAAAAAAAAACAAAAACAATATATTAATTTTTAAACTAGACAAGAAGACAATGTATGGGCTTGCTGAATCTAGTTTTTGTGCCTGATAAGTTTACGGAGGATACGAGGGAACTGAAAGTTGTTTGTGAATATGGGCTCGCTGAACTGGTTTCGAGACATAAATTTCATTGTCTGTGTTTTCGAGACAATTCAACCTTCGAGTATGATATCGATATATACAAGCGGTACCAATGAAAATGACACAATAAGGTAGTTTTATAATTGTAGACATAAAAAACTATATAGCCTTATTTATTTATTTTAAATAACTTCTAGTTATGCATGAAAGTTATTTGAACTACTAGTAAAAAAAAACTCCTTAGACAGTATACAATTGTTATTTTTCCAATACAAACTAAACTTGAACTTGAACTCAAATAATTACTACTAACAAAATCTTCAGAACAAATATTACAAACTCCAAATTATACAGTAATACTCTCACACATAGTTAGTCTTTGTGACTGAATGTTTATGCACTCAAAGGTCACCAAGATGATGATCTTCCTCACAAGAATCAAAGAATAATCAGATTTAGGGTTTGAGAGAGAGACTCGAATGCTTACACGAACGAGTTGTGTGTAAACCCTAACTTTATGAAGCTTATATATATATTTTACGAATTGGCAGTTGTAATCTTTCACTTCAGCCACTAGAGTCCTTCTATCCTCATTCTGCTAAACCAACTTTTCCATGTGTACACTTTAGCCCCTTATCTATCACTCTTTTCATAAGTTACCTAAAATTAGCTAGAAACCACAAATAAATACAATGTATTAACTTAAGTTTATTATTTCACAACAAGTTTGGATAATGATCTCGTAGTTTTAATAACACTTACAAGAGAAATCACAAAAGAAGTCTATTGTATTTAAAGTACGAGTTAACTAATAATGATATGTCTCTTACTCAAGTTCGAGATCTAGCTTCATCACAAGTTATCTAAGCGCGCATGACAAGATTCAACCCTTTTCAACTCTTAAAGTGGAAAACACACGAGCTATGTAAGATATTAGTATTCGACCTATGTTTATATTGGCAAAATCATTTTTTTAATTTGGATATTCATCTCGCTTTGGTTGTGATTCGCAGATGATTTGTACGCAACAATTTTTACTTTATACATAATAACATATTGACATTTCAAACCCTCATATATGATATATGTGGATAGAAAAATAAACTTATGAGAGGGAATAAATGTACATTTTAGTGATTGAGGGTGTGTTTGGGTGAAAGATATGATAATGAAGGTATGAGTTTGATTACTAATAATAAAGTTGATTAATGAGACCATTTTTGCATATGAAAATCAAACTACGTAAATCCTGATTCAAAGTATTGTGGTGGGTTTAAAAATTCATTCCCACTTTTATGAAAAATCTAAACCCCCTAGTGATTCTTGTTAAATCAAACACCCCTTAAACTTTGAACTAGGATTATATGCGTCCTTGTGTTTTGGTCATCAGGAATCAGGATCCTCCTCCAGTAAGTGGGCCAAGCCCATTAGCTTCTATTATTGGGCTATAAGGTTAATAAATTCCTCTTGTGGGCTTTAGAACTAGAATCCATCCATTCACCAACAATCTCCTACATGATTTTTAGGTTACACAGATTGTCCATCCTTATCGATAACAAGAGTCTGAAAATTTTGTCTGAAACTGTACTGGCCATCTGGCCCTGCTTCGAGGGTAATGTACGTACAAAACCATTTTGAGTCGGTTCATTGTTTGGGATGAACATACTTTGAACTGTTCTTACCCAAACCCAAGCATGTTTTGATATTTGGCCTAGTAGTTTCTCAAGCCTAGTCTATACAAGTCGACTCAAGTCCATGTTTTATGTATGTTATGACATTGTATATTTGTATGAAGTACTTTACTTAGTTTTATAAGAGAGCAATTTACAAGAAAGTGGTCACCTTTATTATCACGGGTAGACAATCTTGTTAGTGGGGTGCAGGGCCGTCCCGTTGATTTCAAAGGCTCTGTGCTACAATTTCAAATTAGGCCTTTAATCGATTCTTTATATAAGCTCTATGTTGCTTTATAGTATTTAGGTAAATTAATTAATTGACTTATTGTTAATTATTTTTAAATCCTAGCAATATTTTACTTCAAAAGTTAATTTTTTAACATTAAATTTCATATACCAAATAAAATAAAATTTCACTTCAAAAGTAAATCTATATATTAATTTTAAGAAACTACTTGCTTGTCCACATGCCATCTTCTCATTACTTACTATGTTATTGTTCATCTTCTATCTTTTTGACATGTGACTTTACTCATTTGCTTCATAACCTTTTTAAAACTGTTTTAAGAGAAAAATAGAATGTCAATCTATTTAGTTTTAGATAAATTTGTTATTTCGTAATTTGAAGAAACAAAATAATTGTTACTTCATTGTTAAATAATTTCATCAATCGTATACATTATATGTTTCATTATCAAATACTTATAAATTTCAAAATATTTATTGATGTAGTCCTACATAGTACGAATGTTGTAATGATAAAACAAAAACTAAATAAGTTAGGCAATTTTTTTTATTAAATAAAAATATGTGAAGACAATAATGAAATAACTAAGTAAAACTGAAAACCTTAATCAAGTACTTTAAAAAATTTACTTAAAATATTTGAATTGGCAAAATAAATGTCAAAAAATAATATTTGAATTGGAAAATACAAAAAATACAAAAAAAAGGATCTTAGAATTGAAAACCTTAATTGAGTATAAATTTATTGAATATTTGAATTGGCAAAATAAATACCATAAGAAATATTATTTGAATTATAAAAAAAATAATGTCAAAAAACATTCCTAACAAGAATTGAACTTGCAACCACCTGATTCCCTTTGCGATCTATTTTCCGCTAGACCAAGTGGGTTTTCATTATAGAAAACAGTTTCATAAATATATAACCCCAGATTAAAATTATTTTTATGGGCCCTGTGCAACAGCTCATGTTGCACACCTTCATATCCGGGCCTGGTGGGGTGTTAAGTTAATTTGAACAACATCTTTCACAAAATATCGTTGGGACGAACTGTACGAGCCTTTATCAATTATCGATGTTTTCGCAAGTAATATCAACTAAGTAATTATTCTTCATATTTGGTTTTATATTTTTCAACTACAACGATGTAATTAAAATTTATCTACAAATAAAAAGCGTTTCTTTCAACTTTAAATAAAAATTCCAGCTTGTACCAAGCTCTATTACGGCCCAAGAACTCTCGTGAGCAAGTTTGGATCTTTTTCCCTTATTCTTTGTAGGTGATATAAAGCTAAATAAGATTGTACGTGTGTGTTTGTGTTTCTCCTTTTCTTTTTGTTGGCTCAAGAAAAAAACATTTATTTTATATAGTTTTTATTTATTTATATTTACTTATGATGTGAATTTCAACTTTATGCAATTTTCAAACTAAAGAAAAGTTTAATTTACTCCACTCTATAAATACTTTAACCACCTTTTACCTTAATTAATCACATTTTGACTTGAGTCTAACCTACACCTTGGAATCACCCTCACCATGTGCATAGAATATTCGTTAACCTCTATGAAATCATTGGAAGAAGGCTGTTTAAACCCAATACCCAATCTATCAAACAAACTTAAAAACTAATAATATATATGATGATAATTTTGATATAAACTATATATTTCATTAACACCGTATAGTTGTTAACTACGCCCTTAATAAATAATCCAGCATTAATCACATCCTTTCAACAGCATTAACCCAATTTGATATAATATTTCAAGCTAATAATCTTTTAACCAAAAAAAACAAAAATGTAAAAAGGCTAAAATAATGTTACAATTAACCTCAATTTTAATCAATTTTATTTCATTTTCACCGCATACAAACACAATATCTTAATAAATTCAAGAATAATCAAATTAAACAGACAATATCTTGATAAATCCATCAAATGTAACACCCTCAGAATCAGAATCACAACCGCCTAATCTAATCATCGCCTTGATCTCATCGTCATTAACTTCTAATCCAGCTGCATTCAAATAACTTCTCAGATCTTCATACCCTACTTTACCGTCACCGTCACGATCCATCGTTTTAAACACATCTTCCATAACGCCGTTACTACAATCGTTATCTCTCTTCAACACCTTCTCAAACTCATCGTATTCAACGTAACCGTTTTTATTTGAATCCGCTACCGTCATCATTGTACCAATGACGTCATCGTCTGCGTCGGTGTAAGATGCTTTTAAATCTTCCTGGCTGATTTTTCCGTCATGGTCGACGTCCAGGACGTCGAATGCTGACCGGAGATCGGTGATATTTCTCCCGGGAAATAAGGAATTGGAAGTACCTGTCGGACACATAGTTGTGGTGTTTTGTGCGTGTGAAATTTAATGGTTGGAGGGTTTTTGTGATTTAAGAATAAAAACGTGGTTTGTTTGATTCTTTTTTGTGTTTCCGAAAAAAAAGGAGAGTCGTTCAATATATATAGCCATAGGCGGTATTATTACCGGCTTATATACAAGTAAAAGCTTTCTATATAATTTTGTTTGACATTTTATTTATTTATTTACCTTAAAAATAAGAATAATTAGTTTGAAACATGCATTCATTAATTACTTGATTTTGATATAATTTTAGTTCAAATTGGAAGACATAAAAGGTATAATCAAGGTAGGTAAAGTTTTGACACAGATTTTATTTCCTTCATTAATAGTTATGCCTTAAAAATTCACTAAACATAGCTCTTAGCTTTACAGATAACAAAACAATTTTCATAAAATAACTGTCAACTACCATTAAAAACCGTCAACTACTATTAAATTGTCAATTTTATATAGTTAAATAGTAAATTTTTACCGTTTTTTAACCACTATTTATTAACCACTCATAATTTATTAGTTGTTATTCATATACATTAAGACTATGTTTGATATAATCCGCATTTATTGAATCATTTATGCGAAACACATTAATATTCTATACCCCTAATTTTTTGACATGTATATATAATGTCCTTTTTAATTTAACAAATCCAACAACATCTATAATTTTTCCTTATTTATTATATCTTTTTGAGATATCATCATCATTTTCCTGTCAAACTTAAACATACCCATAAAATTTCTTAACTAATTTGATACAACAAAAGGTTAAAGTAATGCGTCTATTAAAAGAAGAAGAAAAGTCGATTTTATAATAAAAAAATACGATTGACAACTTATTAGCTTCCATTATTATAACCAAAAGGGACCTAGTTTGAGGAGCACGTTCATTGTTAGAAGATGTCGATATGATTACTTTGTTGACCCCGTTCAACGTGACCAATAAGTGTGTATTGACTATTTCGCATCAATAATCCCCAAAGCACAATTAATTTGTCAATAATAATATTAGTAAATAATAACTGGTAAAGATGAATGGGAAATTATAATTAAAGTTCAAATATCCTAGGCTTTCTCTTTAATTAATTACTCCATAATAGAATAAAAATAAAAATAGAAAAGAAAGAAAGAAAAAATAATAATTACTAATTGAGAGTACGTATGGGATGACGCAAGGTATTTTTAAACGGGTGGTCAAGAAAGCATCTTTCGGAGAAAGTTGTCGAACGAATTTGGATTCTTCCAGGCTCGTTCAATTCGCTTACGTCATATTTGTATACGAGTAATACAGTGTTTTAATGAGTATTTCTTTGACAAACATAATAATTATAATTATAATTATATATAACAAATATGGAAGTTGTACCGTGAAAAAAGTACTCGATATTATATTGTATAAAATTAACTTTCGATTTAGTGTTATTATATGTATTTCGGTGTGTCAATTTTAAATGATGTCACATGTCACAACGTAAAAATAACACGCAAAACTTTCAATTTAGTGTTATTGTATGTATTTCGGTGTGTCAATTTAAAATGATGTCACATATCATATCGTAAAACTAACACTTAAGTAAAGTTGCATAATGCACTTCTATCTATAATGTGTTACATATATAGTTAAATTATTGATACATTGGGACTTTAATTAATGATGTATAAATATATATATATATATATATTTGCTGAAACGTTGATACATAAACATTGACCTTGTTCAAGATTTAAAAAGGGCTCTTATGTTGAATGGGGATATATCGTTATTGTCTCCATCCATTAGACGCTTCGCTATGATGTTGTTGGTTGCATCAGATGGGTGATATGGGTCCCAGAAAACGTACTTTGATCGATCGGAACAAACTTTAGATGATGGTCCACATGGCATTAAACCACCGTGTTTACCACTTACATAACAACATGCCGAATCAGCATTCTCAAAACCTATTACCAAAAAAAATAATACATTCCCTTAAAAACTCACCTTCAATGAAGAAGAAACATCACAAAATTAATAAATAAAGTGATTATGGTCGACCCAACTCATCTGGTCCGTATTTTGACTTGTAAGAGAATTGACCTTTTAACGTGTTAACCACTCGCCCATTTTATCAGCTGTAAATTTAAGTACTGGAAAGTAATAGGAGTGACCTATAAGGTGAATTTATATTACTATTTGCTACTTACCATATGATTTGAAATTTTGAACAATATCTGCAACAACACGATAGACGTCCGCAAAAAGGAATGTTGAACCTTCAAGTGAGATGCTAAGATCTTGGAGCAAGCCTTTCAATTGCAAATTGAAGAGTTGAGCTAAGTGATTTGGCAAAGCTACACACTCGTCTCCTGCAGACGGATTTACATCCCTCTGATACGGAATGCATCCGATAGGTCCCACATTCGGTATCACAATCTTCCTAGCACCCATATCATAAAGCCTCTGCATATATATAGATTAATTAACCAAGAACTCAGAATAAAATGAGTTTTGGCCTTTGGGTATGGTTTAATTAAAAATAGTCTAAGGATACGAATTAATCAAGAAATGGGAAAAGTGAAATTCGGCAAGATCTTATAGTCGAATAATTAGGTCCAAGTAAAATAAGTTTTCAAGAAATGGTTATCGAGTTGAGTTGGGAGATGTTACCGTAAGTTGACTTCTGAATCTTGAAATCAGGTCTCCTACAAATGCTTCTGGAGAGACTAGATTTTGCTCAATTGTGGAAACAACGGGTGTAAGGTAGTTATTTATGAAATCGTTTGAACCGATAGTTACTGAGAATAGTGCTCCCTTGAACAATTCCTTGGCTGCAAGAGCACCAATACTCGAGATTATATACTGCCTTGTATTTGCAAAGTTGTCGAGTTGTGCATCTAAATTTATCCTGCCAACCTACAAAGATATATAAAACAACATCATACTTTCAACTAAACAATATTCAACTTTGAAGTGTTAAGAAATATTTATATGATGATATATTTTCAAAATGTGACCTCTTGAAAATATTTAGATCCAAAACTTACAAAGATCTCTCCAGTTTGATTTAGAATTCCTCCACCACCAGATGCATAATTGACACCTTGAAGGACTAATGGGCCAGATGTGGTTGGATCCAAGTAGGGTGGTGTATAATCCTTCAAGCCCAATTCCTGGCCTGCAACAAAAAGATAAATTAGTCTTTGTACTTGATCATAGTACCATGAAAATTGCAACTTTTTAATTTGACTTAACACAGGCACAATTTAAGAAGGAATGGATCTTGTCACCCAACATCAACAATTAATAGGTTTTAAGAACAATGTTTTAACTTGTATATGTGGGGTCCCAAAAGGCCAAAATAGCAACATACTGTATTATCGATGCATGAATTTTCATGGGAGAATAATTACTTTCAAAATGCAAAATAGTATAAAGTGAAAGAATGTGTATAACAAATTAATCACTTGCCTAGAATGTCTACTATGGTTCTTCCATTTGTATATCGTCCTGTTGGCATCCCAAAGTCGATCCCATTTGGGACGTAATTCGCCTTTGATAGAGATGTAATGTAGTTATTGTTACCTACTTCGACTAACGAATCACCAAACACAAAATTAACAGAAAGTGGTTCTGCCAAACAAGAATCATGTAACCAGAGCAATACTGTTAAAGTTCTAAAAACCACCTTAACAACATGTTTTTCATTTGGAAGCATACTTATTAGTCCCATCGCCAACACTAAATAGACAATCTGAAATGAAAATGTTATGAAACTAAAAAAGTAATCAAATTTATACCAAGAAAAATTTGTAAATTTTGTTAGTTAACCAAAAACTCGAGTTTCGACACAAACAAAGATAGCAAGAATGATCGATATAAAAACTTTAAAATGTAGTTCTAATTAGAAAGAGTGACGAATGGTTTGAATGAGATGTGATCTGAAAACAAACAGAAGCAAATGAACCAATTTATAGATAATGTTTGATTGCATGACGAAGCAGAAACATATGAGTGGTTAGGGAGTTAGAGATACGATCACCATTAAAGTCCTGTGAAAAATGGGCATCCAATTGGTGGCAAGCCCATTCCGTTCTAGACTAAAAAGTCTACATCACAAGAATACTTCTGTTGCTTTGGGAAAATAACAGGACATATTAAATTCTTGTGAATTTATTTAACAACTTACGACAGGAAATATTCATTTTTAGTATCCACTAGTGAATACGACACAAAATATTACAGTAATATTAAGTCAAATATAGTATTCAACTTACCATGCTAATGAATTCATGTTGTTGGTAGAATTTATGGCCCATCATTTCTGGTTGATTACAGAATGACCCCTATATAGTAGACTCTCACATCAATTTTACCCATTCAAAAATCTCTGTATTTTTAATTCGAAAATACCCCTGCATTTTACTTGGCCTTCGATTATATATTACATCACACATTACTATTACTTACTATCTCTTATACAATAAAGTTTCTAATCGAACAATTTATTCATAAAAACATAAAATTAAATCTGAACTGTCTCTGATACAATAAAATTTCATCTCTTACCTCAAATGATACACCAAAACTAGATTACCACCTTGATACATAACTAATGTCTATCGAAACTCCACAATTTGATCACCGCCTTTTTCTTCAAGATTCAAACAGAGCTCTAACGTTTAACGGAGATACATCTTCAAAGTCTCCATCCAGAAGTCGCTTTGCTATGATAATGTTGGCAGCGTCTGATGGGTGATACGGGTCCCAGAAAACATACTTCGATCTATCGGGACAAACGTTAGATGTTGGTCCACATGGCATTACACCGCCGTGTTGACCATTCACGTGACAACATGCATAATCAGCATGATCAAAACCTAAACACATTCCCAAAAAAGCTTTTGAATCATTTAGAAGATGCATTACTTGTGACTAAAACCAAAACTACTAAAATAATGATATAAATATTTGGATAAGAAGGATTTAAAATGTAGTACGCATAAAAAATGACCTATTCTGTTTTAGTTAAACCTATTTATTTGACCAGTTTAAGATAGAAAAAAAGAAAAAGAAAAATAAACTCATGTTTATGTAAATGAATCGAAAAAACAAGTGTATATTCGTAGTGTAACGGTTTACTCACCATACAATTTGTAGTTCTTAATAATATCTTCAACAATACGATAAACATCTGCAAAAACGAATGTTGATCCTTTGAGTGAGCTGTTAAGGTCTTTGAGCAAGCCTTTCAACTTCAAATTGAAGAGTTGCGCCAAGTGATTCGGCAAAACTGCACAGTCGCTTGCAGACTGATTTAAATCTCTCTGATACGGAATGCATCCGATAGGTCCCACATTAGGAATAACAATCTTTCTAGCACCCATATAGTAGAGCCTCTGTATATATATAAATAAAGCAGAAATATATATTAAAAAAAAGTTTTAGGGTCCTATGGTTATGGATGGTTTGGACTTTGGATGATGTTACCTTAAGTTGACTTCTAAATCTTGAAATCAAAACTCCAACAAATTCTTCAGGAGATACTTGTTGTTGCTCAGTAGTTGAAAGAACAGGTATAAGGTAGTTATTTATGAAATCGTTTGAACCCATAGTTACTGAGTATAGTGCTCCATTGAGCAAATCCTGTGCTGCAGGAACACCAATTCTTGAGATTATATCATGTCTAGTATTCGCAAAGTTGTCGAGTTGTGCATCCATATTTATCCTGCCAAGCTACAAATATAACTTTCGTTTTTGAGAGTAGTAGGACTGCAAAATTAAAACTTGTAAAAAATAACTTTATTACATAAAACCTTGAACATGAAATCTGTATTTTGGCATGCAAAAACTTACAAAGATGTATCCGGTCTCATTTAGAATTCCTCCACCACCAGATGCATAATTGACACCTTCAAGGACTACTGGGCCGACTGTCATTGGAGCCAGGTATGGCGGCGTAAAGTCCTTCAAGCCCAATTCTTGTCCTGCAAAAACAGAACGACTAAATTATACAATGTTACGTCCCTTGAAAATTCATTACAGTTTACTTACAAACAGTTTTTATTCTGGACTTATAGAATAAATAGATCTTGTAACCCAAAAACAACAATAACAACAACTTTGACGAGGAAAATGATAATATCGGCTCAAAAGGTTTTATGACAACCAAAGTGCCTTTGGCCTAAGTGTATTTGGATTCAAGTCTCACTTAATACAATGTGTACAAGATACCTGGTGTCCCAAAACTCTGCATTTTCGTGGAATAAAAATCTTAAAATTGAAAATATTTGAAGTACAAAGATTAAGTATAATAAATGATCACTTGCCTATAATGTCAACTATTGTTCTTTCATTTGTATATCGTCCAGTTGGCGTCCCGAAGTCGATCCCATAAGGTGGAATGTTGGCCTTGGATAGAGTTGCAATATAGTTATTGTTGCCTACATCGACCAACGAATCACCGAAAACAAAGTTGGCAGGAAGGTTTTTTGCCCAACAAGTCCCTGACCAAAACAAGACTGTTAAAGTTGCAACGACAACAACCTTAACTACTTCTCGTACATATCGGAGCATACATGCCCGTCTCATGATGACTAACTAAAAGTTAATAAATCACGAAATTTGCGGAGCTCCAAAAATCAAAGCAAAACGAAAAAGTGGTACTGTAATAGAGCTTGAATCAGAAATGAATCTTGAATTGTTAAAAAACCAAATGCATGTATATGAGTAAAGAATGGTGACTTTTGTTAGATGAGAAAAGAGATTATTTTGACAAAAGCTTCATGCATCGTACAAATAGTGACATAGCGGTACTATATAGTACTTATGCTCATGCAAATTAAGAAAGACAGAGATAAAGAGTCATGAATGCTATGAAGTACACTATGATCGAAAAATTGGATGAAACGAGTACCGTTTTATATTCCATATTAGTTTGATGTGATTGATGAAGCAGAAACCACATCATTATTTGTACGTGGTTAAGCAAATGCTATATGACCTGTGATCTTTCATTTATAGTTTGAAAATGTTACGGTCGTTGAATCACTCAATGTTATACGGTCACACTACTATGTAACTTAAGTGGATCTTTTTGATTCTATCATGCAATTTAATTTTAATGTTTTTTTGCCAAAATAAAATAAAATGAAATCACTAAAACTAGTGTAATTTTTGTACGATTTTCGGAACATCATAGCTTGCTCGGTTTATGGATATTATTTAATAATCTATACACACAAGTTTTTATGAACGAACGTGTATATCATAGAAGTTGTCAACTTCATCAAGAACAGTAGAAAAGATCGATCTACGTCACACAAAAATAATACAAACTTTGCTGAAACTGTTGGCAAATTTATCGATCCACCAATTGTTTCTGATTTACTACATCACACAATTCTACAGTGAAGTTTCTAATTAAACAATTTATATAAAAAGGACAAATATAACTTCAAATTTAAACTATCTCTGATACAATGAAGTTTCACAATTGTCTTTATTTATTAAGATACACCAAAACTAGCTGGATCGAGTTTATGATGCATACAATTATATCTTCACTTCAAGATTCAAAAAGAGCTCTAATGGTTGAAGGAGATATATCTTGGATGTCTCCATCTAGAAGTCGCTTTGCTGTGATAATGTTGGCAGCGTCTGTTGGGTGATAAGGGTCCCAGAAAACGTCCTTTGATCTATCAGGACAAACTTTAGATTTCAGTCCACATGGCACCATACCACCGTGTTGACCGGTCTTATGACAACAATGTACAAGACTTTCGGAAAAGCTGCACATTTGCTTCCAGACTTATTTACATCTCTCTGATATGGAATGCATCCTATAGGTCCCACGTTAGGGATCACAATCTTTCTTGCACCCAAATAAAATAGTCTGCATTTTTATATCAATAAACCAAAAGAAAAAAAAAAAGTTATGGACTTGAGTTAGATAATAGTCGATAGATAGATGTTACCTCAAGTTGTCTTCTAAATTTTGTAATCAAAATTCCAACAAATTCTTCAGGGGATACTTGTTTTCGTTCGATGGTTGAAAGAATAGGTGTAAGGTAGTTATTTAAAAAATCAATTAAGTAGGCAAGTATGGTGTCGTAAAATCCTTCAAACCCGAATCTTGTCTTCTAAATTATAGAAAAATTAAATGTAGACCTAAATTTGAAGGCCTAGAAATAAATCTAGAAATATGATTTGTTCGTGTGAAAAAATGATTTGGTGAAATTTGAGAGAGACAAAATGCATAAGTGATTTGTCAAATTAGGAATGAATTAGCCCTACTTTGTACCTATATAATTATGTTTATTTAGTATTATTAAAAATGAAAAGCAGAAAAAGCATAAACTTTTTAGTATGAATGTATAAAATAAATTAATCTTGCGAGTTGCGACCTTTAAAAACAATAACTTGCCACAATTTTTGTAAGGAAAACGATAATGTCAGCTCAAAAGGTCTCGTGACATAAATGTGGTAATTCTCATATGCTTGAGACGGCTCAAAATGGAAATTTTTGTACTTTCATGGAATGATAATAATCGTAAAACTGAAAATATTTCAACTGCAAAGATTAATTAAGTATAAGAAATCACTCGCCTAAAATCCTTCCATTCGTAAATCATCCAGTAGGCATCCCAAAGTCGATCCCAAAAGGTGGGACGTTGGCCTTGGATAGAGTTACAATATAGTTATTATTGGCTTATTGCCTGCATCGACCAACGAATCACCGAAAACAAAAAGAGCAGGAATTGTCTTCCCCAAACAAGTCCCTGACCAAAACAAGACCGTTAACTTGTAACAACAACCTCAACTACTTCTTGTTTATATCAAAGCATACATGTTCGTCCCATGATGATCGACTACCAAAAGTTAATAAATTACGAAATGGCCGAGCTCTAAAATTTGAAGCAAAAATTGCAACTAGAATGAGAAATGAATCTTGATTTGTTCTGATACCAAATGTATGTATATGATTAGAGAGTTGTAACTTTTGTTAGATGAGAGAAGAGATTATTAGCTTCATGCATCGTACCAATAAACAACCGAAGAAATTAAATGAATGATCATATATAACAAAGTGTTTAGTTCATGCAAAGAAAAACAGAATGAAGAATTAATCATCAATGCTTAAAGTACGATACAATGAATAAATCTTACGTACCATTTTATACTCCATATTTGTTTGATTTGATTCATGAAGCAGAAGACAATTTATTGGGGTTAAGCATAAACACGACTACCATTAAATTTGCCGGCAATAAATACGTGGCAAATAATTTTACATGCATCTTTAAGGCCCTATCTGTTAATTAAGTTTTTGGCCTGTATCTATATAGATAGATTATAGAGTATAAAGTATCACAGATTTTGAAATTGGCACCTCTAGCTTCTATAGTTTTTTGCTTTATGTGACAACATAACGTGGGCATAAATTAAATATCGTATCGGAGTTAGTTGTAGCATTCAATTTATTGATTATTTGGTTTGTAGTTGCCTTTTATATATCACTCGCTTTATTTGACTGCTTAATTATTACTAGTATTTAATTCCAAAGAGCATATATAAGAGTTAAAATAACTTGTTGGCTTAATACATGCCTACATATGGTGGAGGTCTGCCTTCGTCCTTGCAAATAAATATATGAATTCATTCTATGTTTATTTATGTTTATGATACGTTTTAGACTCTACAAAAAGCAAGCACAATACTATATGTTACATTAGATGATAAAACACAAGTAAAAAAGTACCTCTATTGTACTCCCTTCGTCGTATTTTAATTATCCGCATTATCATTTTTTGTTTGTTCTAAAAAATTGTTTAATTGTAGAAAATAAATATAAATATTAAAATTATTAGACTTTTAAAATAATTCTCATCTATTGCTTTCAATTATTAATTTTTAACAAAATTTAGTTAAATTTTATCTTAAATATAAGGATAAATTTCGCATTTACCGACTCTATTCTAAATCAAACAAAAAATATTGAACAACCCTAAAATTGAGACGTATAAATTTTGTTTCTTTTAACAGGCCCCAACCTGAATTATATCAAATCCCCTGCTCAGCCCATTATTGGGAGAAAAGAAATTAAAAGCCCACTTATTTCGTTGACTGCTTGTCAATCCCATAATTGTCTTTATCAGTTGAAAACTTTGGTCATTTAGCTAGTAGGTTGAATTGGTTAATTTGCTATTATGAGGATACAACTTAAGGCTTATTCAGCTCAATTGATCCTAGTACATATTTCTTATTGACACAACTGCATACGAAACTCATATCGTGTTTAATGTTTGGGACAACACTCGTATGTTAGTTGGCGAAATGTCATCAGGCTCTCCATCCAAAAGACGTTTCGCTATAATAGCGTAAGCAGATTCAGTAACATGAAACCAGTCCCAAAAAATGTACTTGGATCTATCAGGACAAATCTTTGATTGTTGTATACATGGAAGTAGACCGCCATGCATTCCAACCATGCTGCAACATGCTCTATTCGGAATTTCAAATCCTGCAAAAAGAAAAAAAACTAGATTAGTCTCATAATAAAGTTTTATGAACATACATACAAAGTTGGTATCGTTTTTTCCTTTTGTGTACAATTTATTTACTTACCATACGATTTATAGTTTTGAACTATATCATCAAAGATATGATAAACATCTGCATAAATGAATCTTGATCCTTTGAGGGTAGCTGTAAGTTCTTTGAGCATTCGTTTCAAACGGTGATTAAATAGTTGTGCTAGTAGATTCGGAAATTCTGCACATTCTTGTCCTGAAGATGGATTTAAATCCCTTTGATTTGGGCAGCATCCAATCGGCGGAACATTTGCAACCACAAAAATTCGACCACCCCTATAATAAAGTCTCTGTATGTAGTAAAAAGAAAATAAAACAATTCATAAAAAAATATAATAAATAAAAAAATCATGTCATATATGTAAGGACCAAAGGACCATTTATTTATTTATGATTCGAAAGTTTAAAATCAGAAGTTTTTAAACTGGTCAATTTCCACATGAATTTACCAGCTTGATGGGTCAGAAATAGCAAGTATATGAAGTTAGGTCGAGTAAAGTTACCGTAAGTTGCTTTCTAAAGGTTGAAATCATGAGTCGAATAAATTTTTCCGGTGGCTCTTTTCTCCAAAGGTGTGGTAGTAAGTAGTTATTTATGAAATCGTTTGAACCCGTTGTTACTGCAAAGAGGGCAGTGGCGAACAACGACTCTGCTGCAGGAGCACCTATGCTTGATATGATCTCGAGTCTTGTCTTTTCAAAGTTCTCAAGTTGTTTATTCATACCAATTCTACCAATCTTTTAGCAAAGATAAAACATGTAAGAATGTGGGTGACAATTACCCCTATTTCATCTAATTTGATGAAAAGATAGCTTAAACTGTTCTGCTATTTTACTACTACAGTTTTATTGTACTTATACCTCGTATATATATTCTGTTATATATTATATATGATCCTGCTTTTCCAAAAACATAAAAACTATGATTAAATTAAAAAAAGATTTAAACTAGAAAGTAAAAAACAAATTGAAAAACAAAAATCCTGCAATACTAAGGTTTACTATTAGTATGTTAATTTTTTAATTACATATATATTATATAGAAATCATTGATAATGATCATAACTAAAAGTTCAATAAGAATCAAAGGTTTTATATTAAGATGCAGGTATCGATCATCGAGATATTGGGCTTACATAATTCGCTCCCGATTCATCTAGAATTCCACTTGAACCAGAAGCATAATTTACGCCTTTCAGAACCACCGGACCAACAGTGGTTGGAGCCAAGTACGGTGGAGGATAACTTTTAAAACCCAATGCTTGTCCTAACAAACCCAAAGTTAATCACATTAAAACTATAAATGCAATCGTTTTCATATAATAATATAATTATAACGTGGTAAATAGTAAAAGCTTGCCTAACATGTCATCAACAGTTCTTCCATTAGTAAATCGTCCTGTTGGTTTCCCAAAATCAATACCCACAGGCTCATAATCAGCCTTTGAGAGTGTTGTGATGTAGTTATTGTTACCCACATCGGCTAACGAATCACCAAAAATGAAAAGTGCAGAAAAGTTTTGAGCCATGCATGTCTGTACGTAAACCAAGATGATGAAGATTGTTGTCGTTCTAAACATCCAATGCGACATCAATCTAAGCAATAATTGTTGTCAATATAAAATTTTGAAGAAAGATTGGTGATTTGTGAAAAGAAACCCTACTGTGGCAAGAAAGTATACTAATGAATATAATGATGAAATAGTCCTAAAACTAAAGTTTATGATTATTTGAGTTCATGCTGTTAGGGATATATATACATTAGTTTTGGACGTAATCTCCTATTGAAAATACCATCTTTGTACATACAAAAAGGTGGGTAATTTAAAGCATTAGCTAGAAGTACCCAAAGTATTATATGAAAATGAGTTGTGGGTAGGGCCTTTATACTAAGCTCTTTTTTGTTTCAAAAAATTGACGAAACATACTTTTTAGACTTGACCCTAACCGAAAATTGCCACCCATAAGCGATCATTGTTTACTATTTCTTCGAGCTATTTCTCCCTAGAAGTATATAATTTACAAAACAAAACCTTGTAGCTTGTAACTAAATCATGGCGTTTATTCAACGTAGAGAAAAGTTTTCCTTAGCATCTACAAAAAACAAAGTACAAAAATTTGAACAATGAGGTTCCACTATTATGTTTTTTCTTCTATAATTCTGAAATGAGACTCAATTACGTAACAACTGACATATGAACAATACGTCAATAAGCTTTGAGCTAGATGATACAGATAGACAAAAGGTAAACACCGTCTGTTTCTGGCTAAGAAGCAGAGGCCAACAATGGTGAATTACAGAAAGATGTGTCACAGTGTGTACAACACAAATCACTTGGTGTAAAGAACGTCTTCCCATGGGTGACGGTATAGTGGCTGCTTCAATCTCTTCTGGTCGAATGTATGCCTGCAAATTTCAAACCATCAGCATTCATGTTTCAGGAGTTGAACTCAGTTTAAGATATGTTTCCAAAATACAACATTAAGGCACACTATAATCCTGAATTTAATTGATATGGTTCACAAGGGTAGTTTTGTATTCGGTATTTTCTTTTTGCATTCATAAGTTATACGACTTTCAAGAGTTGTATGTGACTAATTTGATGGGAATCTGAAATGGAAATGTAAGCATCAACTCAACTTACCCGATCAAACCAATAGAACGGGCCAATACAAAGAGACCGTTAAGATAACCAATTGAGACAATCTCGTCAATTTCTTGTTTGGTGAACATTCCACTACCAGCAAGAAGATCCAAGAAAAGTGTACCAATGGCACCATCAACATTCATCACTAAGTTGTTTGCCTTTGAGAGAGTGTAGGTTTCTACTTCAACGGCATATTCCATGTACTTTGTTGACGGGAAATTAGTGCGAGCAAATAGTTGTAATAGCTCCACTCTCTTATCTCTGTTATCGCCTCTCTTGATTCTGTTTTCACAAGAAGAAAACTCAGAGTAAATATCATCCAGCTATCCAAAACGCTAATTCGGAAAAGTACTGAAACATTATTATCGTACCTGTGACCAATTCCAGGTACACGAATGCCCTTCTTTTTCATACTTTCAACGAACTCGTATGGTGAAAGTTTCTGTGAAGACAATAAAATAGGTTTAAGATACTAAAAGTGAGTTTGGATATTAACACATGAACAACTCACCCTATCATAAGCATCCTTGAAGTACCGAGCAGCATCATCAATGGCACCACCAAAACGTGGACCAATAGTCAACAAACCTGATTCAGAAAACGAATCAATCGATGTCATATAACAATCATATGATTAGGTTAAGTTGTTGACTTTATTCAATTTAGATACCAGAGACAAGGCTCGATACGAGATCTTTTCCTGCCCTAGCAGTTACAATTGTGTTGTGAGCACCGGATACACACGGCCCATGATCAGCACATAACATGATGCAAATCTGGTCAATAGTTATATATATTGTTAGACTACAGCTGAAAAGTATAACATTCTAGAACTATTTTTTAACTGATTATTGCCAAGAAGTTTAGATAACAACAAACCTCAATGAACTGTGAGCAGTAGCGGGGAAGACTGCGCTTGAACCATAAAAGTGAAATAACATCACCGACACCCATTCCTTTTTCAACAATCGAAGACATTGGTACACCAGCATAGCATGGCTCTTCACCTGAACAATTGATTATAAGAATGCTAACCATTAGCACATTTCCTATTGGGTCAAAATTGTTATAAGCCAATGGCATTTTACCTCTGTCATCAGAGATGGTTGAAATAATATGAGTTGGTGCTCGTACTTTCCCACTCTTAATGGCACTGTTAAGATCCTCAGGGATTTGTGGAGGCATGATCTCCTTAATGGGACTAATCTTGCCCTCCTCGGTCTATAAGAAAACCCAAAAAACGTATGTTGGTGGAACAAAAATGGCAGAATATACAATGGGTCAATCAGTTAAACCAGGTGATATTTCACTAAGGATCAGAAATGGGTAATATGATTAGAAAAGCTTAATCATCACTTAGAAGATATAATTTCTTATACAAAATGGATTAAGAGGTTTTCTAAATTGTCAATACACTATGGATGACTTCAACTGCTTGACCCAATTGACAGATTCAACCTGTTTCCATTTTAGCCAAATCTTTAGAAAACAATCCAATTGACCCATAAGAGACAAAAGATAGCCCGAATTGAACTGTTTATCCATAAACAGGTCAAAATCGGCACCCTTAGTAACCCAGGTGTGAAGACATACCAACTTCTGAAATGTTTCCTTAATCGAAGTTTCAAATGCTTCATATGATGTCGGGACAATGGCTCCAGCATCCTTAAGTGCTTGGTTTTTAGCTTGTGCAGACTCCATTTCACCACCACTCTTGGCCCCCTGAAACATTAAGCCTAGGTCATAAATAACATAATACATCAGATAAGACAGAGGTAAATAAGTTAACCACTCACCGCATGCCCGAATTGAACTTCGGACTTGAAGAGACGGGCACAAGTTCCGCTGACCCAAGCACATACTGGTTTATTAATTTTTCCAGCTTTAAGGGCTTCAACTAAGGAGTACTCGTCTCGACCACCTAGTTCCCCTAGAACAACAATCATTTTCACCTGAAATTGACCAAATAAGAACGTTAAAAAAGAGTGTACAACTAAGAAAAATTGAATTTGTTATCCATCATAGGTATAGAGATAACAACTTGGCTTAAATATACAGACCAAATTTCTTATGTTTTCAAAATTCCTGTTATATGCAAGTTTTGCTCATAACATAAGTAGGTGTGTACTAGTAATCTACTACATCCCTAGTTGACTGTACCTGAGGAATGTTGTTAAACCGCAAAACGTGATCAGAAAGAGTAGAACCAGGAAAAACATCTCCTCCAATAGCAATACCTACAATATCCATATTTCAGCATCGAGATCCAAATATACATTTCTGCCCACTATATATTATTCATAGATTGTATGCAAGTTGCAAATCAGCATATATTTTATAAATTACTTGGCTTAACCTAGTACAATAGTAAGAAAATAGGAGATTCCTCCAGACTAGGATTAACAGTTTGTAAAGATTGAGATGGGCATCAGATTGGTAAATAATCTTGGAAATTTCGAAAAAGGATATAGGAAATCACAAAATAGAAAATATATTGTGATTATCACCGTAAGGAGTATATGTAGAGGTGGCAATTAAGTTTACTTATGCACAGGTCCATCTAGGTCATGATAACACATTTATTATTAATTTGAAATTGACAACAAATTCTTTCGGGTGAACCAACTTAAACCTTCATAAATTCCATCCGTCACACGGGCAATTGTATTGTACAACTCATTTGACATGCCACCCTGCAGTTAAACCAAAGTTAATGTCATTTTTCATGATCATTTTGAAAGAAATAAACTGTGATTATCGATAAATTCTTTATTCTAGTAAAAATTTTGTGTTCAAGAATAAAATGGAAGATCAAGAATGTCTACATACAGATTTGGAGACAAATCCAACGCATCCAGGCCTGTAAAGTTTGCATTGTATAATGTTGTCAATTGTCCCCGCAGTGTCACCAATCTTGAATGCTCCAGCTTGGATTCCACCAACAGTTGCAGGGCCAATAACAACCTGCAAAAAAAAGTGCTAATTTTAGGTGCATGGTTCAACCATAGCACACTTTTTTCAGGGGATGACAAAATGGCAATTTTTTATATTTTACACTTCAAAACACGACAAAAAGTGTTTGTTTAGGTAGTGACGAGCATAACCTTGCATCCATGTAGGTCAGAAAATGACTCTAACTAAAAAAGGAAACAGGTTCAATCTTTTAGACCAGATCAAACAGACCGATTCAGGTTGTAATGTATTCGTAATGTTCAAACTGTAATATACACAGTCGCTAAACATGAAACGGGTCAAATGTATCATATAGGGTTAACAAGTCAAATGGATCAAACGGGTTAAACAGGTCATAAGTTGCCTGCTGTATATTCAAATGTTTACAACGTCCTAAATCTTTTTATCTAAATGAACTTTATTTTTATTTTACTAGTGTAACTATTGTAATCATGTTTAATACAACAATTACTAAAAGAATTTCTTTGTAAAAACAGACCAAGTACTGTTAGCAGGTCAGCTCAAACCTATTTTGACCAGCACTTAAAATTAACCCTATGTGACCCAAACCCATTTTGACACATACCCAACCTGCCCGGCACACCCATTTTGCCACCACTAATTTAGAATGTGGGTCCCACTTGCTTGATGCAAAGAAAAACTGAGATCAGACCCACAATCACATCTGAAAATGTTAAATCAGCTAAGCTACACTTGATTTGGAGGAGAATTGAGATGAGACACGTGAATGTAAAATGCATGTAAATGGTATAGATGAATAGCATCTAAAGTTTCTACCTTGTTGTTTGATCTTGCATATGCGATCAATTCCTTGGTATCAGATTCAGGAACACCCTCAGCGATAATAGCCACAACTCTGATTGTAGGCTGTTTTAGAGCAAGATTGGATGAAGCAGCAGCACTGTAAAATTATAGGATTTTTTTATAAACAAATAACAAATAAAAGCATAACAAGGCTAATAGGCTTAGTAAGGTGCTCAAACATATCAAATTTAAATGAGGACCCTTAATAAAGAACAAGAAAAAAAAAAAGGAAGCTTGTGGAAGCAAAACCCATGCTATTAGTCTTTTGTAATGATGAGAATGAGTAAATGCATTGATATAACTTGAAAAACAAAGAAGGATCACATAACTCCACGGAAATGGAACCTAGAACTGACCTTCTGTATGATGCGAAATTGATAAATACATCAGCAGTAGGATGCGCTGCACAAGCTGCTTCAACACTGCAAAACCAACATAGGATCAGATAACAACAAAAGAGAATTGTTTTTGACCATGGAAAGTCAACACTACTACCTATATAGAATCGTATTCAAGTTTATTATCGTATCAAGACAAAAGATATAAAGAGGGTACAAATATATCATACGTTGGATGAACTGGAATGGCAATCTCTTCTTGGCCAAAAAATAATTTCTGAAATCCCTCGGCACCAGGATTAATGATTCCAGCAACTGAGGGTGTTTCCCTCCCTATTTGATTTAGAGATTGCATTGAAGTTGGTGGTCAAAAGTTTAAATCTTACAGACATAAAACTAACATTAAGTTCAATAGTGAAATAGTGATAAGGGCGATTTCACATACCACATAGGAAGTCAAAATCAAGCATGCGTTGAATTGGTAATTGCTTATAGTTATAGAACAATGCTTGTGTCGTACGAGAGAACAGTTGCCCTGTAGCCATTGTTGCTCTCTCAAATTACCTGTAAATAAGCAAAAAATAAAAGGCTCTTTTCAAAAAATGAAACTAATGAGAAGAAGTAACTAGTAATCCTTGAATAAACAGCAATCTTAAATGTTTTAAAATATACTTCAATAATGACAGGTTAAGGATATAGTATGACACCAAACAAAACCAACAACCTTTTGTGATGATGACAAAATGCAAATATGGTGAAAACAACCTAAACAGACAAACTTTGGAATTTTCATGAGACATCCCAGATGAAAAGAGTTGGAACTTTCGTACAACGGGAAGAGTATAAGATGTGTTTTGTTATTACACTGTCCGGATATCAAAATTTACATTAACTTAAGATCTTCAATCCTTCCATTATGCTTTTACCATCAAGTGTAATTCGTTAATTTAGAAGTGTTCAAAGGGAATCCATTTCACATTAGGGAAAAAGTCAAATCTGGACTCCTACCATTAGCAAAATATATAAACAGAACTTATGATGTGAAAATGTTGATGACATAAGGCCTAAATTCTTTTTTAAATGTAAATTTGTAGGCTTCTGTGATGTTAAAATATAAAAAAAAAAATAAGTAAATCAATAATAATACTAAAATATCATTTGTGCTCTAAATCTGAATTTACCACTGCAAGTACCCTAATATATGTGCTCTATTGTGGGCTAAACTACGTACAGTAGTACACTATTCAGTCCATTCAGCTACAAATGCTTATGCAAAGCAGCTAACAATGTTTTAAACTTATGATACAGTAGAACTCATATAGCATTGATATACTAAAATCTAAATGATCTAATTCACATGTTATCGGCAAGCATTGAATGCACAAGGTCTAAAGCATAAGTTACATTACAAGTATGTCCCACTAAGTTCTGAAATATGCATAACATTTTCTGAATCTAATCCAATCAGCTTAGTTTCAATTGGATCCTAACTCATTAGAAAATCAGTAAATCAATTCATATAACATAAAACACTACCAGATCTGTATCAGATCAAACTGAACTACGAATGTATAATCAAATCAGACAGTTTGACTAATGAATCCAATAAATTCATAAACAGAGCAAAATCAATAACTACCAGATCTTTTTACAAAAAACAGAAAGATAGATACAGATATTGAAGTGTACGTATATCTGTGCGTGTAAGGGTTTATTACCTTGAGAATGTAAGAATTTGTTGAAACACGTCAAATGAGTGAGTAGTAGGTTTGAATGAGGTGTGAAAAAAAAAACAAATAGGTGTGGTATATATATAGAAGAAAGGATCAGTGACTTGGCGTAAATATTTAATTGTTTTATTAATTTTTAATTGGATATATAGAGACATGATTGTGTATGTATAGGTTTTATAATTTTGAAACGAACCAGGAATTGGAATTGTGTGAGAGTGAGAAAGACGGGTGGCTGGTAGTTGGTTTAGTGGGTTAGACGGTCCAAAATAACAGGTGAAGAAATTAAGGTCTAAAAGATAGAGCTTTCATAAACACTTGAATATGCAAGATTGCTTATATATTATAAATTATATAAAGTTAATTTATAACAAGGTATTTGACTTTCGTAGTTTTTTAGATTAAATTTGGGTGATCTTTATTTTACCAATTCAAGTACTCTATTCGAGGTCGATAAAACCGAGATTTTACTTAAAACACTTCTTTGGAAGATTAAAAAAATCGAATGATATTATTTACGATCTTATCGCTTATTTTATGATATTGTTTACGATATTATGATCCCATAAATGATCCTATGGTCGATCATATGCCCATAAAGCTCTTAGATCGATCATGCTAGTTTTCCAAAATCAAGATTATAAGATCGTACGATCCTAAAAGTTAGATAACGATTTTGATAAGATTCACAATTAATTTATGTATTACATGGTTATTAGGTTTATACGACTAGTATGATGAGTCATTCAATTTTAGTAACTAATATGATAAGGATAATCATCAATAAATGTGTGTGAAGCGATGTATTTTACTGGTTATTTTATAATAGGCAAATTATAAAAATGTCCATATGTTATATCACATTTTTAGTTTCAACTTGTCATGATTTTTGTAACCTCAGTCCTTATAAGGCATGTTTTATTACGCGGTCAATCTCTGCTATTTGTTCATGTTTTTTGATTGTTCAGTCTCTAAAAGACATTTTTGTTACATGATCAGTCCATTCTAGAAACTTAACATGCAAAAAAATGTCAAGGATACCGTAGTCATTTTATGCGAATGAGAAGTTGATTGTGTAACCAAACATGCATTATAGAGATCGAACATTTAAAAAACATGACTTATAGACTGAAACTAAAAAAAACGATATAACAGATGAAACGTTTTTATAATTTACTCCTCTATAATTGAACTACCAATAACGTATCTAAATTGAGTATCTGATTTGTTAAAAAAAGAAGAACGTAGATTATAAACTCTGTTCATAAATTTTGGAAAAGTAACATATAATAAATTTGAAGTAAGAAAGTGGAAATAAAAATATATAATGAAATCAACACATAAAGACTACTAAAATAATAATAATAATAATTATTATTATTATTATTATCATTATTATTAGTATTGTTATTATTATTGTCGATACTAGTTGAGCAATAAAATTTAAAATCTTTTACGGTTTAAGTAATTGATTGACATGAAAATGATTACTACACCAGTATACTATTCGTGTAAAGCGACGTCGGCAAATAAATTATGCTGTTTTTCAAATCTTTCGCTGATAGTTGATTTGTTCAGGTAGTTCTAGACGCTTTAAGTAGTCTTGATTTTGGATGTTTGTTAATGGTATTCGAGTACTCCAGTAATCCCAAGTGGTCTTCAAGCGTTCTTTGCAAGTTTTCATCAGCTAGTGGCAGATACCGATAGTTTAACACGCTTCCTAACAGTAGTATGTTGTTAACATGTAGTTTTGAATGGTATCATAGTAGTTTGCAATGGTTTTCAGCATTCACATGCATATATATGGTTTGTAACAGATTCGCATGTCTCTATAAGTTGTTGATAATGCACGGACAATATTCTTTATTGCGCCGAAGGTATTCGGCAATTGCTAATGGTTTCTAACGGTTGTCGGGGCGATAACTGAAGCACATATTTCATTTATGAAGAGGGAAATGCTTTGCGTTTATTGATGATCGACTTGGAAGGAAAAAGTACACGTACATTTCCATTATGATGCAAGTATAATAGCCATTTTGGTGTTTGTTAGTTTGTTACTATTGTAATTAATTATTATTTGTAGTCCATATTTATTTATTTATTTATTTATTTTCATACCAAATAGTGGTATAATATGTTGAAAATAAGCATCGTGGTAGTGCATGTGTTAGAATATTTACAGTACATGAAGTTTAACGCCTACGAAATTCACTAAAATCAAATTTAAAAAATGATTTTTTTAATGTAGAATAGGTTGCTGTCTGCAAAGATTCTGTATCAATAAATATTTAATTACAAGTCTCAAATCACATCGTAAAGCATATACTATTTTTGTTTTGTTTTTAAAAAAACCGGCCACTAAGCATAAATATTAACAATAATATCATTAAATTTGTATACATAATGATTTATTTATACCAATTATATAAGGAGAGAGATAATTAAAAGAAATAAAAAAAATTTACTGAAATTTTCATAATTATATGATCAAAGTATTGCTAAACCTACTAATATAATAAGGAAATATCATCTTTAAAATTATGATACTGTTTTGAAAACTGTACATATATAAGTATTAACTTATTAGGTTAAATAGATCCATTAGTACAAAGAGTGCAAGTCTATCATTTCTCTTAACAATATGAGTACTTAATAAATACGATAATAATCATAATAACCGATGCTATTTTATATCATAAAAAGAAAGAATCATGAAACCTTGTTTTCTTTTTTATTGGTTTTGACTTTTAGCTAACTTAAATGTGACGTGGCGATGTGTATATGTTATTGTGGTTTTGTACGTGGGAATTCTGAGTTTCTGATGCAAAGAATGTATATAATGTAATGCTTTAAAAATTCAATATGAAGTTGACGTGGAGTAACTAAACGATCAATGTTATTTACGTGCGGTAATTAAATCGTCATATTTTTATTTTAAAAAGAATTAGGTCATGAACTATCGATAATATGAGTTATATTTAATTTTTATGTATTAATAAAATATTATAGTGATTTGTAGTCGATTTTTTTATATAGTTTATAGACTCTTTAATTTTTGTAAATGAATAAAATATTTAATCTATTTTTTAATAAAAATAAATACATCAAATATTTAAGAGGTCAAAAGTGTAATTATACGAAAGAAATTAAAATAGTTGATCGTAAATGGTGAAAAACAATGAACGGCTCAGATTAATTTATCGCATTCTCTTTTAATTATATAATAATAATATTAAAGTAAAGATTTTCTACAATACGAGTAATACTTTTTAGATTTAAGATATATTAGATTAGCGTTAATTTCGTGTTTTTGTATTTAAGGCAAATTCGAATGAGTTTTATAAGAGATAACCAATTAAAAGTAATAAATGAGAATAATATCGAACGTTTAATAATTTTAATAGTTATTTTTGAAAAGTAATTTTTTAACAAAATTAATAATATAAACGACTAAAATGAAAATATGAAATGTCTTTCTTCTTTTTTATTTCCTTTTTTTCCAAAATGATACATAAAAAAGTATAATAACCAAAAAAATAAACAAATAAAATCATCGTTTCCAGTTTACCTATTATTTGTATAGACGGGACTTAAATTATTACAAAAGTTTGATTATTTTATAACCATCGTTTATAGGAAATAGAAGTCATTTGTATATTTTATGAGACGTACACCAATAGAGTTGTGATTTGTACGCATACAACAAATAATTAGATGTTGACAGATTTATCACTAACGGATTTTTATAGTTCCAACACAGTAGAGGTGGACTTCTCGATATACGGTAATTAATTGTAGGGCGAAATTATTACGGTAATACGAGTAACACGTGCATCTGTAATGGTAATACGAGTAACACGTGCATCTAATTAACCTGTATACTGCGGTGTAAAAAAAATTTAAAAATAACCGGTCTAGTATCAGCACAAGTGCGTGACTAATTTACCAAGCTAATTAAACCTACCCCACTTTTGTAATCATAAGGTCTTTTGAAATTGTACATGTTTAGTTAAAATTTATTCTATTTTATTATATCTTCTATATATATATATATTAAAAAAAAAAAAAATGTTACACTATATTTTACCATATAAATAAAATGATATATGACGGTCTCTTATAATTTAAAAATAAATAATAATTATTCAAATTTAAAAGATAAACTAAAAATAAATTTAGATAGACTTAAATAATATTTGAATATAATAATAACTAATTAAAAAATCTATGAATCATATTTAAATACTAATTGAAAAGTAATATTTAATTATTAAAACTATAAAAATTGTGAATATAAAAATTATTTAATTTAAATTGACGTGCATTGTACAGTTTAAATCTAGTATATAAAAATAAATATTTTGTATACTAGTGACATCTCATCCTTATTCGTACTTGATTTATTGTTTATTGACCAAACTCTGTTATTTACAAATCATCTTTCGTCACGATATGTTTTACTTTAAACGATGTACATACTAAAATTGGTAATCTACATATGTTACGTATAATTTTTGTATTACCTCAACATGAGACGATCATAATTATTTGAATGATATTTCAAGTATTAATAATAATTAATAATGAAAAATTGAAGTTGTGCACCTCTACATGATCACACGACATCTTGTAAAGTTCTCCCACCTTTGTCAATATATTTAACAAACGATAAGACTTTTTGCTAGGAACACTATTGGTTCGTCTGCTTTGAAGCGTAAAATCTTGGTCAAACTTGCAATCTCATTTATCATATTTATTTTTTATAATTGCTATATTAGAATTTTTATTGACTTAATCTATGATGCATGAATTCACCATCGAAAACTCAAACCAAATTAAATTTCTCATTAATTAAACAAATAATGTGTAACCTTTTTTATTATGAGTGGCGGCTGACATGGCTCCGAAAGAGTTTTCAAACGTGCGACTTCTAACCTTTTATGAAATAAAATAAATAAATAAAAACTTTGATACTGGAATTATAAACTTGCGTCCTTTCATAATGTGAACGTGATATAACATTACATACAACAAATTGGAAGTGGAATACTTATATGTCAATATACATTATGTGACTTTAATATCGCTTATATATTATTGCAATATAGTTTATTAGTTTTAATCGTTATGAAAGCCATTGATATTAGTGGCTTAACGCTCCAAATCCAAACAATAAAATCGAACCTCATATTTTCAATTGAATTATCACCCAAACCCCCGTATCAATTAGTCAATTGTAAAAAGTTACTGAAGTTATTTGTATCATTTGCTTGTGAAGTATTTGACGGTTCCAAAACGATAAAATTTTTAAATATGAGTCAACTCGGAAATATGGTATAGTAGATTCTATTGAGTTATCTACTTTATGGATTTGTAATCGTAGTAAAAAGTTTGTTAATATTTGTACTAACTGGCTCATATACCCATTTAAAGGAATAATTTTTCTAACCTTTGACTAGTATTTTCTTTTCTAATTGAAGTTAGCCATCTCAAAAGAAAATTAGTATGTACCCAACTTGAAATAGAAGCGGAGTTAGGGGAGAGTAGGAGTGTCCTCTACCCTCTTAACAAGTCCAGTAATAAATATAAATTTAGCACAACGTCGTTAATTAATATATAATTTTTTTATTAGTGAATGACTGCCAATATTAGGGATGACAAAAGGACCCGAACTTGATGGGGATCCCCGAACCCCGCACTTTTCGGGGCGGGTTGGGGATGACTTTTTGGGTTTTGGGACGGATTTTGGGCAACACATGGGGATTTTTTTCGGATTCAGATTGGGGAATGGGTACTATCATCCCCGCTCCGCCCCGCCCCGATATATATATATATAATATTTTTTTATATACATTAATAAATAGCTTTGTGTATTTTGTGTTACTACTTATCTATATGTTAATTTGATTGTCTATATCTAGGAATGGGTTCGGATTGTTTATATATGTTAATTTGATTACTTGTCTTGTTTTGATTAATCATGTTGTTTCGACTTAGTGTCATGTGATTTAGTCGGGATATTCTAGACCATTTTGTGTTAACTTGGGGCTTTTAAATCGTCCACTTGTACTATTAACGTACACCAATTACTATATATTATCTTGATCATGTTGATAATTTGTTTTTAGAAAAAGAAAATGTTACTATATGCATTGCTAGATAATATTGTTAAGAAAAACAACAAAAAACTTTGGGGCGGGTTTGGGGATTGTTTTGATTAACGGATTTGAGGTTGGGGTTATCACTCCCCGCCCCGAACTCGCCCCATTGCCATTCCTAGCCAATATTTAGGTTAGTTAAATCAAATAAACTTTGTCATACTTTCTATCTAAAGTAAATTACATCGATTATTATTATCTATCATTAATTACACTAATCTCTAACTATCTACGGAGTGCACGACAATAGTTCTTTCCACAACTTTCATAAAAAAAAATATATTAACATCTATCATGTGCAAAACATATCAAGAGTAAAAGTTGTATTTCTATGCTTTTTTATTCTTCTACAGACACGTACCTCTCTCTTTTCTTCCTGCTCCCTACCAACCCCAAATCCCAACAACTTATATCACTCTGTTTCACATATACATACAATGTCAAACAACATAGACATAATTAAACATCATTCTCAGTCTATATAGAAAAGTTTATTATCTTTCTACTTATGGTACAACAATTAAATTTAATGAGCGCCATTTCAAATGGACGAATATTAAGACACAAAAGCAAATCATGTAAACAAACGAAAGGCTAAAGGCCAAACGATAAGGAAGATCGTTAACAAGGCAAATAGAAATGATTAATAATCTAAAATCAAAGTAGAACTAACTTCTCTTGCTGCTCGGGTCCTTGCTTGCAAATCCTTCATTTTCCACTATATCACCCGCCGCATGGGAAGAAAATGCGGCTGAGCCAAAAGCCCAGTACGCGTATACAAAATAAAGCAGTATAAACGAACGATATTTATTATCATTCAATAGAAAAGAATCATTAGGTCTGAACAAATGATACAAATAGTCCAAAGGGGTACGACAAACCGAGCTTCCTAAACAAAAAATCAAACAGTACATGAACCTGCATATCCAATGTACCCACAAAGGTGAATGAGGCGTTTGGCACTACACCTCCATCCACAGCCAAACACAAAACAAAAACTATGGTTAACCAATACGCCTCCTAAAAATCCCTTATCACACCACAAAGAGGAGACGCCCCAGACTAATCACACTACCACGGAAAGTGTGACGCAATTGGTGTCACAATGACACCCTTATGGAACCCCCATAGATTGTATATAGCTCGCATACCCAGAGTAAAATAAATGTCGCTAAAAGAACAAATGACCTTTAACAATAATTTCTAACACAAAGTACTAATAAAGAAACCAAAGAACACGAATTGTAGGCCAATAGCAAATTGCAAATAATGTCACTGAAGTTAAGGTAATTTGATAAATCTATAGTCAAGAAGGATGCCAATAACGTATGGAGTCCGATAATACTAGCAAAGCAATTTATGATTTATTTAATACGAAGCAATAACAAATACTAATTCATCTCAAAAGAAATATGTTCACTCAAATAATAGAACCAAAGAAACTCTTATTACAAGAGTTAAATATCCTTACAAATAATCAAATGATATCTTATAATCAAGATGAAAATCCGTACTTGAATAAATGTCTAAACTCTTAAACTCAAAATAATACTCCACAATACTCTCCAAACTCTACATAAAATAACTTTCAGTGGTTAAGAATCTTTATTTCCAAACTTCTAATTTACGTGTGTTTACTACTAAGATCTTTTAATTTTAAACCAACTTTTCATAAATAGAACATCTATTGTTTGCCTTACAAATTCATGCAACTTATTATGTGTACGGACTATATTTTATGAAAACTACTCTTGTATCAAATGAATAATTGTAAAGGTAACTACACTAAGATTTAATTCAAACACCACCACCCTTATAATAAAAGTAAATAATTATGTTAAATATTTGGTGGCTAGTCATTACATCAACCAACATTTTGGATGTAATACCTCATTTTCGAAGGTGAAAATTAGAAGTCACATAAACGATATACAAAAGAACAAAATTTATAAAATGATTTATCAAATAACTAAATCTTAACAAAGTCTCCAAAAGTATTGATTGAAATAATCATGACTAATAGTCTAAACCCAACTAGAACTAACTTCTCTTGATTCTCAGGCCCTTGCTTGCGAATCCTTCCTCTTGTCACTCAATCACTTACGGCATGGAAAGAAAATGCGCCTGAGCCAAAAGCCCAGTGCTCGGATACAAAAGCAAACGAAAGATATTTATGATGATTTAATAGCAAAGAATCATGAGGTCTGAACAAGCGATACAAAGAGTCCAAAGGGATACGATAAACCGAGCTTCTTAAACAAAATCAAACGGTACATGAACCTGCATATCTAAAGTACCTACAAAGGTGAATAAGGCGTTGGGCACTACACCTCCATCCACAGTCAAACACAAAACAAAAACTATGGTTAACCAATACGCCTCCTAAAAATCCTTATCACACCACAAAGAGGAGACGCCGCAGACTAATCACACTGCCACGGAAAGTGTTACGCCATCGGTGCCACAATGACGCCCCTATGGAACCCCCATAGGTAGCAAATAGCTCGCATACCCAGAGTAGAATAAAAGTCGTTAAAAGAACAAATGGCCTATAACGATAAAGTTCTAACAACAAAGTACTAATAACGAATCAAAGTCACAAATCATTGGCCAATAGCAAATTGCAAACAATGACAATATATCCGAATTAATGAGGTCATCACAATAAGACAATAGAAATGCCAATAACGTAAAGAATCCAATAAACGTAGCAAGCAATATATGATCATGAAATAGAACGTAATAGTAATTAAGAATGTGAAGATTCTTATCAAAAGGGTTCATACAATATATCAAATGACATCTTACAAATAAGATGAGAATCAATACAAGCACATATTATGAACACAAAAAATCTTAATAATAAAATTAGAGATCCATACAAATAATCAAATGACATCTTATAATTAAGATGGAAATCTATACCTTAAACTATAATTAAATGGTTAAGTGATCTCTCAATTAGTACTTCCCGAACAATCTACAAAAGTTTACGAATTTTTAATTATTCTAATTTAACTAACCGCTATCTTGGACTCCTTCAAAAATAACCATTTTAGGAATTTAATTAATTTAGATACTATGCTAGTGAGACCATGTATATTTGTACCTCAGAGGCTAAAACGAAAATGGTATTTTGTAACTCAGCTCATAATTCAAGGGTCAAATTGTAAATGTATATATATGACTACATGATATCGTCTCCTTCGTTGGTACGTACAGAGCACACATTTTCAATTCTAATTCTTTTAATTTTGCGTCTTTTGATCTTAATTAATTAAATAGAACTAAAATCAACATCTGATAGAGTATCACTATAAATTCTTGTATTCCAATCATACTTAAAAGTCACCTATATTTAGACTAAAAAATTGTTTGATATAGTTAACGAAAACGACGACTTCAACGGTTCGTTTCGGTTTGTTTCAATCAAATATATGTACACCAGACGATTAACACAGTGTAATAACATATTAGTATTCGAGTTTGGTTAAAGGTCTACCTTCGAAACAATTCGATGTATGCACGCATTCAAGCACGAACCAAGCTTTAGTCCCACGCCGTAGTCGCGAATCTTTTTCTTTCTTGCTGTTTTCTATCAAGTATATTTATATTAAGTTTTCAGTTTGTTTTTGGTGAATGAATTGTTTGGAAGTGAGGTTGTTTATAACGTAAAACTTGGCCGCTAAATTCTCTACTTGGACCTAAAAAAACGGAGTTACAAACCCACGTATACTTCAAAGTGTTTGACAAGATCTAGTACTCTAACTTCAAAGTCATATATTTATAATATTATCATTGTTATCGATTACATATAGTTATTTAAACAAAATTCATGAACTAATATTTATCTTAACGTTTTACTTTATTATTATTATCATCTCTATTAAATTTAATATCATATAAGTTTTAATACATATACTAAATTAAAGATTTGGATATTACATTGGAAGTGTACTTGTATAAAAACCAGGGGACAGTAACGAAAAATCTTAATATATCTTCATGTAGATGAAAACGTTCAACTTTATCTTGCGGTACCGATCTTGTTTGTTGAGATTTTCTTTTCATTCTCTCATTTGTTTAATTCTGAATAAATAGGTAAATATTATCGTATAACCTTTATAGACATAGAACGATAAATTTTAGATTCCGATTCCGCTAACAACCAATGTATTAGACTCGAACTTTTCCGCTATCGTAATCGAATTGAAACGGTAATTTAAACAACAAATCTTCAGTATCAAATCATGGATTGAACTAAAGATTCAGTGAATATTATTTCAAACGTAAGTAGTACAAGATTAATATATGTTATGACTCAAGAATTACCTCTACAACGAGATCGAATTCAACCGAAACGAATCACGAAAACTTCCTAGTTGCTGTCTACTGCTATTCCTCTCCCTTTCTCTAGGTGTTCTCATATATTTGAGTTAGTTTCGTTTTTGGAGAATCAATAACGTGGAGAAGGAAGTTTGTTTATAAGCCGAGCTTCTTAGCCCAAACAAATCGGGATTTGTTATCACGTTTTTTGACACACACACCCTTATCTCTTGACTTGGTCTAATAATTCATGGTAATTATTTTAAGTCATTATAATGATTTCTGTATTGTAAGTTATTCAAAAGTTCGCAACTAATATCGATTTTATTATTATGATTATCTCTACTATATTTAATTAAATATCATATGAATTTTAATACTTATACTCAATTAAAATTTCGGGTATTACATTTATAATTAATTTTAACATTTTCTTTTGATTTTCTAACAAAAAGATTTTACGATCCATGCAAAAAGTTTTTAAAATCTTGAATTTAAGTCTAATCGTTTATAATTCTGATTTGAACAAATTTTCATTTTACTCGGGAGTTTCTGAAAAACATTTTAGAAGGAAAATCTTTACAAAGCATATATTATGAATACAATATATCAAACGAGTTCACAAATATATCAAACGACATCTTACATATAAGATGAGAATCAATACAAGCATATATTATGAATATAATAAATCTTAATAATAAGATTAGAGATCTGTACAAATAATCAAATGACATCTTATAATCAAGATGAAAATCTGTACCTGAACAAATATCAAGTCTAAAGTGCAATTATAAATCTCTTCTAACACTCTATAAGAATTAACAGAATATACATATTAATGGCTATTTGACTAACTATTCTTAAAATGTTTTATGCTCACGGATGTGCTACTCTTCTAATAATTAAAAACTTTTAATAATAATACTTACATCTCTTTCTCATATCATATGTCGCTAGTGGGTTTTGAGATGATCTTTATTAAGACCTTCCAATATGTTCATGAATTACTCGTATGGTTTAAGTACTTAAAGATCAAGAACAATTATTAATTTATTATAATATCATGTGTATGCCTTTCTGTCAACTCATGTTGACATCAACATTCACAATTTCGCCCATATATATATATATATATATATCTTTAAGTGGCCAAACTTCGAAAGAGTATACCAAAAATACGTAATTCCAAATTAACGTAAGGTACTAGAAAAATAGTTAATTTTATATTACAAGTCTAATAGTGAGATCCCTAATATATCAAAACATGTTTCCATAATTTACCAATGCCATAACTCCAAAAACATGATTCTCAACCCACACATTTATCCATTTATACTCTCTTGAGTTTAACGATTTATCTTATATGTTAAATATTAATTACGACTAAATCAGTAAACTCAAAATTAGATTAAGGCATAATTACAATCTGTTTAATATAAATCAGTGGATTACCTCAAAAATCAATGTCAGGAATCGTCCACGTGAGCCTTGTCCTTGACCTTAAGCTTCTTCCAAAACCCCAAGGTTTCTAGCGTGTTTATGTGTTTTTGGTTTATAATGTGATAGGCCTCAAATATATACACCCAAATAAAAATCACCCAACCGACTAAACGTGCCTGTGATTTAGGAGTTCCAGTCTGTTCCTTTTTGTACGTGAGTTTGACCAAGTATGAGATATCAACTTAATTTGTTATGAAGTCCACTTTAAAACTCTTGGCCCATCCCAAATTTTATGTAAATTACGTCAGTTTATTACTACACATTATTTATTTACATTATTGTTACTATTATTATTTTTATTTAAATTAAAATGTCATATTAATTTTAATATTTATACTTAATTAACTTTTTGGGTATTACAAATTGAGTAAACCGAGAAGATCCGAAACCAATTAATCTAGATAAGGACGAAATCGACCCGAATCCTAATCAAATCGACCCGCTTACGACCAATATGCAAAGGTGATTCCAAGACGACCCAATTTGTCGTCCACCCGGTTGTATGACAAGTAGGAAAAGTCAAAGAAGTTCAGGTCCGCAAGAATGCAACAAGAAATGATGCAAACTATTAAGAAGGCTACCAAACAAAAAATAATGTTGAAAAAGTTTGGAATTTTCTCCAAAAATCAAAACCCACGGGCATACGAGAAAACGAACTAAAACTACTTGAAGAAGTTCGGGGGAGAACGTCATACGCAACTATCAATCAGATTTTAAAATGATACGTGGTTCGAGTGCGAAACAAAGCGGTTCTCTTCCGATGAAAACTAGATTACTAATTTAAATTTAATTTGTTATTCTAATTATTGTAATATTAATTAATTTAATATTTTATTTTAATTAATTAAATGTAAGATTTTTAATTTTAATAAAATTATTTTATTTAAGTATGTACGAGGATTAGAAATTAAAGTGACTCTCCCTAAAATAACATAAGTATATTAATTTTATATCACTTTGTAAGATGCTTATATCGCGTTGAAATGACATAATTAACCTAAAATGATGAGAGTGGTCTAATAACCAGACAAGTTGTTCCATTCCCTTGCTAAATCTCCCGCCAAAAAGTTTAATCCACTTAAACTAGGGTTTCTAGATATCAAACATTTACAACATCAACTAAAAATTCCCTCGCAATTTTTACACTGAACACCAAAATCAATCAAATCTTCTTCATTTGCGGCAATGGAGGTCGATCAACAACAACATATTATTACTGATCACGATGCTGAATATGATCCGTTTATTCGATTTATCGATTACGCTATATCTATATTATTATCCCCAATCTCAATGTCAATTGATAATGAAGAAGAAGAAGATGTAATTGGCGAAGAAGACACGAATAGACCGGCGTGGAGTTGGGAAACTGATTAGTTCAGTTCAGTAATTGGTGACTCCACTTGACTCCACTAGTATATAATTTTAATAGCATAGTGGTGAAACTGATTAGTTCTTCACTTTGATCACTACATTATTTATCATAAGTTCAACTAGTTCTAGAATTTCAGGATGTGTAATATTATAGTTAACTTGTGATACACTGATATGTGCATGCTCAAGTATATGAATTGAATATAACTGAATGTTGTCATTCTTTTCTTATATTTATCAACGATTCCCATTAATCGTTCTTCACGAGTTGCTTTTCTTAGGGACAAATTTTTACATGCTTACCCTGGGAGATTTTTGGAGCTCCAACACCATTGATCTTTACCTTCATCGCAGGTATTATGAATATGTCGTTTGATATGGTCATTTGTGTCCCACCATATTTATCAATTTTAATATTCTATCTGTCCCTTGAAAAATCACAAGAATATACATTTTGGGACGCCCCTCAAAATCACAAAAATGCCATAATTGACAAATGATGAAGTTCAATATAGATATGGCTAGATTGGCGAGTTTTGTAATGGGTCAAATTGGGTCATATCTGAGTATGGGTCAGTTTGGGTCAGGTTGACCAATTGACATTTCATGTCTATTTAATCAATGTTTTGAAACTCGGGTCGAACCGGAACCGGGACTCTAGCCGGGCCAATTACACCCGGGTTGATGTGCAAGTCAAACTCGGTCAAACCCGGCCGGTTTTCCGGTCGGACCGGGCTGACCCGGTGAACCGGACCGGATTGACCCGCTTTTCTTTTTTAGACACCAGCTTACACATACGCATACAAAGATGTCTGACCGGGAACCACACTTGCTCGCTTCTGATGTCTGACCAGGAACCAAAACCCTAAATCGCCGGCCGTTATTGACCATCTCCGGCCGCTTCTGTCCTTTTTCGGACGTAGTCAACCATCTGCGGTCGTATTCAACCTTTTCAGGCAAGTAAAGCAAGTAATATTTTTCAACCAATCACCAGATCTGAGATCCCATCTTTTCTGTTATACACATGAAAGCAACCGTATTCAACCTTTCTTTTCTGTTTTCTTTGATTTTGCAAAGATCTGAGATCCCATCGAGACTAAAGACGGCAAGCGGCTGTGGTATTTGTTTGGATTGATGTTGGTGGGCCTTGATTTTGCCATTATGTAGTAACATGGGTTATGATATGGGCCCAAAACTATCAGCAAGATCAAAGTGGATTGCTGGGTTGGTTTTCTGGGCTGGGCTAGCAAGTAACTGGAATCCGGTTGGACCGGCCGGTCCCACCGACCCAATTGGAACCGGCAGATCCACTGTGTCAACCTAAAAACCGGGTTTCAAAACATTGATTGAACTTGTTTGGGAAAAAGAAACCCAAATTGACCCATTCATTAATGAATGGATAGAGATTGCCATCGACATTGATTTTTTCTCCCTTAATTAAAGATATGCAAATATATTGAAGTTAAAAGTTTAGTACATAATGAGCCACCATCCACTTGAAGGAATTGCCTATAGGTAAAAAATCCTATGCGAAGTGGATGGATAAGTGATCTTAATTACATTAAATCTTTGACTCCTTATGGAGACCTTTTCAAATATATTGTAACAATAGTTTCTTTATCATGTCATTATTAGAGAGGGAGTTATGACTTTGGATTGGTTAATAACATAATGTTCAACTAATTTTATTAAAGTTGTATAAGGTGTAGTAGGTCTTGATTTAGATACCTATGGTTATAATTCTTATACTCTAGTATATAATATTTTAATAGTAGCATTGTAACAGGTTTTACGACTTGGCTGACCTGAAAAATGGGATTCTGAGAAAAGGGCGACCGGCCGGTCCCACAGGATGTTATCTTCGGATGACTTCTCGTGGATCTGGTCACTTACGACTTTTACCAACAGAATATTTACTGATAATACTAGATGAGGTAATGCTAAACTCTGATTTTGTTTGACCATTTTATGTTTCCTTTTTTTGTCCCGTTAGTGAGAACAAAAATAGAGGAAGTTATTGTGGGTGCCATTTATTTGATGAACACGGTATATGGTTTAACTAGCTTAAGGCGTTTTATTTGAAAGTTTTGTTTTAACTTATATGCTCTGGAGAAATAAAGCGTCTCCTGGGTCCCATTGATGAGAACTGGGGATGACGAATTGGAAAGAGAGAATGGAGGCAAATGGTATAAATCGATAAAACTTGAGGACTACTGTACTTTTTGCAACATAAATTTGACACAGGCTACCGATTATTATACAGTGTGTGATCTTGTGAGTTTGTAGATCACTACATCTAAAGTTATCTTTTGCGTAGAGAAACTGGGTAGAAACATTGAAACTTATGTAAGGAACGTATGACTCGATGAAGAAGTATGTCTTACATTCGGGTAGAGTAATGTGAGATGCTTATTTAAGTTACATTTGATTATATTGGTTTAGTAGTTCGTACTCCCTTTCGTCCCAAAGAAAATGGAAGTTTGACTTGGACACATATTTTGAGACAAGCTTGAGTAGTAAGCAAATATGAAAAGAAAATCCTAAATGGGAGAAAATAAAAGATATTTCTTTAATAAGTTGTTACCGAAATAGGTAATATTGAATTGGAGTAATTTATATGTTTTGTCCATTTGGTTTCAACATAGAAATAACGGATCAAATCCCAAAGTTTCAAAATGAAATTCTAATTTCATGTAGTCTTAATAAGCATGTTTTGAGTCCCTGAAATGAGACCGTCTAAAATCTAAATATATCTGTAAAGTGCCATGATACATCAGCCTGTAATGGGCATTTTTGTCATTTTACTCCCTTCATCTTTTGACAGTGGTAATTAACCACAGGATGAAGACGATGATGCAATGCTGCTTGGAGCACAGTTCTGTTCTGATACTTTGTCTTCCATTTCTGCTGATGCAGTCAGCCAAGGTGTCTCGTATTCTTTATATGCTAGGTAACTCAGCCAAGCCATCTAATTCAAATGTGACCACACAAGCTTCTGTTTACAAGTTACTTTGGGAGACTATGAAGTATGTAAATCTAGTTCCTGTTTAATTACAAAGACTAGAAACTGTATGATTGAACTTGTGCAGGATCGAATCCATTGGATCTTTAGAAATTCAGGGGAAGTTAGGTAGTCTGCAGAGGAAACAAATGACTCTTGTAGACAATGATAATTTCAGGGTAAAATTTCTACTGTGGGGTGATCAGGTCGTGCTTGCAAATCTTTTTAGGTAAAGGAACACCTTATCATTGGTAAACTTTCCTACGATTGTTTGTTCTTTTTTTTCGTTTTTGTTTTTAAATAAGGTTCGTATGCATTGAAAAGCCAAGTGTGATTGTTTCAAGAAGTCAAAGTAAATCTGAGTGATTGAATCTAAACCTTTTAAATCCGAACCAGAATGGACTATGCCACTATGGAGTCTGATTTAAGTCAATCTTACCTGGTTGTTGTTTTTCCTTATGATGTGACATTTGGGAATCGGTTAACTTGCTAAATTACCTTCAATTGATTTTTCTGAAAGCTCAATGTTGGGCACCAACAATGTTCCTTACCCACAACTGAAATCCACCTGCCCTAAAACAAGACACAGAACATGTGTTAATCTATGAATTCCTTCTTGTAAGTGTAGTCTATTCATGCAGTGTAGGAAGTTGGCTAGCACTGGATCGACCATATATTTCAAGTTGTATTGACAGTAATCTGGATTCATCTCAAGAGATATGTCTTGAATATGGGAGTGTCACTCAACTTTATATGGTGCCTTTCATTCGACATGAGGAACAGGTAACAAATCTATTTTTTCCGTCATATTGAATATAACTTCATTAACACTGAGTTCAACAGGTATCTGTAGCATCAACTCAAAATCATTACCAAGGATCAAAATTGTTGACTGCGGTTGACCCAAGTCAAGGACCTAAGATTTCTCAAGTAACTTTGCTGTGTGATTCTCGGGGAGCCATCGACTTCATTACTATCCTTTTAGAGTAAGTGAGTTGTTATCATTTCCATCACTTGTGGGTCCAATATCAACTCTCCACACATATTCAGCAAATGGAATCCCATACAATTTCATTTCTTTTGCACCATGTTGGATGGCTAAAGCAAACAGCATCTTATGTACTTTCTTTCATAATATTTTACTATGTTTTCTTTTCTCTAAAGAGCATTACTACTAAACACATCTTCCTTATCAAAATTGATACTTATAAAGTGCTGATGTGGTTGAATGGTTTTTACAAATGGCACCTGGTAAATGAAAATATTAGATTACCAAAAAAGAACATCAATTGAGATGCTGTCATTTGTGATCTTGTGGCCTTTTGTGTATTCTATTACAGTTGTTTGTGGCTGATCTTCGAGACAAGATGACTAGCATAAGCATCTACGGTGTGGTTACAGATATTAAGAAAATAAATAATCAAGAATCTACCTTTTCGCTGAGAGTTGAAGATGCAACCGGTGGAATTTGGGCCAAGCTACATTTTGTCAAATCTTGGTATAGTTACTTATGGTTTTGATTTTTCTATTTAAAACTACACTGAACCGAGAGTTTAAGAAAATATATTTGTTTGATGCATCTTGTTAGGTCATTGGGGAAAATAAGCTTTGGTCACACAGTATACATTGCTGGCTTGACATGCTCTATGACAAAAAACAAGAGGTGATGACATATATAATGCCATATTGATTACTAATTAAGTAATTATCCACTTTGTTCAACTCCTTCCATCCCAAAAAGAGTCAACCTATGACTTTTAGGAGTCGGTAAGTTTTAGATTTTAGTAAATTTAAAGCTTTAATGAAGAACTACTGTCTTTGTCTGGTGAAAATTGATTACAAATTTACCTATAAAAGAAATATGTGACTTGTGTACTATTATTGAGTTGAATATTTTTAGGGTTATATGAAAAATTGAAAACCGTACTTCATGTTTTCATCCCCTTGTGACCTATATACCTCATTTTTCGTCACTTTTTGTTCACCGATCTTACTTTCTGATAATAATTAATGTTTTCAGACATATTTGCTTTTAAAAAGCATTATCATAAAATCAATTTCACAATGGCAAACTACCCAAATCACGTACCATTTGTTTCGAAAATGAACCATACTGATTAGAAGACAAGGTATAGAGGCAAAATATATAACATAAATTGTCTAGTAAGCCAAACCTAATCTTACTATAATGTTTGAATCTTTAAGATCAAAAGTGGACTCTTTATTATTTAGAAATAGAGGGAGTAGATTAGTAAATTTATGTATTGTTACTTCACTAAAATTTGAAAATATGTATGGCTATGGAAATCAGCATGGAAGTTTCATGGCACGAGAAAGAAGGTGGATGTTTTTTTGTCAACCTGAGTTGCTTACCAGCTTTGCTAAATTCTGAGTGCCTTCACAAGTCATCTATCCTTTCAAATCTCTCGGCAAATAGTAGAAGCACACACGTATGTTCTCGTTTGTATTAGTTGTTGTTGTATCTTCTATATCAAGACATGTTTAATTGATCTCCTATAACTGCTAGAAAATTAAAACAATTGACCCATTTGTATCGATAGAAGCATTTTATTATAAGTCAAAGTACCTTTTGGCTAGATCGAGTAAACTCTTCGATTTTGAAAGAAAATGATTATTATGGACCATACTCAATATCCCAAATACATGTAGAGGTGAGGGTAAGTATGTAATTTTAGCATTCCTAGACATGAAATGCTGTTACTAACATGGACATCCATAAATGGAAATTGTTAAGAAATCGCTTCTAACTTGTCTTCATGGAGCGTTATAGGTTTGAAATCAAAATACTTAGAAAAAACATTTCCTACCCTCTCAGTTTGATTGGTGAGTAGCACAATTACTTCACTTGGATTTTATTTAGACATGGCTCAGTCCTGAACGAACAATCATGTTAGACTTTTTGGAGTCAAGTGAGTTAAGTTATTGCTTCAAAATTAACAATTTAGTTTATTTATTTATTTTTTAATAAAAAAATGGAATAGATTGTCAACGTTAATTTTAACTGTATAAAATTGCATTTTGGAGATTTAGTAACTTGTGCCTACCCTTTTCAGGTGTGTCGAATTCGGCTAGACCAGATTGAATATTGTCATGTAAATTTAAGATATTCTCACGCGTCATGTGGACATAATGTTACACAAAATATTGGGTTTGAATGCAACTTTTGTGGTTGTCATTGTGATGATGACATTGTTCGTAGTTTCCATTTGAAAGTCACTATTGCAGACAATACAGGCAAAGTTTTGGCATGGTGCACAGGCAATACGGCCATCGAGCTGCTGCAAATATCTGCTGATGAATTCTGTAACTTGCCTGAGGTATTCTCTCATCAAACTTCTTTTTCCAATAAACAGTCCGTGTTAACTTCTAAGAATTGAAGATAACATTTTTATCATGACATCATGCTGGCATTGGATAACGCATCTATCAAAATGTGCCCTAAAGTGACACATGAACCCCATCCACCGAAAGACAAAGAAGTCTGGGAACTAAAAATAATAGATGGTATGACAGTTTTTATCAGGGGTTTGGGTCAAAAAGGTAGACAAATGTAGTGGGTCCAAATGGGCTGGGTTGGGTTCTGCCAATAATTTTTATATGTTTTAATTAATGTATTGCAGTGTGACAGTGACCTTTTTCTCATGCTAGCACTTTCTGGATGTGAAAGATAGAGCTGCGATAAATCTACACATACTCAAGCTTAATTCCTCATTGGTATTGTTTGTTTATTGCAGGACGAGCAAATAATGTATCGTCTTCTCTTGAAGATGAGAGGTTCATTGTGGCACTGGTTAACAGCAAACGAGAGGGTTTTGGAACTGCTGACAGACTAGTGCTGGATGATGAATCTAATTGGGAAATCACTCAGGCTTTAAAGGCCGACTGAAGTACGAACCACTGTTGGTGAGCTGTTTTTTAAGCATCCATAAGATGAACATGAAAAATGAAAAGTATAATTGATTCTTGTATCTCATGTTTGTTTTAGAACAAGAAGCCAAGATTAATGTAAATTATCTTTTCCCTCTTTGGGTCCAGACTACGTATATGCATATTATGTATGTATGTTTATTAATGCATATTGAGGTGATGTAGTCGAGTCCAAATGACATGTTACTGTCCAACTTCTTTTGCCAATACATAATCCATGTCAACTTTTAAGAATTTAGCAGAACAATTTGATAGTGTCATCATGTTGACATTGAACAACAAATATTCACATCATGCACAGAATACCAATGAGTCCCGATGCTTCAAATATAACAGATCGAGGTTGTTCTAGAAGTTCCTTAAAACTGGTTCGGTTCAAAGGCCATCAAACTACTCCGTATTATAACTAATTGACACTGTTGGTCAATCGCTATCCTCTGTCTTTAGTCTTTTCTATACCAGAATTAATTGGCACTTTCTTTGGTTTAATTTGATGTGCATGTGCCCACTCCAACCGAAATTATAATAACTCCTTTTTGGTTGGATTTAACATTCCACAATTGTTTTAAACATACATCCATCTTTTATTTGATTTATACATATTAAATCTGATCTTACTAGAAGACGTTCTAAGTAGCTAGCGTTGTCCTGTGTTGTTTGAGAGGTGTCCTAATGATCACACCCCCCTCCCCCAACAACAACAAAAAAAAACTTTAGTTTATTAGATTCACACCCTCACTTAATTAGTTGGTGTTTGGTTCGACGTTATTAAAATCATGAATTAAATTAAACCGACAAGTTTGAGTTCCGTGTGTTTAAAAAAATAGCCTATTATTTGAACATTCTTAAGGGAAGTAATGAGATTGACACACATACATACACAAACATGTCAAGACTCACACGTATATACATATGGGTCTCATCTAAGATTTAGAGTTCTCCAATTAAAATTTCCCTTAAAAATACTCATTCCAAATTTTATGCATAATATACAAAGAGTAATTGTATATGCATCACATCAATTAGGATATCTGATTAACCAATACATGTATTATTATTATTAAACAACTTTTCAAGTCAATCCACCACACATATTCCCCGACAAAAAACAAAACGTACACTTGTTATTGTTTTATTATAATTCGATACAAAAACAATCATCTGCATGATCTGAAGAACAAAAAGAAAAACAGACACACACGCACAAACAGATCGAACAATGGGAGATGCTAGAAAGATAGGAGTTGCGGTAGATTTTTCGGTATGCAGCAGAATAGCATTACAATGGGCTGTTGATAACCTTGTGAAGAAAGGAGATCACCTTATACTCGTTAATATTCGTCCTGAAGGCCATAACGAAGAAACCGAGATGCAGTTATGGGAAGTTACCGGTTCACGTACGTTTATTTTTACAAATTAATTATAACTCTTTATTATTTCTGATTCTGATTCTGATTGATCACTCTTTTATTTCATTTTATTCGTTTCATCAAATCAATAGTGATTCTGTGTTTTTAATTATTTGTTAATCATCATCGTTAATATTTTCTAATCCTTATTATTATTGTTAATGTTAATGTTAATTTTCTAATCATCACCAACCTTGACTCTTGTTTCTATGTCGTGATTTGATTTTTCATTTAATTTCTCCTAACCTGGTTTTAATGAAATTTTTTAATTTGAAAATATGTTTGATATTGGTAGATGCTCGTTGCTAAAGATTACTTTACTTAATTTTTACAATAAAAATGAATAAACTATTTGATTACCAAGTATTTATACATAATTATTGTAGCCATTATTAGATACATATTAACATAAATATATTTCATTTCTTTTTCTTTTTCAGCTTTCATCCCTTTGTCTGAGTTCCGTGATGCCCATGTTATGAAGAAATACGGGACCAAGCCCGACCAAGAAACACTAGAGATCGTTGATTTGGCCGCAACTCAGAAAGAGGTATACTAAATTAGCTTTCTTTCACGTAAATTAAAAGGGATAGGTGCGTGCAACCTACTTAACTTTAGCTCGTTTTTTTAGTGTGTATTCAACTTCATTTTGGTTTATTGTGTGTATCGAACTTTCAATTATGATCTATCGAATGTATCCGATCAACCGGTAGCCGGTATTATTGATGAAGCAGCAAATGTATAAGTCGTCACGTCATTAAAAATGAGTGCTACGTCAGCGATTGCAAGTAATAAATATGCACGGTAGACTAAAATGAAGTTGGGTAGACACCGTAGAGATTACGCTTAGTCACTAATCCCTAAATTAAATTTACGACCGCATGCGTACTAAAATCTTAATCTGTGGTACGTTAATTGCAGGTTGTTGTTCTCATGAAAGTCTTTTGGGGAGATGCTCGTGAGAAACTATGCGAAGCCGTTGATAATATACCTTTAGACTCTCTTGTTGTAGGCAACCGTGGGCTCGGCAAGTTAAAGAGGTACTTAATCACACTTTCATTTCAAATGAAAAAAAAGGCGTGTTTTAGCATAAAAAGTCATGGCCATATGCTGTTTGTATTTGCAGGGCTATTTTGGGCAGTGTGAGTAACTACGTGGTGAATCACAGTTCGTGCCCTGTAACTGTCGTGAAGTATGCAGATCATTCTTAAGTCTAATGGTGTCGATTAAGATGTGATACAAAGTTTATGAACTTCGTACCAAATAATAATCACTTGTGTCAATTACAATTTATTTGTTTGTAGTAATTTGTGTTGGAATTAAACCATTTGAAGGTGTTGTCTTAAGCATGTACATGATTTATGTTCCATGTTAAGAAGTTGTTTTGTTAATTAATTTCTTGTGGTTTCTAGATCCAGAAGTTGTTTGATTGAAGGGGTAGGTATGAGATTCAAATTAAGACTTAAATCCACAAATTTGGTTTTGTTTGAAACCCACCAGGAAGCTTGGGTATAGAAAACTCATTCCAAGTTTAATGCATACCGTAAAAGTTAGAATAAAACTGAATAAGTAACATTTCATCAAAGCACTAGCACACTGATAAATGCATTATTACAACTTTAATAAAACTGATGGATCCACCGCACACTTGTTTTTGTTGGATACAAAAACAATCAAAACACATAGATTGATCTATTATGGAAGACGCTAGAAAGATAGGAGTTGCAGTAGATTTTTCGACATGTAGCAGAAAAGCATTAGAATGGGCAATTGATAACGTTGTACGGTAGGAAGATCACCTTATACTTGTTAATGTTCTTCCTGAAGGCCATTATGAGATGCAACTATGGGAAGCCACCGGTTCATGTACGTTTAATAATTTTATTCATTTTATTCTTTGTTAATCGTCATCATTAATTCCTAGAAAATCATGATTTGTGAGGTTGCATATATTTATTATTATTATTATTATTATTTTTCAGTTAATATAATCAGCCTTGACTTCTGTACATGTTTGGTACTTTTGTTGCTAATTTGTTGATCATGATCAGGCTGTTTTTTTGGATTAAAATATGTGATTAGTTAGCAACTTTGACTTTGATCTATCTGTTTTCTTCGGTATATTATTTAGAAATTTTGTTTGATTTGCTGGATTATTGTTTACATACTCGGGAGTAACTTTTTTTCATAAAAAATAAAATGTATGTGGTTAAAAAGTACTATTATATAGGGGTATAATTTACTTTAGTCCTTAACTTAACAGATAACTTGTTTCCATTTGCCTGTCTTATTAAAGTAGCTTGTGTTTGTCTGAATTTGTTGCTTTCATTTCAACGTTGATTGTTTATATATGATGTTTATTTTCCTTTTTCAGCTTTAATCCCTTTGACTGAGTTTTGTGATGCCCATGGCACGAAGAAATACGGGATTAAGCCTGACCCAGAAACACTAGATATCGTTAATTTAGCTGCAATCCAGAAAGAAGTAGCCTTTTCTTCGCATTATTGTATTACAATTACAAATGGATGCTAAATACTTAAAATTTTACTGAGTTTACTGCAGGTGGTTATTCTCTTGAAAATCTTTAATGGAGATGCTTGTGAGAAACTATGTGAAGCCGTTGACCACATAACTTTAGACTGTCTTGTTCTAGGGAACCGTGGGCTTGGCAAGATAAAGAGGTAATCACGCGTGTTGATGATACGAATTAATGTTGTTTACGGTGTGTCAGATAATAGAAAAATAAGTATTTTACCATCAAAGCTTTTGCAAAAGGATGAGGATTGTAGAATTTTCATGAGGCAAACTGAAGATAACTTGATGAATAATAAGTATGTTGTTTGTATTTGCAAGGCTATTTTGGGCAGTGTGAGCAACTCGTGGTGAATAACTGTCTATGCCCTGTAACTTTCGTGAAGTCTGCAGATCATTCTTAAGTCTAAGGAGGTCGACTAAGATGCCATAATAGTCTATGAACTTTGTACCAAATCATAATACCTCGTGTCAATTTCCTTATGGTTTTAGTCTTGGTCCATGGTCTTTTTTCAACTTTTCATGTTCCATGTTGAGAAATGTTTAGCGACTGCCTGTTTCGCTAATAAATTTCTTGTGATTTCTAGATCCAGGAGTTGCATACGATCCAATTTTGTTTCTCATGTGTTTGTATTACGGATTCTTGTTGGTGTGTTGGTATCGTGGTGACTGTGTGTATAGGGCTTCTGGAATGAAGCATGACTGACACCAAACCGGAAGTTCTGTGAACATGGAAGCTGTTAACTAGAGCTTATGGTACCTGTCTAGTCCCAGCAACACCAGACCATGAACACGACTAGAACTTTTGGTTAGTTTTGCTTTAGCAATTCAAGACTAATTCCTAACCAAGGTAATGTTGGTTCAGACCCATAACAAACCGGACTGGACCGAAAGCAGATTGTTTGATCTAACTGGACACATGTAACACCTGAATATTCACTACAGCTGGTCTCCATGCGAGGCCCTTTTACCTTATCATTTCACCTAACACGAGTATCTTTGATTCACATTAACACTAATTATAGAGTATAACATAATAATAGTCAACCAACCGAAAACAAAAGGATTTCACAAGCTCCACTGCACAAGATACAAGTTAACATCACAATACAATGGCTAGGTTTTTTCAATTCTTGCTATATACGTTCTCACCTATACACTATTATTTCTGCTTTCATTAAGCCAAATCATAGATGGCTAGATACTGACATATAAAAGAAAACTTTCAGGCATAAGTTGAGCCCTAAAACTTTCAGACTTCAAGATTCATCAAGGAAAACTGCACCATGTCCACTAGCTTTCATGAACTTCTTCAAGAGAAGCACCACTATAGCAATGCTAAGTCCAACAGCTGCCCATGTGAACAGGCGGTCATCAGCTGGTTTCTGAACCCTCACTAATTGCTGCTGCTGTGGTTCCACTCTGTGTACAGAAGATGAAGCAGAAGGTGCAACAGTAGCCACCTGCTTTGATACCCTCGAGCCTTCAGGTTCTGGATTTTCGCTTGAAGGAACTTCATGGTTTTCTTCAACCAGTTGTGGTTGTGGTTGTGGTTCTGCTTCATTTTCCGTGATCTCCATGCTTATATTCTGAGGACTCACTGGAGCTTCACTTCCCACCACTTCAGTCGTAGTAGTTGCTGGCTCTTTTGAAGGATCCTCAGAGGTCTCTTGAGGGACTGGAGGTGCTTTGCTGATCATATATTCATGAATCTGAACAACCACGAGATTTGTTAAGCATGAGAAGACCAAGTCAGAAAACAGATGGTACCAACTTTTCTATAAAAAGTACAAAACTTGAAATCAATTCCAAAGTTGGAATTAAGCTCGTTCGATTAGAAAGTTGCAAGAATATGAAAGAAGAGTTTGAGTGGTTGAGATGACCTCGTCAATGAGCTTTTGACGATCTGGAGTACCATACTTAGGGGCAGTGCCACGAGACTTAATTGCGAGAACACGCCTTTCTTCTTTCTTAAAATCCAATGAGCCCAAAGCACCATTTGGGCTAGTGGGCATAAATGCAACAAGTGCTGTTAAAGCAGTTCGAACTGCAAGAAAAACCAGATATTAGTTCTACAGAATATAACATGGTTATGTGAGATTTAACTTAAAAACATAAAGCCAAACCATACAGGACCCAAACGTCTTATTTCGAGTAAAATTTAACCTACACAGGATCTGCAAAGAAAACTAAATTAAAAAAATGGTATTTACCACTCCATGATGGTTGCCAATGCTCAGGATGATGATTCGAAATGCTCAAGCATATCTTAGTTTGAGTTTCAAAACGTCCATTTGGCTGAAACGATCACAATAGTTTGATTTGGTAAAGCGTGAGAAGATAACGGGTATAAAGACATAGAAATATACATTCAATAGTTTAAGAAGAAATGTTACCGTCAACAACATAAATGATGGTGGTTTGAATGGATATTCTGAAGGCAATTGAATTCGACCATGATAAATTCCTCCTTCAAATTCGGTATCTCTTGGTCCCCTAATTGCAAAATGCCATTCAAATATATTTTCCTGAAAAAAATGACATTTAATCAGTTAACTTTATCAGGATCTAGATCGCCACAACCGTCCCATCACTTCAGCATAGAAACATCGAATGCAAAGAAAATTTCAGTTAAGAACATCTCATACTAGTCGTAAGATTTTGTTTTCTCTAAAACACACTCCCATATAGTTCATATAGAACAACAATAACATCGTAAAGAACATATTTAGATACAAAGTTGGTATGGATTTTGTCGACATAATTGGCCACAAGACCATTTTACAAATGTTATGTTTTAAGTGAGCTCAGAGCTCCTATAACTCCAAAGTTAAAAAAATATATAAGCTAGCATATATACAAAAACATGGACTCCCTTTGTTCCACAAAAGGATCCCCATTCAAGTTCGAAATGTAAAATTGGCATCTGTTCTTGAGCTTTCAGCTATAAAAGTCGTTATATCGTTATATAGCGCATGACTTAATAGAGTCAGCCATCATTCTCCATAACACAGCAATCATCGTCAAATTAAAAGTCAAAAGAGCCCTAATTTTGGAAATATAATGAATATTAATTTATTTATAATACTTATCATAAAAAAATAACAAATCAAAAAAATATAATGTAACTAACCTAATCATATACTTTGAGCTAACACGATCAACATCCGATAACCTAATTTTCTTTGAACAGATCAATAAAAAAGTAGTAAAAGATTTGAATGATGAATTAGTATACCTCAAGAGGAAGGCTCGTGAAATCATCGGAAGGATTGGATTGCATCTCTTTGACTTCCTGTAAAATTCTTTTGACCGATGGATTCTTCATGTTATATTTATCCCCCATTTTTCTGTGATTGAATTGTAGATCTGCTCTTAAATTGTTATATTATTATCAATCAAGAGAAACTGAAAAGTGAGACATGAACAGGTTTTCTTAAGGAAGGTTCATATAAAAAAGAGAAGGAAATATCCAAAAGGACAGGGATATTGTTCAACACTCATTTCTCTACGTGGCATCGTTTAAGTGGCTGAAAGATTAATCAGTATGCATAATATTTTTTTTCAACTTTTTAATAAAACTATAGTAATTAAATTTGGGGATATGATTTGTACTATTTTTACAATATGAATTTTTGTGTGGTGAACATGAAATTCAAAGACTAATAATATGTATTTATAAGACTTGAAGGGTAAAATTTAAACTTTTATTTTAAATTTACTTCTCAGATTACATAGTTTATGTACCGTATCCAGTACATATGGTTTCTTCATTAAAATTACTCATAATTTACATTGTTTCATATTTTATAAAAACTATTTTTTATTAAAATACATTTTAAATTTTAACATTTTAAACGTTCATAATAGTTTAATAATTAGTACCCGATTCTTGAAATACAAATATAAACTTTCCTTTATAATAAAGTTTACTGAGAAATTCGAAGGTAGTGCTACGCACAATCTACCTTAACAAGATTAAAGTTGAAATCGATCATTATATGAAATCAAATAAAAGTCGTATGTAGGCTTAGAATAAAAATTGAAAGAAAGAAAATAAATTCAATAGAGTAATTTTTACAGTTTTGACATAATCGAACATTATACATGACGTGATTTAAAGAATCTATTTCTCTTCCAATCATGTTGTACAAAATAATGAACTACTTAATTTTGACACCATCTTTATATCCCTTATTAACTCCATCCACCAAATGTATTATTCTTATCATTTTGCAATTACTATCATTTATTTATTTTATATTTATATTTATAATAAAATGAAATATTCAAATAACTCGAACAAGGTTAACGTCGAAACTTATCGTTAGAAGAAATCAAACAAAAGTCGCACATAGTCTCAAGTTAGAAATTGAAAGGAAAAAATGGATTCAATAGAATGATGTCTACAGTTTAGACAACGGTTGTAAGCCGATTCTCTTTGGCTTACTTTGAAGTTTACGAATTTATGTAAGTTTATCGTGACATATTAAAAGCTTTTTTTGAATAAGCTGAATAAAGTGGGCTTAAGAGAAATAAGGCGAAATGAGATAAGCTAATAAACCCATAAATTAGCTGGAAAAAGTTTTTCATTTCAGTGTAACTTTTTTTTAGCAAAACTCGACTCGAGAAGCTACAGATACACTGGGCCACATTACTTTAGATTGTTTTAATTCATTCTAAATTTTTTTATGTGTATTTAAAAGCTTTTCTCATTAAGGTGAAATTTTTTTCAAAGTTTTCGATAAAAAAAGTTAAATTTTTCTTTTATTACAGATGTTTTTACAACTTTTTTTACTTTCATGATTACAAAAACAAATTTGAACAAAAAAGCTGAAAGACATTGGCCTAAGGGATCTGGGCTGAAGTTGAGTAGTCGGGGCCGTCGGGCCAGGCAGAATCTGGGCCGAAGTGTAGAAACACTTGTGAACTAAACTTTCATCAAATAATTCGTGAATCGTTCAGATGGAAATTTATTAATGTATGTTTGTTTAAATGTACAAACGAATATGAATATATGTCTCGTTCCTTCATTTACTTTTGTGAGCGTTTGTTAACATGTTCATTAAAATGCGTTTATGTCCGTGCACATTCGTTTGTTTATGTTTATATACGAATAGTTTAATTAAATTTATACATAGTTATTTACTCTTTAATTCTTATCTAATCTAAATCCAAATATAATAGTATAAAACCATAAGATATGTTCATATCTTATAAAACTTGTTCATATGTCATAATCAAGCATCACATCTTGGTCGTTTTGTAATGCTAAATATGAGTCGTAATGTTTCAAGTTATGTACTATACACGCATATATACGTTTGTTTGTGTAGTGTAGGTTTGTTCGTGTTCGTATAGGTACGTTTGTGTTCGTTTAACATATTAACGACGAATGCAATAATTTGTATATTCGTTAATTTGAGTTCGTTTATATTCTTTGAACAAATATATTCTCTCAGTGAACAAACATAAACAAGAAATCTGTTCGTGTTCGCTCATTTGTTCGATAAAACCTTAATGAACGGACATAAGCATGCCCAATTCGTGTGCATTTGGTTCGATTGACACTCAAATAAGACCCAAACGCGATTAAGCGAGACTGCGAGAGTAGTAACGTGATGAATAAAACCAAACGAAAAAATGTTGTGTGGCCTTCAAAAAGATGTTGTGTGATTGTGGGCAAAAAACCGACAATATTATAATCGTGGTAAAACGAGATCTTACAAATCGCGTTTAATAAATGTATTTATATGTGATTCGGATCTTGTTAGACTGAGTTTGTAGAAGGAAATACAAACGTGTTACACGATCTTGAAACCAATCGTTATTGATGGTGAACCATATCATGAACCTTAGTAATGAATATGCAAGTACAACAATTTCACCTTCTTCCCCACTGCCATCAGCCCACGGCCCACCGCATATTGTATTTTATATGCATTTCCATTTCTAGTACAATACATTTACATAGTTACTCTGTTTCTGCACATTCCTTCAAAGCATGCATGAAATCTAGTTTACCTTTAAGCATTCATTATACATATCTTCAAATTTAATAAATGAACATGCTTCAGTTCCCCCTTCGTATATCTTTTTTATATTTAATACTTTATGCTTTATGCTTTATGACAAATATGCTTTTTTGAATCTTGAGAACAAATAACTAATAGACTTGATCAAGAGAACATTGATAGGTATGATACCCATGCCAAAATATCAAGTCAAAATGTGTATCAGGCAAAAGATCAAGAAGCTTTATCCGCAAATATATATAACTGCAAATATACAATTATTATCACAAGTTGATCAATTGCAGAGCAAACTATTAACACTCAAATCGTCTGTAAGCTTTGCCTTTAGTTAACAGCAAACGTTACACATGATTAAAATGATACATAAAACACGCAATAATAAGACATTATAAGGAAAAGACTGGATTCAAAGACTTCCTTCTCTAACCCTTAAAAACCATGAATCATAGTTACAATTGCATAACAAGATCCAACTTTTAATATATATTATGCATGCTTTTGGTTTTTTAACTTAAGCATGCATATATATATATATATATATAGTGCAATAATCGTGATTATACATGATCATCACATAACAACACGACGGTTAGTGCTGAACTCATTCATGGTCGATGATCCAATATTCCTACGATGAATGGAGGAATTATAAGTCGACGATGAGGTTGAAAAGCCGTGGTCTGGTGTGAAAACCTTGATATCGGACACTTGCAACCGCTCCGAATCACCGGTTGGAAGCCTAACGTATGAAGCGGAACTAGAATTTGAGTCATCCTTTTGTTGCATGATGGCTCTATACACAAAGGGAATTAGCCCATCCATGATCAGTAGTATATAGATTTTGTTTCCTTTTTTGTTCTTTTTGTTGGTTGGGTTAAGTTGGTGTAGGATATATAATGATCCGATTGTGTTATGCCAGTTAATTGACTCTTTGACTCGTAAGCAATGAGGTAGACATTAACGCGTTAACTTATACGCACACCATGAACTGAAAGCTGTTTGTGAACAAACACTAGTATACATGTAGCACCTGGATTTAACTTACATCCCACCTAATCACACTATTAAAATATGAACCAAGAGAGTACCTTCTATGGATTTTTATGAATTATTTATTAGCTTGGTAAAATATTAATATTTATTAGAAGATACTGTATATAAGTATGATTGTACATATTATATTGGGTAGGATAAAAAAATATATTTCTTTTGCACCATACGGATATAAACTTAAAACTATACTATTATTCCAAAAACCCTATTCCTATTGGTTGTTATTTGTGTAACCAAAAGGAGGTTATTAGCCGAACGGTACAAATGTGACGTAACAATCGTTTTATTGCAAAGTGAGACTTTATGACGTGTATATATTTGTGGGTAATTTGTAAAATATTGTTCTTTTTAAGAAAAAAAGTTAGCATTTTCTGACATAATTATTTTTTAGATAAGTTTCAAGTTGTAAGGTTATTGGTAGGTTGGTACTTTAGACAGGAAGGTTTGTTAGTTTGTCACGTCTTGTAGGACTACCCGTAGAATATATTATTTCCAATCTGATATAATGTATCATTGTTGGCCTGTTTCTCATCATAGCACCAAGTACTCAACAAATGTAATTATCAGGTAATTTATGCATAAAATAAAAGGGGTATTGTATAATTATTTCTTATTTTAATAGCAGATATGAACGAACATTTTATTTTTAATCTTAATTTATATATATTTTTTTTGTAAAAAAAAAATACCAAGCTGTTATAATTTAATTTTCTTTAATACTATATTATTTTAAATATATATATGATATACAATTTAAATTTTGTGATACACAATTTTTATGTGTGATACATACTAAAAATATAATAGTGCGTATCACAAAAATTAATTGTGTATCACATATTAAAAAAGAATCTCACATTAAAAAACATAGAATTCTAATAATTTTGATATAATTTTTAACAAATAAATTAGTTAATTTTAAAATTTAAAATAAAATATTAATCTACAATGTTCCTACCATAATAATCTTATAATTTTGATATAATTTTTAACAAATAAATTAGTTAATTTTAAAATTTAAAATAAAATATTAATCTACAATGTTCCTACCATAATAATCATTTTTACTTGAATCTACCCCTAAATTAAAACAGTAATAAAAATATATTGAATATTCTTCATCTTATTATAGGGATATAATATAATTACAATCTTGTCCCCTTAAAACTTTTAAATCACCCTCGTCACTATAGCCATATGTTTATTTATCAATTGACACATCATATATTTTTTGAAATAAATAATAAAAAGTACATATTAATTGAAATAGCTACATCATTACACGCTGAATTTTCTAAAACAAAATGCAAATAATATAAGAACTTATATAGAATCGGATTACAGTTTCTTGTTCTCATTTTAAGAAGGCCCAACAATGAAATCCCAAACAAAGGCCCGATAAGGTTTTTTTGTTTGCTTTGCGAATATTGGCTGCTTCGAACAGCAGCAGCAGCAGCAGCGAATATATTCCCGTCTCACAGTTCTTTCCTCTGTTCTCATTTTCAAAACATCACACACCTCCAACTTCAACCAGGTGGTACTCAAGAAGCAGATAATAATCGACGAAAAACCGCTGCCTTTACAACATTCAAGATGAGTACCATGAAGTTTTGCAGAGAATGGTTGTAATTTTACTACTACTACTTTTATAATTTTATCTCAGTTGCTATAATTTTGGTTGCACACCAACTATTTGTTGAAAGGTCTTGTCTGTTTTGGCAGCAACAACATTCTGTACCCTAAGGAAGATAAAGAGCAGAAGATCCTTCTCTATGCTTGCCGCAACTGCGAGCACCAGGTTAACACAACTAATCCTTTTAAAAGTTGTAAAAGGTTTTATTAGTGCTGCAAAATTGTTATCAATTTTGAGATGCGTCTCATAAATTGGTCTAGTTTTTTAGCTCAAGCAGTTTTCTTTACAAAATTGAAATGCGAAACTAGTTATTAACCTCTTGGAATTCTGTATAGTTAAAATATATGTTTGTCACCAGTAGATTAAACACAAATACATGAAAAAATGTCCCTTTCTATATTCAAGTTTACAGATGCCATGTAATGTATTGTGTGGAATTGTACTATTTGTTTATTGGAGCATGTTTCATGCTCTCTAAATTCCCATGTAGCTAACCTCTAAAAATATCAGCTCGTGTGGCTTTAAAATGTCAGTCAGGTTGAGCATAAACCCAGTGAATGGGTACAAGTGACAACTTGGTGTAGTTGGTTGGACTGTCCTTGATTGCTTGGCAACTCCAGCAAACAATTTTTCTTGGAATTATTCCCATATATTGGTACTTATACACGTCAACCATAGTTTCTAGTGACATCTGACAAGGAAGAAACAATAGGTATTATAGAGCTTTAGACATCATGAACTACATATATAAGGATATAATAACCTCTCTTTGTGTATATATGGACTTAATTTGAAATGTTCTGGATTGTAAAGTTAGGTTATCTGGCTTGACTGTTCTGGATTGTATATTATATGTTGTATATATGGTTCACATATTTTCTTCATATTGATCTGTTTCCCCCTACTATTAGTGTGGCTGTGGGTTTGAAAATTGTCGAGTCAGTTAAATTTAGAATCAAATGTTGTTGCTCCTCCACACCTTAACTGTAGTCAATATTGGATATTGAAGAATTCTAATTTTGTGTAAGCCACTTCATTGTATGAAACACAAAATTGCAGTTTTATCTTATTCCATATCACATTTTTAAGACACGTCAGTATGAAAGCTTAACTTTTGGAAGTTTTTTCTGCAGTATTTAATACAAATGCTTTTGGTGTAACAGAAAGAAAGTACTATAGCAATGTTCTTTATATACAGAAGGTTCTTTGAGAAGAACATTAGTACACAAAAATCTAGTAACTGATGTCAGATTTCCGTACAAAGCCCCTGCTCGATTTTATGGCACAAAACATGTTAAGCCAATAAGTCAGTTCAATGAATTTATGATTTTACAAAGCTTGGGTGTAAATAATCAAGTCAAGATTATATTTAAAAGAACGGAATATATGATCAGTGAACCTTTTTGAAATGCGTATTTTCCAAAGCAACTGACTCCCCACCCATCCGATCATCTTTTGGTGTTTTCACCTTAAATGAGTGATTTCATACTTCAACCACACCCTTTCGTGAATTGTTCGTCAATTTTTTAAAAGTAATTGATGGTAGAGGTGGCAATTTGGCTGGTTGGGCAGGCTAGGTATGGGTCAAAACGGTTCATTTATAGTACAGGTTAAAACCAGTTGGATCAATCTACAAACACTCTTCTTAATCCATTTTTTATTAAGATTTTGCATAATTGATGTGCTACATATGACCACAAACATTATAATATTGCAATGCAATAATGACCTAACATTTTTTTCATAACACAATTTAGGAGGATTTATCCATTACACATGAATACGTTTCCTCCCAGTTGACTATTTTCATTTAGCTATATGTTACAGCTTTAAATCATTTGACCCGTTAGAAATAGAACGTACCCAAATCAACCCATTTATGTGTAAACAATTGTAAATTGAAGGTGTCACCCTAAGGATAATTTTTGGATGCTAATTAATATCAACTTCAATATTGCACAGGAGGTTGCAGATAACAACTGTGTTTACAGAAACGAGATACACCATGCTGTTGGGGAGCGAACTCAAGTTTTGCAGGATGTTGCTGCAGATCCAACTCTTCCGCGTACAAAATCAGTTCGATGTGCTCAATGTGGTCATGGGGAGGCTGTTTTCTTCCAGGTCACTATTTATCTAATATATTACTCCGTATGTAACTATTTCTGTAAATGCTTCATTTAGTGGGGGATCTCATTTATAGATCATGAGAATAAATAAACATGATTGAAGGTTTCTGAAACTAATACGTTTTTACTTCAGGCAACTGCAAGAGGGGAAGAAGGTATGACATTGTTTTTCGTTTGCTGCAACCCGAACTGTGGCCATCGATGGAGGGATTGAGAGCTCTATGGATCGGGGACTCATCTAAGAGAAGGAATGGAGCTTTTGATGGGTTTATATTTATAAGAACCGAACTTCTGACTGTTAATTGAAACCTGTGGTAATGATTCTGGTGATCAAATTGGGTTAGGTGAAAATATGTGACACTTCTAACTTCGATCTTCCTTGATGATTAACAATGTGCGTTTTAATGGCTTTGTGAAATCGTGTTGTTATGCTTGTCCGCTTTATAATTTACTTATATTTAAATGTATACAAGTTTGCCAAACTTTCACTAAAATGCTGGTAATTAATTTACTTTTATATAAATGAGTACAAGTTAGTCAAACTTTCACTAAGATGTTGGTATTATTATGACGAACTTACAACCAATTGGCTTATGCATTAAGAATATTTTTACTTTTTAGGGTAAATTTTTGGGGGTTTTGTATCGGGGACGTAAATGAATATGAACGAGGCTTATTTATGCCCAATCACATAGAGGAACAATATGTGAACATTTAGTCCGTGCTTATGTTCATCCACCAAGTTCATTTACTAAGAAAATAGGTTTTTTTGGAACAGTGTTCGTTTGTGCTTGTTTATCAAAACACCGAATGAACGTAAATGAATACAAAAAAATCAATGCACGAACATTGCAAGAGAAGATAAGTTTTAATGTGGCCTAACTATTTTCATTTCCTGTTAGATTGCTTCAAGTTTATCTCTGTCTATAGTCTATACAAGAATGAATTTCCTAAACCCCTAATTCAACCAACCAAAGCATTCTTGATGGACATACCTTTGTTTAACCCTAAATATTCAGCCTGTTTCAGGAAAAAGACGATAAAGAAACTGCAAGTCATGATTTATCTACAAACTAAAATAAAAAATAAAAAGAAAAAGGCAATTATAGACTCAATCTCAGTACTTTCTGAGATTTCTACAAAACTGTTTCTTTATCTGTCGGAGAGTCTACAAAGAGGAAAGTGTCCTTGTAAACCAGTCTGATAAACGTTTCATCTTCATTGAGTACTCTTTGTTTCTCCCAAAGTAAATTTCTGCATTATCTATCAACACTTCAACATCATGCTTCATTGCTGCAAATCTCCTGTAGTAGTTGTTCTCTAGTCTAGATTGGATTACTTCAAGGGTCAAAGGCACCGGAAACCTGCAACATAAAATAATAGTTCGTAAACCCATCAACCTTGGTTCTTGAATTCGTCAAGCTTTATATCCCATTTTGTAGAGCACTAGAGCTAGCAATTTCAAACTACTCATTTACTTACAGATAAACCATTTGGATTATGTCTATTTGTATGGACTAGAAGACACAGGATTTGGTAACTGTACCATCTTACTAGAGAGGGGTAGACAAGAAAATTAGACTGGTAAATTGGTGTAATAATAGGAGACAAATAGTATCCATTTTAGGTATCATCTGATTGAAATGAAGCTTAGAACCCACAAAATGAAAAGGAAAAATTAAATAAAATAAATAAAACTTAAAAATAAAAAATGATGTAAATTAATGTAACCGAATTGAAAAACACATGTGATATGTAAGTGGGTATCAAAAGCCATACCTGTTGATAAATGTCGATGACTGTGATACTTGTTTCAATTTTTGAACACCATAATGATCCTGCAAGTAACAACAATAAGGAGATATGAAATAACTATTTACATGCTTGATTACATTAAGAGTAATTCAATACCCATTAGTCAAAACGTTAATGTCTAACATACCCTCTAATCAGGATCAAGAACTTGACAAAAAGCATTAGACCTATCATTTTTAGTTCCTTAATGTATAACCTGACTATAAAGTTCTACTCCAGAAAAGAACTATTCAATCCATACTGGCTTTTCACCAATAATCAACCACCATTCTGCCAAAATACATTAATAAATAAACAACGATCTGAACGAATTAGTGATTTGGACATACTAAGGAAATGTAAAACTTAATATCTAAAAATTATAAAATTGGAAAAAAGTATACAATTACTCGAAACTATTTTTGGCTAAGGTTTGCCAAATATAGTCTGATTTCATGATATCAATAAAAATGTGTTAGCAAATATGGCTCAAAAGGTTATCAAAAACAAATAAATATGAAAAGTTACCGCGGATTTGTTCCCCGATTGTTCAAGTTTAGCCAAAGCACGAGTGAGCTTAGTTCTAATATCCTGATCAATATGAGGCTCCTCCCATACCATACTAGCATCATAAAGTTCCCAAGGACTATGTTGAAGCACATTTGGATCATTTTTATACTGAACCGAAAACCGTTCCCATGGACTATCTGGATAGTCAGCACATTTGGCTTTGACAGCCATAATCCTTCCTTCCCACCAATTCCCGTTTTCTTCACCTTCATTTTTCCACCAAACTTGACACTTGTCACGGTACCTCCACCCTCTCTCCATAGCAGCATCATACCTACTTCTTTCCACAAGAAAGTCTGGGAATCCAGTAACTTCTGGAAGAGTCAATTTGAATGACTTACCAACCACATTGGAAGATGGATCTTCAAATTGTAAGGTCATTTTGCAGCAACCTTCACCAGAACCAGGTCGTGTTGAATATTCAAGCTCCTTCACTTTACAAAATTCAACATCTCTGATGTTTCCCTTTAGTGACCTCCATGGACCCATCTCTCTTGAATTGCTTCCATTGATGTAATCTTGATGACCCTGAAACCAGCAACACCATAAAGTAACGATTTATTATATTTAAATACCTATGATGTTATATATAAATGAAAAAATATGAACTTCAAATTCCTATGATGTTATCTTTTTACACTATTTTTATATCAGATTTCCCATTTGAAGGACAACAATTCCTCAGACGTATTAACATAAAAATAATTATGACGTACTGAATAAGTCGTTGTAGTGATGACAATGACCAATCAAGTAACTTTAGTATACAAAACTGCTTAAAAGCTTAATGTTGAAATTTTCATGAGAAAGAAATGCCGACATTTAAAAAAATGAAATGCCGACATTTAAAAAAATGAAATGCCGACAGTTATGATCTAAATAAAAAAATAAAAATTCATACCTGTCTGAAGTATACAACTTCATCCCCTAACTGAGGAATATATCGAGAACCCTCTTCATGAGTTGAAAGCAGCAACCACGAACTTCTTGTTGTTTGATGTGGTTTCTTTTTTTCTGGAGATCTGTTTCTACGATTGTAATCAATGGCTCTTCGGCTTCTGGTAGATCTTAATCCCACATTATGTCTTGAATTCAATCTATCTTCCTCTAGTGGAACCTCATCATCTCCGTCACCTGAAGATTTTTCTTTACTTGATGTATCTTCAGAAAGATCACGAACTACTCTTAAATTCACATTTCTTCGAGTACCATGACCTCGTGTATCAACCCGCTCATCTTGATTAGTATTACCAATCGCATTAGAAGTGCTTGCTTCCATGCCCCCACCATTAATTCCTACATTTGACCTAGTCTTAGTTGACTTTGACCGTCTATAAACTTCTTTAAACATCTTTTCACGTGAATTCGGCTTCTCTGACTCTTGAGCATTGGACCTAATAGTAGTGGAGTCTAGGGGTACTTTTGTAATTTTTGCATCGGGGACATCTGAGGTGGACCCGTCAGACAACATCGTACCTTCACTGTTTCTAGCTTCCAGAACTGACGACCTAATCTTTAACTTTGTGGGAATTATTCGTAATTTTGACTGCAACGAGACAGCTGGAGGTGCCTCTTTATCATCCAAATTATTGACTTGTTCCTCGTCCATATGGACCATTTTATCCTTTCGAATTTCAAAATCTGAAGGACTAGAGGAAACCGTAAACACCTTTTCAAATGCCGGTTCTTCATTGACTACATTCTCGACCTTCAAACCGTCATCAGAAGATGACTCGTTTCTAGATTTAGCAACGGAGGAGATCGGCTCGGTAATTCGTGAGCGTTTTAATGAACGGGACTTTGCACTTCCCCATTTAATATCTCCCTCGAGCAGGTTTACATAATTCATATTTTTCACAGGTGAACCAAAATTTTCATTTCTTTCAACAAAGTCGCCATTTCCATGTACCGAAGAGACAGTCTTGCATGATTCATCTACGTCATGAGGAGGCGTAGTAGATGAAGTGCCCACCAAATCCCGTTTTCTTGGAAGTTTAAACACCAACCTCTTTCTGGGAGTGTCTTGGTGGGTAACCACATCTTCAGATGCTATTTCTTTGCCTTTTGTTAGATGCCCATTTTGGGGTTCATCTTCAATTGACATTTCAGTTTCTTCACTTCCAGCATTAGTTTCTTGCTGACTGGAATAAGTTTCAGATGTATCACCTTCTAGAATTTCTTCTTCTTCTTCTTCTTCTTCTTCTTCTTCTTCTGCCTCTGAGGCTCTTCCACTTATTCTTGATAGAAAACTTAAAGCGTTGCGGGCAGCGGCTCTTCTAGGCCTTGAAGATTTGGACTTGGATGACTTCTTTTTAGAAGACTTTTGACCAAATCTTGACTTTCTGCTTCGGTTGTTTCTAAGTGAACTCTCTTCACCATCCAAGTTCCTCCTCTTTATACGTCTCCCTGAAGATGTCATGAACTCCGCCTGACATGAATTGTAATGTTAAGAATGATAGCATTTTTAGCAGAACATTATATTGGACCTTCAAAATCACTACTAAAAACAACAATGCTTTTCGAAACTGACTATTTTGAATAATTTTAACTTAAAAGTTAAAACCTATGGCATGCTGATGTTGTTGAATGGGTTTCGTAAAAGTGTTCAAAAACTGGAAGGAGTTTGTACCAGAGTTTCAAAGTCAAATGGATTTTACGATATTTCTGAATGCTCGGGAGTTTTAGTAATGGTTCTTAACGTCCATTGACCAAGTCATTGTGAGTTTTCTTACCTTCCAATTCAACGTACGTTTCAAGTAGTGACATGTGAACTTGAGTGGTTAAATGGACCACCTTTCAAATACAAATGTATGTATTCACAATTACAATAGCAAAAAATTGACTTACTTCTGCCTTTGGCTTTTTCTTTTTAGACCTACGAATGGTGTCATCACGAGAACTTTGATCCTCACTATCTCCACTACTGCATTCAAGGCTACCAGAAGCGTTAGAACTCAAACTTCCTTGCTCTCGTCCAGAATGACATTCCTCAGTGACATTATATTCAGAATCGTTTTCATCACTTTGTACTTCGATTTCTGGTTCCCAATCCATGGCATCTAGAAACTCCGGAAGCGGGTCCATCAATATATCCAGGTCGGCAATTGGAGGAACTTGATATTCTTGGTCAACGAGACTGATGTCGGTTCCCACAGCAAATCTCACTGAAGATGGCCTCCACTCAAAGCCCAAAGCTCCTAACCGTCTTTGCTGGAACATGCTTTGGTAAGGCTCTGGATACGGCATCATGCCTAAAAATAATTCAAAGTTTAGACACAAACTGTAAATGTGAGTTCCATTGGGTTTACCCGGATACACACTTTTATCCATTTTGTGTATCTTTTTTAACAATTAATAATGAAAACGATTGGGAGAATTATATTACTGAAACAATAATCTAATTTGTTGAATAAAACGACTTACAAAATACACTTTGGGCAACTTTTGACCGGTTCCCATTTTAACTAACCTTTTTTTCTACTTTACTTTTCAGGAAAAACAGCCTAATTCCCTTTAAAGGGGATTTAGGTGGTCGAAGGCAGATAAATACAACTTTGACCTATTCCAATTTTGGTCAAGTATTAACACATTTCCCTTTTAGACATGTGGAAGATAAGAATGGAACCCAGATCGGCCCATTTTTAGGTAAAAGTGTCACAATTGCCACAACTGGGTAACCTTACGGGTCGCCCAGATATTGGCTCTATCATTCATAATATGAAGATACCAAAATATGAAAGGATGGTCACTTCAAATCATGTTACGGACAAACCTGAATCACATAAGAGATCCTGCATATTCCTTCGATAGGGAGCAAGTTGTGTTTCCTGGGTAAGTTAAAACTCCCAAAACATTAGCAACAAGTAGAGTGTATATTTAAAACTACAGTAGCAATACAGGCTTTTGTTTTATTCAAGATCTCTCTATTAACCTGTAAAGTTTTTGATATATTCCCATTATATAAAGTTGAACGCTGTATGTTGATTAATTATTGATAGGATCTGACCACTTACAACCAAATTGTTGAGATTCTATAATTTTGCAGAATATTTCATAATCCAAATAGCACTTCAAATAATTGTGCAGGTTAATTCAAAAATAAAGAAATACACTCAACTTGAAACAATAAAATTACACTCAAATTGAATAAAGCAATACGTTATTTTTGTCTTAGCATAATGATTCAATACAAAAAATACTTTCTGACTAACTTCTACAGGTGCTTATTATAAAGAGACGGTATTTATAAAACAAGAAGACTAACAGAAATAGCTAACCTGGTCAAGAACATTTCCGTGTGCATCTTGAACGAGCGGCCTGTAATCTCCAAGGAAGAACTGTTGCCAAGCTTATCGAGCGTCAGTAATAGATGTTGTGTACTTGTGTATTTGCATGATTTATGGTGACTTGGTGATCTATTTTTAAAGAAAGCATTTTCCAATTTTAATTTTTAATTTTTAATTTTATTTTATACCTGATCATACTTGGCATCATTTTGTGCTTCTCCTTGGCCAGTGCTCAATATATATAATTGACCCACCTCATCAGAAAGTATAATGGATGTCCCATCCCTGTTGATAGATGATACTCAAGAGAAAAGAATAGGTAAGTTGTTTAAATAAATACTATCAGTATTTCTGCTTGTAGGGGAGGGAGGAAAAACAAGCATTACAACATTTTCATTCTAGAATGCCCATTGCAAGGGTATCTTTGGGGGAGAGCATCAATGGGCATTTTCAACATAATTATATGGTATAGAATAATCAAGATAAGATAATCAGATGTAACAGAATTTGTGCGGGAGATAGTGTTTCGACGTTGATGAATGCTTGCCAGATTCTGATTATTTAAGCAAACATTATCTAAGATCTAAGATATAGGTATATAAGTAATCTTACACTACTCCTCGACTATCAGTTTTGTTGTAGCTACTATCATATGTATAATAAAATAATCATATGCAATAGTATGCAATCCAAATGCTAAAAATAACTAATAAGTTAATCACCTTCGAACAAAAATCTCAACACACCCTTAATTGACAACCTTTAAACTATCATGTACTATTTTCAAATTCGTATCATCACAAGCTGTTGAAGGTATTTCAAATAGACAAGAGCCATTTGCAGACATTTAACCAATAGTGATATAGTAATACTTTATTGAACTAGGTGAAAATACAAGGTGACAAATTTCAAGAAGCCAATATATAATAAAGAAACAAAGCATCACATGTAAACAGAAATGAAACAAAAATAAACACCATCAACTTACGGAGAAAATTTTCCATCAACTAGCTTGAAGCGTCCAATTTCAAATATACGAATGGGTATTCCTTCCCATATCTATATAAATTGAAGCAAAGTGAAATTATATAAGAAAAATGTGACAATAGCAACAAAATAAAACAAGATTACAAGAGAAAAAAATGAGCTTCTAGAGGAACAAATACTCACATCCCACACTATTGTTTTTCCATCATATCCAGCGCTCATAGCTATCCTTGGATTGAAAGGATGAACATCCAAAACGTAAGTCTAGAAATACAAGCACAATTATCAGAAAATTCACATATCAGAATTTGAATGCTTCAATTTTATTATTTAATTAGATTGGGATGATTAATTGCAGTAAAAAAAATAAAGTACTTCATGACAATTTTGTTTTTAGCATCATACTAACTAGGGACAAACAAGAACCTACATGTTATTCCCGTTTGAAATCAAGGCTGAAAGAGCTACAAGCTACACCATTTATCTGTTTCTATCAAAGGCACTTCATTATTACCATGTTTTCATAAACCACAACTCCACAACACTGTATTAGAGTTTCTATGTAAGCGGTCATGTTAGTCGAACAGGTCACATCTACAAGTCCCTCAATTGATCTCTTTTTATTTAATACTATATTTAGCTACATACTCAAATCAATTTCGTAATTGATTTTCTTTTTTTTTTTGACGGCCCAATTTAGCATTTCATATAGTGTTGAAATGTGACTGTAACTGGCTAAAGGTTAAAAAAAAAGATGAAATATTACAAACTGAAAAGTAGAATCACTTACAGATTCACTGTGACCTGTCAGAGAATGGACTAAGCTGCCATCAACAGCATTCCAGACACATATTCTGCAATCTGCATACAATATAAATCAGAACAACTCATCCTAAACATCTTTATTCCAAAAAAGATAATAACTTTAGCAAGCAACTATGCATAAAAATAACTGGAAGCTAGAAACAATTTGGACCAGAAGAATATTCATTTTTTTGTATTCGACTTACCCATGATTGCAGCAAGTACAAAACGATTGTCAAGACTCCACACAATCATGTTAACACCACGTGGAGTAGGAAGAATCCTTTGACGTGGACCTCCTCTTGGTGGTTGAGGCGACATTGGAGGTGGAGGAACTTTCAAATGATATGCTCGTGTCCATCTTCCAACTCTTCCCTAAAAGTCCAAGAATATAGTAATTTAACAGCTGCAATAAAAAGTAAAAGGATACAATACAACTGGCAAGATGGTCGGACGGGCAAGTTGTGTAAAAGGTCAAAACAAGTTTGGATTTACACATCTCAATTTTCAAATTTTCAGTACAGCCAGGTTGGGCTGGCCCGACTGGCCCACAAACACTTATTTGTCAACTTCTTAAGGTTTTATATAGATATTAATGAGTTAAGAACTTATTTTAGGTGACTTTCAACTCATTTGACCTGTTTCGCCCATCTGACCTGTTCCCCGTTTAGCTAAAAAAAATTTAATTGGCCCATTTGAGATATAGCATAACCCAAATAAGCCCATTCATAAGTAAGTCGGTCAAAATTACAAGCTCTGGGAAATACTAATTGCAGAGAGCCCATTGAGATTAAACAAGATCTAAAATTTTCAGAGAATAAGAACTAAGAATGGTATATGGAATATCTCACATGAGATCTACGTGATTTTGGAACCCAAATAATTGCACTGCCATCACGGGAACACGTAACAATGTTGTCATGGGTAAACCTGGAAAATTAAACATTTGTTTAAAATAACTTACACTATCTTGACAGGGTGAAGCCTCATTGAGCATTAAAATGTCAATATATAACACAAATATTCCAAATCGGGAAGCCACTTAGACTATACATAAGCTTGATTGAAATTCATAATAGAACAATATATTTAAGTACCATGTATTTTTGAACTTTGGAAGATTTTCTTCTTTTGAGGCATCAGATAGAGAAATTCTAGAAGTCACAGCACATCCACTGCACCACAATGCAAATACATTTTCATATCAGCCAAATTATTATAGAATAATTAAGAAAAATCGTTGATAGTTGTACCTAAACTGTACATAATTAACATCATTTTCATGGCCAGCTAATACATCCATCTCATGATTAGGTTGCTCCGGATCCTCATTGCTAGGTTTACAAGCATTCCAAACCTGCAAGTAATTTCACTCTGTTCTTAGGCTTCAAAGAAAAGAAAGTAATAGTTACGAGAGAAGAGATAGGGAATATCATGTGTAATTTTGTGTGTTCTAGAGCTGGAAGAAGGGAAAATCAAGTGTTACGAATTAAATATTGTCATGTTCTCAAGTCAGAGAAATAAAAGAAGCTAATATTTCTACAACTTGATATCATTCATTTATAATACCGTCATTAAAAGAGTTTATAAGGTCTTCTAGTTTCTTCCTAAAAATTCCCCTTCGGTTCCTTTCTTAGTCTCATTATACACACACACACACACATATTATATACAAACTTGAGAGCTGGAAAATTTTACGCTCTTTCCAATACTTTTCTTTCTCTCCTTGTTTCATATTAAAGAATACTGTGATTATGGGTCATAGTTATACATGGAGTGAAGAAACATGATATAAAATTGATAGCTAAATTTTATGGAGGTTGACTTGGAGACTAATATAATAAATTAATGTTGAAGAATCATGCTGAATGAAATTCAAATGGAAGTGTACCCTTGCAAAAGTGTCGGAGCTTCCAGTGACAAAAACAGTTCCACTAGCATTGAATGAGCAGCAAAATATCTGATGACTTTGTGGAACAAAACTTGATGTTGATGCACCATTACCTTTCCCTATCATTATAAATATGCTTTAAATAAGTCATTTGTCATAAAACATCAGATTTGTAAGATCCCAAGTAACATCATGACTAACCAGCTTGAGGTTCAGGAGGCTTGGGGATATAAACACGTGGGGTGAACTGAGAGTGTCTAGCATCCCAAATCCTACATGATCCATCATCAGATGACCTACAGAAAGAACGAAATAAAAAGATCGTAAAAAGTTCACATTTAAATGCTTACGAAATAAGGTCGTCAACTAGGAGGTGTCCGGATTTGCATTCTTGAGGTGATTATGCAGAACATTTTTTTAAAATAAAATAAAATAGAGGAGCTTACGAGAGTAGCTGATAAACAGAGCCTATTCTAGGACTGAAGGCAATGGCTGTAACTGCCCCTGAGTGACCACGTAAAACCGAAATTGGAAGTCCATCAGCTATTCGCCACTGCAGCAAAAAAGTTTCAGTTGACAATACCCGAGATTTGAAAAGTATACAATTATTTGATTTACACTAAGCGGTATCTTACAACTCGGATAATGCAGTCATTTGATGCAGAAGCAACTAGTGCATTGTTGAAGCTCACAGCAAGGTCTGTAATGTCACCCTGTTGAAACATACGACGTGATGGATAATAATATGACCCAATGGGAAGCATATGATAAAAGATAAAATGCATTTGTATGTTAGTTAAACTCACTTCGTGTCCACGACAGCTGGCCAAGCAATACGCGGTTTCCATTGACCAAATTTTTACAAGGCGATCATCTGAACCAGTGATGACGTATCTCCCTAATCGGTCAAATATCGCTGGAATAAAGCAGGTTGTTAGATTCAGTGCATACCAAAATCAAGGTTGAGATTATAGAAAACGATCAGCAACATAAGAAGTATGTTAAACATAAAACGAATTGCTTGCATGAAAAAACACACATAAAATGCCAAAAAGAGCTGCAGCACAAACATTAAACGTAACATACTTTCACTTCAATAATAATTTGAGAAGTCCATTGACCAAATTAAATGTCATTGCCATTTATTGCTACAAGAAGTATACGGAATCTTTAGCTTCCTCTACATAATTCATAAAAATAAAAAATAAAACAAGGTGGACGGAAAGGTGTGGCTTACCACAATAGACAGCATTTCGATGACCTCTAAGCCTCTTAAGATTCTCCATCTTTTGAACCATGGTAGATGGTTTCACAATGGCATAAGAAGCTGCCCTAATAGACGGTGCACGATGATGCCTTGCAAACCCTCCACCAATTTCCCTTAGCCCAAGTCCTCGCACCTGATCAGCTTGCATATGAGGCCACCGCATGAATTTTGGAGGGTGTTTAACTTTATTGTCTCCCTTCTTCGCATCATCTGCAAGTACGAGAGCCGACGAATAAAATTGAGAAAATAGCATCACAACCCATGGATCCATACGATAAATTTGAGAGATTAGAAGCGCCGTATGATTTCATTATTTCTTTGTAACTTCTAAATAAACAGATGACTATTCAACATGAAAACGAACTGTTACTAACGAACTCATCATCAATAAAAAATACACTTATAGAACATACTCCATTTGTCCTAAAAGAAATGTGACATCCAACAGCACAGTTTAATGGAAGTGTTTGACTAAAAGATGGCGACTTCAACACATTTACATATGTCTGGGTCGATTTGGGTTGTATACATAGGTTCTATGTCAAACAGGTCAAAACAAAACTGTGTGGTTGACAGGGAATGGGTATAACGGGTAAAAGTCACTCAAAGTCTTACTTTAAATGCATATAGCCTTGTCTTTTTTTTTTTTTTCTTGAACAACTGAGGAGTGTATTAGAACTAGCAGGAGCTAGAAAAAGTTACAAAGAAAGCATTGGGTTTTGGGTTTTCAAAGAAATAAATTACTATCATTACTAATGTACTAATATAATTTGTAATCATAGTTAACGAATTACTTAATATAATATAAATGGAACAAAAAACATGACAAAACAAAGAACCCAACCGGCCTGTTTTGGCCAGTACCAAATTCGATCCTTACTAGAAAGGCCACTTCAACCCAAAACTGTATTCACCATTTACCCAACCCGTCAACCTGCCCATCTTCCCACCTCTACATAGATCTAAATATACACATCAATCATACTAAATGGAGGAAATTTGTAGCTTAAATTTACAGTTTTTCAATGACTACCATACAAACTGTTCATTTGAGTTGTAACTTCCCAAATGTTTAATTATTTTGGTACGCATGGAATAGCAACCAAAAGATTAATCGATAAATAATATAATACAATATAAGTAATGAAATACCGCTCAGAAGTGAAAAGGATCCAGTTCCTAATAAAGTAGGAACAGCAGAAGCATTAAAAGGAGTCTGGCCAATGAGACTCTGTGAAGTAGAGTCTGCACCACTTATCAGTTGCTTCAACAGCTTTACTAAGTGATCCTTCTCTACATGAGGATACCTAACCAAACACACATTCAAATCACTCACAAAAACTAATCTTCAAAAACCACTTGTTTCTGCATGTATATCAAGTTATTTTTACGATTTTTACAAATATTACCTCTCCACCAACTTATTGTAGCTCAATGGGAAAGACATGCCATCATCATTTTCATCACCAGTTGTAATACCGCTTCTCGAATACCATGAATGATACCTTCTTGGCAAAAGTTGATGCTCAAGAAGCTCATTCCAAAATTGACCATATGTCCGGTGACATGGGCCAGCTGATAAGAAATGCATAATCAAAAAGTAGACCTCACGCAAATCGATATTTGCTTCGGTTCCATTAGCACGTTTATCCACATCTATTAGTTGAGCTCTCTCTTGCACCTTACTGGCAAAACTTAATGATTTCAAACTCCCCGAAGGTGGCTCATTAAGAGGAAGATTTTTCTGAAGAGCCATATTTCCTATTTCAGATCCTGGAAAATATGCAAAACTGTTATTTATGCAAGAATCGATACAAGGTTACATGCACAACAAATCTAAACACTAATTGTCATTCTGACTTCTGGACAGAAAATAACATTTGTATTTCGTTTCTTATCCTTGTAACCATAGTTCTTTTCAAATAATACACTACTAAGAAACCTATGCTAATGTGATTTCTACACGTTTTAAACTCTTTTCCATTAAAATGTTCAGAAATGCGCCAAATACAACCAAGTGTTTTTGCATCCAATGGCAACATCACTAATGGTTGAATAAGCAGCATAATAGAATATTATATCTACTACCACTAAGTTCCAATCCCATTGATCAATGGTTCTTTCAAGGGTCAATGTAATTGTACTACAACGTGCATGTATTTACAGTCACTATTACTCAACTGTTGGCAACAGATTCAGGAATTTGACCAGTGTATACACTTCATAAGAAAACCCAACAAATTAAGTTATATTAACAGTACACAATGATCCATGTGGGTCCCCCCTACAGAAACAGACATATTAGTTCCCTCTTCACCGATCACTTTTTACATCGTCCAAGTCCCCAACCATTAACCAATACAATCTAACCCCTCATCTCCATATGCAAAATATCAATAACATGTTAACATAAAAAACTTCCAAAAGAAAAATCCCACATATATAACTAATATTCAAACAAAAGGGCCCACTACATATAACTAATTAGACAGCCAATTAAACAATTCAGCCCTAAAAATATATCATCACAAAAAAATCATACTAAATGCTTTGCAAAATAGGGAAACTCACAATTTCAAGAAATTAACCCAATATAAACTGCAAAACCCTGAGAATCCACCATACCCTAGCATTTCACTCCACTGCCCTAAACTTCAAATTACTCAACTTTCCTGTAAAAAATACAATCAAAACACAACCAACCTGAGATCTCTGATTAAACATGCAACAACAACCCTTATTTAACAATAATATACTGAATTAGGTTTTTTATAAATAAAAGAATTAACCAAAATTTTCGGTTATAAATGATAGGATTACTGTGGGTTGAGTGAGAGTGATGCAAGAAATCTTAAATGTGGATCCGAATTCAAAGAATTACGATTAAATAGTGACAGAAGATGAATTGGACTTCACATATATGCGTATATATGTATGTTTATATATATCACGATATATAAAATCAGTAAATTGGAAATCGAATTGGAGTGATGAAGGGAGTTCTTGCTTGCTTCTTTGTTTTACTGAAAACAATTTTAATTTTATTTTTTCGGGAAGAAATAAAACACTGTTACTATTAGGCAGAGGGATATGAAACCTTCGGAGAGAGAGAAAGTGCAAAGAGAGAGAAAAGAGGATGAAACAAAAAGCGATTTAAAGAAATGTTTGAGACCCAAATGGAAATAAGTGATTTATTGTGGGTGGAAAATGCAAAAATACTTATACTCTATAGAGGTGATAAATGCACCATAGATTTTCATACAACTCTACAATAATAAGTTTAAGTTATTAAGTTATACTTTATATATTAACTGTGTGGAATTTTGATCTATGGATCAATATTCATCATATATTTATCGGTGCCCTTTACTTTGTGGGGATATATTTATATGAAAGTTGGTGTTTAAGAATTTAGTAATGCTAGATAGTTCCATTTAAATTGAGATAAGTCTTAAAGTAAGTTGGATGTATTTATTGATTGATATAGTTTTTCTCTGTACGTTTATTATTTGTATTTGACACATGTTGGTCTTACATTTTAAAACTTACTTTAGATCTATCTATCATTTTTATTTAGAAAGGGTTAATTGTTTTGTTGTGTATCGAACCTTACACTTTTTACTATCGTATGTAACCATCTTTCAAAAGTGTTATTGTATGTATCGAACTTGTGATTTTTGTATATTGTATGTAATATTTCCTTTTTTGACCATTACAAAAAAGGAAAGTTTCCTTTATTAGTAAGGCTAAAAATGGCAAGTCAACATATAATATACAAAAATCACAAGTTCGATACATACAATAGCACTTTTGAAAGGTAGTTACATACAATAGTAAAAAATATAAAGTTCGATACATAACAAAACAATTAACCCTATAATTTATAAGTAATTTTTGGTATTTAAGTAAATTCATCGAGGATAATAAGAGAATAAGGAGTAGAAGTGTTCCAATCAAAATTTTGGATTGAGAACGCCGTATAATGGCGTTCCGTCACTCTGCAACGTTCTTGATCAGCGTATGGATCGGGACGCTTCCTAATGAGGTACTTTTCCTGACTCTGTACACTATAAAAATTCAATATCGTCCACTCCTCTACTTTTTCAGCATCAGTGTTCTAACCATAACACTGCAAAACCGGCGTCACTACTCCTCTTGCTCTAACTATCACATTACTAATACTCCACTATAATTACAAACTATTATCAATTTAAATTACTCCTACGATTAATTTATGAACATTATCATTTTTTATCAACTATTTTTTAAATCTATGTATTTGAAGAAACATTTAGTTAATAAGTGATCCATTAAGTTGTGCGAATATATAGTTAAATAAGCCAAAAGAATGTAAGTTTTTAAATTGAATAATTATAGAACCGACAAAAAACTTGAAACATTATGGTATACTAAGAGCGTGTTTGTTTCACATAATTTCTAAAATTTATACGGAGTTGAAATTTGAATTGCGTACTTTATTTTGTTTGGTTCGACAATAAAATGGAATTGATATTGTTTGAAGTCCATCAAATTCCTATAAATAAGGAATTCAACATTCAAAATCGCAATATGGAAAGGAAAATTCAACACTGGAATGGAATCTACATATTGTACCAAAAAACCCTTAAATCAACAAACTCCCAATATGTTTGTTCAATCGATTAAAATTTCACTTCTCCTATTTCTCTCAGTTATCCATTCCTTTTCAACCATCTTTTACACAACCACATCGCATCTTGCTACATTATGACGACTGCCACCGTCGCACACAGTCACCACTGCACACCGTCCTTTGCGTGTAGTCACCGTAGTATGCAGTCAACCCCTCTCAACCTTTTTGCTCCTTTTTCGATTGAGGGGTTTTGCGTTTGATTTGATTTGTTTCAAGTACGATAGATGTCATTTTTAGTGATTTATGATGGTTGCATGTACTTGTTTGTGGGGTATATGATGTCAATTCTTGAAAATGTAATTGGATCTAGACGATGTAATCAGTTTATTATTTATCTTATACATATTATATAAATATAAATAAAATATAAAATAAATGGATAAGTTTTAGGAAGAAGATTTTTAAATTAGATAACTATTGATTATTTGAATCTGTATAAAAAATATAAATTCCCTTATATATTAAATATAATAAAATGGGTTATGTTAAAGTTTATCAAACCTTTTAAAAGCTTATATGGATTTAATAAGAGATATTAACAGGGTGTGTAAAATCTTAGAAGAACGAGTATGTCATTTGGTATAAGTTACATTGTAATTGTAATTCCTTTGAAAAAATTTACTAGCCAAACAAGATTATAAAAATAATGAATATCAATTCTTTCAAATTCAAATCACTTTAAATTCTAATTTCATTGTTAAAATTTAATTTCTATCAAAATATTCCGTCAAACAAACATGTCAAAGATGTAGATTGATGTAGAGATATGTTAACTTTGAAATAACTTTGTACTCAACTCAATTTATAAAATTGAGTACTATTTATTATCAGTTTATAAACAACACCATAATAGATCATGATATTTAAAAGCTTTATCACCATTTTATCACAATAGCATGAGATTGTTTTCATGAGATATTGAAAGGTAAAGATGTTTTCCAATCGAAAAAAAGAAGAAGCAAAGTTAACTAAATTCTTTCTCTCTTGTAAATTAAAAAGGAGACAAAATTATTGAAAGTTTTGCGTTATTTTATAAAGATAATTCAAAAATATGGCTCCAATAAAAAGAGTATCATTGTCAAGGTTTTCTCATCTAATTAACAATTCACATACATTTTTAGTTCATACGATCGATCAATCTTAATAAATGAATTTTTTTTTGGTAAAATTATCTCATTTTTATTGGTTATTATTTTAAAATCCGCGTGTCGTCCTCACAAATTTTATAATAAAATAATTCTAAAATAACTTCGTATTATGAACTAATTGATTAACCATCGTATATGTAAAAAAGAAGAATATGATTTTTAAAAGACTATCACAACTTTTATAAATATAAACGGTGCGATGTATTCACAATAAGTGTGGTAAATTTGGACTTATTCCATCGTAAATTGAGGATACAGAATACCTCAAAGATGATAAAGAGTTTTACTCATAATTCTCTTCAAATTCGTTATTTTGTAAAAATCTATTGTTATAGTGGAGTATAACTTAATTGTTGAAATTGTAATAATATGATTTTTAAGTTAACTGTTAGGACTGTTAGAACCTACCAAGGTCTAGTAAACATGTCATCTTTTATTTGATTTAAACTAGGATTAAATTGTATTTTAGATGAAAGTTTGATCTCGCATCCATCACTGATCTTATATACCTATAAATCTTATTAATATAATATCTTGTGTAATTGTGGCTAGTCCGGTTTATATAGATCAGTGTGGACGGTTAAAATATAGGTAAAAATAATAATTAATGGGTCAAACTGAAAACCAAATGAACGTTTTTAGTAATAAAACATATTTAGCACTATAGTTGATGATGATGATCATCAATAATAGTAGTAACAAACTCATCAATAATAGTAGTAACAGATTAGCAGTAGTAGTGATAGTGGTATTAGTGGCCATAACAGAAGTAAAATAAAAGTAAACTAAAAGACTTCAAGAAACTGTATTAGTTGAGACTTGATAGAGGCAACTAAGAGGTGACACTCGAGTCTAACGCACATTTTTGCAAAATCCACTTTAAACGCATTAGTAAAATCTTACTATCTTACTTATATAAGTAAGATCTTAATAGCATATTAGCATGGCATCGTATGATCGCTTGACTGCCCAATCTTGCAGATGGGCTCAAATTCTAGTTAACATGGGCTCATAGGATATTTAACATGGGCTTATATTTCGAGTTTTGACTTTGTAAGATGTCCTGAACTTCTATCTTCAACTTTTGAAAATGTCAATACCAAATTTGAAATATATTTTTGTATTGGTTTTTTATTTGAATTGCAACATTTGTGATATAGACTTTGACGTTTTAGTATGAGATATAATCTTAGGATCTCAAATTTGATAAGATTAAATCAATTTATTTAGAATCTCGAGGTTGACAACATTTGTTAAACGCTCTTCACACATATCGAATAGTAGACCCCTTTCCACCAAACAACGTCTCATTTGTTGCTATTCACATGTTCTTTAAATTTGAACAATAACTGCTTGAATCATCGGTAAATGTTAGTAGTTGAATTAGTCCTAAGCCACAAATATGTCTTAATGCAACTTTATGGAGTATATGGTGAGTTCATAATTCTGAAGTCTTTAACTGTTTACCCATTTAGTTTGTTTGTTTTTATAGAAAAACAAATGAGATATTTACATATTTTATTTCTATTAATGTCGTGTGATGTTAAAACACAAGTCATTTTTCTATTTTTAGATATTATTATAATTTATAGTAATGATGATTGAAGTTGTATTTGTTTCTTACAACTATAGATCAATATTTTGTAAATTTTCTTTCATAATTGTATGAAGATTTCAAGAACTATTAAAATTTTATTATAAACTGGTAAGTATAAGAAAATGTATTAAAGATATAGAATTTTAAGAAAATGACAACAGTCATATATTTATATTACTGGGAAAACCTATTCAAATTAATTGTATGAATATTTGTCTTAATTATAGAAAAAAAAATATAATTTTCAATAAATGATATAGTACATATTAGTAAGCATAAAATATAATTAAACTATGCATATAAACAGTTGATAAACTAGAGTAAGTATAATCAAAGTTAATGTGAATAGTTGATATGGCAGAGTAGGGTTAAGGTTAGATGGTTAAGATGATGAAAATATTGAGTATGTATAAGGGTTGATTGATTCTCTCTATATTTGTGGAATTATGGATAACTATAGATCCAACTCTTATTTATATAAATATAATACAAATATGAATATTAATACACTGGCTTTTATATTCTAATATGCTGTTATATAAATTATAAATTTATTCATTAAAGAATGGGTGGAGTTCAAATGAGAATGGAAATTTTAGTGAGAATGAAAGAATGAATCCTGGCCAAACCCAATTTTCCCCTAAAGTTAAATATCTCATAAACGGCTAATCAAAAAATTATAAAAATTGCACCATAGAAATCAGCGTTCTTTTCTCTACGATTAGAGATCACTCATGACATATTTTCGGTAAATTTTTTTTTTTTTTTTTTTTGGGTTGAAAACCAGTAACACATGTGTTAGTTTCAGTAACACATGTATTAGTGGCATGTGTTACCAACCACTAACACATGTGTTAGTTGCGGTAACACATGTGTTACCGAAACTAACACATGTGTTACCAGTTTTCGAAACCCACCAAAAAATGGAAAAAAAAATTCATCGAAAGTATACCTTGTAAGATGTCTAATCGAAGAGAAAAAAATGCTGATTTTTATGGTGCAATTTTTATATTTTTTTGACTAACCGTTTGTGAGATATTCAACTTTTAAAAGTGTTGGGGGTATTATTATTTTGATGAAATGAATGGTTGAGATTGATTCCTCCATTCTCACAAACAATATTCATTCTCATTTGAACTTAATTCATTAAAGAATATATATGTTAAATTATTCCATAACGCACGAGTTAGAAAACTTCATTTATTACATGATGATGCATTAGAAACTATGAAACTCTACTTCAGGTTCTCTGCCTAATGATAGTTTTGCACATATACAAAACTCATATGTCTACCACTAATTACTTCGAAATACTTACAGTATCCTCATATCAGGATGAACGAAGGTAGGCTTGCTTATTCGTTTTGGTCCCGATGATGGCACACTCGACAACATTAAAACAACTTGTGACATTGTTGGTCGCAAAGTAACAGGCGATTGAGTACACATTAAAGCGATGATGACCCTCATTACATGTTCTTCTTCATATACGTTTGGATCTTACGTTTCATCAATCGACTCCATGTGGATTCCTTTTTCATATAGTTGCCATGCCTGCTCACCAATTTATAGTTATTACAAAACCAAGCTTGGCCGATGTGGATTGTAACAAGAACTCTCTCTCTCTGAGGAACTTACCAAAGTATTAGTATTTAGCACGTCAAGATGACACGTCAAATGGACACTAAACATTTTCCACTATTAGTATATAGCACATTAAAAATCTAAAACTAAAAACGTAGAACAAATCTATTTTAATAAAACATATATAGAGAGCAAAATAGAAGTCAGATGGGTAGCTTATCAATTTGATTTGGTTGAAAGTTTTGTGTTAGCCAAACAAATACATTGATCATATAAACTTATGTAAGTATTTAACATAATCTATATATTATTACCTTAAAGTAGGTAGCTCAATTATCAATCCCCTTTGGACAAAATGGAAATGTACTTGTTTAAGAAGTAGGTAGCTCAAGTATCAAGATGACAGGTCATATGGATATTAAACAATTTCCACTGTTAGTATTTAGCACATTAAAAATCTAAAACTGAAATGTACTGGTCTTTATCTTTGTTTAAGCCATCCCATCTCTTTTGAAAAGATTTTTCTCATCATCATTTTTTTGTTTCATCTTCATCAATCTCTTTATCACACAAATGATGACGCCTTCTAAAAAGTCGGAGCACTTCATTATACCATTTCAACCTATAATAGAAGCCACTAAAAACTTCACAACACTTATCGGTCAGGGAGGATATGGCCAAGTTTACCAAGGAGAACTCTCACTCTCCGGGGAACTTACCACTATCGCTGTTAAGCGACTACAACTTAATAACCTTTCTGGTCAGGGGCTTAAGGAGTTCTTAACAGAGATTCAACTGCTCTCTCGTTATAAACATCCAAACCTCGTCTCCCTTCTTGCTTTTTGCGACCAAGGCCCTGAAAAAGTACTTATTTATGAATATGCACATCGCGGTAGCCTAGACAAGTACCTACGTAATGCTCAGGGTTCCATGTCTCAACTAACATGGAGACGACGACTAAATATCTGCATTGACGCGGCACGTGGTTTAGATTATCTACACAACCACGTTGCAGATCATCAACGAGTCATTCATAGAGATATTAAAAGCTCTAATATTCTCATAGATCACAACTGGAAAGCAATGATCGCGGATCTCGGTCTTTCAAAATTAGGACGTGCCAGCGAAAAGGATACTTTTCTCGTTACGAATGCGTGCAGCACAGAAGGGTATTGTGATCCGGCGTACACACAAACTGGGGTATTGACCAAAGAGTCAGATGTTTATTCATTTGGCGTCGTATTGTTTGAGGTCCTATGTGGAAGGTTGTGCTTCCAGCCTAATCTAGAGAGGAAACAACAATTTTTACCTCAACTGGCCCAGAGATACTATAGAAAAGAAAGGCTAAGTCAGATTATTGATCCTGCTTTGAAAGAGTACAAGGACACAGACTCCGTGAAAAGGTTTTCACGTATTGCGTATCAATGCTTGCTGGAAGATCGGGAAGGACGGCCCTCGATGGAATCAGTATTACAAGAACTTGAGAAAGCGTTAAATATGCCGGTAAGTATTTGTTCAACACTTTGAAGTTATTTTTACGTCTATATCTATAATATAGGGAAATCACCCAATTTATAACCAACAACACTACAAATTAACATCAAGCAACCACACCTCAGTTTTTATTTCCTATTCTTTTTTTTTCTTTTGAGAACCAGTAAACATCAGTTCCGCAGCAGGTTTTGTCAAAATAAAATTGCTCTTATTTGTTATAATCCTTGTCTAATTAAAGATTACAGGGAAACATTTATTAAATGGGTGGTTGTGTTTCCACAATTACAATATATCAAAACTAAAAGAAAACAAGAAAAAAATGTACACAATTAATAATACATACAAAGAGTATATCATGATATCAAGGCATAAACATAAGTACCACAATATACTTGAAGGTACATGATTAGTGTTACATGTCAAAGCTAAGTAATTAACTACTACTATATAATTGAGATTTTTGAAAATGAAAAAAAAAATTATAGTATATAGTTTCTAAGATATACTCGTATTTTTAAACAGGTTGTCAGGTTTAAAACAGGTTAGGAAGTTCAACTCCAACCGAACCCAACCCGGCCATTTATTAAACAGATTTGCCCTATCAATCGTTTACAATCTTAACCCATTAATTTAAACCAACATTAACATGTATGTTCACATGTTGGGTTCGTGACAAATTTCACACTATGTCTTAAATTGTCATCCCTAGCATAAATTGTAACTAAAATCACGATCAAGGAACCATTAAAAACATATCTAGGCGAATAGAAATTATAAGTTACACGTCATCACCCCAAAAAATACGTCTATTCAAAACACGTAGTCATCCTAACCCATTTAAGTTAATTGTATATATCTAAAAGTTCACCCATTACGTGGACACATTCAGTTTGGTGCATGTGGTATGTAGGTTTGAGATGAATGTTTGTGTTGGTAGTCTTATAGTCGTTGGTTTATGTTTAATGATAGCTAGCTTTAGTTTTGTGGTTTAGTGCATGTAGTATGTAGGTTTGAGATGAATGTTCGGGTGGATAGTCTTAGTCTTCGGTTTATGGTCAATGCTTTTGTGTTGAATTTTTTTTTTTTTGATGTGGTTGTACTGTAAGACTTTTGCATCCGCATGACTCACCATCTAGAGAATTAAACGATTTCTACTATTCGTGAGTATATTAATTTATTTGTAATTAACAAAATAAAATAAAACTAAATAGGCAAAATAAGGAGATCCTGCATTTTTTTTCTTGTACAAATAGAGGACTGGTCTTATCTTTGTTTAAGCCATCCAATCTCTTTTGAACCGGTTTTTCTCATCATCGTTTTTTTTTTTGTTTCATCTTTATTAATCTCTTTATTATACAAATGACGACGCCCTCTAAATAGTCGGAGCACCTCAGTATACCATTTCAACCTATAATAGCAGCCACTAAAAACTTCTCAACACTTATCGGGACGGGAGGATATGGCCAAGTTTACAAAGGAGAACTCTCCCTATCTGGGGAACTTACCACTGTCGCTGTAAAGCGACTACAACTCGATAACCTTTCTGGCCAGGGGGTTAAGGAGTTCTTAATAGAGATTCAACTGCTCTCTCGTTATAAACATCCAAACCTCGTCTCCCTTCTTGGTTATTGCGAGGAACACGAAGAAAAAATTCTTATTTATGAGTATGCACATCGCGGAAGCGTCGAGAAGTACCTACGTAATGCTCAGAATTCCACCTGTACACTAACATGGAAGCAGCGACTAAATATCTGCATCGACGCGGCACGTGGTTTAGATTATCTACACAACCACGTTGCAGATCATCAACGAGTCATTCATAGAGATATTAGAAGTGCAAATATTCTCATAGATCACAACTGGAAAGCAATGGTCGCGGATCTCGGTCTTTCAAAATTAGGACGTGCCAACGAAAATGACACTTTTCTCGTTACAAATGCGTGCAGCACAGGTGGGTATTGTGATCCGGTGTACAGACAAACTGGGGTATTGACCAAAGAGTCAGACGTTTATTCATTTGGCGTCGTATTGTTTGAGGTCCTATGTGGAAGGTTGTGCTTCCAGCCTAATCTAGAGAGGAAACAACAATTTTTACCTCAACTGGCCCAGAGATACTATAGAGAAGAAAGGCTAAGTCAGATTATTGATCCTGCTTTGAGAGAGTACAAGGACACAGACTCCGTAAAAAGGTTTTCACGTATTGCTTATCAATGCTTGTTGGAAGATCGGGAAGGACGGCCCTCGATGGAATCAGTATTACAAGAACTTGAGAAAGCGTTAAATGTGCTGGTAAGTTACGATTTGTTCAACACTTTGAATGAGATATTAACATTCATTTATGATGAATATGAGTTGTTATACACCGATGATTGTTATGTTATAACGTTCATAAGCGTATAATAACACATATAAGTTAATATTCATCATAAATAAATGCTTAAGAATATTAAGTTGTAATTTTGATTAACATTCATCTCAAATGAATGTTAACATTCTAAAAATTTTAATTTCAAGAGTTTTTTTGTTTAAAATGTAAAACTATTACAAATTTGTTTGATTAACGAAGTATATAATCGATTTATTCGTATTTTTCTTTATATATATATATATATATATCTCACTTTTATACTCAATTGAATGATTTTTTGAATTTTTTGGTGAAAAAGTTTTCCCCTACCGCATATCAATGTTTGCTGGAAGATCGCAAAGGAGGGCCCTCGATGGATTTGGCATTACAAGAACTTGAGAAAGTGTCGCTGGTAAGTAAAAATTTGTTCCAACACTTTGAACGAGATATTAACATTCATTTATTATGAATATAAATTATTATAAATTGATGAATGTTATGTTATAGGGTTAATAGACAGATATGATATTAAACTTTGCGAAAATGTTCACTTACAAGAACCATGTTTATTTTTTTCTATAAGGAAACTTTAACTATACGTAATTTGTTTAATGATAACTAATGTTTTAAAATTTGTTCAAAATAACGAATCCGGTAACTTGTGACCTTTCGATAACCGGATAATTTTCCACATAAGTGCCACGTATGCTCCAGCTCGGTGATTACTTTCCACGTAATTTGAAGGTATATAAAAGGTATTAAACTTTTGAGAAAATGTTCAATTTGAGTAACTATTATTTTATTTTCACTTAAACTCTAGTTAAATATTTTTTTTTTTCTTTTTCCTTATGAATTTACCCACTTGAAAGTCATCTCGTTCATGTATATATCCAACTTCCTCCTCCATCAAACCCTAAATTTAAACTCAGATACCTAATTCTAAAATAAATTTGTCACTAACAATTATTTTATTTTAAGGTGCAATAAGAACGCTACATCTTAAAATATAAATTTCGTAAAATAAAATATAAATTACTTTACTATGCGGTGGTCATGTTCTACGGTCCAATATTATAGAGAAGTAAGCTTTATTCATCTTTAGGCATTCAAGTGACACAAACCCCATTGCCAACGACTCCTCCAGCGGCAAATTCCATTAAGATTTGATTCGCTTGAATCGATTTTATAAAATGATTTATGTCTAATTTGATTAATTTGAAGATGAAATTGTTGTTGAATTTGTGGAGGATGAAGAAATTTGTATACATTTTACCGGTGGAACCGAGATAGCTAATAATTTTAACATATTTTACAAGTTAAGTTCTCCATCTGTTAATTAAGTAATATGGTTCATGTGATTGAACACTTTTGCAAATTTTACTATCATATCTTTCTATCAACTCTATTAACTTCCACTTGACAAATTATAACTTGTTTTCATATGATACTTTCTCATTAATTGTTCCACTAACCTCACGAACGATTTAACATGCAGTCCTCTCGGTTAAATAACCCAAGTTCGTCATCCGCCACTTGCCAAAGTTTCTTACTTGCTGACATAGCAAAGGCAACAAACAACTTTTCAAATTATTTAGGAAAAGGGGCATTTGGGAAAGTCTACAGTGGCAACATCTCCGGGAATAGTTACAATGGAGTGGTTGCCGTGAAGCGTATGAGCACAGAGGCCAGTGAAGGAATTCTGGCATTTGAAAAGGAAATCAAATTGGTGTCAGCTTGCAATCACGTAAACATCATATCTCTGGTGGGATTCTGCAATGAACTAGATGAAAAGATTCTCTTATATGAATTGATGCAAAATGGTTCACTTTATGATTATCTTTATAAACACAAAGACCGTATTGCACGCTTGACCATAAAGCAACGCCTTGAGATATGCATAGGAGTGGCAAAAGGTCTTAATTACCTACATTCTCGCACAGATTTTGTCATCATTCATAGTGACCTCAAGACTGACAACATTCTCTTGGACCAAAATTTGGTTCCTAAGATCTCAGACTTCGGACTGTCCAGGTCTCGTGTTGCTGGCCCATCTATTTCAAAACAAATCACCAATCATATAAAAGGTATTGTAATCATCAATATTCATGAAGTAGATGAGCAATCTTGGAATAATTATAGCTTAGTAAGAACTTCATTCAACTATTAGATGAAACTAACAAGGTTGTAATTTTTACAGGTACAACAGGTTATTTAGCTCCCGAATGTTATGAAGCCAACTACGAACTAAGCCGAAAATCAGACGTATATGCTTATGGTATTGTATTGTTGGAAGTGTTATGCGAGAGGCGAGCCTGGGATAATCTAGTTATTTTGGCCTTACCATTCATCTGGAGAGGACAACTTCCCAACTTCACGCCTGACTATGTTACGGGATATATTTCTACGGGATGTTCGCGGGCATGTGCGCATCTCATAATGGAATGCTTGGATACTAATCCAGTCAAACGTCCTGACATGAATCAAGTCGTAACTAAGCTTGAAGAAGCACTGAAACTATAGCAGAAATGAGGTTAATAGACAAATAAGGTATCAAACTTCGCGTAAATGTTCACTTACAGGAACCATCATTTTTGCGTTACATAAAGTAACCGTAGTGTACATATTGTTCATTAAGATATCCCAGCTAATGATATTTATTCATTTACATGAACTCGGTAACTTGTGACCTTTTGACAACATGTTATTTGTCCACCTAAGCGCCGCGTATGCTCTAGCTAAGTGATTACTTTCCACGTAATGTTAAGATTTATAAAGGGCATTAAACTTTGCGAAAATGTTCTATTTGATTAAATCATTTTTTGTTTTCACTTAAAATCTAGTTAATTTTTTTTTTCTTTTTTCCTTATAAATTTACCCACTTGAAAGTCATCTCTCATATGTACATATCCAACTTCCTCCTCCATCAGACCCTAAATTAAAACTCAGATACCGAATTCTAAAACAATATCGTCATTAACAACTACTTTATTATAAGGTGCATATGAGACTCTTGTTGAGCATGCAACTCTTGTAGCCTTATCAACCAATCAAACTCATCCAGATGTATTCATCTTCATTGGTGAATTCTGGACATGCCAATTTGTGTGTTCTGACATTCACTGCATGATAACCTCTGCATTGGTCAGAAAGTACAGTGCATATTTTGTTTTATCGGTTGACATTGATAAGGGAACATCCTATGGACAAACGACCATGTTTGGCAGGTGTGTACATTGTGTACAACATCTGAAGATGCCATTTGAGCATGCATAGATGTCTCAAAATGTTGGTGAGTCATCAACTTGAATCTGCAACAAGTGTGATGATCTTTATACTATGTGCTGAATCCATGTAGACTTTGATCCAACTACGGGGTCTTCAATCTTTATCTACAACTTTATCTTAACTTGATTGAATGCATTTAATCATGGTTATCACATGTTTGATCCCAAAAAGAATGATTATGCTTGTTGTGAGAAAGTCTTCTCCTCTTTGCTGGCTGCACATGAATTATTCTCTGTACTGGCTAAACATACATCATAAATCCTTTGGACCCAGCTCATAGAATACACATGAGAGATGTTTAAACTAACATTTAAGATCTCAATGTTGGCTATACTATAATAACCGAGAATTTAAAGTTATATAGCTAAATTTCATTAATGTCAATTTCGAGGACGAAATTATTTTTAGGGAGATATATTATAATAACTCAAAATAAAACATATATATTTAAATGCATAAATTTATAAGTGATATTAGTTATACATATATTATAACTATTTAATACTATACTATTAATTAGTTAATTGAAATAATAAATTAATTTTAATTTAAGTATGGATAATCGTAAATAAATTTGTGACAGTGTATCACATAAACAATTAATTTAATAAAATAATTAAAATTAGAAAACGAAAAAAAAATGGTAGGCAGTTAGAGTAACAAGCGGAGAAGTCAAACGCAGTTGTGGACGTGAGAAATTAAATTCCCTATTAATCGGAACAACTCGTTTTATTTCCGCTAGCTAAGTGATTTATATATAAACATAACCCATACATTTATTCACGTAAACTAAAATCTTAAACTTTCATTAGAGAAAAACAGAGGCTAGTAGATTACGTCGAGAACACGAAGCTTTTACGTGTTTACTTTCGATTCAAAATTTGATTCCGTTTGAAGGTAATTCTCGATCCAATTCGTATACTATATATATATTCATCTTTAATTTTTCTCTATTGATTAGTAGTTTCCTTGAACTGTTGAATCTACGAAAATTTACGATCATTGTAAACGGTAACGGAAACGTAAAAGTTTCGCGTTTTAAAGCATCAAGTTTATCAACCAGTTTGAATCTGAATTTATAGTAATGTATTTTCATATGTTTAGCACTGCTAATTATGTAATCACCTGAATGAGATTTGTGATTCATCAAATAGCGAAAAATAAAATAAAATTGAATAGGGCGTTGTATTACGTTTCCTGTACATTCATAAGAATGTAAAGGATGATGAGGGCATGGAGATTTTGTCAATTTTCATTAAACCCCCTAAACAAAATAGATTTTATAACTCGACTGTCTAGTGGAACAAGTAAGTATATATTATAAAATTCACATGTTTAAAACCGTAGTCACCTTCAAACAGATTAAAAGATGCTATACTAATATGGATACAATGTTTATTAATATAAGTTTTAAGTTGTACTATTAATGTCTCAAAAACACATTTATTATTGTAACTTTAGTTTAAATGGTTATATTACAGAATTAAAAAAAAAGAACTTAGAAGGTATAACAACTAAGATAATAAAATAGGACTAAGAGTATTTGTTGAACAAGAATTAAAATAATAAAAATTAGGATTCTAAATTTAGTAAAATTATTTTGTGGGGAATTGTGGAGTATCTTTTCAATCTTGAGTTGCTAAGACATCAGTTATCCAGGTACGGATGTCTGTAGTCTTCTTTCAGCGTTATCTTGACATGCTTCTTTGATTATCGTGTGACATCTTGTTATTCATTATGAAATACTTGCGCGTCCTAATTCTTTCTATTTGAGTTGAACTATTATTTGAGATGATATATTGTGGGAACTTTTGAGAAAACTTTGCATGAAAAAATGATTTTTGGAAAACATGACGATTTATTTGGTTGTGAGCTATCTTGATTCATTGATTTAGGTTCCATATGCATGATGAACATAATCTAGTGTGTGTTTGGTTTATATGTTCACTGTGAGACCATAGAACCTTAGAATTTGTAAACACGAGATAGGTATACCGAGCCAACTTCCTGTGGAGGTACATAGGTTTGTCATTGTGGCACCAATGACTTGGCATTATCTGTGACAGTGACATTAGTTCACGGCGTCTTCACTTTTGTTATATTATATGATTTGTGTGCTTATGCTAGCGGGAGAGCTTTTGGATTATTTGGGAGGCGTATGGATGCATCCTAGGCTATGTTATGATATGATTTGTGTAGTGCGGTTGTGTGATGTAGTGTCATACACACCTTCCGATTAGGGGAAACACCTGGAGTCATGTCTAGTGTGTTATTTGTGCTATATATGATTCGTGATATTACTTGGCATCGGTTTGATACAATTTAGATACTTTGTTTGTAGGGTACTCAGTACAAAATCAACCCAACCCCTCGTTGCTTCAGCCTTTATTTCATTTGTTTACTCTGGTGTAATGGTGGTATTACTCGAAGGGTGATTTTGGATAAATTAAATTATTTAATTCGTTTCATTCTTACATTTGAGATATTATTATTGTTATACATTGTTTCTGTCAACATCCGAGCACTGAGCAATTCGCTCAGCCGCATTTCCTTTTCGTGCGCCAGGTAATCAGGGCTCTATGGGATGAGTGTGAGAGCTTCAAGATTTTTGAAGATATCTAGTTAGACCATTGCTTTCGGGTAGTCTTCAAAACCGAAAGCAATAGACTACTAGGGTATCCTAAACATGGTGGAAGGATAGTAGTAGCCCACTACTTTAGACTTATAAGGGACTCAGATTTCGTATTTCATACCAATGTGTGACGGGTTGTTACAATGAGTTCCAAGGGGGGTGGGGTGTTTGTAACACCTTAGACAAATCTCACATCAGCCATGGATATGAGAGATGTTGGGCTTATAAGGTAAATCTCATCCTTACCAAACATAACGCGTTTTGAGGCTACAAGCACAACAGATCTCGTGAGAACTCTGTAGTTAAGTGTGCTCGAGTGGGAGCTTTACTAGGAAGGGTGACCTCCTGGGAAGTCCTCGTGTGGTAGCCAAAAAAAAAATTGTGTGCCAATGGGCAAAACGAACTATATTGTGATCGTGGTAAGTCAAGATGTCACAATTTATCCCTTGTATCGTAAATGCATCGCCGTCATTTGTTTTTGGCTTCCTTTGTAGTTTATAACACAAGGACAAAACAACAATAAGTGAAAAGATACTAGCACCAACACTTACTCCAACTATCGTACCTAAGTTGTTAGAACTCCCTGTGAGACACAATCTTTTCAATTAGAAAATACTATTAAACATCTACAAAAGTGTAAATAATTATGACTTTGGTGCAACTTAGATGTATGCGGCCTAAGAGGGGTATCCCCGTGAGCGTTTTTGACCCTTTCCCTGACAACCTCAAAGATGTTTCCTAGTGACGTTCGAACAAACGAACGTGAAACATCTTACGAGGACATCGAGATGTCTTACCGCTAGACCACCTTGGTGATGGTTACCACTATTTATATTATTGATTTTGTTTAATGACTGCGAATGGTTTTGTCTTACCGCTAACCTTCACTTATTAAAGGTATGATGTTGATAGTTCGGTTATCTTGAAAAATCGGAGTCTCGGAATACCTCATAAAACACCCAAGTCAATAGTCCTTCCTTGGTTACTTCGGAGACAACTATTGAGAATTTTTTTTTTTTTTTTTTTAACAGAAATTTTTTATTAGCATACTAGTAAGACACTAGTAGGAAGAAACAAAAATACAAAAGGGACATTTAAGTACAATTTGGGTTACAATTCCAATATACCCAATTAATAGATAAATTTTTCCCCTACTAGAGATTCAAGTGTACGAAATATTGTCACTTAGGACAACTATCGAGATTGTTAAATGTTGTATTTATGCAATTTTGGCAAATTTCCTGGCTTGTGTTTTCAACACATTGTGCAATTGCATATACTGTTGCATTGCTACTTGAGATTTGCCTTGTGGATGCCACATAGAAATTAGAAGTTTTTAGAGTAGCAATCATAATATCTGATAATAATTCTTCAGCTGTTATGTTGAAAGTTGTTGGCTGAGATGAGGATTGATTGCCACATAACGCGGTTGGAGCCACGCCCACGTCCATGATCGTTTGAGGATTGTCATAGAATTCGTCAAAGTTCTCATATCTTAACCCAAAAGATGTACACATTTGAATTAATATAAAGTTGCATACACATTTTCATTCTAGTCACTTGGAAATGATAAGATTATATGATCTTTTATATCGTTGACCAGGGTTGTCTAAGTTTTTGAAGCCCGTGCATAAAAAATATCTGATTACAAAAAGAAGGTTTTGAAGATAAAAGGCGGAAATCTAAAGGCCCTACCAAAAATACTTATTTGTAACTTTTGTTCCAATTTAACCACACGATAACTAAATTTGATCCAGCAACATATCCTTCGCCTCTTATAGTTTTCAGAAAATTGGATCAACAATCTTAAAAAACTCAAGGAGCAACTATCGACTGTAGACAATCTAATAACATTAGCACCATTAACAGAAGAGCAACTATCGACTGCAGACACTGCAACATCAAAGCAAGCCATACACTCGGCTGTCGACAGGTAGTTCCTGAACTGTGGTAATCTATACACCGAATCCTCATATTTCAAAGTCTGTGCTCTAGAAAAATATACACCGTTATTCGATTATTGACTTCTAAGTTGATCAATTGTAGAGTTGAGGTTACTAAAAAACTTGATGAAGACATTGCAGGGTTACTTCCACATGATAATCTAATAACATTGTTAGTGTTGTTTTTCGACTGTGAAGTTCTGTTAAAAAGAAGGTTCTTTATTCAAACAATTATAGAACATAGTAAAAGCAGGTTAAATAATTATTGTGAAGTTTAAAGTGCAGGTACATTTTTTATTCTTGCTGTCCAGTCAAAGCTACATTCTAAAAGGGTAAGAAATGTAAGTACTTTTTATATTATTGCCTTGTTAAATTGTTTGTAAAGTTTAGTACAGGAAAGAGAAGACTTGAAGACTACAAGGGTTAAATATGTAATTTGTTTATTAGTTTGTTATTAGGTTTAGGATATTATTGGTGCAGCCGACTTATCTTTCTGTATATACTTTCTGTTCTCCTTTTCTTCCTTTTATTCATTATTCTGTGTGTCCACAAGTGAGGGTTTCTTTTAGTTTTTGATTAGTAAATCTGTAAAACATCACAAGATGGTGTATAGTTTAGTTTGAGTGGAGAGTTTTTATGTGGAGAGTTCTTGTTGTCTTGTTTTTGGGTAAATACCCGGTTATAGTTTGTGTGCAGTTTTATACAAAGTGTTTTTGGTAAGTTCTTGGTTGTTCGTTTGTTTCTGGTAGTAATTTTGTCATGGTATCAGAGCACCATGGTTCTGATTTGTGATTAAGTCTGTAGTACCATTGATTTCTTGATTTATAGAAATCTAGGGTTTAGTTGGTTGTTTTGAGTTAAAAGTTCGATCAAAAAGATCTGTTCGATTATGGAAAACGTGTGGGTGACTATAAGTGATTTTCTCATATCAAGATTGAAGAAACTCTGAGTTTCTTAAAAAGATTTAGGGTTACAAGACGTATCTACTATTTGGGGGTTCTTGATCTCTTCAAGATTGATAAACTCTCATGGTTTCCGCTGCTATAAAGTTCCTTTGGTGTATTGGCTTGCCGAGCGTGGAGTACTGAGTAAATTCTAAACCCTAACTTGAGTAGTGACAAGTTCCTGCCCAGGGAGTCGACCTTGCTTAAGGGAGATCAACTGCCCTCTGGGTCACACTTGGACCATAGCTAGGTCTCTGTGTTTCCACTTTGTGTGATCTATTTGTTGTTTGTTTTTTTTGTTTAAGATTTGTGTTAAGTGCTCTTGTATGTTCTGTTAGTTCTTTTAAGTTTGTTCTGATTATTGCATTCTTGTGTGAAAAATTAATTACCTAGGCTGTACTAACCATTTCTTTGTAAAAGAGGAATCCCTGTGCCCAACTCTTGATCTGAATCCTTGAGATTCATGAAAACCTGATCAAGCACAGTGTATTCTTAGGCGTTTTTGATCTGTGGTGTTATATAGGCATATGTGTGCTTGTGCATTTGACTCAGTAGTTGTGTTACAGTGATTCTTTGCTTGTTGTTTTGTGTGTTAAAGCTGTGGTGATTATTGTTTTAAATAAACTGTTAAAATATGGCTAAAATTGGAGGTCAACCTTCTGGTGGTAGTGATGATGCATCAGAAGAAGGTGTTACTATGATCAGTAAATTAGATTTTGGAAATCCTTTATACTTACATGCTAGTGACATTACCAGTGTTCCTTTGATTTCTTTCAAATTAAAAGGGACAGAAAATTATAGAGTCTGGACTTTAGCATTACAAACTAAAAATAAAATTGGTTTTATAGATGGAAAGTGTGTTAAAGATGAAACTGATGAAGTATTAAGTAAACAGTGGAATAGGTGTAATTCTGTTGTGTTGTCATGGATTCTGGGTTGTATATCTTAGGAATTGTATTTGGGTCAAGTATTCTCTGAAAATGCTGCACAAGTTTGGGAAGAACTTAAGGAAACTTATGATAAAATAGATGGTTCTGTGATTTTTATTGTGTAGGTTCCTCGGGTCTGGATCTACGAGATATTCAAGTATAAACAAGTGCGGAATCCTTGAATATACCTAACGATAATCAACGATTATACACGAATACGTAAAGAACACTAATTAACACGTCTTTATTGAATATAACCAATCTTTACATTCAATCAAGACTAAACCCTCAATACAAACGTTTTCTCTCTCTCTCAAGACAACTGAAAATCTGTTGTCAAAACTTATGCTCAAATTCGTACGAACATGGACATATATTGAGCACAAGTTTGTATGGGCTGGGCCCTACGAACTTAGCCCATGTCCAAGCCCATACGAACTTAGGTAAGTTCGTACGAACTTAGACAAGTTCGTATGTCCTAAGTTCGTATGTATCTAAGTTCGTACCTACTTTAAGTTCGTAGGAACTTATATACCTACTTAGACAAACTTAAACATTTACAGTTACAAAGATAAACAAAATGACTAATTACAAAACTAGAAGCTGTTGTCACACAAGATGTACCAACAGACTCCCCCTTGCCAATAGCTCTAGTTGTCTTCAGTCTTTAATCTTTGTAATCTTCAATGGCGACCAGCATACATACCCTTTTCAACACAAATTTTTCACAATCTTCTGATATCTTCAGCTTTCATGTCTTCAACTATCTCTGTAGTTTCATAAAGCTTTAACAGATGTTGACTAGACTCCCCCTTAACCTGTTCAAGCGTACCAAACCTTCCAGTTGAAGAGTTAGGCAGCTCACATTCCATTTGTCACTGCTGTATAGTAAGTCTTCATGTTGAAGAGTTAAACAGCTCACATTCCATTTACTTTGAAGATAATTTTGATGACCATTATTTGGTATACTGGGATCATCGTCTCTGTCTAGCCTTCCAGTTTCTTTTCAGCTCCACCTCTTTACAACCAAACCAGTCTTCTTCTCCTATCTTTTAGTTGAAGTAACCAGTCTTCTCCCCCTTAGGATCGGTCTTCTCCCCCTGAGCTGCCGCGCGCTTCAACAAGGGATGTTTCTCCCCCTAAGCAATGGCGAGGTCATATGGTGAGATAATTGCAATAGGTGCAGTTGGAACTGTTGTTGTAGTTGTGGGTGTGGCTGTGGTTGTGGGTTGAATAGCGTGCTCACTAATGATAACTCGACTAGATCGGCTTCTTGTGGGCCTTCTAGGTAGTAACGAGGTATCATAAGTAGAATCATCATCATCGCCGGCTTCAAATCTGTAAGACAAACAAGAACAAACCAAATACAGGTGCAAATAAAGTGAAGTATACTAGTTAGTCAAGATAGAAACCTACAATAAGGTAATATAATGACAAACTCGGTATAGTTTACTTTATTTCATGAACTTGTAGTAGGGTCGGCAATTTAATGAATCAAGTAGCTACGCGCAGTAATACTTAGGCAGTTTAATGAATCACAGGGTTGTGACCAATCAAAAATAAAGATCTCCTGAACAGAAAGAACTAAAATGTTGAAAATACTAACGAACAGAAAAATTAAAACAAATATGAAATTATTCATATTGAAATTTACATTCTTTTTGTGAGAGTCACTGAGACAAAGATCGTATTAGCCATAATGCGTAGGATACACAGTTAGGAATTGAATTATTCCATTGTTATTATGTATGTAATTTATAGTTCAAGACGATTATCGGTATTGTTGTCCACTTAAGCAGTCAACACTCAGAATTTTCAAGTACACAGTTAGTTATTGTTCATGATTAAATATGTATCTCACATTTGATATACCCTCAGAATCAAGAAAGTCTAGAATTCCATGTATTGGATGTTTTATCTTAAAGTCATCTTTAAAGTCAAGTCCTTGTATATTTTAAGCAATGTACTTGGGTACATGTTTCAGCTATAGGACAAGACTAGGGTTAAAGACAATCAAATCTAAAATCAAACCAGAGGTGACATGTCTGTACTTTCGTACAACAAAGCGACATAGTTTGACTAGAGACCTTGAAAACGGTATTCTTGTTACGCGGTCGAGGTTGCTCTATTTTTAGGATACACTGACTGAGTCTAGGTCAACATGTTTCAAGAAGTAGCAAAAGCAACAGTCAGTGAACCCCCTAGATGAATTGGTTTATATGATCCAATAACATGTAGTCAGGTATAGTCTATCTCCTAAGAATTAAGACTTAATGTCATACATCAAAATAGAGATGGCACAGAATAATCGTATTAGTTAATATGGATTAAGTACTTGAAAACCGTTATGTCGTATGCCTACCGATACATCGTATGATGAAGCTATTAGTTACGTTGATAATTAAGGTACATTGGACTGTGTATGTACTGCATCTTAAAGCCACACATATTTAATGTTCTAGGCATGGGTAATGTTTTCATCATTTCTTTGAGTGTATTTCAGTGACACTCATGTTTTTATATTTTGCATAACTTACTAAAAATAGAAACTAATCTGTTGATAGGGTTCGTAAGGGAGATACATTATTCAGGATTTATCATATCATTGAGTTGAACTAACAACTCAAAGCGTGATCTATCAAAAGCCTTAGTATACAGGTCAGCAAGATTATCAGTAGTGGGAATTTGAACTATTTAAATCATCTGTTTTTCAGCACAGTCACGAATAAAATGATGTCGAATATCTATATGTTTCGTTTTACTATGCTTAACAGGATTATTAGTTATGGAAATTGTGGATTGATTGTCTATCATCATAGGGGTATTAGTTAGATTTAAACCATAGTCGCGCAGCTGTTGTTGTATTTACAGAATCTGTGAACAACAACTACCGGCTGCGAAATACTCAACCTCGCAGGTTGAGATGGCGACTGAGGTTTGTTTCTTGCATTGCCAAGAGACAATGCGACCACCTAAAAGTTGACATCCTCCACTGGTGGATTTCCTGTTCTGATTATACCCTCCATAATCGGAGTCAGTGTAAGCCACGAAGTCGAAATTGCCTCCGGAGGGATACCAAAGACCTAACTTCGGGTTTCCCTTTAGATATCGCAATATCCTCTTCGCAGCCTTCATGTGAGATTCCTTTGGGTTAGCCTGAAATCGAGCACACAAACAAACAGCAAAATTTATGTCAGGTCGTGAAGCAGTTAAATACATGAGCGATCCGATAATCGCCCGATACTGAGTTGGATCCACGTCTTCGGAACTCTCTGTATCTGGTCCAAGGTTGTGGTTTACGGGAATTGGAGTACTGAATGACGAACAGTCTTCCATAGCAAACCGTGCAAGCATTTCATGCACGTACTTGGTTTGATGAGTGAAAAAACCCGTCTTTCTTTTGATCCACTTGTAATCCTAAGAAGAAGTTCAGCTCCCCCATAGCACTCATCTCGAACTTCCGCTTCATTACCTGCTCAAACTCTCTGCACATGTCCTCGTCGGATGACCCAAAGATGATGTCATTGACGTAGACCTGTACAAGTAAGAAATCCGCCTGTTTCCATTGAACGAATAGTGTACTGTCTATCTTGCCTCTCTTGAACCCATTGTCCAAGAGATAGGTAGACAGTGTCTCATACCAAGCCCGAGGTGCTTGATTCAATCCATACAGAGCCTTGTCCAATTTATAGACCCGGTCTGGATGGTTTGGATCCGAGAACCCTGGCGGTTGTTCGACATACACTAATTCTTATACTTTCCCATACAGGAAGGCGCTCTTGACGTCCAGTTGATAGACTTTGAACTTTTTGTACGCAGCATATGCTAGAAATAGACGAATAGCTTCCAGCCTTGCTACTGGTGCAAAAACCTCTGTATAATCTATCCCTTCCTTCTGATTAAATCCCTTGACCACCAATCTGGCCTTGTTCCTTGTGACAATCCCGCGATCATCACGTTTGCACTTAAATACCCATTTGGAGCCTATCGCAAACTCTCCCTTAGGTAGATCAACTAGCTCCCATACCTTGAGCTTTTTGAACTCTACAAGCTCCTCTTGCATTGCCTCTACCCATGAGTTGTCTTTTAGAGCCATCTGAACATTTTTCGGCTCCACTTGAGAGATAAAGCAACTATATAGACATTTATGTATTATCCCAGAGTCTTGGATCTATACATAAAGACTAGTGCTTTCAATAATACCTCTACGTGTCTTTACACTTGAACTCGGATCGCCAATGATATTCTCGATTGGATGATCTTTGTTAACCCGTGTCGAGACAGTAGTATCAACAGGTATATCAGATTCAAGGTTTGAGCCTATCTCCCCCTCAGTTGTTACATCTTCTTCGAAATGGACTTTGTCGGAACTTGTAGCTTCTGAAGTTGAAGGTTGTTCATCCGAACGCGGATCAACATCTTCTATCTGCTCTTGAAGAATTTCTTTTCCGTTACCTGTTGAAGTGTCGGAACATGAAATATTGGATCTTGGTGCTAAACCATCAGCATCATCATCCAGAATTGAATATTCCAATCCCGAAGTGCCACTATCACTTAGGATAGGAACGTTGAACGTCTTGAAGACTCCATCATAGTCATATAACCAATCAGGGCCAGTATGAACTGCGGGAGTGTGTGTTATGATTTGAATATTAAACACAATCTCAACGCGTCCAGCTGTTTTGTTGAAAACCCGTTTGTTCGGTGAACTAGCAACATAACCGAGGAAGAATCCTTCGTCAGCCTTTTCACCAAATTTCGGTTGATTTTTGGTTTTCAAAATAGTACAAGGTACCCCGAATGGTTCAAAACATGTTAGATTGGGTTTCCGACGGTGTAAAAGTTCATAACAAGTTTTGTTAAGTCTTTTAACAGTTAGAACCCGATTTAGGACATGACAGGCTGTATTCACTGCTTCCCCCCAGAAAATGACGGGAAGTTTTGAATCAGCTAGCATTGTCCTACCAGCTTCAATCAACGTTCGGTTCTTGCGTTCAGCGACTCCATTCTGCTGTGGTTCATACGGTGCACTAAACTGATGTTGTATGCCCTTACTTAAGCAATAGACATTCAACACCGTGTTCTTGAATTCTGAACCATTGTCGCTTCGTATTTTATTTACTCCTCGATTATATTGGTGTTCAACTTGGGTGAAGAAATTCATCAGCGTCTGAGCTGTTTCATCCTTTGTGCCCAAGAAGAATACCCATGAAAATCGTGAGTAATCATCTGTCACAACTAGGCAATAATGTTTTCCACCAATACTCCTAACATTCACTGGACCAAATAAATCAATGTGAAGGAGTTCAAATGGTGTGTCAATAGAGTTATGAGTTTTTGACTTGTAAGGCTTTTTGTGCTGCTTCCCTTTCTAACACGGCACACATTTATCCTCTAGCCCAAAACTCTGCAATGGTACACCCTGAACTAGATCATTGCGAACCAGGTAGTTCATTTTCCGAAAGTGTAGGTGTGCCATCCTCCGATGCCATAATTGCGACTCAATCTCCGAAGCTTTAGATAATAAGCATGTCGATGCCGTAGAAAGTTCGGCGATACTCATGTCCATCACATAAGTATCATTCTTTCTAGGTGCCCTCATGAGAATCTACTCTTCGGGTATCACAAATCCGGGTTTCAGGATCAATGCTTATGTATCTGTGAAATGAACAGAGTGTTCTTTGTCACAAATATGAGAAACACTCATGAGATTATGCTTTAGCTCCTCAACATAATTGACTTGCTCTAGCATAATTTTCCCATTAGTGACATTGCTTGATCCCGTGATTTGTCCTCCTTTTGTGCCTGCAAAGTTTACATGGCCTCCCCTTTTAGGTGCAAAATCCACCAAAAGCTGCCTTTCCCCCATCATGTGCCTGGAGCAACCGCTATCAACATACCACCAGTTCCTAGCGCGTCTTATTAGCTCCTGCACCAAAGATGAAAATCATTAGGTATTAAGGGGGACCCAAGCCACCACGGTCTTGGGTCGGCCATCCTTATCAACAAATTAGAATTCTTTTAGATATCCATCTCTCTTTTCAAGAGACTTGGATTCTCTAGAATTCTTACTAGTTGAGGAATGGGAGGAACTTCCACTAGGCGTTCGTTCCGGAGACTTTTGAAATAGTCTCTGACTTACTTGCCTTGGGTTTGATGTAGATCTAACATTAGATTGATAGTTTGAATTATGAGAATTCCTATTATTACTATTTTTGTTAGAAATACTTTTATTTGGTGTTTGAAAACGTTGTGGAGTTTTCGATCGAATGGTTTTTCCCGAATAACTTCCTTTAATAGGAGTAGTGGTCCGACGATTATCATTTATCGAAAACTTCACTGGAGTAAAACGTGGTTGAGATCTCTGAAAACTAGGAGTTCTCTGATAACCTATTCCAGTTTTACTCGATGTTTCAGCATTTTCTTTAATTTTAATTTTAATTTCATCCTGGAAAACACTTGCCATGTTCTTGTTTACGCTAGTCTTCTCAGGTGATTGATTTATCTTGGCTTGAGAAGTGCTAGCTTTAACAGGTGATTGGTCTTTCTTCACCTTTGTTAATGCTATGTCTTTACCTTTGTTTGGACATATACTTACTACATGTCCCTTTTGGTGACATAAAAAGCAAGAAAGTTGTAGGACCGAATAAGGACAGACCTTTAACAAGAAATCAATATTCAATAGCTAAAGCGCGGAAATCAATAGCTATTCAATGTACGTTATAAACCAAAACATAACACACAATCACAAATATTTTGTATTAATCAAAGCACAAATTGTGACTAACAAATACTGACCAGAGAATACCACAGGCTGCACACAAATTCGTAGGTGTTGAGCAACCACAAAACTGAAAACCTAACCAAGTATTTATAGGTAACTAATCAGTGATGTAGGCGATATTGGTGATATCGCCTATGCGATATTGTCAATATCGCTAAAGCGATATTGCCAATGTCGCCTAATACAGAATGTTACTAATTAATTACAACTCAAAACCTAGACCAAGTGACAGACATACTAATGTATCAACAAACTCCCCCGTGTCTTCAGCTTGGTCTTCAAAAATAATCAGCAGTCAAATCTTCATAGAAAGTCAAGGGTAACATCTTCCAGAGATATCTTCTTCAAATTTGCAGCTGATGAATAATGAACTCTAATAATCGGCTGCTTTGTAACTGGATCTATCTTTGGTGACAAACTAGATGGTGTCGAATTAGGGATCATATTAGAAGGACAGATTCGCAAGACAATATCAAATTTTAATTCGATTATCAGTATAGTTGTCCAAATGTAAATTTAGCACGCAAAGTTAACTAGCCAAAAAGACAATCAGTAACAAGACGATTATCGGTATTGTTTGTCCACTTAAACATGTAACATAATCAACTTCAAGCTTAGCAGTTATTGTGAGAGTGAATAGATCTCCGTGAATCCCACATAGACATACTCCTAGTATCAAGACATGCCCAAGACTTCGATTAGTTAGAGAAAGCATTTGAATTCAACATTTTTAAGAATCAAGCCAGCGGTGACAGGTCTGTACATACGTACAACAAAGCGACATAAACTTGATTCAGGTGTAAGCAAAACCAGACTTGGTCAAACCATTTGGCGACCTTGTAAGTAATCTTTGATTTTATAAGATTTGAAAGTATTTTTGACTTTTGTTTGCTTAGATGTTGAAAGTATACTGACTGAGACCAGGTCTGTACAAAAGTACAACAAAGGAAACAGACAACATAAATCCCCAAATGTTGTCATATACAAACTCAAGTTAATAGAAGCATGGCAAGCTGATACATAAGAATTAAGACACATTGTCATACATCATATGATGGTCATCACAACAGATTAAACACATATTAAGGTATTTCTTAGTTGCTTAAAGAGGAGTATGAGAATGCCTACCAATACATCGTGCAAGTAATCAGATATCTGTAAGGACAAGTATAACAAATACGAGATAAACCTACTGATACATCGAGGATAAAACTTAAGATTGACTTTTGAGGGGTGTCTCCTAATATACTATCATCTCCCTAGTTGTTTTCAGACACAATTAAACGTCTTTTTGAAAAACCAATTGTCTCAAGTCTATCAAACAGATAGGTCAGTATATCTGGTGTTTTCACCCTTTGTACGCAAGAAGTTATCTTACCACTGTTATTGCCAGCAAAAACAACATATCCCCCATTATATGGTTTAACATCAGAGAGAAGTGAGATATTGCCTGTCATGTGTCGTAAGCAGCCACTGTCAACATACCACTTGCTATTCAGCACCTTTGACTATCACAACACCAAGAAAAGATTGTTAATTTAAAATGGAGACCCAAGCCTTGACAGACTTGGGTACTCCTGAGACTTCATCAATTATTACCACATCAGTTAAAACCTTGTTTTTCAGTAAATCATTTTCTTTTACTGATGTGATAACTATAGATGACACACTATTTCCTACACCTTTCTTTTTCCAAACTTTCTGAGGAATAATTGGTTGCTTATTAACAACATCAACCTTTCGAACCATTGGTTGAGTAGGTGTAATATTATTAACTCTAGAAATTGGAACATTCCGAGATAATCCATGTTGTTTTGTCTTTTGAAAATTTCTATTTTTAGAATAACGTGGATCATTTCTTGATGCCCATTTTCTAGCAAGCACTGGACACTGATTAATGAGATGACCCTGCTTCTTACAGTAGAAACATGATCGTCTCTCTCGGAAAGTTTGATCATCACTCAATAATGGTTTTGGCGAAAGAGGTGACCTACGAGGCATGTTTTCAGGTACATTTACAGCACATGAACACTTATGTGAACATGATGGAGTAAACATATTTACAGTTGAGGTAATTTTTGAAGAAGGATTTTTAATTGAAACTTTACTATTTTGAATATTCTCCTCCAGTTTCAATTTCAAATCCTTGATTACTGGTTTCTTTTTAGAAGACATTTCACCTCTACCCTCGTTAGTAAAGATGAGATTTTCAGGTTTGAGATTATTCTTCTCAACTTTCTTTGTAACTTCGTGAGTTACATCTTCCATCTCTACCACCTCTTCAACATTTGTTGAAGGAACAAACATGATTGGTTTAAGTCGCTTGACATCAGCAGCCTTAACAAGCTTAGACTGTTTAACATCTTCAGCCTTGACAGTCTTAGGCTGATCAGGATTTTCAACAATAACAGGTTTCACTACAAGATTTGTATCCTTCTTGAGAACAGAAGGTACATAATCTTTTATTTCATCCTGCGAAAGACTGGGCTGATTCAAATTTGAGGGAGGAGGTTGGTTGTGATAACCAATGCCTGCCTTACTCTTCGTATCAGTCCGTTGATTTTGCAGAATGTCGGAAAAGACCATAGTAGATGTGGAGATGTTTGCAAGTCTTCGTTTTAAATCAACATTGTCAGATTGAGTTTCAGCAAGTTCCTTTTTAAGATGTGAAATAAGTTTTAAATAACTGTCAATCTCATCTTATTTGCTAAAAATCATTGCCTTAAACTCTTTCTTTTCGTCGATAAGAGCTTTCTGATTAATAGTAAAGACTTTTTCGTTATCTTTTAAAACTTTGTTGGCTTCAATAAGATTGGTTAGATCTGTATTCAAGAGATCATTATCTACTATGAACCTGTTGATTTTACCAGTTAGTGTGATGCAGGAATTACTATCAAAAAATTCTACTCCATTTTGAATATCCGCCATAAGAGCGACATTATCCTGATCGTCCATAGCAAAAAAATCATAGGCTTCATTATCCAACAATAAAGCAGCCTTGGCAACCTCATTCTCCTTCTTGAAAGTAGAAGGTTTGGTAAATCCAGTAGACGGTTGTCTACCTTTCTCACATTCTCTAGCAAAATGACCCAGATTTTGACACTTCTAGCATCTAATCTTGGATTTATCGAAACCCATGCTAGTTTTATCAGTGATATCTTCAAGAGACTTCTTTCCCGTTCTCTTCAAATATGTCTTCGTATTTCTGGTAAGCATAGCCATGTTCCAACGAAGATCAACTCTCTCTAGCTCATCAGGATCAATTTGAGCAAAGTCCTCATCGGTAAGATCTATGGAGCTAATCCTCTTGGATAAAAAATCATCATATGATGATAAAAATGCATTGAAGATTACTGCATGCTCTTTGTGTGATGCAGTAGAAGAGGAAGTTGATTGAGTTGGGATAGAAGAAAACGTTCCAGCAGAAGTACCACCAGAAGAATAAGTGGTTCCAGTAGATGGTCCAGTTATTAAAGCAGTGCTTCCATATCCAAAACTGCTTGTATCAGCAAGCAAAGAACTAAATCTAGTGCTTTCTTTTGAATGTCCAAAGCACAAGTTTCTAATTTGCCAACAAGCTGATCTAAGGACATAGCTAACACTTCAGGATCACTCTCCATCATTAACACTCTTGTCTCCCAACTAGGAGGTAGAGCATTTAACAGTTTCTTGTTGATCTCAACAGTGGAGAACTTGTAACCTCCCTCAGTCAGTTCGTTCACAAGACGTGAGTAACGACAGAATAAATCCTTGACTGACTCGTTTTTCTGAATGTCAAACAGATCATATTTTTTCTTCACAAACTCTAATTTAGTTTGCTTATATTCGACAGTTCCTCCACATCTTTCGGCAATTGCATTCCAAAGATCATACGCTAACTCATGTTGTTTAAACATCTTCATCGTGTCAGCCGGAAGAGACATGGTTATGGCAGAATGAGTCTTTCGTTCACATTCCCATGCCTTGCATTCCTCAGCAGTCATTGAACGAATGGGTTTCAGTGGAGGAACACCCACATGAACACCACTAGCAGCCGGTCGAACGTAGCGTTCGATTAATGGTATCTCCATTTCAGGGTCAGTAAAAGCAACAAAAGATAAAAATCTACCACGCCATTCAGAATACTTCATTCCAGGTGCAAAGAATGGAGGTTTGTTTGCACTACCAACCTCAGCATTGTGTTTTAACATAGCATTAACAGCTTGTAAAGTAGACATTTTAATATGTATTAAGTAGGATAAAACTTTGTTTTATTTTAAAATTCTGATTTAAAACAGTTATAGCGATATTGATGATATCGCTAAGATGCTGATGATTGAGCGATATTGGTGATATCGCTACCAATATCGCTAGTTAAAGCGCAAATCAAAATAAGAATAATAAATGCGATATCACAGGCAATATTGATACTAATATCGCTAAAATTAATTAGGCAATATCGCTAAGTAATATCTCTAGTAATATCGCTCAAATTAATGAGTTCAGATCAGGTAATATCGCTAAAACCCTAGAGGCGATATTATGGTAATATAGCTTCTAATATCGCTAAAATGGCTGTAAACCCTAAAAATACGAATATTAACGATTTAATCAAATTTTAAGGCTGCAAATGACGAACACAAATCCAGAAAACACAGAAAAACACTAGTTAAACAGATTTAAGACTATTAATCAATTAATCTAAATGAAAACTAGTTATTTAGCGTTTTTAACGTACTAATTATTGATTCAATAACCACTAATCCAATGGATAAACAGCTCTGATACCAATTGTAGGACCGAATAAGGACAGACCTTTAACAAGAAATCAATATTCAATAGCTAAAATGCGGAAATCAATAGCTATTCAATGTACGTTATAAACCAAAACATAACACACAATCACAAATATTTTGTATTAATCAAAGCACAAATTGTGACTAACAAATACTGACCAGAGAATACCACAGGCTGCACACAAATTCGTAGGTGTTGAGCAACCACAAAACTGAAAACCTAACCAAGTATTTATAGGTAACTAATCAGTGATGTAGGCGATATTGGTGATATTGCCTATGCGATATTGTCAATATCGCTAAAGCGATATTGCCAATGTCGCCTAATACAGAATGTTACTAATTAATTACAACTCAAAACCTAGACCAAGTGACAGACATACTGATGTATCAACAAAAGTTTCTCCGAGGCCTTTTTAGGAGCCTTGAGACACTTTTGTTTGTCCAAATTAGGTAAAGTTGGAGATGAGTCGTGTTCTGTTTGTTTACCTTGGTCATGAACATTTTCAGATGTAGGTTTCACAAACTTAATACTGTGTTTAGGTTCTTGATTTACTTCCAACACACCCTTATTTTCGAAAGAAACTTTCTTTTTAAGAGTGGTTTTAGATGTCATGGAAGTTTCAGATTTTAAGATATCAGTAGTAGAACCAGACTCGGCTCTCTTTGTTCCAAACTTTTCATAGACCGCTGATTGATTAATAGAGTCAGTTTCTTGTGACAGCTTAGGTGTATTAATGAAAGAATAATTATGATTGAATGGTGGGGGTACTTCACGGTATCCCACTCCACTATGATCATATGGCGATTTTTGAACACTTAGCATATTGTCTAGAGTGTCAATTGAGAAACGTCTCATCTCAAGTTTCTGATGAAGTTCAACAATTTTCACTTTAGCATCTGCTAATTCCTTTTCTTTTTCAGAACACTGTTTGGTTAAATCTGATACATGTTCATGAGCCAAGTCAATTATTTGACTCTGCTCATTAACTGTATCTTTTAAAAATTTTAAATCTTTTTCATCAGAATTTGATTTATTAACCAACTCAGTATTTTTATGTCTTAAGATTGAGTTTTCTTCTTTCAATAAGTTTAACTGAGCAGTCACAGAATTTGATGATTCCATTAACTTTTCAGCCTGCTCTGCAAAATTAGTACATAATACACATGCATTTACAACAGAGTCTAAATTTAAAAATACCTTATGCTTCTCAGCATCCAAGTTTGCCATGTACGCTATGAAATCCCTCGTACTCATTGTATCAGCTGATTCTAGCTTGACAATACTGGTCTCTGAAGTAGATACTTCATCCTCAGCCCTCTGCTCTTCAGCGTTCTCTGAATCATCCTTAACCTTGTTCTCAGACGTTTCCCCGTCCACTGATGCCATAAATTCCTGAGATTCTTTCACTTGAGTACTCCAATCATAAGAACCTTCTTGATTTTGAACCACCAAAGCTCTTGAGTTTGAAGTATTTCCAGAGTTTGAAGTTCCTCCAGATGTTCCTTGAAACGAGTATCCCGGTCTTCCCTGGTGCGAAGCCTGTTCTCTCATTGGTCTTTGACATTCCCGTGCAAAGTGCCCGAAACCATCACAGTTATAGCACTTGATTTTGGTCTTATCAAAACCAACTTTTCCTCCTACAAACTTCTGACCAGTGCGATTCATGAACCTTTGTGTTCTTCTTGCGATCATGGCCATTTGCCATTGTAAGTCCATCTCTTCCAAATCATCAGGGTCAATCTGATCATAGTCCTCAGTAAGCATCGCAGGATCAGTGATCTTTTCCTAAATGAAGTTTTCGTGAGATGCCACAAATGATGCAAGCATCGCAAGATGATTCTCAGCTGACTTCATGCTCATAGACATTGATTTGAACCCTTGAGTGATTCCAGATGTTGGGTTCCTATCTTTGCCTGAATCTCCAGATGAAGCAATATAACAAACACTGCCGTCAGAATTTCTGATAACATTATTTGTTTCGGACTCTCCAGTAAAGAAAGCTGTTACTCCATTACTTGTAGATGAAGTAGAATCAGACTTGGTCCCGTGATAAACACTGGGATCTTGAACCTGATCAGATCCCGTCTCTTTCTTCTTCATGTTCAAGTCATACACTCTCAGTTTCCCTACAACCTCTTTAAGCGTCAGTGTCTTGTAATCACTGCTCACTTTAATCAATAAAGAGTAGATATCCCATTTAGCAGGTAATGCTTCTAGAAGTTTATTATTCTTGACAATGTCAGTGAATTTGAGTCCTATATTGTTTATCTCAGTCATTAAGTGATAATATCTAGTGATGATATCTTCTAATGACTCGCCGTTTAGATGCTTAAAAACATAAAACTGTTTTGTAAGCAAATCTGCTCTGTTCTCCTTAATCTGTTCATTTCCTTCAAATCGCTTCTCTAAAGCTAACCAAAGCTCCTGAGAAGTATTGTATTTAGGAAATGTATGCTTGATCTCTTGAGGCAAGCACATAGTAAGAGCAGATAACGCTTTATTCTCTGCCTCATACATATGTTTATCTTCATCTTTCATGGCTGAATAAGAATACACCTTTGGTTTTCCGTTAAAGTCATAGGTAGGTGCATCATATCCTTCACTTATGCAGATCCACATCTTAACATCATTGTATTTGACAAATGATTCAAAGCGCTCTTTCCACCAAAAATAATCTTCAGCCTTTAGCAGTTTTGGTGGAGAAGTAGATTTCCCAACTTCATGGTCCATCTCTATAAGTTTGTTTAGATTCGACATCGTAATTTAAATAGTACCGAAATTCCCTCCAAAAATTTCTCGAAAATTTTCTGTGTAAAATTGAAATTTTCTCAAACCAAAGTTAGACAAAGGTAAGCCTAAATTCAACTTTAGATGAAAGAAATTTTTTTTTTTTTTTTTTTTTCGAATTCTGTAAAAGTTACTGGTAGGTTCGAAGGTCAACAAAAGTGTACGAATTTAAGTAAGTTCGAAGGTCAAACGAAGTTAGGTAAGTTCGAATGGTCAACGAACTTGAGTAAGTTCGAATGGTCTAAGTTCGTACGAACTTACAGATGTCATTAAGTTCGTAGGAGACTCTAGGTTCGTACGAATATAGTAGGTTCATACGACGAACTGTCAAAACCTTAATTCGCAAATTTTCGAATCTGGGCTATCCAAATGCGCCGTTTTCGAATCTAAACACCTAATTAGTGAACTTTAACACTTTTGAACGTGAAAATCAGAGATTTTAACGTCAAAATCATTCGTGATTGATCGTTCTTTATCGTTTCAATATCCCTAACCTTAAAACGAATTGTTTAAAGGCTCTGATACCACTTGTAGGTTCCTCGGGTCTGGATCTACGAGATATTCAAGTATAAACAAGTGCGGAATCCTTGAATATACCTAACGATAATCAACGATTATACACGAATACGTAAAGAACACTAATTAACACGTCTTTATTGAATATAACCAATCTTTACATTCAATCAAGACTAAACTCTCAATACAAACGTTTTCTCTCTCTCTCAAGACAACTGAAAATCTGTTGTCAAAACTTATGCTCAAATTCGTACGAACATGGACATATATTGAGCACAAGTTCGTATGGGCTGGGCCCTACGAACTTAGCCCATGTCCAGGCCCATACAAACTTAGGTAAGTTCGTACGAACTTAGACAAGTTCATATGTTTAAGTTCGTATGTCCTAAGTTCGTATGTATCTAAGTTCGTACCTACTTTAAGTTCGTAGGAACTTATATACCTACTTAGACAAACTTAAACATTTACAGTTACAAAATAAACAAAATGACTAATTACAAAACTAGAAGCTGTTGTCACACAAGATGTATCAACATAATGTTCATCAAAAAATAAATTCTCTTACTCAAAATGGAACTTCTATTTCAGAATATTATCATACTTTGAATTCTTTTTGGAAACAGTTTGATGCTCTTGTGCAGCTTGGTTCTTGTAGTTGTGAAGCTTCTAAAAGTATTTCTAATCATAAAAATTTGATTAAACTGATGCAATTTCTTATGGGGTTAGATGAAGTTTATGCCCCAATCAGAGGTAATATTCTTACATCTGATCATCTTCCTTCTGTTAAAACTGCTTTTTCTATTGTTTCAAGAGAAGAGTCACATAGAAATTCTGGTAATAATAATTCTAAGTCACTTGGAAACTCAACTGCTTTTGTTTCTCAGTATCAAGATAATAATAACAGGTTTAATAGGGGTCCTAATCCTAATTTTAAATGTACAAAGTGTAATAGGATAGGGCATACAGTTGACAGATGTTTTGAAGTGGTGGGATATCCACCAACTTTTAAGAAAATGTTTAATAATAATAAGTCAAATGGTTTTAATAGAAGTAAAGTGGAGTCTAATAGTAGTAATTTTGTGCCTAATTCTTGTGTTGATCAGTATGTAGTCTCTTCTGGGTCTGGTTCTTGTTTCCCTTTCACTAATGAACAGGTTATGAAGATTATTACTTTAATTGGCGATAAACCTGCTGCTGCAAATGTGCATAATAATGCAGCAGGTAGGTTTTTTTAACAATAGTGTGTTTTTTAATATAAACTTTAGTAAATTTTTTAGTTATAATTCTGTTGTTGAATCTAAGAATCCAAGTAATGCTTGGGTCATTGATTCAGGTGCAAATCAACATATGTCTTCTAATTGTAATAACATGGAAAACTTAATAGATGTTGAAGATCTTGGTTTAAAAGTGGGACATCCAAATGGAACACAGGCAAACATAACTAAAATAGGTTCAATAAGGTTATCAAATAATGTAATCTTACAAGATGTATTAGTAGTACCACAGTTTTGTATAAATCTGCTATCTGTTCATAAATTGTCAAAAGATAATAAAATGTTTGTGAGTTTTGATGAAAATAAATGTTATATTCAGGATTTGGGATCAAGGAGGATAATGGGGACTGGTAGTATGAGTGATGGTTTATACTTCTTTGATACTAATGGTAAGAAATTGTGTTATGGTAATTCTTTATTTGGTTCTGTGTCTAAAGTATTATGGCATAGCAGACTTGGTCATCCCTCAGACCAAGTTCTGCATGTTTTAAAGAACAAACTAAGTTTAAATGATGTGCATTCTGGTGATCCTTGTGAGGTCTGTCACAAGGCTAAACAGTCAAGAGAGCCATTTCCTTTGAGTGACCACAAAACTCAAAGTCTTGGTGAACTGGTTCACTTGGATGTTTGGGGTCCTTATAGGATTTCAAGTAAAGAAGGTTATAAGTCTTTCTTAACAATTGTAGATGATTATACTAGAGCTGTGTGGGTTTATTTGTTAAAAACAAAAGATGAAGTGTCTGCATATGTTGAAATATTTTGCAATCTGTTGATAAATCAATCTCAAACTACCGTTAAAATGTTTAGGAGTGATAATGGCACTGAGTTTGTAAATCAAAAATTAAGTGCATTCTTTGCTAATAAAGGGATTATTCATCAGACTTCATGTTCTTATACTCCCCAACAAAATGGAATAGTAGAAAGGAAACATAGACACCTGCTTAATGTAGCTAGGAGTCTTATGTTTCAGGGGGGAATTCCCTTATATTTGTGGAGTGAATGTGTTTTAACTGCAACTTATTTGATTAACAGGTTGCCAACTTCTGTGTTGTCAGGAAAAAGTCCTTATGAATTAGTTTATAAAAAAGAACCAAGTCTCTCTCATTTAAAAGTTTTTGGGTGTTTATGCTTTGCAAATGTTCTTAATAACTCTGATAAGTTCAGTAGTAGATCAGATATGAGTTTTCTAGTTGGTTATTCTAGTGTTAAAAAAGCTTATAAACTATATAGTATTGAAAAAAAGGCTTTGTTTTATTCTAGGGATGTGAAGTTTTATGAGGAAATCTTTCCTTTCAAATTAAAAGGGTCTGCTGCTGTTGACGTTTCTTGTGATTCTAGTTGTGAAAGTTTGAATTTAATCTCTTAAATTTCTTTGATACACCCAATAAAAATGTGTTTATGTCCAATGATGAGGAGAGACAAGATTCAAAAGGTGATGGCAGTGTAGTTAGTGCCCCTGGTAGTTCATAATTGAATACAGGTAGTGTACCTGGTAGCTCAGATTTGAATACAGGTGGTGCAGGCTGTTCTGCAACTCCTAATGATGACTTTCATTTAAATAATGAAACTCCTGAGGACACTGAAATGTTAATGCAAAGTTCTTTTGATAATTTAGAAGTTCAAAGTGTTAGAAGATCTAGTAGAAAGGTTCATTTACCAGCAAAATTGAAAGATTATGTGGTAGAGGGTAAAGTAAAGTATGGTTTGGAAAAGGTTGTAAACTATTCCAAGCTTAATAAAGAAACTTTTTGTTTTGTGTCTGTTTTAAATAAAAGTCTTGAACCTCAGTCTTATGCTGAGGCTGCAAGAGATCCTAATTGGATTGATGCAATGAATCTTGAAATGGAGGCTTTAAATAAAAATAGAACTTGGATTGTAACTGACTTACCTAAAGGAAGGAAGCCCATAGGATGTAGATGGGTTTATAGGATAAAGTATAAGTCAAATGGTGAGATTGAAAGGTTTAAAGCAAGATTAGTTGCTAAAGGGTACAATCAAAAGGAAGGTATTGATTTTGATGAAACTTTTTCACCAATTGTAAAAATGACTACTGTTAGATGTTTGATAAGTTTGGCCATTCAAAATGATTGGAATCTTTTTCAATTAGATGTTAATAATGCTTTCTTATATGGAGAATTAGAGGAAGATGTTTATATGTAGTTGCCTGAAGGGTATTTTAGTAAGTCTGAAACCAAAGTTTGTAAACTTGTAAAGTCTTTATATGGGCTTAAACAAGCTCCTAGGAAATGGAATGAGAAATTGACTTCTGCTCTTTTGGAGTTTGGTTTTGTTCAAAGCCTAAATGACTACTCTCTGTTTGTTAAATCTTGTGATGGTTTGTTAACTGTTTTGTTGGTTTATGTGGATGATATTGTGTTAACTGGTAATAGTATAGATGAAATTAATAAAGTTAAAGAGTTTATGAACTCCAAATTTGCAATAAAAGACTTGGGTAAGTTGAAATATTTTCTGGGAATTGAAGTAATTCAAAATGAGCATGGTTTGTGTCTGTCTCACAGAAAGTATAGTCTGGAGTTACTGTTTGATTTTGGTCTAACAGGAAGTAAACCTGTTTTAACTCCTTTAGAAACAAATTTGATGTTCAATAATTCTGATAATAAATCAGTAAGTGATTTGCCTTTAACCAATGTTACTGAATACCAAAGGTTGGTAGGCAAGTTAATCTATTTGACTCTCACTAGGCCTGATATATCCTATTCAGTCCAGTATTTGAGCCAATTCATGCATGCTCCTCTTGTTTCACATTTGAAAATTGCTTTGAGACTACTTAGGTACTTGAAGTTATCTCCTGGTACTGGCATAATGTTTACTAAGAGTGATAGCTTGAATTTAACAGCCTTTGTAGATGCAGACTAGGGAAAATGTTTAAATTCAAGAAGATCAGTAACTGGGTATAGTGTGTTCTTGGGGAATAATTTAATTTCCTGGAAAAGCAAAAACAGCCCACTGTATCTAGATCCTCAACAGAATCTGAATACAGAGCTATGGGTGTTGTGACCTGTGAGATTATGTGGATTATAAAAGTATTGCATGATTTGGAAATTTTAACCTTGTTGCCAGTAAAGCTGCAGTGTGATAATAAATCTGCAATTCTTTTAGCCTCAAATCTAGTTTTTCATGAAAGAACAAAACATTTTGAGTTGGATGTACATTTTATTAGAGAAAAACTTAGTAAATGTGTAATTGCTATTGAGAAAGTTGAGTCTCTAGAAAATATAGCAGATATCTTTACTAAAAGCTTGTCAACCTCTCAACATAATTTGTTTTGTAAAAGTTTAAAACTCTTTGATATGTTCCATAATTGATTTGAGGGGGGATGTTAAAAAGAAGGTTCTTTATTCAAACAATTATAGAACATAGTAAAAGCAGGTTAAATAATTATTGTGAAGTTTAAAGTGCAGGTACATTTTTTATTCTTGCTGTCCAGTCAAAGCTACATTTTAAAAGGGTAAGAAATGTAAGTACTTTTTATATTATTGCCTTGTTAAATTGTTTGTAAAGTTTAGTACAGGAAAGAGAAGACTTGAAGACTACAAGGGTTAAATATGTAATTTGTTTATTAGTTTGTTATTAGGTTTAGGATATTATTGGTGCAGCCGACTTATCTTTCTGTATATACTTTCTGTTCTCCTTTTCTTCCTTTTATTCATTATTCTGTGTGTCCACAAGTGAGAGTTTCTTTTAGTTTTTGATTAGTAAATCTGTAAAACATCACAAGATGGTGTATAGTTTAGTTTGAGTGGAGAGTTTTTATGTGGAGAGTTTTTGTTGTCTTGTTTTTGAGTAAATACCCGGTTATAGTTTGTGTGCAGTCTTATACAAAGTGTTTTTGGTAAGTTCTTGGTTGTTCGTTTGTTTCTGGTAGTGATTTTGTCAAGTTCCAACTACAGACATCGTTAATACGATCACAACCACCACCAACAGCGCCATCAGCCACCACAAAAATCTAATCAGTTATCACCCTTGTCACTATAACTAATTGATCGAAGTTTATCAATAACTACTTATGGAAGTTCAAATAAATCAAATTCTATGTTGGGAAACAAATTACATATAAATCACGGTTGACAAGTTTTAGTTGATGTTTTGCAACTTCATGTCAAATTTGTTGAAAAGAAAGCTAAAATGTTCCTGGTTTATAACTTGTCCATGTAACGAATTTAACAATAATTGAATATTCTATTTCATGATTTGACGCCTTTTTTGTGCCATTTATGACTTAACACGTGACCTTTGGTAAACAGATTTTAACATTAAAAAAAATTCTTTATTATTATCTTTCTTATTTATTATATTTATGTTTTCAATGTATATATGACGGAGTGGATTTAGTAGAGAAATAAAAGAAGAAATTATGAGCCATTAGATCAAGTAGGATAAATAGATCAATGGCTAGAATTAAGGCAGTAGCATTTTTGTAATTAAGTGAACCTTTAATGGCATTTAACAAAATAAAGGAATATATCTAGACTTAGATATGATGAATTATTATCTCCTCTACTATCTTCTTCTCCCACTTTCTTCACCACAAACCGGCGCTCGAAAAACGATTATTCGAGCACTTCGTCGTCGTTATCCCCGCCGCACACATCTGCTTGTCAATTATTATCATCGTCATCGATCTCCTACACCTTAACATATTAAAAAATATGAAGATCAAGCAACTTTAAATTGAAATATACACTAAAAAAATCAGGTTTTATTATTATATTGAAACCCTTTTTGAAGTTTACGTTAAACTTTCTTTTCCATCTCCATCTTGTCTTCTTATTGTTGCAACTTCTCATCTCAAAATATTAAAAAAAAAATACATTTTTATAACGTTGCACACAAGGTGTTTGATAAAATATCTCAATGAAACTTTATTTGTAAAATAAGAACTTTGTTGCAACCATTTCACACTTTCATACTCATATTCATCATAGTTCCAAATTTTGGTAAATTTTCATCACTAATCTTCATGCAAAACATGTGTTTATAAGAATGTACACAGTATGTTTGATAAAATGTGTCAAAAATATTTTGTTTGTAGAAGTGAACTATAATGCACTGATTTTGTAACAATAATGCACTCAACAATTATCTTAATCTTAAATAGTTGAAAACAATATATATGTGTGTTAATTTTGTATTTTTTACGTATTATTTTTTAAAATATAATGCACTAGATTTTTAACACTATGATGCACTTGTTTCTAAACTTTGATGAATCAAAAAATTAGTACGAGGTACATTTTTTATAATTACGATGCACCATAGTAAAACGATAACGGTGTTTACGTATAGCTTATAAGTTAGTGCATTTTATTTTATAAAATCAGTGCATCGAAGTTCAAAAAGTTGGTGTATCACAACTTTAAAATATAAAAAAGAGTGATAACATTTATGTACATACTTGCTGTAATTTTATTAAGGTGCACGAAGTCGATTAAAAATTCATTATCGATCAGAGTAAAAAAAATGTGTGCAAAAAGAAATCATGTGATTTTGATTCTATTTTGATGCATCACCATAATATATTTTTATTTTATTAGTGTTAAATTTTGTGACATCACAATGATAAAAATTAACGTTTAACGTTATCAATAACCAGTAATATAAATTAAAAGATTTTTTTTTTGGCGACCAAATTATGGTGGCAATTGCCGGCAACCGGTAAACCCAGTCCAACAGCTAGTTGCGGCGGCCGGTGGCAATGGGCGAAAATGGTAGTGGTGGTGGAAGGTGTGTGAGGAAGAAGATAGTAAGAATTTAATTTAAACTGATTTAATAATTACATTGAATTGATTTTACAAATTGACAATATTGCTCTTAAATGAGAAAAGTACGAAGATGACATGTATTATATTTGTATTGATTTCTCTCCTTTCTAGTTTAAAGATCTTCTACAGGAACCATGTTTGAAGAAATTCTTCAATCATGCAAATAACATAATGTTGTCATGTTCGAAAAAATACCACTGATATGACTTTCATCATTTGTTTAAAACTAAAAAAGCCTCCAAGTTAATTGTGATTCTTGATCTGTTAGCCTAAACATCCTACTATTTTAAGTTTTCAGGTATCATTGTACATAAATTTGGAAACTTATGTTCAATATGTCTTGTTCACATACCAAATCAAATTCGTTAAGATATCTAGACAGAAAAGATGCTAATGAATTATTTGAATCACCAATTTGACCCTAGAAAAGAGATTGAAACTTGTGGGAGCTTTATGAATTATAATTACTCGTGCTCACCAAAAGTGGAAGTAAAGCCCTTGCAAGATCACTCGGTATTGCAAATCATAAGATTATGATTATTATTTTTCATTTCTGCAAGAACAATGGCTGGTTATAAAGAGAAACCCGATGGTTCAACAGGTCAAACAATCATTATCATGCTAAAAAGTATCATAAGGAAAAGGAATTGCTGTTCAAGCAGTACACATAATAACTTGTAAAAAACAACACCGGTAATTATCACAAAAACATGGGTTTAGACCAAACCTTATCCCCCCATACTGCTACAAAAACAAGAATTTAGATGCTTCCTCAATCTCAATTTGAAAGTTTCCAACTTTCAACGTCTTCTGCTATGCCTTTTGCTCTTCCTCCGATTTCTGCTGTCATCAGATTCCAATTCTGATTCCGAATCAGATTCTGATTCAGACTCAGAAGTCGAACTATGTCGACTGTGTTTCCGCTTCCTCTGCTCTTTCACCTTCTTCTTCCTGTTCTTCTTACTTCTCTTTTTCCTATCTTCCCCAGAATCGGAATCTGAAGTGTAACTGGAACCGCTCTCTTCTGAAGAAAAGCCCGACCTGGATTCTGATTCTGACTCGCTATCAGATTCAAAAACTGAAGCTTCACTATCACTACCTGAATCAGATTCCGACTTAGACCTATGCTTCCTTTTATTATTTTTCCCTGTACTACTACTATGCTTCTTATCCCTCTTATTAACTTTTGCATCTTTCTCAATATCAGGGTTATCCAAATCATACGAAACCGTACCCCGTGTTCTCAATTTCGGGTTTTTCAGTTGCTGCGTCCGTGAGGGTCTGGAAATGTAAACCCGTTCATTTTTACACTCATATGTCCAGTGCCCGGGTTGGAAACACTTTTGACAATGCATGGCCGTCGACATTGAAGTCTTTTGGTCTTTCCTTTCACCAAGTCTCACTTGTTTTTCTGTACTCATTAGATACATCTGTCGTTTTGCCTCTTTCCTTTCTTGCCATCTACTGGGGCCTTCTTCCTTTTGACCATAAGCATTTACGTTTCTGGCTGCAGCTGTTGCTGCACGTTCAGCCTGAGAACGGCTAAGACCCTTAGCAGCTGACAGCGTTGCAGCCTTGATTCTTTCAGCTGCATCCTGTGCACCGCCTTTTTCTTCTTTACCAGACATGGCGTCCTATTGAGCCGAGAATAAATCAATACCAAGATAGTACTGAATTCCAGATGCTGAAACAATTAAAAAAACCTGATCGGTAAAGAATAGAGTTTGAAAATTAGGAAGAGTTGACTTGCAAACCCTTTTTGTTCATCTACTAGAAAATAATTCAAATAACTAATGCGTCAAATAAGTTCAACGATCCAGGTTTCTGAATATTTTATTATTCAGTACAGCAAACTCACACACACCCTACACTACATCTATTCAATACACTTTTGTCCAAAGTAGGACTTGAACCAACATCCAGTTCGTTAGGAGTACACAGCTAGGCCAAAGGCCCGTTGGGTTACCTTCTTTATATAACGACCTAAAAAGGTTGTCGAACTAGTGCACGGATAGTCCATTTTTGGACTATTGATGAACAATGTTTCACAAACTAGTGCATTTTAATAGTCCATTTTTGGACTATCGGTGAGCAAGGTTTAAAAAAAGAAGACTATTAAAATGGCTTTTAGACCTTAGAGATGACCGGTAGAGAATACAAGAAAGCACATGGATGATTTAAATAATTTACTCTTGTATAAAACCATAGAAACTCTTGAAGTATGTAACTGTAACATGTTATTTATTATCACAGATCCAATAGCAGCAGGGGTATTCAAAATAACTTATATCAACTGGATAATCCGACTCAGATAACAAAGTCCAGGTTCATGTTCATCATTCCATAAATTTGGATCAAAGGATTATAGACTTATCAGATTATTAGATGGAAGAATAATAATGAGTAGTTAATAGCAACAATTTGCTCTGAGAATGAAAAGAAGTAGACAATGTTTATCAAAAAAGAAAATAAAGTGGTTCTCCTTCGCTGACAAGAGAATGGGGCAATGTTGAACAAAGTTTTGTTTTGTAAGTTTGGGCGGAACAGGTTTCAACCTGACCCATATTAGCTGCCCTTACTTAAAGGTATTCTTTCTCCATCCTATCTTAACCCAAGTATAGACAGGCAACTCGACTTAATTTTGAGTTAGGGGGCCCTTATTAGCACTCCTAGTAGTCCGTCCTTATAGGATGATGAGATCCCAATGTATCATACATCATCTTCTCCATATATCAATGGATTACCCCATAAGTATATGATAGCATCGTGTCACACAACACCATCCTCAAGCATCACAGAAAATCAGAACAAAACCATAAATTTGGGCGTAAACACTATCGATCATGGTCTAGAGAGATACTAAAGATGAAGAAGATGAAAGTAAGTTGGAGAGGTAACGAGTATTTAGTCCCATAAAACGATGAATAGGTCAAGCAAGTTTGTAGTTTTTTCTATCCAAAGTCATGTTATTAAAGCAACCAAATAAGAAAAATAACAAAGCTTCAAAACACCAATCCTGATTAACGAAAGACACAGGCCATAATTGTTCTCCATAGTTATCGTTCTTGTTGATTGCTGATAAGCTAAAACAAGAAACAACCTTATGTTTGGAAGAACTAATCAGCAATTTTTACCATAACACGTTCAGCTGCCTAAAAGTTTTCGGTTATATCCAACCAGCAATTTCACAAATCAATCTAAGCATACTTCATCCATAAACAATCACCTTCCAAGTTATGGAAAATAAATAAAAAATAAACAAAAACTCCTAAAATACGCATTAGCTAAGTAAGCCATGGCATTCCTCATTAGCTAACTGATAGCAAAAGTAAATCCTAAACCCTAAAACTACTCATTCTGTCGACAAAGCCCTAAAGATAAATACGTCTATATCTATATACTTATACACAAACGTGAAATCTTAAAATGATAACAAAATTCGATTCGGCTTAATTGTAACATAAACACGTAATGACGTAAGTAGTCAAAGCGAATTCAAAAGATGTATGTGAAATAATAGGAGAGATATGCAGACCGTTGGTAATACGAGATGAAATTTGCAGAAAGGGGAAAATTAACACAATCGGGATTTGGTGTTTGTAAACCCTAATGTACTTTTAGTGTTGTTGACCGCCTGCAGGGTTTGGTCAATGAAAGTCGGGTTTTCTTGTACGGATTGGATCGGGTCGGTCTAAGGTCAATCGGATAAGCAAAGGGACTTTGTACACACCTCAACCTTTATAATTATACAAATTTGGTCCCTTGAGTGTTAAGAAGATTTTTCTTATCCAAGGAAAACTATATAAATTTTTTTAATGAAAAACCTTTTACAAAAAAAGATCTCATTATGGATGCTTTAATCCGGAATTTGGGTCTGTAAAACGTGAACCGTTTTACACTTAATGTTACTGATCAAACAAACATCATTACATAATAACTGCTTCAATCGTACTTTTTAGCGGTAAAATTTATTTATTTGTATCTAAAAAGCTTTTTGGGCTACCTAACCTTTAACGATGTTTCCACCACTGGATGTGATTGTCGTTAGTTCATTAACATAGAGAAATGAAAACAGTCATAAACGGGAAATGATCAAAAAGACAGAAAAATTTGATTATAGAGCGATTTCATAACGCTAGTTATAACCAAATACATATCATTACGTAGTCTATTGGTTACACTAATAATTTGATAAAGCTTAGTTTACCTTAATCAATATACGTTAAGAATAATAACGGTAATCACATAAGGATCAAAATGAATCTCTTATAAAGACGATTGGAAAGAAAACATAGAAGCATCACTATTAATTGTAGCCAATCTGTTTTTGGAAAGAGATGCACCCACAATTTTTCCCCTACCAATAAGGATTAGAGCATGCGGAGTGGCTTAATCTTGCCGTTGTTCACCATCAAGAATGTCGGAAGTTCGACGTTTACCACTCATGCCTGTCGTTGGCAAATTTAAGATTTAAACTTATTAGGGTCCAATTCTTTAATGATGAGAAACAAATTGAAGAAGTATTTCTTTTTATACAGAACGCGTTGTTACAAACATCACTTACACATACCACTAATACTATACAACAAAACTATCATTTGAAGAACCTCAACATCATGCTACAATCATAGACTAGACGATTTTAATATAGCAACCTAAATCGAAATAACAACCGATGTGATTTAATAATGTAAATAATGTGAACAACATATAATACAATTTATAAAATATGTTACCATACCGCGATAATAAGTTATCCTAAAATTCATCATAAACAATCACATAAGTGAATGCGATTATAGAAGTGAATTGAAAAAGAGACGAGTAATATGATTCAGTGACTCACCATATTGACAAAAATAGACTACACCAATAAAAGAGTCAGAAAGAATTTTGATTGTCCTTATTAATTATTTCGTACATCGTATCTTAAATCAGATCAGTCGGATCATATTATAGAAAGATCAATTTGTTGAAGAAAAATAAAAGTTTGGTTTGTTCTGACACATAGTTTCAATAGTTGCCCCTTATTAGTAAAACGCATATACATCTAAAGTTCTGACCCCTCAATTTATTAATTAATAGCTCGACCCCAATTTAATAGAAGAATGAACCAATCTTTTCTAGTCAATGTATTAAAACCCGATTTTATTAATTATGCTCTTGAAAATTAGTTTTTCAAACCTACAATCTTTATTTTAAAAATTAAAAGGTTAAAAGAATACTTTATAGAATACATAGAAGATATACTTTTATATAATGTAACTGTTTATTTATTAATGCGTCTTATTTAAGTTAAGTTAGTATATTATTTATTTAATTTAAATTGATTATGATAACTGAATTTGTAAATTAAAAAGGATATCGAGAAACACTGAAAGTTCACTGTTAACCAATACTACAGTTCTCAGCCCGAATGTTCTTCAGAACACTAAAAGCAAATTTGAAGCAAACGTCAACTAAGCGTCAACTACTCCTCAACTTCAATCACACCTCGACAAAGGCAAACGTCGAGCACACTTCTCGTGCTCTTACAGAGTTGCAAACAATTTCATTTTCATTTTCTATACAAGTGTGCAAGTTCTACGTGCATCGCTATGTAATGTATTTGTGCCAACTCTAACAAAAGGAATTGGGCAATTATTACCCATGGTTTTTCTCACTTGTTGAGTTGCATTTACAGGGAGCTTATCGACATCAATAGCTTCAACTAGCTTTTCCTTTTTCTTATGTACGTTTATCATTGGATTGGCTTCAAACTTTTTAGTCAATTCCAATAACACAAGACTTAAGAGGGGCCGGACAACATAACCTTAATCATAAAGAGAAGTATAGCAACATATAAACGTCACTAGCAACTACACAACTAAGATTAAACACAATCCAAATCTAGTGGTAGTCAAACTCGGAAGCAGAAGCAGTAGGCTAGGCTAGAATATCCCAGTGAGCATATTTGCAGCCGTGGAGACAGCTGCACCTGTTATGGCAAACTGCACAATTTGCTCTTGAGATGAATCATCAGATGTTAGTGCCAGAGCTGCACCTGTTACTGCTCCTGCTATCGCACTGTTCCTCTGCATCCAGTGTTGAAACATCAAACACTCGGTCGTCTTTTGATATTAATAATTAGCAATTATGGAGACTTCACTCAGAAAGTCAAAAGCTACAAGCACCATCATCTTCATCGTTTAACAAACATAAAGATTAGCCTACTCCAGGCCTTACGATTTGGTTGCACATTTTGCAACAAGTTCCAACTGTTTGACCCATCAGACTTCAACCCCTTCCCTTCAGACTAGTTTTCTTTGTTTAACCCATTATGGATAAATCACAATCCAAATCCACCCATTCATGAGAATTTTCTTTTTTAACTCATTATGGATAAAGCATAATCCAAACCCACCCATTCATAAGTATTAAGTACCATATGTTTACCAGCATACTCAAATTGCATGACCCGCCCATTATCCACCTCTGAAATAAGTAGAAGAGAAACAAGGATAACAGATTCCAAGAAGTTACCCAATCATGAACTCCTCTAGCTTCTTTCAAGCCATAGGTAAGACCAGAATACATCCCAGCAGCCAATCCTGAGACAAGATAAAGTAAACCCTGCAATTCAGTAACATCATAACGAGTTATCAACCGTCCAAAGAGTATTCGAATGTCATCTACCCCATTGTATAGATTCTTTCCCTGTGGCCTTCACCTAAAAATATCAAAGCAAAAGCAATCAATCAAAAAAACTAGTGAAGCCGACGAACACGATTGTAATTTCACTGATTGACCAAACCAAAAATAGACATGGTTAGTTGCAGGATTGAGCTACTAGTAGTAATGAGCATACCAAGCCTTCAAGAGAATTACTGCTGGTTTCCCCTGCAAATCAACAATTTCGCAAGCATTAGCAGTCCATGTCTAACGCATTACGGAAGATTTTCATCTAAATAAGTCAGAAAATATGAAAGTAAACGTACCCCTAAGACCTCGGAAATGATTGTGCTTTTTGGGACTAGCGACACTGGTCTTGTCTCCACTTGCATCTGATTGTATACATTGGATGTAAATTTCACCATTAGACACTTGATACTCATCGTCGATGTGCATCATCATATTTAATCTTTCTCAATATCTAATCCAGTAAACTATATCTTCAAGAAGTACAAGTGAAGTACTCATGTCTAGGATGTCAAAAACCTGACATCTACAAAAGACGTAAAAATAATCTAAACATAAAATAAAATAAAATGACCAGCTAATATTTTTATTTTATTATGTTTTTTTTTTCTTTTTAACAAATGAAGGTTAACAGTTACTACGCTGTCCCAAAGAACACTTGTGAAGTCTTCCACTAGAAAAATCATATAATTGAGCAGTAACGGAAAGTTAAATACACAGAATAAGCTTATAGTGTTCAAAATTGGATACATAAAATAGACTATGTAACAATGGTAGATATAATTTTATAAAACAACTACTTAGGATAGAAATCCAATTAGAACATCTTAAAATAAGAACGGTAAGAACTCTTCGTATCCGCACGTATCCCAGAAATAAGTAGATTCACATTAATACGTCTCAAATATGTGAAGAAAATAGATGCTACTTTACGTCTTTACACAATCATCTGTTACCATAATAATGTCTTTGATTTGTATATATATTTCCATAAAATCTTACACACAAGAAATTTAGGGGAACTCACTTTCGAGAGCAGTGAAATATGCCTCTCGAGAAACCGCCTGAACTGCCCCAATCTGTATCATGTTCCACAAACATACTAATTAATTAAACTCGCACATATAAATATATATATAATTAAATAGAGAGGGATGTACACCGGCGGCTGTAACGAAGCTTCCGGCGAGTCGATTAAGAAGAGGGTGACCTATATCGAATAGACCTCCCGCGGCATTGTCCAAGCTTCTAACCTCATCCATAAATGACCTAGTTTCCAAATTGTGTCCCATTTTCTTTCTTTTTCTTTCTGCAAATTTCAACTCTGTGCGTGAGTGTGTGTTTTTGGTGTATTATGTGAAAATTGAAAAACCGGCAGACTTAACGATGAAGGGTAATAGGTGTACCATTTGCATGACATACGTGTTGGTTGTCCACTTTATTTTATGTCAACTCACTTCATATACTGACTCGTGGCATATGGTTTAATTTTATAAGATAAATTGTTACTGACTGAATTTTAATCGAGGCGTATACGTGCGTCCCTTGTCATGTTGATTTATAAATTTAACGGTACATTTTTTTAGTTTTTTTAGTTTAAAATAATAAGATGAAAATGAAAAGTAAAGAAAATAATAAAAAACAATAATATAAAATAATTTATATGTATTCTCGAAAAAAAAGTAAAATAATAATAAAAAAAATAATAAAATTGCCGGCGTATTAAATCAGATTCTCGTTCTTCATTGTTAGCTTTCATTTTATGTGTTTAATAAAGTTTACACGATTAACTTCATATACACGATTAACAATTTTGTGGTATAAATATCACTTCCGGATCCTTAAGTCAATAATATGTACCTATAAACAAACTTATGCTTTTATTTTATCATCTGATTTAAATTTAAATTGACAAACATAACACTTTCTAAAAAACGTAAAAAGCAAGACTTTCTATTTTCAAGGTTTACGATACACGATGCGGCCCACATGCATAAAACAATTTTGTGGTATAAATATCACTTCCGGATCCTTAAGTTAATTGCTTTCTTTCAAGAAAGAAAAATGTTTACACCCTCTACTACGATACATTAACGCACGATTGTTTTATTTTAGAACTTAAATCTTCGATCTCATGACTGAAAGATCACTTTAATACTGCTAGATTAATAATTTTTTGGTGTCAAAATTATTGTTATTTTGTTGATACTTTCAATACAAATAAAACAGACCAAACGATTTACTACTGCTTAAATACCTAAACATATTTCAACTAAAATCTACACAATTACAAGTCGAACCAGTTCAGCTCAGATTATGTTCAATGACGGCTGAAGCTCTAAAAGTTTACATACTTAAGACTACCCCATTAATTGAGTTGACATGCAATACATTCCCAAATAAACGTTCTGATGTATATAACTTATACTCACTTTGTGTACAACATTTAATAAAAAAGTTATTACATAATTTTCATCCAGAAGTTGCTAATCGAAACCTATAAATCCATTCATCGAATTTTCCATACGACTTAAACAAATTTTATAACTCTTCTAGTGTTAAAAGGGACTTAAATGCAAATGATGTCTAGCTCAGCTGGATTGATGCATGGATTATAGTCCTTATATGGGTGAAGGTCAGGAGTTCGACTCCTGGCTGGAACGCATATGGGGAATTTTTCCTGAACGAATGTTGGGTTTGAATCCCAGCTGATACCTTGAAGCCCTTAATGGAAAATGGATGGCTAAACTAGGGGTGGTTATTCTCCTTGAAGAGGTTTCGAACTCGGGGCGTCGTGCCTTGGTGCACAAGGTGTTACGATGAAACTCCGTTGCACCAACAGCCGTTAAAAAAAAAAAAGAGGGACTTAAACAAACAAGTGAATCAAAAAACTGGAAACCTACTATAGCTCGACCGATTTTTATAAGTATGGAAACCCAATATGCAACTTAAATAAAGAACTTGTACAATATGATGAGAATGCGGAGGAAGATGATGAAGGTGAGACAAGGTGTAACCAAGTGAAACGACAGTCTCCTGTCGACGTATGACTGATTTGCGAGATTAAATTGCTAAATAGTTATTGCAAACTGATGAATAAAGGTTTATTTAGCTTTTATTTCAATTATCGTGTTAGCCTTTCTTATTAAACCTTTTATTTCAATTATCGTGTTAGCCTTTCTTATTTGATATTGGTTCAACAGTCTATTATCTGAAAAAAAAAAACACATTAATTCAAGATCAAATTGTCATTTGCAGACATAAAAACAATCTTTATGCAGACATTCAAAAGCACATCTTCTTTCACGTTATAGAAATTAGAGAGTAACCATATGAAAGTGGAAACCACGACTTACTGTTTCTAGTTTTTATTGCATGTGCTCAATATAGTGATGGTGTTTCTGATCCCATATGAGTGCATTATAGTAATACGAAATTTTATTTGTATTTACCAAAAAAAGGTTATACAAAAGAAATGGGTGATTGATTATTTAATTAAAGTTTATATAAATACATCGAATGATAATACATTATAAAGATATAAATAAATGAAATATTTCACCTTTATAAAATATAGTTTATTGTTTCGTTATGTATATTTGAGAAGTTCAACTTTACAATTTTTACTATTGTATATATATTGAACTTTACAATTTTGTATATTTGAGAAGTTACCGATTTTTTCCTCTTGAAAAAAATGTTTATTGTATATATCGAAATCAGTGGTTTCCGCCCACCCATTATATACAATATACAAAATTGTAAAATTCGATAAAGGCAATAGCAAATTTTAAAGATGGTTATACACAATAATAAAAAATATAAAATTAGAACATAACAAAACAATTACCCCTATAAAGTAAGACCTGATTTTTTGAAAAAGAAAGACCCCTCGTGCACAGTTTGTAGATGATTAGGATAAGATCAAAGGATCAAATTGCGTGACTACCAATAGTTTCGTCAAAAAATAAGTATTGAACGGAAACTTCTTTTCCAGCCTGAATATACCAACATTAATTAATAATAAAATTGAATACAATGTACTATCGCACCACTTACACACCTCAAGGACAGCCCTTAACACGAGCACAATGTTATACACTAGATAAAAAGCATCAAGACTTATTACCTGACTGGAAAGTATGGTAGCACCGCCACGACCATAACCACCGCCTTTGCAATGGTACTGTACAGTATCCTCTCCCACCATTATTGGGAATATCACTAAGAAATGTTTCACTATTATCCACCATTCTTATCTCTTTGTTCAAGAAAATTGCTTCCACCAAATGCAAGTGAAACAAAACATATTGACAAAATAAGCCAGAGTGGCACAGTTTGAACTCATGATCCGTTTATAGCCATTTCTGTAATAGCTTTTACACCATCTATATCTGCTTCTTTTTCCTCATTTAGACTAGTATCGCCTTTATCTTCATGACTCTTTTCATTGGGTTCTTCATTGATTTCTTGAGAATTAAGGGCGTTTGCGGCAGTTGTTTTCTTTGATGGTAATACGGCTTGACTTAGAGTTGAACACAATGTAGCAAACACACTTTCTTTTGACTTCGGGTTTTTCCCTCCCAATCTTTGTTTCTTTACCGATTCAGGTTCTTGTTTGGAAGCTGAAAATTTTCTTTTTAACCTGAACTCTAGAGTTCCTTCATCTTCTACAGATTTTTCAGGTTTGTTCCTTGGTGGTGGCTTGTAATCCTCATCATCATCGTCGTCTTCATAGTCAACAAGTCCACCAGGGCTAGGGCTAGAAAAAGATGACCAACAGAGAAGTCAAAAGATTTACTATTACATGGTACTGTAAAAACTAATCTAACAAGCAATCATTCATCTGACGAAAAACCAAGAGGAGGCAATGGTGACCCAAAGAAAGATACAAAACTAGAATTTGGGAAAATGAATAGGTCGTGAGAAATTTTGATCAAAGAAAAGTTAATGAAAGTTACTTCAAAATCTTGTCAGATATTGGCCAATTTGTTTGTAAAATGATAGTAAGAAGTAACAAAGAATATTAACTTAGACACTTCGTACAAGTGTTGTAGCTTTCATGTTATATCCATCATATTTGTTCCATTTTCCTTCTTATCATGATCCATGTAAATAGCATCTTTAAAGAACCGTCATTCCAATAGGATCTTCAAACCTTTTACCACAGAACAATCTATTTCATGAAACTAAAGGTGACGACATACAAAAAATTACAATAACAGGACACTGCAAGTCCAAAGAAGACTACATCTGGTAAAGTTATACATGAACGGAAATCAATTTATATTCAAATATCACACATAATTGCAAATGAAATACCGACAAGGCGACAATCAAATAAAAGAAGTTACCTTAATGATGAGAAGTTTGCAGGTGATCCATTGGACACAGCGGGCTGAGCACGTATCCTTGTTGTACGAGGCATTGCTGCAGACGTCGAATCTTCTTCATCACTGTTACGATGCCAAAATTAGCGGGTGTGGACAAATATTTGACAGCGAGAAACTATATATATACCCCTCCCCACTCAAAAGAAATGTAACTTGCACTTTTAATGGCCTATATAAATGAATGTTTCCCTTTCAGCAAAACTTGAATTCTAATTAAACCTCTTTCTCCATTCTTAATAACAAAATATTATTGGGTACCTAAATCTGATGGTAGTTGAACAAATATCTAGTAGCAAGAAACTAAATATACACCCCTCTATTGATTTCCTACATGGGATCACCTAAATAACTGTATCATTCTCCTTTCGGCAGAACTCTAAATAAAAAATACCCATTTTCTCACTATTAGTACAAGATAATAACATATCTACTATGGTTTACAAGATTCAAGTTTGTATCAAGTCTTCAAATTCAGTTGGCGTTTGACAAATAGCTGGTAGTAGGAACCTAAATACATACTGAACAGTGTTACTTCAGGATGACACTAAGGGTATTTCTAGGTTTTGATGGTATAACACTTCATCACAATTGGTCCAAATTCAGATGTTGAATTAAGTTAGGCAGTATACACTGTAAAGACAACAAACCTGTCCTCGTTGAAGTAATCCTCTTCTTCTTTCTCAAGAGCACGGTCATCTACACGTCTTCTCGCGTTCAATACATATGGGCCAGTTTGGTTGGTTGCCTGCTCCATGGCCTGTAGACCCAATTTTTAAAAACTAACATTTTTAGACATGCATGCATAGGGGTGGTAAAATAGAAGAATTGGACAGGGTAATTGATTATATAAAAACAAAATTATCATAACTACTGTGTCAAATTATTACAATGATGCTATAAAGTTTATTTAATACTAAACCAATTTGAAAGGTTTAATGCATTTGTTTATTCATTTATTATTTTGGTAATTGTGTGGTGTCCGACCTTTGTCTGACTAATTTCACTAGATCCTAGTCCACTACCACACAAACTCGAATCAAATAAAGGTATCCCTATATAGAAATGGGCGTAGCCCTCAAAAGCTATAATCATACCACGACGGTTTTGAAATTGAGATCTCCCACTCTTCAGTAGCACTCAAAGTTGTTAACCAACTTGGCTACCCCTTGGTCTGTTTGGCATGCTCCACCCATTTAACCTTTAACCTGAGATGAATCTTAATCTGTTTGAAGTGCTCAACGCCTAGACCCATTTGACATGTTTCCTATTTAGATAGCTTTTTAGCTTAACACATTAGACCCATTATCAATCTAATAACTCAAATCAACCCATTTCTATTATAATGGGTTGAAACTGCCACCTCTAAACAAGAACGGTTGACAATTCAGAATAAAGTATAGAAATACCTGCTCATATCTAACTTTAAGCGACTGAATGGAAGGTAAATCATCAAATTTAACCAGCTGGTCCCAAAATGTTTCGATTAGATACTTGAGTAGTATCTTCAAACTCTCCTGTATAAGGTTTGCCACATCATCAGAACAAATAATACCAACCATATGCCATATTATATGGTATCGACAATATAAGTACCTTACGAATATACTCGAAGAGCTCCAAAACTGCAGAATTCAATAGATTATAGCGACTTCCATTACTAACAAAAACATCTATAATTGGCTTAAATAGATTGTTCTTTGCAATATGATTCATGAGTTGCTCATCCTGCACAAAGTATCACAAAAGGTTACCTCATTCAATTGCGTGAAAGATGTTACATGAACATATTTGACCTAAAAGTCAACAAGCATTTCGATATTATATATAGTGGCCAGATCACAATAGTCTAGCTAAAACTGAAATAGGTGTATCAAATTAACTGAAAAGCACTTGTACAAGCTAAGAGAGTGAAAGGTGGATATCATCTATCATCTATAAATTATGATGAATACCACCCATGATAGAAAGTAAAGGTAGCAACTTCAACCCATTTACTAAATTTGGGTCGATAATAGGAATAATAACATAGCAAAAAGGAGGAGTCAACTGAATTGGAAGTCAGCCAAAGTCTTATTTTAGTACATAGTTACATACAACCTACTAGATTGATTTATTCACAGATTGAGATTATTATTATAAAGAATAGTTTTTTAATCATGAATAACACATGGTTATTTACACAATATTATATATGGAGAAAAGTGTGTCTGCATGTCAATCTGACCTGCCCATTCCGACCGTACTAAAAGATACTTGTTTCAACCTGAAACTATTTTTGACCTGCTACACAGCCCGCCCAGCCCGGAAATCTTGACACCTCTAATGGCAAGTAACAATGATGGAATGAAATCTCATTCACATGGTTTTAAATCAAAATGAAAATAGTAAGGCTCGGATTGTAACTTCTGTGGCAGTGTAACAATTAAGTATGCAGCAGAAAACAATCACTTACTTTAAGTGAAATTAACGTCCGAATGAAGCGAATAGCTGCAACCACAAGATATTTTTCTTTTCTACATGTCAGACTTAGAACCTTATCTATTACACCACTAAGCAAAAATTTGGACCTGAACAAAAGAAACAATGTGTGAATTACAATCCCAACTTCTGAGCCAAATCTATAATCAACAGAAAGTTAACAGTACTTTACCTCATCTTGTAAGGATGTTGCAAAACGCAAAAGCATAAAAGGTCATATATGTTCAGAAGTATTTCAGGCTTCGCACCAATTTCATTCTCAAAATTTCCGTTGGAGCTTGTGGGCTCGTGAACAGCCTGGGCAGGGTCACATGTAGGACACGATGATGCAACGACATCAAGCAATTCATCCAAATGCCTCTCATAGAAAATATCAACGATAGCATCTCTCTGCCAAAAAAGAATCGAAACAAAATCAGAAGGGCAGTTGGATGCAAACTATTATCGATGAGAAAAAGTAAAGTTCAAGTGGAAGGTAATAGCCTCTATAGAAATACAGGTGCAAACTGCTGACCCATTTACCTATAAATGATCAATTTGGGTTATGTTTGATCTGTAACGGCTCCATCCCTAACATAATTATATGTATAAAAACCTACTAAACTGCTTATTGAAAGTATTGATTTTTTTTTGTTACAGCATACTTTTTCAACATATAAAGTAAATTTATCATTTATAAAGCTAAAAAATGGATAAGATAGTGCTTTTGGGTCGGCCCAACCCAACCAAACCCATCTTGACCTGAACTCGTTACCCAACTCGCCTGACATGCCAACTTTCCACCTCTACCCTTCTATAACATGGAAAAAATATAGATGTGTAGAATGTAATAGGAACGGGAATAGATGGGACAGTTATAGCAACACATTTCTTGGGTCATGTTGTCCGGTTTTGCCACACACAAAAAAAAAAAAAGAAAAAAGAAAAGGGAATGGATGGGACATTGAGTTTACGACATTCATCCAAGAACTTTTGTGCCGGAAAGCATACATTCAATTTATAAGTTATTTTGATACAAAGGTTTACAAGTTACAGAATTTTACCAAATAACTGTTCTTATAATGCCAAGTATTAGTTACTAGAAGTCCAAATATGATGGTCAAACCGTTTAACAGTTGACAATATTCGTGAACAAAAAGTAAATTTTTATGTCGCCATTCTCAGGTTCTTTGGATACATGTTCATATAGTAATTATCGTGACCTGAAAAAAAAAAATCAGGCACTTAAAGTTATCAATAGTTGCGGGTGGTTTTACATTTATTTCGATAATCAGTTTCTTTCAGGAACTAATTATCTGATGTTCCAAATCTGGTTATGTGACAGTAAATCAGCAAAAACTAATCAGTTATTGGCACACACTCTAAACTGATCAGTTTAAAATGCACATCCTATCCACTTCTTCATGTTGTCTGCAAAAAATTGCTTGCCATGAATGAATATGACTAACCACTACAGATAGCTTGTCAATGACAAGAAATTTGATTGAACAAGCTTGAGAAAACGTAAAGAGTAGCCTAACCTGTCCTGCTGGAGAATAGGTATCCAAAAGACTACGAATTATCTCAAGAAATTGACAATGCATGTCATCCCCGAAATCTTTAAGCATACCTTTCACCTTTATCGAAAACACGAGATATTTCATTGTTCCATCATCAAAAACTCAGAAACACAATTACTGCACAGATAATGTCTTACATACCAAAAGCCCAATTAATGAGACACCTTCCTGCCGACTAACATATGATCGCAACAAGGTTGGATCCTGGCTCACAAAAAGCATCAGGATGTCTGTCCTGCATCCATCATACTTTTCAACTGTAAGTACCAAGTTACATGACAATTAAAATGAACCACATTAGTAAAATAAAGATACAAATCGTTTACCCAGTGAGAATGAGCTTCTTATCGTGAGACTTCAAAATATCAGCAATAACATCAAATATGCCTTCAGTCACAAGATCCCTAAAGTGTCAAAGCATGCAGATCTTTGTTAAGTTGACAGAATACATACATGAAGTTAAGTTGACAGAATATCAAAAAGTGTACCTGAAGAGACGAAGTTGCTGGACCATCTGCAAGCTCTTGCTTAGATTACAGAACTCTTGCAAGAAAAATACCTAAATCACAAACAAACTTAAACAGTATTATAAAATTAACTTCTATATTTTGGAAAATCAGGTACATACCGCAATTTCTAGTCATGATACAGATTGTTTAATGGATAATAAGAAAGGCAGGTGAATATTAAATTCACAACCTTAAACAAAACTTAATTATATAGCCTCTAGAGGTGGCAACATGGGCGGGTTCAGTAACAGGTAACTTTTTGTACGGGTCCAAACAGGCCAAGTCAAGTTGCATCGACCCAATCTACAGTGTCCAAAATTTTAAATACTTATACATATAATAAGTGTCTCAAGTATGATTAACATTTTTTATTTTGAGTAAAATGAATCAGGAGGCTGTAGCAATACATTTCTAGGTACATTTCAACCATTTTACTTTTTTCCGGTAATTTATCTTACACCCATATGACCCATTAGAGATATTACATAGCCTGAATCTACGCATTGACAAGTGAAATGGGTGGAATTGCCACCTCGTAAAGTTAGAATTATATCAAAGATAATAAGCATGAGGAACCTTCTTTACCAAATTCGTCTTGGATTCGGGACCCGCAGAAGGTGATTTTAACTTGCTAAACAACTCCTTTATAAAGGCATTGTCATCTTTCAAGAAAGTCACAACCTACCACAAAATACAAATATCAGACAGAGAAACATCCAAGGGTCAAGATTACACAAGTGAAATGTAATAACCTCACCATTCCATTATTCGAGTGGATTATGGAATTCAAGCTGGCAACTGTGGCCTCGTCTAATACTCTAGGTAAAACAACATCCTAAGAAATATAACAATACATTAGATTCTATAAAAGCCCGTATGGGTTAATCTATGAGATAACATTCAAGATTTTACCTTGAGGTAACTGATTCTGTATGTTTGATGTATCTTCGACAAAGCTAGGGGATCCTTAATTGGTATGGCCTGCACAAATGATATATTACAGCATATAATAATAAACGATGATAATATTAAATAATATAATAATAATAATATTAATATAATATAGAATCATATAATAGAATATGTAATTACATAATATATAACAATAATCCAGAGTAAACTGAAAGAAGCTGTTTTTGTTTCTCATCAACATTAGAGCTTTCAATAGAATTAACTACCTCCTTGAATACCACATGTTCTTTAAGAAAATTGCGATGATGGACATGAGGTACATCAGGGTCATCTAAACAAGAAAGGAAACCAGCAACCATGAGTTATATTCTAGAGGACCCATTATTGGCCATGTAACGAAAAGAAATAACACAATTGCACAGACGCAACGGTTGAAATATTTTCAAGGGAATAACAAAATGATATTACATACTATATCAGATGTATTAAAGTTAAAACAAGATAACACCATTTGCAACTTATGACCAGAAAACTGAGGGCTCAGCCAATTAAACTTGGGTGTATTTGAAACTGTAATCATCTATATTATATATACTTGTATATATAATTAATGTCTCAAAGATGATTCAAAAAATAAAAATATTTCTAATAATAATATTTACTTTGAGTAAAGTGAATCAAGGTGTTTACGTAATACATTTGTTGGTGCATTTCGACCCGTTTACTTTTTCAGGTAATTTTCATATTCCACCAACTTGACCCATCAGAGATCGAACAATACAACTTACATTCAAGACATCCAAGGATATCCATAATCAGCTCATCAGAAAATATTTTCTCAAAGATGGGTGGACTGTTCAGTAGAACTGCAAAAAAGAACTTATTAAGTCAGCACTTGGTCAAAATATGTCCGACTTGCTCTTCAATATTCATGACAAAGTATGAATTCGGGTATTAACTGATCCCTCGGACAATTTTGTATATTATGTGAAGGCCATCATAATTCTCCAAATCTTCACACACTCTGAACAAATCCATCAACTTCTGTAAAAACTTTTGCTGCACAGGTTATAGATACATTTAACTCTATTTAGTCCAACTACTCTTACAAGCAAGGATGCTAAAGATTTACAAAGTATTATCCTTTGAATTAAGAGATAATATAAGGCTGAGTAAGTAACATTAGTGGAGATACAATTCGAAAGGAAGAAGAAGAAAAAATGTGTCAAGAAAATTAAGGGGCGATATGAAGTCCTAGCAACAATGAACAATGTGACATATTTGGGACTATCTTCAGGACATGAATACCATCCAGCAGTCAATATAAACTCTATCATTTAACTATACTATTTAACTTAATCATATGTTAGAACGGAATTGGGCACATATCATGTTCATTATATCAACACTTCTGTATATATTTTGCTTCTATTAACACTATCTTGTTCTGTTTAAGCTGCCCAGGTTTCTTTTACTCATATTAACACTTTTTTATTCTTTACTTGAATTAAGCTAATAAATAGATCTTACATACATAAACGGTAATGTCACAGCATGCAATGTTTAATAAAACACAGCTTGTTGTAGAAAACTTCGGAGATTTTCTTCTGATGTTTCTTTTAAGCTAAGCATCTAAGAATGTGTTTGTTAGTCCATGTATATTACACAAGAATCTTAAAAAATACACTGGCATCACATGCCCCAAAAACCAGAACTAACTAACAGACAGCGATTTCTTTAAATCTAGAGAGATAAAATTAAGAATTGCATACATCATGTAGTATGAGTTCTGTCACACATAACTGATCGGTAATGTTACTGTCCACCACAACCTACAAGATAAAAACAACCGTCACAACAGGGTTGGGAAACATCCAGAAGATATGGTGCTTGGTGAAAAGCGTACGCATACTAATTCTGATCCATTTACTTGTAATTAACTTAATACTGTGTATGTTTCAGCAATAACAGGCAAAATCGGTGAAATAGTAATATAGCTAAAAAGAAAATAGATCGAAAGTTGCTTAAAGTGTATTTGAAAGAAAAACAACCTACTAAATCCATTGATTCAATATATTAGAGTATTATTGCAACATTATATATTTGGAATCAAATTCAACCACGGCATTTATAAATTAAAAAAATTAAAAGAAGTCTTATTGGGTCAAGACAACCCGATCCCGTATCGAAAAAAACATATATGCCTTAACCCGTTACCCAACCCACCCATTTTGCCACCAGTGAAACTGAAAGATAATTATATAAGAAACAATCCAGTGTCGAGAAAGGATTTTGCTTCCAGAAACAGTCTCCCGACAACTAACATGACCTTCAAACATCAAAACACAATAAATGTACTTGGATAACTAGTCTGGACCTTAAGTATTGAAGGTAGTGTTGACAGCTCAACTTCCGGCAACTCCCTCAACTCACTGTTAGCACCATGATAGGTCTCATCTGAACATGTAATGGAATATCAACTTGCAAGATATCATAAGGCTGCAAATATTCAAACGATCTAGTACTAGCAAAACAGTTCCTCCTACTCAAGAACAATGAAATCTAATTCATAAAGTTTTGAAAGTGTAGATCCATCATAGACATTTTAGCACATACTTATCAATCTTACAGGATTTGAAGATTTCAACAATTCATACATAAACAAATACCACATACGGAAGAAGAGAAATTTAATCCTTAAATCTTCATACATTGGCTGACAAGCACACACATGTTTACTATGACTTCAGGTCAAATGGTTAATCCAGTCAAGGCCTCAAGGGTAAGTTAACCTAGCAGAGATGCACTAAAGTAGGTACCCAAGGTCACCACAACTTCATCAACGAACTATTTACCAAGTAGGTAAGCCCTCTCATAAAATAATTATAAGCCTGTATAAGCTGGACTTATGGTTACAGACACTTTTTCTACTTTAAGTGAAGGTAGGGTACCTTCATACCAACCCGAGATGAAGGGTAAGTTAACCTAGCAGAGATGCACTAAAGTATGTACCCAAGGTCACCACAGCTTCATCAACGAACTATTTACAAAGTAGGTGAAGCCCTCTCATAAATTATAAGCCTGTATAAGCTGGACTTATGGTTACAGACAGTCACACTTTTTCTACTTTAATAACAGGTAGGGTACCTTGATACCAACCCGAGATGACTCGTTCCCAATATAAATGGCCTGATACTTGCCACCTCTATAATGGACAAGACAGTAATACATTCATTGTTATGTTGAATAGTATGTCGCTTAATTCTGAAAGTAAACATCAAGGAGCCGATCACAAAAAATGAAGAAATTGGGTCCTAGCAACCTATTAAACGAAAATGACGGCTCAACGTGTTTTATCATGTAATCATTAATTCGATGAATTTATAAACTGAACCATCAGGTAGCGATGTGGTACTGCTATATATTACTGTTAGTAAGGCATCGTAATGGTAATTCGAGATTCAGATAAAAACAAAATCAATAGATTGAGCTGTTCCCTGAATGGGTACAGAACAAAGTAATATTAAATACCAATTTTGATTCATTATGTTTAAATCGCAACCACTTACTGCTGAGGGTATTAAAATGTAGATTCCGCTGCACATTGCAAATATGATCCCTGGATAATATAATTTAATATCAATGCAGAGAGAAGCGTTAAATCATAAGTATACAGAAACTACAACAAATGGTAGTTACTTAGTTACTGTTTACCATATATACGAGCAGCCCATGGTCTCTTGAAAGCTAAGAGCTAGGTCACTTGAATACTCCGAATCCCTCCATGAGATTATTGTATCTAATATAGCAAAAAGAAAAGCACAAAGATGAATAGTCGGAATGCTTAGATAATAAGCACAAGCATATCACAATTCCAGTTTTGTGCACACCAGTACAGGTGTGCAAAAGTCAGTCCGAATGACAAACCGAGACAGCATTCGACCAATCCAAACCAGCTACATTTAATTCAGTTCTCGGCTATCAAGTTCTTACAATAATTGTTTTCTAGTTAGCTTCTCAGTCGTAGAGTTTATCAAAAAACTAGTTTTCAGTTTGATTCTATCTGGTCAGCAACAAAAACAGGACGTACAACTTCAGTTTATTTTTTTTTATTTTCATATAAGTGTGCCCAAGTATATATTTTCATATTACAGGTTCTAATCGGAATAGGCCGGTCGCACACCGGTTTAAGATTGGTCTGCTTTCTGGTTCTATTAATTTCGTATGTTCCGGTTCGGGTTCATATACGGGCTGATGAACACCCCTAACCAGTATCAAGCAGAAAAAAGTTAGGATAGAGTGTTTTTCCAAAACTAGAAGTACCTTCTTGCTTTCTATATATATCATCTGAGCTAATGCGGTGCACAAGCAATGTTTCATTGTCTTCTTCATCAATGACAAACAAGCCCAAATCTTCAGATCTCTGATGCATACATATTAGTTTAAAAAGTGAGTTTCAGAGAGTTACTTAAAGCGGGAAAGTTTCAGTCTTCAGAATACTACTGTGCTAACATTTTCACTACTGAATTATGACGAACCTCCAAATAGTCAATGGTGACATGACCAGTTCCTTGATCATCCCATTTTCCATCATCATTGAGTCGGTATACCTTGACACGCTATATAAAAAAGGTTACAGGAATTTCATTGTTCAGTAAATCAGAGATTAATACCAGTGAGCAAAGAACACATATATACAGAGACATACAAAATTAATGGCAAAAATACTTGTACAACAAACCTGTACAATAGGCAATGACACTATTTTTAATTTATGGACACACACAAAAAGACAAAGTGGGCAAGAAGCCTTAAAGAAGAAGTGAGCCAAGCTCAAAAACTGTTGCAAAAGAAGGCACAAAAGCTTCAGGAAGTTAACCAATAAGCTTGACTTGTGCATATTAACATTGATTAGTAAAATAGGCAATGACACTATTTTCCATATCCAAAAAAAGCAATGGAAGTATATAAATGATTAATATAAGTAGCAATATTATCTTCATAATGAAGCAACCCCACAAATAGGGACTAAAGAAGCCAAGTATTATACTTAGATTAATTATTCATCTAGGGTAGATCTAAGCATCCTCGAAGATAACCTACAATCCGAAAGCAACTCACTTTGGAGACACTGGAACCTCTCAAAATTAGGTAATCTTGGAGAGCCTCTTGAAAGCAGACGAATTTTGAATTTCTTTTCTGAATCAACAGAATTATGTCGGCCTCTAACAAATCGGTATCATATCATCTCATTTTAGAATAACAGCAGGAAAGAAAGTAGGTTCATTTACATTATTATATCAGGAAAAGCGCAATCGACCATTTTGAAGAGTTTCTTCAAAATGGACAAGAAGTTTGATTGACGAAGAAAAATTGATGCAAAAAATCAACTATGCCGGAGGTCGGGAAGGACAATGATGATATGTATGAAGCTAACGCAAAAGCACAAAAAACGTGAAAGATAATCATGATCAGAAACACAAAAAAGGACAATGAGACGATGAATACTAACGAAGGGGCATAAACTTATGCACATAAACACATATTGATATGCATATAATATTATTTTTCTCTACTGCATGTTGTCTGCAAACCTCTAGCCACTGAAATAGAATTTCAGTCTATTCAGTGCTTCCAAAAATGGGACAAAGTACTTTACCGATGAACAACTTCTATGAAAGAAGTAACTAAATTATATAAATTAAAACTGAAATCCATATAACCTAGGTTAGGGCTTGTTCACTTAGAGCTTATTGGACTTTGACTTGAGGGATTATACGCTCAACCATGTTAGGTGTTTACTTAGAGCTTAATAATTGAGCCCAACTTACCCAATGTCTTATTGGGTCATAAGAGGTGGCTCAAGGGTAAAGCTAGTAAAGCCACTGCTTTAGGCCCCCAAATTCTTAAGGCCCCAAAAGTTTTATGACACGTGCAGATGTGCTATATATAAGATAATAACCAAAGTCTAATTTTTTAACATGTAAGGGCATTGAAGAATTTAAGTTGCAAGTAGTAAGCCTCTGTTAAGTGAAAAAAACAATCAACTAAACATTATTTATATCTTTAGTTCCAAGTGGTTTCACCAAAAAAATTTGATGATCCATTGCTCATGTCTTTCAGTCCATATATTTCATCAGCTATCATCTTTGATGTACATGTTATATCCCTTTTTTATGTCTTTAGTTATAAGAGTTATATTCTTCAACTGCTTTTTGTGTTTATCATCATGTATTACATTGCTATCACATTGCTCAATAATCGTCCTAAAAATAGCTCATGATTTTAAATTAATCTAATATTTTAGTTTTCATTATGGTTGTTAATATCTCATACAATTCATCCACTATATCATAGGAATATCTATGATATAAACATAATTAAAATTATAACAATTAAATGCTATATGGAGAAAAACGTGAAAATGTTGCATATACCTTTATATGCTAAATCAAAAAGAAAATGTGTCGATTTCCATGACACTTGTTTTAGCTGAATCACTAAGAAACTATTAAATATAGGCAATATCAACAGGAAGATTAAATAGATTGACGAAAATTTTGACTGAAAAATAAATATTATACCAAGTCAATTATAGAAATTTTGCATAAAAAGGCTAAAAATAGTTTTTATATCAAAAAGAAAGGCCTCATTTTTGTAATTCCCTTTAGGCCTCATCAGAGCTTGAGCCGCTCCTTGGTCATTCCAAAAACCCTTGTACTCCCCATATAGCCATTCTTTCTCCATCGGTACCCTTAGCCTCCCTCTTCTTCTTCACTATTCGTGAAAAAAAATGAAATTATACACAACCTACTTGAAGCCAACACCACTACCTGCTGCTACTACTTCGGCAACCAAATCGACGATCTAGAAGGCCGCCGTTCCTGCCCCTCTAGCGTCACATATGTGTTAGATTTACCCCAGCAAGATGCAGCACATGTAAATGTATGTATATTGTCTTATCCTTATGAACACATGTGCTTCAAAATGGATAGAGTTTCAGATCTGAACTACGGAACCAAAGAGTTAAACGGAACCCAATAGGGAACTATGGATTTGGTTTTTGAGCTCAATTATGCTCATATAATTCAGATAAGGTTTTAGATTATATTATTGATTTTTTTTGGTTATATAATAAGGATAATAATGTACATACAATGCTTTTGGAACTATTTTCTGCAACCATATTTGTCCGATTCAATTTGAGATCAAGATCCACTTGGGTGTATTGGGTTAATATTTATTATTATTTGTTATAATTCTTCATATTTTGTGTTAAATAGTAAATTAGTAATATCTCAAGTTTTATTGATTTTATGTTAATTTTCAGATTTCATATTATATGTGTATATGAATTTACTTTCAGATATTATCTAAAAATTATTCATTCAATACAAATTAACAAACAACATGTATTCACATTAGGGGTAAACTTGTCATTTTATATCATTCATACGTTTGTTCAGCAACTAAAGTAAACATCATTTTATCATTCTCGCCTTACTGTATATAGCCAACTATATCCATTCAACCTTTTATACCCATACAGGACTAATTGAAAATAAAAGTAAACAGGCCCTTAGTTTCCATCTCAAGTAGAAGAAAGACTTCCGAACACCTAACCATAATAAGAACGTAATATTAAGCAAAAGTTGGGAGAGGCAGAGCTGACATGGGTCCAGTTACCATATGCAAGCAAACTAATTAGGAACAAGGCAGATAGAGCAATGTTCCGGTCACAAATAGACCATTCACAAACACTTAATGAATTTAGGAGTCTGCCATATCGCACAATTGGTAAAGAGCAAATTTAAAGATATAATGAGATATTAGTGATTAGCACTTTCCTAAAGAAGGTATCCCCAAAATGTGTTTCAAGTTGACACTTGATTATGTTTCATGTTGAACCAGCAACCAATGCAGTAAAAAGCCTCCCATTATTATCCAACTGTGAGTATCTTAAAATAAAAATAAGAAATATACAGAACCTAACATTAAAATATTGCACAACATCATCTAAAAACATAAGTTTGGGTCGCCTAATTGTAAACTGTACAAAATGAGCTCCTCAATAGAATTTACAGAAGTTTGGATCGACTAATTGTAAACTTTAAATAACTGCTAGAATCAAACACAACTACAAATTTCATTTTCCATTCAACTAAGTACATTCATATCTTCACTAAGTTGTACTTTTGCACTATAACCTAGTTGCTTGAAGTCTTGAACTACCAAAGGTTACTTTTTGCATCCTAATAACCGCAGTTTATCACTTGTGTATGCTACTAACCATCACAACAAAACCTACCAGAACAAATAGGTTATCCTCAAGGCTCAAACAGCAACGATTACAGTACATGTTTACTCTTTTTACACATACATCATCTAATGATAACTTTAACATTGAAACCAAAACTAATAGCTAACCTGAACTTAGAAAAGCTATCAATTCCATTGAAGGAAAATAGAAATAAAAACCTAAAGTCTTAAAAAAAAGCAACAGACTAAACGGTATAGCCCTATGTATACATATAATACTAAACTAGGTCTTAAAAATGCTTGCAAAAATTTAAACATGAAATAAAAATAATTAATATATAAATTCAAGTAACAAGGAGCTGAATTACGTTAAGACGAGTAATTTATATGCACACATATATAGTATATGTACGTATATGCATATATAAAGCAAATGTGGTGCTGACCTGCATAGAATTACTGTTAGAAGTAGTTGTTTTCTCAGGCGCCCCCATCGGAAGTACCTCCGGTAATTTATGGAAATCAGAACAAGCAAGGGTTTGAAGATGATTTTTTTTAGTAAGATAGGGTAAAATTAGGGTTTTCTTTTTTTTTATTGAAAAATAATCAACAAAATGAGATAATGGAATGGAATTGAATGGAAGAAAACAGAGGTGGAAGAAATTGAATTACGCGGATGATAAATAACCTAAACGCCATTGACGTAGCAGTGGAAGCCCTCTCTCTTTCTCTCTTCTTTCGAGGTTTTGTTTTCTTTTTCTTTTTCTTTTCCTTCTTTTCTTTTTTCTTTTTTTTCTGTTTGGCGTCCGTTGGAAGAAGAGGGAGCTGCCGTGCCAAGTCCCAAATCTGCTACGTACAAAAATAAATAGAAAAGGAAATAAAATTAAACAATGATCATTTGCTACACAGCCTACACCGAATAATCTAATTCATATAACCTTTTTAGAAACACATTTTTCGCACATGTTAGACACATTTATTATTACTAGTGAAGTATCCGTACGGTGCAATGAAAATTTTATAAATTTATAAAATGACATGATAAATCGTTGCAAGCTCATATTAATTATTCTTTATATGTATAGGATAGCATAAATATATTACAAATAATCTTTTTTAGTTTACGCTAATAAAAAGTGTGTTGTAGTTGACGCAAAGTATATAGTTGATATTTATAGGGTAGCATACGTATGTAACTAATAATTTACTTTCAGTTTACGATCGTAATAAATACAAACATAAATTAAGAGTTGTGTTGGTTTACTAAGTTTGTATTAACTTAACTACTAACAACGAATGCAATTGTAGAAGGGAAGGTTAAATACAATTCTTCTCAAGTTTAAAGTTTTGTTTGATTAAATCAAATAATAACTTTACAATTGTTCGTGTAAATGTTTTCAATATTTCGTTCGTGTATCCGTACGCGGTTTCTTAATAACGTAATGATTTGTATAAAAGATTACACAATATAATCATAAGTACGAAGCAAGAAGTTTATAAAATACATAAAAGACAAATATTCAACTTTTTGAAAACGGGTTACACTTATGATGGAACACAAAATTCCAGTCTCATTTTTTATTTTTTTTAGTTTTAGTCTTTATAGGAATATATGGGTTCATGTCATCTTCATATTTGACTTCATTCTTGCCGGAAGATATTCTATATTGACAAGAAAGGTAAATGGATATTGATAAAGGGTGATATCAAACTTGACAAGTTTATTGGTTTCCTATTATGTGACATTTGCCAAAACAAAGAGACTTGCATTGTTTTTTTTTTACTTTATGACAAGGAAAAAGATTGCGAGATTGTTGAGAGCAGATTATGTAGCCATACTATCCATCCACTTTTTTAAGGTAATGTATCCGACATTGCCATTTATGTATCTGTATATTCATTTGGCTTGTGTGTTCAACTATCAGTGATCAGGTATGCATCGATCTCCCATATATTTTTCATTGTATCTTACTACGTGTACTATTTGTTGGTCGCAACTGTCTTGACATATTTCGCTTAGTTTTCTTCTTACTGTATTGTGGTCTGGCCAGGCACAGTGTTGGTTGGTCATGCTTTTGATATTTTATATAGGTTCTGTTTAGTGGAAGTTCATGTTGAGATGTTAGTGCTCATGTGGCACCATTTGTGTTTGATGTTATGCACAACTCGGTGAAGGATCCTTTAGGTTTATGTGGCCTTTATATATCATTGTTTTTCTTTTGTTGATATTGACTAATTAATAATTAATAATATGGCCACTAGAAATTAATTAAATTTGTATACATTGATTTAAAAGTAGATTCTCAAATATAGTTTCGGAAACAATTCAAATTTGAACGTTTAACTCATAACTTAAGCTGGGTTGGATGACGTTATGTTAACTCAATATATTAATCTACCAAACAATATTTTGTTTGGGCCACCGCCAAAATATTATACTAGTTATTTAATTGATCGAGTTCACAAAAAACAAGTAACTGCACAATTTTCTTTTTATTATTACAAAATAAAATAAAATAAGAATATAATCAAACGAGTTCCAATGAAATTGGTTTAACAAAAGTAATAGTATTGGGGAAAAAAAAATATAAAAATATCATACGGTAGAAGAATTTAAAAAAAAAAAAAAAAACAAACAAATACTGTGAATCCAAATAATTGGAGACAAATCAGCATATGATATGATATCCCCACTCATTCATTCATTCACTCTATCCAATTACTATAACGGTCTCCCTCACCCATATAATCCACTTTCTTTCCAGACTTCCATCACATTCCATTCCACTCCATTCCATTTCACAAATGCATTCCTTAATCTCCACATCACCAATTTCTCCCCCAAATCATCGAATCACAGTCCATCCGTCTTCTCGGTTACCGTTGAGTCTCCACTTTTGCGGTTTCAGGCAAGAGGTTACACAGTTATCTAACCTCAAATATAGACTTGTCAGTTGTAATACATCAAATAAGAAAAACAGGATTTATGTATCAGCAGCTGCAGCTTCTACGAATAGCAACGGAAGTCCTTCGAACACGTTTGATTATGATCTGGTGATAATTGGAGCAGGTGTTGGTGGCCATGGTGCTGCATTGCATGCTGTTGAAAAGGTTGTAACAAAAAATAATTGTAACTGCAGTAATTATTATGAATTTATAAATAAACTACATGTAATTATCAGTGGGGATATGGTATAATGTAATTGCAGTAATTATTATCATTCATAAACTTTTTGTCCCTCTTGTTATGCTGTGCCATTATTTTTACTTCTAATTATTATTGCATATTTCATATGGTATGATGTTTTTTTGTTATTTTACTGATTAAGGAATGTAAATCTAGTTAGATAACTGTAGAAATTGTTATAAGCTTGTAAATGTATTATCACTGGTAAAATATTGTGCCTTTTATTTTTAATCGAGCAAAGTACATGACATGACAGGGTCTAAAAACAGCTATTATTGAAGGTGATGTGATTGGCGGAACGTGTGTAAACAGAGGTTGTGTTCCTTCTAAAGCTCTTCTTGCAGTTAGTGGTCGCATGAGGGGACTTCAAAATGAGCATCACATGAAAGCTTTAGGCATACAAGTGATATAACTTCCTCACTGAACAAATTTTTATTATTTATTTAATATTTTAAGTGAAGTACTTATGAGAGCCCATTTGAACTTATGTTTTGGCACTTTTTAAGTTTAATAGGTTTCAGGAGCTGGTTATAACAGACAGGCGGTAGCTGATCATGCAAGTAACCTTGCTACAAAAATTCGCAACAATTTGACCAATTCATTGATGGCACTTGGTGTGGACATATTGACCGGTTTTGGTTCAATACTGGTAAGCCATTCCTGTTTTTGGATTCATCTGATGCCTATCGAGCAACGGTCGTTTCTAATTAGTCATACATACTTTAGTTCTGATGTTATTACCCAATGCTCCTCTGAATACAATTTTGTTAAAGAGATCTTATGTATCAGGGTCCTCAAAAGGTGAAATATGGACTGGATAACGTGATAACTGCAAAGGATATAATAATTGCTACTGGATCAGTCCCTTTCGTCCCTAAAGGCATTGAAGTTGATGGTATATGAATATTTATGATGCAATTATCTATTACAAACTTGTATCGGTCTTCCAGTAATCTGCATCATCTATTACATGAATTTGCATCCAGCCTTCTTCATGGCCTTAATATTTGTAACTGCAATTAACTATCTGTAGGGAAGACTGTTGTTACCAGTGATCATGCTCTAAAATTGGAGGTCATTCCTGATTGGATAGCCATTGTAGGAAGTGGGTATATTGGCCTCGAGTTCAGTGATGTGTACACAGCACTGGGTAGTGAGGTGGGGCTTCCTGTCTGCTAGCTTCAGTCTGTTATAATATCTACAAAACTAAATGTAAATCTTTCATCTGTTTCTTAGAAAGATCAGTTATTTTAATATATATCCTAGTATGATAAGACTTGAAATTTAAGGAGGCATAATACGGAGTATTTGGATATCCTTTCATAGGTTAGCTTTTTAGTAAATGTTTATCATGTCTGGCTGTCAATGTATCAATTTTCCCTGATATATTAGAAGTTGGGAACACAAAGTTTTCCTTTAGTCACCAAATTAATGATGAATGCATGGACAGGTCACATTTATTGAAGCTCTTGATCAACTTATGCCTGGATTTGATCCTGAGATTAGCAAGTTAGCTCAAAGAGTTCTTATAAATCCAAGAAAAATCGACTATCATACTGGAGTATTTGCTAACAAGGTAAATAGTTGTTTATTTATATAGCTCTCTTAAGTTTGAAATTAGAAGAAGGTAAAGTCGCACTGATTTTGTCTCACTATTTCAACAGATCACCCCAGCAAAGGATGGGAAACCAGTTATGATTGAACTCATTGATGCCAAGACAAAAGAACTAAAAGAGACACTAGAGGTAATGCGATTAGTATTGAAAAATATGGCTTTTTAAGAAACATGCACAATACTCCTGTTTAGTCTCAATTTTAATTTTCTAATATATAGAAAGACTTGAAGAACAATATGACCCTTACCATTGATGGCTATTCTATATTTCTGTGAATTGACAAACTAAGCAAGACAGTCAACGGTTACATGTATTTTGGTTATTGAGTAAGAGTTAACATAGCTGAACTCACATGCTATGTTTGTAGCTTGGGTTTGTAGACTCAAAAGGATTTAAACACTATACTGTTAAGATAGTAATCTATTATTTATTTATCTATTTATTCTTTCAATAAGCGAGTTAGGATGTTTTAAGCATTTGAAAACACTTTGGGAGACTTTTGACATGCTCAACACATTTGACAAATTCCCGTTCAAGATTAGTTCTATAATTTTACCCATTGGCAACGAAATGCAACCCAAAAAGACCGTTCTTTGGCAAATGGATTTAAATTGCCACCTGTACCACTTGTATTCTTATCATGGTCCTTTGAGAGAGCAAAAGAAAAAATAAGATCACCACTACTATAGCTGCTTTATGGTCATGTACTTGTACTAAAATAGGCAAATACTCACTTGTCATGTGTTTTTGTGCTATTTCTGTAGGTAGATGCAGCACTAATTGCCACTGGAAGAGCTCCATTTACAAAAGGTCTTGGGTTGGAAAATGTATGTCAATAAATATTGAATTAGTAACAATGAAAGTAATATATCATTGGATGTATGATTCTACTTATATAATGGATTCAGATCAATGTCGAGACTCAACGAGGTTTTGTTCCTGTTGATGAGCGTATGCGCGTAATTGATGCAAAGGGAAAAACGGTTTGTTGCAAGTGCCATTATGAGTTTATATGCAAAAGTTATCTGGTCGATTAGTGTCTAATGGTAAATTTATTATCATTTATTAGGTTCCTCACTTATATTGCATTGGTGATGCAAATGGAAAATTGATGCTTGCTCATGCTGCTAGTGCACAAGGAATTTCTGGTAAGTGATAGTGCACCTGGAGGTGGCAATTTTGACCAACTTACCTTTTAATGAGTCAAAGGTGGGTTTTGTTTGGCTTGAATGGGTCAAACTGATAGAACAGCTCAAAAGGTATAAACTAAAAAGGAAACTGTTCAAATGGGTTGTAAATCACCCAAAATGTATAAAACCTCCTAAATTGCTTAATTAATAAGATTAGATTATATGTTGTAACAAACCACTTTTGTAATCAGCTTTAGCACATTAATCATTCTAAAATCTATAAATTGGGTAAAATTGTGTTTGTGGGTTTGCCAGACCTGAACCGACCCATTTTGAACTACACTAGATAAATATCGATTTTCTCCGTTACCCAACCCGCCTGACCAGCCCATTTTGCCATCTCCACATAGTACCATGCCTATTTTGTTGTTTGCATTCAGTATACCAACTCATTTAAATATGGGTTGTTTGAAATAGTTGTGGAACAAGTCAGCGGAAAAGATCATGTTCTCAACCATTTAAGTGTCCCGGCAGCTTGCTTCACCCATCCTGAAATCAGTATGGTGGGATTGACCGAGGTAAAGTTTTAATCTTAATTGTCCACTTACAAAATAATGACTTCATTACATAAATTTTCATATTAAAGCTATGAACCTATGTGAGCATGTATTAATAGTTATTAGTTAGTAGAGTTTTGAGTTAATATTACCTATTTTCCTGTTATAAGTGTTGCACAAAATTGATGATGTTGATCCAGGCCCAAAAGATTTCTTATTTTATAATTTAGTAATGCGTATGTAAGACAACTGTTTTTGCAGCCTCAAGCTAAGGAGAAAGCTAAAAAAGAAAAATTCAAGATAAGTGTTGCAAAGACAAGTTTCAAGGCCAATACAAAAGCATTGGCGGAAAATGAAGGAGAGGGTGTTGCCAAGGTCTTCTTCACAGCTTTGTTGTTTGTTAATAAGTACAACATGGATATCATATGTGGTTATCCAAAGAATGGACAAATGATCACACACACTTAGAGATTAGAGGTGGAAATGCCAACCCATTTACTTAAGAACGGGTTGCTTCATGTTTGAAATTTAATGGATCAAACGGGTAAAAAGATATCTTAGAATGGTCAATTGGGTCAAATGGGTCAGAAGTTTCTAAAAAGTTTAGATTACTAGTTAAACATATGATGTTTGCAACCGTATCTGACACACTAACTATTTATGAAAAAAGAATCTCAAATTTGTGGACTAAAAGTGTTTTTGGTCAACCTGGTTGAGCTGACGGGTACAAAAATACCGATTTTGACTCGAACCATCTTGATCTGCTACTCAGCGCGCCTATTTTGCCACCTCTAGAGATTTATCTTGTTCACATTAATAGGGATACATCCACACCTCCACGGGCAGTGACGGACGAGTATTCACTATGTGAAAAACCATCTATGAAAATAGAGAAGTCGTAAGGGAAAATTGATGTCTCACATAGATAACTTTCATTTGTAACCAAATGAGGAATCCTCAAATTTCATATTCTAAAAACACTGGTTTTGACAGGAGCTTTACTTGTGAACTGATAGATTTTGCTTTTGTATCCTGCAGTTGATATATAGGCCCGATACTGGGGAGATTCTTGGCGTGCACATCTTGGGGCTACATGCTGCTGATCTTATCCATGAAGCATCAAATGCCATGGCATTAGGAACTCGTGTACAGGTTCACTTTTTGACTTCATTTACTTGGGATATTACTTATCATTCGTAATGAATAGAGTCACCATTCTGTTTATATGAATTTAAGGTTATGAAATGAATGGGTTGGTTAATGGGTCCAGACTGGGAACCTATATTACAGGTCAGGTTGGGTTGACCAGAAGCTATTTTTATTCAGTTTTTTAATATATATATATATATATATATATCTATAGGGTGGGGATCAAGAGGGAAGTAAAAAAAGAAGGAAGTAGGGAAGCAAATACCCATTTACCATCAAAACATGATTTTCAAGCAAGGTTCATCAAATTAAAGCTTGAAATATAAATGAATAGATTATATACATCATTTAATCAAACAATGCTCTTATAATTTTACGTTTTAAACAAAAAACTCTCAAAATCGACATTTATCATTCATTTGTGATGAATGTTAGTCAAAATTTCAAGTTAAATTCTTAAAACATTAATTTATGATGCATATTAACTTATATATGTTATTATACATTGATTATATCATCTATAGGTGAATGTTATCAATAAAAATTCATCAAGAAATGATGTTAAGTAACATTCATGGATGTATAATAATAAAATATGAGTTAATATTCATCTGGAATGAATGTTATAAATGATGAAATAAAGGGCTGAGATTTGCTTCCCTCCTTCTTCAGAATTTGAAGTTTCCCTATGGATCCTTCCCCTATATATATATAATATAATATATATATATATATATAATATGAATATTTAATGCATTCAATATAGTGTAAAAAACTATATTATCACAATAACCATCCAATTTCAATTCAAATTTTCTAGTAATGCGAGTTAGGAGGTTGTATTCATTAGTCAATACACCTGGGGCAACTTTTGACTTGTTTGGCTCGTTTCCTTTTTTGCTAAATTATTTTACCAATATGACCCATTACGAATAAAGCATAACCCAAATCAAATTCATCCACTCATAAGTAAATTGGTCTAGAATGCAACCTCTGATATAAGTTGACAAATAATTAAATTAACCTAATGCGTGACCATTTTTTAAATATAACTGCACCATATATATTTGTAGGATATAAAGTTTGCTGTTCATGCACATCCCACCCTATCTGAAGTCCTTGATGAACTTTTCAAATCAGCCCAGGTGAGCATCTCATGTTGGATACCTTTCCATATCGGTCAAAATGAACTTTGAGTATAATCTTATACAATAGAAAAGGCGACATTATATATTACTTCCACCATTACAAAAACTTGCAGCGTTCGACACTATATCCTATATGCCCTATATATAGTCTAGAGTTGAAAATTTAATCCCAATAATGCTTTAGTACATGCTATTTAGGTGTAAGACCACCCAAGGAACTCACCTTAAAGCACTATCCAGGTGCTAATTATACAGATTCTATACTATAACTAATAGGTAATTAAAAGTTCATTAAGTTTCTAAAACACAAACCAAAAGAATCATTATGATGAACAAATAGTTTTTTTTTTTTTCGAAAAGCAAAATGTTATTAACATTCTAGTAAGACACTAGAAGGAAGAAATAAAGTTACAAAAGGGACATTCAAGAACAATTTGGATTACAATTCCAATCATTATGATGAACAAATAGTTATAAATTGTGTTCCACTCTTTGACTTGAAAATCAGGTTAATGTAGATTACCGCAAGCCAGTAGCAGTATAATGAAAGCTCAAATATGACTAGCCAAGCTTGATTGCCAGGGATCTTTTAATGCTCATCCCTTAATGAAAGCATTTTGGTTTGAGTTTTCTATAAATTGAAACGAACTTGAGCGCTCTAAGAGTAAACAGTCCAGTTTGTTTTTTATTTTGTGATACTTGAACCATTGCTTTTGGATGGTATTTTGTGATACTTGAACCATTGATTTTGGATGGTGATATCAAACGATTATTTTCTGATTATCACTTGATTGTCAAGAGCTGTAGAATTTGAGGATGATTTTATTTAGATTATGCAAGATATATTAAAATTATTAAGATCTTAAATTAGTAGTTAAGAATGACTTGTTTGACTATATTTAAGTTGATTTCAGCTGTACTCAATCACCCCAAAAAGGTTGAAATAGCAGTAACCCAACCCCAATCGGGCCACACTATATTAGACACCGTCATATAAGTGGGTAAATTCAAGCTCATCTAGTAGCCCACTTAATTATAAAATTTAGTTGAACATTTTCACCTATAGAATTCATCAAGCCTATAAACTTACATCTTAGGTCACTCTCATTCGTGACTGAAACCAACTGGTTAGTTTCTGCCAACTCAACGCCACGTCAACTATTCTCAAAACTGACTGAACTGAGTAACAACTGATTGACCAGTGTCATTAGTTACTGGTCAACTTTTTTCATTATTTATTTTACATATTTAAAAAACAATAATTAAAATAATATACATTTCAGTATAATTAAAACATTACATTAATAAAAAAAACATTACATTTTCTAAAAAATTAATATTATAATAATAAAAAAACACACACTGTGTGTACATATCCATGTTTTGTATGTTTGTTAGCTCGATCTTTTTCACTTGGTGATCCGTTGCCTTTTGGGACACCTACACAATAACGAGTACAAAAACACAAAAATAGTACAGGAAATGAAGACAAAAGAGTTGAAAAAAAAAAAAGAAAGAAAGCGAACGTCCGTTGAAAAATCGAAGATTGCAACCGGCAGACCCATGCCGTCGGTGTCGGTTTCATCGGCCAAACCGACCAATCATTGGGAGTGCTCTTAGTTCATTAAGAATACCACACCAATGAAAACATTCGACTCTTCTCATAATCAAGCTAAAAAGATGAATCCGTTGGCAAGTTTGTCTTGATTTAGAATGGATATCATAAAATCACCAAAAACGAACCTTGTGCTTTAAATTTTTTGTAACTCTAAAGTAATTAACTTTTAACAATAATATAACGTGACTTCTGTTGGTGAACTGGGTGCCACTACTGCGTCGTTGGCATTTTCGACCGGAGCTTTTTAGAAATATTTTTACTATTACAAAAAGGTTTTAAAAAAATTATGTTTACTTCGAGGTAATGCTTAATTTCATTTAAAAAGTGTATACAAATAATTAACTATCTGTTGTAATATATTAATATGGATGGATGATTCACCAATATTTTGTTACTATTCATAAGTCATTTCTATAACTATAAATAGTTAGCATATGTAACAATCTGATGTCAAGTATTCAATAACATTTCTCTCCTCCTTTTCATTTTTGCTTCCTATTTTTCTATTTCACAACATGTTATCAATACGAATTATAAATAGAAATTTTTATAGTTCTCTTTCTTGTTATCTCATAAACTTTTTGTAATTTACAAGGAAAAACAATGTTTTATTTTGATCGAATAAAAAAATAATACCTCAAGTTATTGTTAAATGTTCAACTATGATTCCCTAAAAAGAATCAAGATAAGATAACCTCTCAAATGTTCTATTATAATTTACTTAAACGAGAATCAAACCTAATGTGATTGCTATATATTGTTCTGATCCTCAAGATCTAATATGATCTTCTCAAGAAAATAAAAATAATAATAGTAATAGTAGGGTTGAGTTCGAATGAGAATGGAAATTTTAGTGAGAATGGAGAAATGAATCCTGACCATTCATTTTGCAAAACCCAAATTTCCCCTAAAGTTAAATATCTCACAAACGGCTAATCAAAAAATTATAAAAATTGCACCATAGAAATCAGCGTTCTTTTCTCTACGATTTGAGATCACTCATGACATATTTTCAGTAAAAAAAATTTTTTTTCTTTTTTTTTGGGTTGAAAACCAGTAACACATGTGTTACTGAAACTAACACATGTATTAGTGGCATGTGTTACCAACCACTAACACATGTGTTACCGCAACTAACACATGTTTACCAATTTCGAAACCCATCAAAAAATGAAAAAAAACAAAATTCGTCGAAAGTATACCTTGTGAGATGTCTAATCGAAGAGGAAAAAATGCTGATTTTTATGATGCAATTTTTATATTTTTTTGACTAACCATTTGTGAGATATTCAATTTTTAAAAGTGTTGGGGTATTATTTTTTTGATGAAATGGATGGTTGAGATTGATTCCTCCATTCTCACAAATAATTATCATTCTCATTTGAACTTAATTCAGTAATAGTAATATAACCTTATGTTAGTGTGTTATATATTATATATTATTAAGATTAAAATAAGATAACCTCCTATTGCTGTTATTAATTTTTTATAATCATTTAATTTGATTAATTTATTTTAGTTATTTAGTTTTAGTTTGGAATTAGTCATGTTATATTATATGCTTTATAAGTTTAGTTTTATCGTCTAATTTTTTCTCTTGTAACCACCCGTATCTTTATTTTATTTGTGCAACCATAAAAAAAAAAAAAAATAAATAAAAATGATTTAATCCGTTGTTTTATTTGATCAATGCGAATGACTTCAAAAGAACTTATCTGACTTCATTACTTTGACATATATACGATTCTTGAATTTTGATTGAATAAAGGATGTGTGTTGATTTTTTTTTAAAAAAGAAAAAAAAATATTGATCTATCACCGGTTTATATATTTTCAAGATTCAATCACTACTTTTTTATTTATTTATCACTATTAGTATTTTGTTTCAAACAATAAGAATAAGTCACATTCTTTAAGCCAAAATGAAATATATTACTGTATGAACGAAGGAATTCATGTCTTTGGTTTAGTTTAAATGGAATGTTTCTTCGATGAAAATATGCGTAATTTATAATGTCATATCATACAAAAATAAAATACGCTACTCTTCCCATTTCTATTCAAACTTGTCCTTAATTATCTCCCATAAATTTTTAATGTTGAAATTCATCTTACTTCAAATAATTTTGGAGAATCAATCAATATTTGACTATAAGGTCTTTTTATATGTCATGCGAAAGCAATGTACTCCTCGGTTATCATCTCATTTCAGTGAGGACTAAAAAGAAAATATTTAATGATGAAAAATTCGTTAAAATTATTGAAAAATTATAAGTGCAATATTTAACTATCAAGTAATCACTCAAAAAGCTTGCTATAAAATGAATGCACCTAATGTTGCAGCATTATAAATCTATTATCGAGTACAATTTGACAATGTTCAGTATCATATCCAATTTTATGTGGAGAGAAGGATACGATGATAATGTTAGAGAAAATATTATCTACTTTTCATGTCTCAGATATGCTCATATAGAAACAATATGGAGAAAATGGTTATAGAAAATAGTAGCTATACTATATTTGATATTGATGGCATAATTTATTACAAGCTCTTGAAGAGATTATGCATAACAACCATAAGATGTAAAAATTCTAAAGTGACGATATGCTAATTTTTCTCATATTCTCTTACTTATATTATAAAAGAAATGTGCAATTGAAGCACATTTATGATCATAAACTTGACGTTTAATGAACCTTGATTATTACATCAATTGGCAAGACTGATGAGACCATCCCGAGTCAATCATGATGCGGAAATGTATAGAGGAACCATAGGTTGTTTCGATATAATTATTTTACATTGCTGCTCTCAAGAAAAGTTTATACGTATCGACCATAGTTGGGACTCACATACCTACATAATGGGCCAGTTATTATTAAAAAGATGATACATCGTCTAAATGATTATGAAAATCGCAAGCTAAAATTTATGTGATTAAGTGACTCGGCTACTGAGATTGCAAGCATATATTTAAGACTCATATTTTATGATAATGTTGGCGAATGTATAAATACATATTAATCGTTTTCAGCTGATTGTGTTGAATTTAGTTCATAACCGCTTAGTTGATTGCAAATACATTAACTATGATGAGAGCTTGAATGTTATTTATAATTCGGGGTCATGTTAGTATACAAGCAATAATATGAGTTCGCATCGCGTCAATGAAATTATGATTCCTCCCCATTATAATTGATATTTGGTTTTGAAAAGATATATCATATCTAAGATTATTCTTTGTTTGTTTGTGTTATATATGTATATATATAGATATATACTTTAGTTGCTCCACCATAACGCACAACTATAAGACCAAAAAGGGAGAGCTTAAAACAACTTGTATTGAAATGAATTATCACTATATAATACAGATCCTCATAGTTTCAAATATAAACTTGAAGTTCAAATGATATTCGATAATTCATCTTTGATAACTACCACACATATTTGTTTGAACGATAAGTTGTTAATACTCCTATGAAAATTGCTAATGAGCCTATGGCATGTGAAACATGGTAAAAGAGTCGATTCTAGATTAAATCCTCGAAAAAAGGAGCAAGTAATTAAATTTAAAATGGTCAAATCAAGGAACTAAAGACCCCATTAGGTACTTAGTAAAGAGACACTAGACATGAAGATTCTAAAAGAACCTCGGGTACCTGAAAAATGAAGAGATCTCAATAGATGATATCATGTATAGAAAAACATAGAATCAAATCGATGTCGAATATGGTGCTAGATATTGTGAATGAGGATCATGAAAATATTCTTGCAAAGAAGTGCGCAGATCATTGGCTAATATAAAAAGACTCAAGAAATTTACGAAGTATTAAATCTCTTGATGCGAGATTTTTGGATTTGAAGTCCACACACATGAAGGTGTAAAACCTCTCTTACTTAAATCGATCTTCATGCAAAAGTACAATGAGTATGAAACTATGAGATATAAGGCAACAATGTTGATACAAAGACTTTTTGCAAAGACCTAGATTTGAGTATGATGAGACATTTTATCCGGGTGGATGTATTTATCTTATTGATATCTTATAAGGCTGGCAATATAAGATGACGCGTCTATTGAATAATTAAAGCTCACTTCCTATTAAAAATTTCATGAAGGAAATAAAATGCTTAGAGCATGTATCATGATATAAAAAACCTCAAGCTATTTTATGAAAGTTCTTGAGAAGACTATCTAATCAAATTAGATGAGTTCTTATATCAACTGAAATTTTTTGGGGCACATATGATACAAACCACCTTTATAAATACTCTTGAAAGGATTATGCTATGAAAATGATCATATTAGCCCATGGATATTGCAAAGGCATTTGGTTATTAGTATTTTGAAATTCATATATGCTTGGAACTTTTAGGGAGCTTCCAAAGGCAATTAAATACTCTGAATCTAAAAGAAATGTCTTATAAAGATAAAGTTTTATTGTGGATAAAGAATCATACATCCTCGTGATGCAATGATTGTAAGATACTTAATGTTGACACTCCATTCGATCCCCAATGGATGACAAAGAAATTCTCGGTCAAGAAGTATCATATTAAAATAAAATTAGGTGTTGATATTTCTCACAAGTCATAGAAAACCTCAAATCATTTTCTTGAATTTTTTTGTCGAGATATAACTTAATATCTATGAGAAGTCACTCATTGTCTATCATAAACATAAAACATTATTCAAATTAAGGCGGTACATCGCTATGATGGATCCATGACTTATCTCACCAAAGTTTTTGCTCAATACGTGAAAAATATAAAGAGTGGTGATATTATTTGTCAACAAATTCAAAAATAATGATTTCAAGTAATATGATCATCATAGGGAGAAAATGCATGTTGCATCCTTTTTTCCTTAATGTTTTGTCCCACTGGGTTTTCTGACAAGGTTTTTAACCAGGCAATGTCCCCAAACATACTAAGTGTATCATGTACTCTTTTCCCCTTCACTAGATTTTTGTCCCATCTTGTTTTATCTAGTAAGGTTTTAACGAGGCATAATCATTTACACAATAGATATCCAAACGGGAGTATTATGCGTATATATGGAATGGATATCCATACCTTCAAAGTATTATTTAGATATGTTTCCGCCCCAATGTAAATGATAAACAAATCATTATCATATCTAAGTGCATTAGGAATGAAAACATATTTTGTTATCTTCGTAATACCCGTGACAGGGACTTATTTTACCCAAATAATTAAAAGTTAAAGTTGGTTAGATACGCCGATATTGGATACTTGTCTGATCCACATACGGTACAATCACAAACATGATTTGTTTTCACCTATGAAGACACCACAATTTCTTGGAAGTCCACAAAACAATTATTAACTGCTACATCATCAAACTATATTGAACTTATTGCACTTTATGAATCCGATCGAAAATGTGTCTAGGTAAGATCGATGATTCAACACATCCAAGAGAATGCTCCTCTCAAGACAATCAAAGGAAACCCACCATTTTTTATGAAGACAATGCGTTGTGTATAGCTCAAATCAAGAAAAGGTATATCAAAGGGGACATAACTAAACACATTTGACCAAATTTTTGACTCAATGTATGATCTCAAAAGGATGGAGTAATTGATATTTGTCAAATCCGATCAAGTGAAAATTTAGTCGACTATACAAAATCTTTACCGATATAAACAACTAGTTCGGAGGATCGACTTTTGACGCTAAAAAAATTATACATTAAATGGAGGGAAGTTGCATTATATGCACTGCACTCGTTTTCCCTTCATCAAAATTTTTATCCATTGGGTTTTCTTGATAACGTTTTTAACGAGGCACTCTATAACATATTATAAATGGTGAATATCCAAGGGAGAGTGTTATACTAGATTAATATGGATGATTCACCGATATTTTGTTACTATTGATAAGTCATTTCTATCACTATAAATAGTGACCAAATGTAAAAATTTGATGACAAGTCCTCTCAATTTTTGTTTCTTGTTCTTCTATTTCACAACACTATCAGCTAATGGACAAAGAACCACAATTGATTGCCTGTAGGTGTTAAATACCAGTGGCTAGCTTATAGATAGAAAGTAATACAATAGTTTGAAAACCTTCGTTTCACATATGTAAATGCACACCCAAAATATTCTTTCCTACAAGATCAAACATGGTTACAAATAACGCACGCCATTCATTGTATGTTCTACTGCATTTCATGCTGCATTTACACTAATATAAAACACCCTTTGAGATTAAGACTACCCATTCCACTAAAGAAAAGATAAAACCAATAGTTGATACTTGAAAATTGCTACCTTAATCTAGGCATTTACAAGATATACGTAGTTGTCAGAAACATAATCGCCTTATAGATCACGCACCTTCTATCTTTCCATGCTAGTTACTGGATTAAGAAGCTCTTCATACTCCAACTGCAAATGACAAGAAAACCAACATCAATAATAATCATTGGTTTCAGTTTACTGCAAAAACCTCCAAGATCATTTTATCTAAATAATAATTTATTATTTAAGTAATATAATTTTATCTAATTGCATTTGATGCACCAACTCTTTGTAAAAGGATTTAAGTTTTGGATAACAAGTGTTTCAAGTCCAACCCAACTGACCCGTTTCGACCCATGCCTAAAGTTACTTGTTTTGACCATTAGCCAACCCACCCGACCATCCCATTTTACCACCTCTACAAAACTCAAAAAGTGAATGAATCATACAAAAATGCCTAGTATGATGTATATTTGCATTTCCATTTCTATTATTTATCTAAAGTTGTACATGTTCTTTTAGTATATACAAAGGATAGTGATCTATTTGTAATGGACAATCAAACGGATGATTTGTAAAGAGTTAATCAGGTATTATGCTGTTTTTATGTGATATGAAATCATACAAAACGGGCTGCATGAGATGGCTTTTGGATATGCTTCTGACTTTTGAAGTTGTGATAATCAGATAATCAGTTGTTTGAGTGTCTCAAACATTCTGACTATTCAAGGAACTAAAAATGAAATGACCCCTAAATAATCAGATAACCAAAATCACTTTTGTTGCAGCTACTCTAGAAACTAACAATCTGCAACATGAAAACTGTATTTAATTGGTATCACAAGAGATAGCAGCAAAAATAGGTCTCAGATGCGTTTTAAAGTGAGAGTCATGATACATACTGATGATTGGTTATGTGCGAGCTTCATCTTTCTATACTCTTCTTGAGCTTTTTTCGATCTAAACATTGCTTGGACCCGAATAACAGATCTCTCGACCCTCTCTTCAGCTTGTTTCCTGCTCGCATGGAAGAAGTTCTCCTCGCCAACTTTCTCTTCCTTCTCATCTTCCTCATTATCATCATTATTTGGAGCAACTTGAAGGCCTCGTAAGCCTTTCCGTCTAAGACGCCAACGAATAATTGCCTTCTCTAACACTCCTACAGACCATACTATCTTCTTATACTGCCTTCGTACTTGGAAACCACGAAAAAATGCCTGTATCAAGAAAATGAGACTTTTTTTACCCAACAAGCGAAATTGATGGAATTAAACTGATTAGGCTAAATGATGAATCACTTGCAGATTTTGGGATAAGTAGAGGTGGCAAATTAAATGGGTCGAGTGGGTTGGGTAACTGGTCAAAATGGGTGTTTATTGGTACATATTGACCCAAAACAGTTTTTGTCCAAATCTTAAATCCTTTATTAACAATTAGCAGATCAAATAAAAACTATATTATTTCGATAATACTCTAAGTTTCTGAATAGAATGATTAGGAGGTTTTACGCATTTAAAATACACTTCGGCAACTTTCAACCCATTTAAGCCATTTGGCCGGTTCCCTTTTTCGCCATCTTCGTAATTTTACTGATTCAATTGTCATGTAGTTCAAGTTGAAAAGCAAAATGGTTATGAACAAATCTTACTTGAATTTTGATTGCTTGACGTCGCTTATTTAGAAAATCTTTTCTTATTTTCCATGTACGAAACCTATGTTGTATATGTACAGCAGCTGCCATTTGCTTCTTGGTTTCGTGTTTGCGGAAAGCATGCTGAATCCTCATAGCCGCTATTATACATCGTGCTTCATCTTCTGTATTGGCAAACTCTACTGCTTTTGATCTCATTTTAAATGATTGCTCCCTGAATGCAGCCTGTATACGGGCGGCAGCATCAGCTGCTCTCCTATAAGCCGCCAGGGTATCCTTCAAATATTGTTCCTCTTCAGTGACGTTAGTCCCCGCGCCATTTATGACAGAATCATCATCGGTCGGAATTGTACACTGCAATGAGCTACTAACATTTCCTGCTAATGTCATAGCTTCAAAATGAGCTAATAGTGCCTTTTCTGCAAGAAAAGCAGCTAACCCTTCGTACCCACTCTTGGATGCCAGGTCAGCAGGGGTGCATCCACCAGGATTTTCTGAAGTGGGGTCAGTCACCAAATTCGGATTTGCCCCTGCAGATAGAAGAGATGCAACACATCTTTGCCTGGAAATGGAGATTGGAACAATTAAATGGGCCCGATCAAGAGCATTATCTAAATCCAAAACAAACTAGGTTTTAGCTTGAAAGGTGGTTGGAGAATCTTACCTCCCACAGTGAGCAGCCCAGTGAAGAGCTGTCCATCCAAATTTGTCACGAAAATCAATCGATAATCCCGACCATGAGTACGGAAATATCGCCCAAGTGTAATCTAAGATAGAACACAAATGAATTACTCCTTGACCTTCATCATCACGTTCAGGGATCTTATTTCCCTCTAATATTCTTTCCAACAGCCATTCAAGTAGTCTGTTCTGTAAAGTGAGCTCCAGTAAGCTATTTTTGGCTCCTGAGAAAGATATCTTTTTTCCTATAATTGAACTTATCAGAAAATCCCAACTATCAACAATTGATCGGGTTTTGTGGGCAAATATTTTGGCTTCTTTCAAGGTCTTTGGTGGTACTTTGCTAGATAAGATATTAAGGCTCTTGGATGTAGAAAAAAGCAAATGAGCCAATCTCATCTTTACTTGGAAATCTTCCCAGTCAGACTTTTCTTCTGAAGAAATTGTTAAACTTTGTATAGGAGGAGCACGATATTCAAATGCAATAAGTTGACTTATGGGTTTGTGACCATCATAACTGATGAAAAGGTTGACTATTCCTGGGTTGTGAGGAGAAATGTAACACCGGAATACACCAGATTGGATGACTTCAACAGGAACAGAAACATCTCCGCATACACAAAACAATTTGGAGTTTGCTAAGTGTAGATGGTCTTCATGGAAAAGTCCAACAACTAAAATCTGCAGCAAAGATATTGATGGTCAATTTGTCACAACTTACAAGTTACAACAAAGTGTGACTATTTAAGTTGTGATGATTATCCACATTCTTAACATGGAAGTCTCTTGTTGTATCTGTAACATAGTTTGATGCAATAAAAAAGTAAATGAACCCATCAGATTTCAATTTGAAAAATGTACCTTTAAAATGAAAAGTCAAATGTTGACTATTTAATTAGAATACCATGTCAAGGCAAGTACCACTATGAGCAACAAAAATAAAAATAAAACTAAAGGTGATACTAGATATAAGAGGTGGCAAAATGGGTGGGCCCGAAACTGGTTCGGTCATGGGTCATAATGAATTTGGGTCAAAAGGGGTTTTGGTGGCCCGAAACACCTCTTTATCCATATATACAGTATAAACAGCTAATCCGTTGAATGATTACAACACTATATTAATACAATAATATCATATAGTTTTTTTATTGAAGCAATTAGAAGGTTGTATGCATTATACGTACTACCCCGCCCTCAACGGGATTGGGTAGTGTTGTTGTTGTGTTGTATAGATTATACACGTACGCCTTTGACATATTTTAACTCATAATCATCACCTTTTACACTTTATTTTTTCAGTTTTCCCACTTGACCCTGTCGGAGATAAAACGAACCCAAATCAACCCATTAACACATAAATGGGTTGAAATTGCCACCTCTACTAGATACATAATCCAATGAAGCAGCACAAATCACACACATACAACATCATGCAAAAAAGAGATCAAAACTGAATAGTACATCTCTAAATGGTTAGATAAACAGAACCTTTGTATCTTCACTTGTAGAAGCCCATGAAGGTGAGACTTCAGTTATAGTGAATATTTGCTGCAAGGAATGTGACTGATTATAACCACTTGGAGCTGAAACCAAGGGTTCTGGTGTCAAAATTGGATCGACTATCACAGGATATTCAGTCATGTTGTAGTTCATCCATCTTCCATAACTATCTTGACTATTCAATCCATCGTCTAAAATACCATTGCTTAAATTTACGAGTTTGGGGTCCAACTGAAAATTTGCAGATTGACCATCTGTTGATAATTTGTGCTCAAAGGTGGAGATATTCTGGAAATTTGTACCATTTCTCTGCAATAAAAATATGGAGGGTGAAGGCCTATTAATAAATAGCAGAATAGCCACAAGCATGAATAAATGAAGATATCTTATTTTAAAAGCAAATGGAAAGTGATACTCTACTTACAGTATCTACAAATCCATTTAGTCCATATTGGTCATCTTGATCAAAGTATGATACGTTTCCTGCAATTTATAACTTGTCACTCAATGATTCATACATTTTAATCAAATTCAACTGCTCACTAGATTATTTTGTTACGACCTTCTTCAGTAGTGATTAACTTGTTAGAATCAGCTGGGACCACAAGTTCATCCCATTCAAGCGTGTTGATTTCATGAAGTCTCATCTCATGATTTATTAACGTCTCACTAGGCTCTGCACAATCACAAGAAGCAGAAAATTCTTCAAAAAGGAATTCCTTTATGTAAAGGTCCATTTAGACCCATTAACTTATATAAGGATCATTTCGGTTCATGTTTTACCTTTTACGCGTCAACATGCAACATAGTAACAATTAAGACATTAGCTTGAATAAAACGAGTTTTATGTTTAATGCATAAAACCTCCTAAATTGTTTTATTAGAGAATTAGATTTACATTAACAAAACAATATTTTCTAATCATATTTGACATGCAGATTAATTGTTAAAATATATGCTATTCAGTCAATAAACTTACGCACCAGCATAATAAAAATGATCAACCCCATCATTGTCTTCTGACAGATTCCACGAAGCGGGTGGGTCTGAGCTAGAATTTGATTCAACAGTTGGGGAACCTTGCGCCTGCATAATGAGTTCAAAATAGCTATAAGTAGTAGTGACATTCATTAATAAGAAGAGCCAAATATATGCAAAATTTATCTACTAATATCGAAAGTTCTTATAATGGACCAACCTCCTGAGTGTCGCGATAGTGAACAAGAACAATGTGTTCCAGTTTCCTGCAACAGAAGCAACAAAAATAATTCAAAGTAAGAAGAAATGAAGAATCTGTATCCAATAAAAAATGGATAAACAAATGAAGTATCATCATAGTAGTAGAAATAATTAATTAGCAAAGAAGGGCTCATAACCCATGAGAATTCTAAAGACTGCATACTTATCAAGAAGCCAGTAACATCTGCGAACAAAGGTTGACTGATCATCACCATGTGCATAATACACATGAATCCTTTCGTCGTTCCCAACCTATATTGATATAAGTCGACACATTATCTCGTAACAGAATCCACTAATATATTTATGTAAAATTTAAATAAATATATTAAGAAAAAAAAAAGAAAACTGAACTTGGTCTTCTAAACTGAAAGAGCTGTGGTTGTTGGTTTTTCATCTACAACTTAAAAGGAAGTAAACTAGATAAACAACTTGCCCGTTTGCAATTTTTAACATTTATGAAAACCTAAATTTTACAAAATTCTGTTAGCACTAGTTATTAGATGTAAACTTGATTTTGAATTTTACTTGGTTTGTAAATTGAGGTTACAAAGATTTTGATTTTTGATGTTATTTTCTATTAGAAATTTCATTTCTTTTATCCATATGCATCAATGGAATCTCAATAACAGTTTACTGTAGTGGACCAGAAATTGATCCTATCATTAATCTGACTCAAGCATTGGAGCATCGAAATGAAACACCACTATAACCCTATAGAGTGTAATCACTCAAATCGCTTTTTGCATCCAAAAATTAAAACTCACTTTCAAGTGTTCATGAGCTTCTTTGACAGTTTTTCTGTCTTTTTTCTTTTTCCAATTATGGCCATCCCTCCGGAAATTTCTCAGCATCTTCCTATCAAATAGGACGATGGTGCCACCTATTTGATTACACAAAGAGGAAAATCAGATTACATCAACCAAAGGACCTTTGGCCTAGTGGTATGTGAGAAACCCATCAACCAAGAGGTTGTGGATTCAAGTCTCATTGGAGACAATGTATATATATATGTCAGTACTTTTGAGTATGTACTATGTAAGTTCTTAATGGAACGGCAAATCCAGTGAAGAAGCTAAAACTATTCTATTAAGGAATACACTTGTATAAAAATGTGATGGTCAATTAGAACATTTCTTTTTCAGACATAAAAAAGGCAAGCGCACAAGACATTAAAAATTTGAGCCCATCTAAGCTGAGAAACATATCCTCAGAAATCTAAAACAGAGGATGACAATGGACGTACTTTTTGGTAGATTCAATGGCTTCACGAGAATGTTAAAATGCTTGTGGTTACAAAGTATTGCATGGATTTCATTGGGCCGGAGCCATCTTGTCTTGGCTTCCTCAAACATGGTGGGTACATCTAAATCTGTTGATGAAAGTAAGAAACATTCTTAGACAGAAGGCCAGATTATAGTAATACCACCATCAATATCGGAAGAGAAATGTTATATTACCACGAGAAATACACATACTGATGCATGCATGTACTTCACTAATTAACTTTATATATGATTAAAATTTATGTAGGCTGTAAAGAATAGATCACCACCTCCTACTCCCATCATCATATTACCTGATTTATACAAATTAGAATCTATGCTTATTAATCACCATGTAATTCGGTAGCTTATCACAGAAATATAAATATTAATATGTATGATTAGTTATTAACTTAGTACCGACATGGGATTTATATTAGACAAGAAAAGGGTGTGAATTATAAAAACTGTATAGCAAGTACTACACATTGAAACAATAGTATCAACCTTCTAAAGAAACTAACAAATGAAAAAATAAATTCTGCATCTTTATTTATCACCTTTTAAATTTTATAAGTAGATCACCATATATTAACAAATTAAGAATGTCATAAGATGTAAGCCCCAATAGACTGAAACACAATAATAACCAACAACACTAGACTCAATTAATAGTAAAACAAGGGCACATTGCTCTAAATAATAGATATCTATTTCACTATCTGTTTGTACTTTTAGTCATTAGCATTTAGCACCATCGAAGTTTCGGAAACCATTGACTATTCAACTTTCATAAACCATTATATTAGCAAACAAACTTTTGAAAACTGATTGTTAAAAAGAATTTAAATTGGTGAACATATTACTTAATGTTTTTGGTCAACAACATTACCTAAAATATCAAATTTTGGTCAAAATGATTTTTCTTACGAAAATTGTCCAACTTATGGAAACATATACAATTCGAAGTTAGAAACTGTTATTTAGGGGAAATGAAAGGTGCACCAAACTGCACATATCCTTATGGTCAGCAAGAACAAAAATTAAATAAAAGCTTATTTTTTAACCCTGCTTTATTCAACGCAATAAGATAAGTGTTGTTGACGGCACCTAAGTTATATACAATAAAAAATAAAAAATAAATAAACATCATATTTTAAATACTTAAACATTTCTAAGACCCCTGCCAACGGGCGTCCTTGAGGGACGTCCTTGGCCTCCGTCTTCCCGTCTTCCACGTTCTCCTTTCTTCTTCTTGATTCGTCTTCCATTTTCCTTCCTAGCCAAGAACCGCAAAGACGGAAAGTATGCAGGCCCAATTACTTTTTCATTTCTTTCTTTTTTTTTGTTTTTGTGTGTGTAGTAAAGGTATTATTGGTAAATTGTAGGGTCCAGTCTTTCTGAAGAAGCTTCTTCTGTTGGCACGGTTCAGTCTTTCTTCAGTCTTTCTGAAGAAGTGCTGACGTGGCGCTGATGTGGCACGGAGAAGAAGCTTCTTCCATTGGGAGAGGTCTAAATGTACTTAGTTAAACCCTAATTTGTATTTTGTTCTGCACTTTCCACTTATTTTTCTTTATTCCTGTTCAGCAACTATCATTTCATCCCCACTATAAAAACCTTGAACACAGTTATTAGACCACACAGACATGTTACATATATTTTTTTGGGCAAATTACAAAATAATACGGAGTTATATAACTTTTTTTTCAAAAAAAGTTAGAATTACTTTACACTAGTATTTATTGCAAATTTGCCTAAAAAAGAATGAGCATAGTAGCATACACAAAAACTTCCGACAACTAATAATATTATATATATATATACATACACACTCTCAGTCCAATAAAAGAAAGATGATTGTTAGAAACATAAATAAATATGAATTGAAAATCACCTTGCATAGTTTTAAAACCATGAATCTCTGAACCAAAAAGTTGTGACTCTACGGGAGCTTCCATCTCCAAAAATCAGAAATAAAAAGATGATTCGATATTTATTTTCGTGAACTGCACCTGCAACTACGAATTGATCGGTGGTGATAAAAAATCAAAGGTTAGCTACCATTAATTTGTACAGAAGTGGTGGTAATAAGGTAGCGACCAGAAGAATGAAAATAAAAAGTGACGAGAGAAGAATGAAAGAAACAATAATAGATGCCGTAAAAGAACAAAAAATAATACTCCGTATAAGTAAAAGTGTGGGGTCAGGTGAAAGGTGTCTCTTTTATTTTCTTCGTACGAATTTGGTGTTAAAAATCAATTCAATATTCAATATTATGTTTAAAAAAGTGTGGGGTCAAAATGTCAAATAGAGTTTTTGAAAGGGGTCGGATCCATTGTATAAAATCTTTATCATGATCATCATTATCATTTAATTTTATTTATATATATTATATATATAATTAAAATAAAAAATATGAAGAAATATAAACTCTTTTATTTTTTACCATTTACGTTTAATGATATTAATTTTTTTTCATATAATTATACAGTTAACCCCTTAAATATTTGATGTATTAATTTAAATTAAAAAATTAGATCAAATATTTTATTCATTTAAAAAAATTTAAAGAGTCTATAACTTATATAAGAAAATCATCTATAATATTTTATTTATTTTATTAAAATTAAGTTTGTCCCGCATTATTATATAAAAGAATCGGTCACAATGTTTTATTCATTTATAAAATAAGATGTATATATGGAGTATTCTTTAGTTAAAGATTTCATAAAGGTGGGTAAAATTATAAAAATTTATTTGGATTTCATGATTATTATTTATTTTTTATTTGGTTATAAACAATTTACCATATTTTGTTACAACTTCTAAAAATGTAAATTGTTCATTTTAAATCTCGTTTTCTCCACCTCTCATTTAGTAATTTACACTTCTTATGAAATAGAGGTAAGATTAAAACTGGTATACAAGTTTAGTTGTATGATAATTGAACATTTATCAAGGATTAATTTATCATCTTTTTTATAGTAGTTTTTTATCATCAACTTGAAGTCTTGAAATTAAAGCTATAAGGATAAACCCTAATTAATAAGCATTATATATGTAAGTTGTACCCACAATTTATCCGTAATCCCTTTCAATGCATGCATCACTATATTTGTGTAAACAACTTCATATTGAATATCCCCAAAAAAATCATGTTTTATGAATTTCCTCAAAGTTGGATAGCTATTTATAAACAATCTCATAAAGTATAATTACCCACAAATTAGTTCTATGGAAAATATCCGTGGATAATGAGCCATTTTCTAATTATAGAAGTTCAAACAAACTTATTAAAATCATCCATAATGCATTGAACTTTTAATAGTTTAATACATGATAGTATAGTATCATATTTTTAGTTTTTCATATAAAATCCCTATAACTCGTTAAACCCATTTAAATGTAATTGACTGCTCTATCATTGTACCTTTTATAACTATTAAAAACAAAGAAAATAGGTCATAAAGAAGAAATAGAAGTAAGTGGCCGCACCACTTCCGTTTAAATGAAGTTTGTTCGATCTTGACTCTGAATATACGCATTCATATGTGAGGATTCGCAATGCTATTACATGATGATGCTGGCACCTCCAAGATTTCTACTACAGGCACCACCATGCAGCATTGTGCATGACTAGGAGTATTTCTAATACATTAAATTCTTCGGAGTTTAAAGAACTATGACATTACTACCCCTTAGCATATTTAGGTGTAAAACTTAGTTACATATTTTACACAATTTTATTATTTCATTCTTTTCAAAACGTGAGCTCAATGAAAAATTATAAGAAAAATTAAAGAGTGAAAGAACCAATACAAATGCTTCATTTTCTTCAAAAACTCACATTCATTCGAGCTCTTAAAATTAAATATCTCACAAACAGTATGGCTAAAAATTATAAAAATTACATTTTCATAATCAACGTCTTTTTCTCTTTAATTAGAGATCTCACAACTTATACTTTCGAATAACCTTTTTTTTGTTTTTGTTGGGTCTTAGAAAATGCGGCTTATATAATCACATGCGATTTTATGTATAATTACATGTGATTTATGATAAAAAATTGAAATTGGCACATGATTATTCACAAATGGTTGATGTTATCTCACACGTGATTACAACTTATTATTCATTCACATAAATAATTATAAGTAAGATTTTAAAAATTGCATTCGTTTAAAGTCGAAATCACATGTGATTACTGATTTGAGATTTAATCACATGTGTTTTTTAATTGAAATATGTGATAATAACTGATAATTCACATGTGATTTTGCCTTTATATTTTTTTAATGTATAATTATAATTAATTATTTGAAATTCGTATTTGATTACTCTTTAATCACATGTGATTACTAATTTTATTTTTAATCACAAGTGATTACAACTTAAATTTTGTATTCAGGTTTATTAAGTTTTTAAATAAAATTATTTTCATACGATTTTTAGACTTATAATTTGTAAATTTTAAGTATTTTGAATGTGATTATAGCTACTGATTTAAAATTTAGTTATAAATTTAATCACTTGTGAGTGTTAAATTACATGCTATTTAACATTACGAATTTCAAATCCCCATTAGAAAATGAAAAAGAAAAGTTCGTCGAAAGTTCGTCTACTTAAAGACAAAAAGACGTTGATTCCAACGGTGTAATTTGTAGACATATCGTTGGTGAGATATATTTTTTAAGAAGAGGAGGAAGTGGGTAGTTGAAATGGAACAATCTTATTGGTTCGCCAATTATTCAATTTTTTATCGTTCTTCATTGAACTTTTCGGTTCTTCCCAATTTAACTATATACTTTGAAAATAATTCAATTTTAAATGTACAATCATTACGGTATTCTTCAATAAAATTTCATCTTTAATTTTTATAACCTTTTTCATTTGTTGATATAAATATTGAACGTTTACTTTGAAATAACACAGAATAGTAATATGAACAAATAAAAGAAATAATCTATACTCACCTATAAAACATTTTACATTCACTCTCTTAAAACTTAAAATCCTAAAAATGGAAAGTTGATCCAAATATAAATTCTTTCCTAACATACCCCTATATTCATTAAACTATCAATATTACTATCATAATTAAACCTTTAATTAATAAATACATGTCATAACTTTTAAACCGTTAGGAGTTACAAGACGTACTAATTATGGACGGAATGATCGTGACGAGACGAATATAAACGCAAACAACCAAAGGGGGATTGTCTACCTTTTGGAGTTAAATTCCGCCTCTAAAACATCCAGTTTTTAACTTTATACAAATTCACACATAGTTAATTTTTTCAAAAATAAAAAACGAACCCTTAAATGTGTTTTTATGTAAATTTAAATTTTACACATTAAAACACATTTAATTTTGAGAAATGATAGAGTGACAAAAAGATTATAAAATTATAACCACACTATGAGGTGGACCAATGAGATGAAGTAAGAGAAACTTGATAGAGAAAATCAATTTTAACATGATTGGTCCAAAACAATTGCCACATCATTTTGTATATTTTCTTTTGTAAAATTTATGTGGATGTAGTATTACTCTTTAATTTTTATGTTGTCAATTTCAGTAATCGATAATTTCAGTTTTTCGTTCAAATTTTAGGATTACAATTTATCGTACTATAAAATACATATTATGTTTCATACAATTTATAGTTTTTATAATGCTTAGTATCATAATACGAAAGAAAAAATCAAAAAAGGAAATCAACGAAAGTAAAATTTCGTGACATGGTCAATGACTCAGCACCTATCAACTTGCAACCCGACTTTCGCAACTCGGTCATCAATGGATGTAATTGTTTTGAAAAAAAATTTTATGCATTAAAATAATACACCCAGTAATAAATACTTTTCTTATATATATTTATGAAATTATAGGTGAAGTTTAAGTGGTACACTAGTCAAACTAATTGATGCAAATTAACTAATACTTTCTTACATATGAAACTTAATTAATTATTGTCATTGCATTACGCGAGTAATATTTAAAATGACTTACATTTTATTTGTTTTGAAAGAGAAAGAAAATTGAGATTTCATTAATGGTGAACACGAAATGACGGAAAAAGTAAAGTGTCATTCGTTGTCAAATTTGTAGTCGTACATATATAGTCTGAGAACCTTTTGGTAGGTGGAAAGTCGTCGATGACAAATTGACAATGCATACTTTTTGTTATCTTTAAAATGGAATATATAATATATGTATATGTATTTTAACATAAAGTCCAAAAGTTTTATCAAAAGACAAATAATTTGTTCAATCCTAAAAGGCAAAAACCATTCATGAATTGAATAAAAACTTCAAATTATTCTGAATATGAAAGTTATAATTGAGCATAAAACGACAATATTTCAGGTTTTAGAGGGACCCAATTCTTTCAAACCACAAATTGATTTCTAAAAGTGTAGAAGAAATAACAACACTGAAAGTAACTTTTTCTGATCCAGTTTAGTTATTTAGATATATTTGTCAAAATCAAGAAGCAATTTTTGCATCATACAAATGTCACAATATACATCAAAATAAATCACAACTCACAATACATGTATAAATTACTCAAAGTTTGTGTAAAATCATGTGAGCACCAAACTGAGGCTGAAGAGTGATTACTATGTGTGGAGCGTGCGAGTACGATGGAGATATCTCAAAAGAGAAACGTTGTAGAATCATAGCAAGCGCTGTCTTTGCTTCCAACAGAGCGAAATTTTGTCCGATACATATACGTGGGCCTCCACCAAACGGGATGTAACATGTTTTTCCCTTTGTCGCGTTTGACACGCCTTCAGAAAATCTCTCTGGATTAAAATCCTTAACGTCGTCACCCCATAGATCTTGATCATAATGTAAAAGCATTGTATTTATTTGTAGGAGGGTTCCGCCCGGTAGCATCAAGTCTCCTAGTTTGGTTTGTTTATGTACTACTCGCCCTAAGGAGGTTCCTAGCGGATATAGTCTAAGAACTTCGTTAAAAATCATGCTAACCTGATATACATGGTACTAATTAGTATTTTATTGAAAAATATTGACATAGTGACATATAGGACGTCATTGTTAAGGATGGAAAAACTTACGACTTTTAGATGACTTAACCCCTCAAAATCTGGTTTTTTATCCTTTAAGAAATGAAAAACTTCCTCTCTAGCGCGTGTTTGCCAGTTTGTGTGTTGACCCAATAAAATCATGGTCCAAACCAACAAATCTCTTGTAGTTTCTTGTCCGGTAAAGTAGAAAAGCTTGCATTCTTCGATAATTTCTTCTGTACTTAATCCGGAGTTTTTGTTTCCATCTTTCTTAATTTCTTCGTAATTTGATTTCAAAAGAGTCCCCAGAAGGTCACTGTTGCTACTTTTTCCTTCTTTGATCGCAACAACTCGTCTATCAATAGTACTCCTCATCAAAGATTTTACCATTCGGTCGATCTCTTTCAACCTTTTGTTACGTTTTGTTGGCAAAAACCTATAGTTCAATTTAAGTAACTTAAAAAATTAAATTCCCTTCCTAACATATGGTAGTAATACCTTGAATCTTAAGGTAAAAGATAATAAGTTTTAAAATTCAAGTCCAGTATGCTTAATTATTTCTAAAACTTCACGTAAAATACTATTAACTAGTCTCATTGTATGAAACAAAAACGTACTCACCTTGATCCTGGAATGTAAGTAGACTGTGCAGACTTGATAATCAACCCCACCATTTCTTCTTGAAGTTCAAATATCTTTCTTCCTTCTTCAAAACTACTACCAAATGCCGTACGTGAAATTACATCTTTTGACATTATTTGGAGATAGGGCCACACATCAACTTCACATGATGATTCTCTCGCTAGCAAATTTTCCCATTTGTTCATCATATCATTGCAACTCACATAGAATTCAGGTACCATAAACTACAAAAAGTATATATATAACAATTTAAAAGGATGCGATTCAATTTAATTTTGTAACAAAGATATAAGGTTAGGAGTAGAAACCTTGAGCTTTTCGACATGAAATGCAGGACTAATTATTTTTCTATGTTTGACCCATTGATCACCTTCAACATCTACTAGCCCTCTCATTAGCATCCTAAATAATGGATTTCCTTTTCTTAACCTCAGAAACTGATAATTATTAGCAAATATTTCTCTTACTATAGCAGGTTCGGTTATATACACCATAGGTTTTGGCCCCATCCATGTAAAGCACATCTTACCTATACAACAATTAAACAAAAGCAAGTGTTTTAATGTAGCATATATGAGAATTCATATATAGCTATTCTCAGTAACAATATTCCATAAACTATAAAGTTTATTCCTATAATGATGTATGTTCTGGTTCGAAAGGATAGATTTAAAGGATGTTTTGAAGGTACTATAAAGTTATACTATTAGGATGTGTTTGGGATTGTCTATTTATAAGGATTTATCTACTTAAAAGATAAGGAGGTGTCATCATGCTTAATATTTACTGATGATCTCTTCTCAGATAAGCAGTTTCTAAAAGGTGTTTGAATTTGCTCATCTATTTTCAAAATAATTAGATAATCACTTAAATAAACAATCCCAAACATCCCCTTTAGTTGATCCAATATATCTTGTAAGCTAACAGGCCAATCCAACCCGATCCATTTCGATGTTACTCAGAAATGGCCCATTCCAAGTTTTAAACTAGAACTCATAATGACCTATAGTGTGACCAGCCCATTATTCTTTCGTCTCTACTAATGAACATTAATAATAGCACGTTATGAAGTTAAATTGTTTGTGTGATCAATATGTTATTTCTTTAGTAACTAACATTCGAAACTAAAAGATAATAGTACATGAAGCCGGGGCAAGGGTACATACCGTAAGTAGTGACATATTTATGAACGAATGGCAACACCTGAGGCACAATATGACCATTGAGATGGATGGGTTTAGATTTGGCTTCACGTGTCATTCGTGCCATCTCTTTCGTATCACCAAACATGAATCTATAAGTGTTGCCCTTCAAACCTTGATCTCTTAACAATTTCTCGATCTTCTTCGGTTGGAACCACACCAAATTCAGAAATCTCCATGTAGTTAACACTAGTATTGCTGCAGCTAACACTCCCATACCATAATAACCTGCACTTAACTCCATTAATCAGGGGAGAGTATGAATCTATTGGAGATGGAAGAATGAGAACACTTCATGAGCGTTGACCTGCTTATTGAAAAATAATTTTCACTTAACCCCCTTGTGGTTCAAGTAGTCACTTTTGAGTCTTTGACCAATTTGATTAACTTACTGATCGTATTTTATTTTTATATCGATACAAAACAAAAAGTTATTATCCAAGTTTAATTATGACCATAAAATTAAGATTATTATACCCGTTAATCAGATAAACGGTCATATTCATTATCGTGGCATCTTCCATGGCGGCTGTTGTTTTTGAAATGTTTAAGTTGTTGTCAACTACAAGTCTACAACTATTTTATTTTAATAATGATACTAAGAATAATGCTTTCAGATGTCGTTTTTGTGTGAGTTTGAACTAGTTTATGATTGAAGTGGATTTTATACAGTACGACATTGTTGACTTGTTCAATCACTAATCTTAAAAAGTGTATAAAATAAAGCTGTTTAGAGAATGTTTTAAATAGATTTATTGGGCTTAGCAAATATTCAAATGATGAAAACATATCAATGGTATAATTTCCATTGTTCGCATGGGCATTTGATGAAGGCCCATGGACCATGGCTAAAATGTTACCTTGTGTACAGTAACGTTACATTGCTTAAACAATAAACATTCAGACGATTCTCTCTTTTTGGCCTAACTCCACAAGACTTTGACAATTAATTAGCAACACTTACAAGTTAGTTGGTAAATACCAATTAGGGAAGTTCGTTACTAAAACATACTCCGTATTTAGTAATACCTTTCTTTACTATTAATATACTCCGAGGTCAATAGAAGCATAACAAATTTGTCAACTAGTAAAGAGTAATTATGTAGTGGTTTTTATCAATCTATGAACAGCTCTTTCAAATCTAAATGTCCGACACTGTTATCTTAATTTTTCTTCTAATTAAAAAATAGTTAATGGCCGGATTGTACAGCTAAATGAAATAAATGATGTACAAACTGTTACAAACTAAAAACCGGAGAACAAATTGATAAATATTCTATAACATCCATCAGTATTATATTATAATCTAAATTATTTATATTTATGTTCATTTATTGTGAGCAAGAATTTGACAATAACACACCAAACTCTCCCAAAAGTCTATTGTTTTGGTAGTTGCCACTTCAACACACGCCTATTTTGTTTAGTCATATTATATTATTATTTATATATTTTAAAGATATATTAATAAATTAATAATTAACTAACAACATAAAAAAAAAAAAAAAAAAAAAGTTTTGCATATATTCATATCCTACCTTTTCACTCAAAACTTCCCTTACCTCCTAACCCCCACCATCACTACCCTCCTTTCAACATTCATTTCCCATCACTTTTTATCTCTTTCTTTCTTCCTTTGCTTGCTTCCCTTCATTCCTCTTGTTTCAAGGTAACCTTATTCTCTCTCTCTCTCTCTCTCTCTCTCTCTCTCTCTCTCTCTCTCTCTCTCTCTCTCCCCCTCTATATATATACACGCACGTGCGTATATATATACGTACACATACACGACTCTTTTTGGCTAATCTTCGTTTATTTAAGTTTTCACATTTTTCTGTTTTTTTGCCAGTCAACTTTTACTTTGCAATTGGTAATACTCAAATTTCAATTATGTCTTCGTCTTTTTCTTGTTTAGAAATAAGAGTAATTTTCTTGTATTCATATTTATTTGTTTGTTATGCTTTTGAGTTCTAATTGAATAACAATGTGTTTGTGAAACAGGTGTAATGGCAGAGTACGAGGGATTTAACTCTGGAAATGATCATGGCAACGAGGTATTACCACAGTTTTATTTTATCTAATGTTGCTTTTCATTTGCATATTAATACAATGTCTTGAATATTATGTTACAAAATTTTTATGGATCATATACGTTTGCACTTTGAATCTTGTCACACATGATTAATGGTACACGGCCTACAAAAAACGACGATGTGACTCTAAAGGATATGATCACCTCTAAATACTCGAGCTAGAGATGTGATAAAATTGTCTATACTCGTCAAGAAATAAATGTTCGCGGGAAAACTAATACATGAGCGTATTTTAATAATGAATTAGGGTTGTTGTAGTTTAGACATGTCGGTTCGAGCTTGTTATGTGTTATTAAGTCTTAATCTCACTTTTTAAAGAAGGTTCAAGGGTAATTTAGACATTTCATATGAGGAATTAGTAGGTTGAAATTTGAAGGATAGCATAGATATTTGATGAATGATAGAGATTTGTAACACAGAAAACAACAAGTTAGTTGGGATGGTAATAGAGTCATGTGGAATGCCCCTTTGAAAGAAAACGACTTATTCATGAGAACACACATGTGTATATATTTATTTATAATTTGTCGGTAAACCTTTTTTAGAATATACAAATGGTTCATGATTTATTATAATGCGTATTAAACTTTCTTTATTATATAGAAATAAAAAGACACTCGATTCTATTTAAAAAGTCGGTTGTGTACAATATTTTTTATATGCAGTAAAAGTTTATAAAAGAATATGATGTGCCCAAAACAAATTATCTATATTTATATGGTAATGATTTGGACACCACTTTTTTTTATATGTACACAACTAAATATGTTTTATGTTGTTATACAATATCAATCATAAAGTATAGTCAGTGATGTACAAATAAAAATTAGTGGTGTACGAGTCACTACCATTTCTTAATAATCATTTTCTTTGTGTTTATGCATCTTTTTCACTAGGGAACTCTAGCAAGCCAAAAGTATGGAGGATTAGCACCAAAGAAGAAACCTTTGATCTCAAAGGCATGTGAAATTACATACTTAATTAACTACTATATCAAGAAAGAAGTATCTATCAGCTTCTATTTTGATCTTAATTATTTCAGTTTTCCCCTTAAATCTACCTTTTAACTGAAATCTTGAAATACATGTTATAATATTTTTGAGAAAATAAAGGGTGCACTTAATAGCACTATAGCAGTACCGTTTACTCAAAAGATGGGTAAAATGTGTATGCATGTAAAAAATTTAAGAGGTAAAGGATGTAAATAAAAATGATTTATTTGAGACCATATTGCTCAACGACATACTTATTATCCCGATAAAAAATTATCAATGAAGATAAAATAATCAAAACTTATTTTGCTCAATATCCAAGATTGAACAAGATGGACCATGTAAACTAAATTTACTAATGAGATTATGAGAAGTGATTTTGATGTGATTGTGCCAGGATCATGAACGTGCTTTCTTCGATTCAGCAGATTGGGCTTTGTGCAAGGTATAGCTCATAACTCTTGTCTATTTTTCCCCTCATGGGCTTTAAGTTGAACTTTAGGCTTTTCTTGCCTTAGCCTATTGGGCTTTCTAGACCCAAATGAATTGGTGCAAAAGGCCCAAATAAATGTGACCAAATACATGGCCTTCTAATTATTGTGTGTTCAAATAAACAGCAAGGTGTAGGAGTGAATCAGAAATCAACTACAGCCATTGAGACCCTGCAGCCCAAATTGCAGGTAATGTAAACAAGAAGATTGCGTTAGTGCAGTAGTAGAAACTTAAGCCTAATAGTATTGGCCAAATAAACTTATTTTCTTATTAAACCCAAAATTTTTGTAATAAGTGTCGAGTTGTTAGCCGTATCTTCTTATGAATGTAGAGATTGTGCAAACAAACTGACAAAATCTTACGCATTTTTTTGAAAGTACTTAGAAAAAGGTGTGAGGTTTTTGTTGTAATGTCATATGTTTGGGATAATTAGTTACAAAATGACACGATGAACGTTTAGTATATTTCAAAACTATGCACTTTGTAGTACATGTTAAGGAGTTAACTTATTAGTCTGAATTACAGAGAACTCCTCATGAACGTTTGCCACCTAGGCAACCTGCGTGTGTATCAGGGCGAGATAATTATGTGAGTTTCTAAATCTTAGTTTAAACATTCTTTTTTCTTAATTCATTTTCTAGTAAGTATGTGTTTATCCTTGTTATTGGTCATACTGATCCATCCATATACTGATATTTAGACAGAGTAGAGAGGTGCGCTAAACACGGAAGAGGAGACTAGCTAGCCGAGTACCCAACGTCATTTGACTTCTTTCTATTGTCCATAGTTGTTTATGTTTACAAATTAAGCATGTTGTTTGGCTAGAAGATTGTGAATAACATTTGAGAATGAAATTCAAGAAGTCTCTTTTGTTATATTTCATCGTTCTATTATTTAGGTTCTTTCTATTTTTGAATTTATTGTATAGACTTGTAGTGTTCAAACCTCTGTAATGTTTCTTGTACTTAGTATGGTCATAAATATGAAATAAATAAACTAAAGAGATAGGCCTTGAGTGACAATATTGAACAGAAAGTATGATTGATCAGACTCTGTTAAGTTTCTTGTTTTATATTCACTATTTCCCTCCTTAAGACTCTTTTCAAGATTTTGAATCCGCTAAGTGTAAGGTAATTTCGGTGGAGTAAAATCAATAAAAAATAAAATAAAATATACACAAAATCTTTAATACATTTCTAGATCTTGGTAGGTTAGAAATTGTTGGTTATGTATACACAGTCTGCCAAAATCTATATACAATTCAAGCTCAATAAGATGAAGACAAGTTAGCTTAAGTCTTGTTCAATATCCAAACGGTGTACATTTTGAAGTGCCAAAATATTGGCAAGTGTTTTAACTTTTAAGTACTAACCATTGTCACTTCAACCTATATATGATTTACACTTTTCATAAATCTTTGACTCATATATAATAATTAACCTATAACCTATAATAGATCTCAAAACGATCTAACCCTTCGGTTTTTATCACTTCTTAACAGTCGATTTCCTTTATGTTTTTTATCTAACAAAAGATGAGTTTTTATTTATTTATTTATTTACTGTTTCTGTTTTTTTTTTCCTAACAGCCAATTCTCTTCTACCAACTGCATAGTTATCTAACACTTGTAGCCCTAAGCATACCTGAAAGTGTAATGTAAGTGCTAAAAAGTGATAATTAGGTTTGATTTAGTAAAAATCTAACTAGATTTAAACATGCAGTTGGTGGCCCCCTTCAACTGTCCTGTCTTCTTAGTCTTCCCTATCCCAACAAATTTCCCGCAATATCCTTATAACAACTTATACATTATGGAATAAAAGTTGCACATTATTCTTAGTTCACACTTCCTTTTCTAATTGGCTTATGCATATATATTTACATGTAGTGAGATCAACTGTTTTAATACCTCATAATCATATCTAAACGTGTGTAAAGCGGGTGTGTATTATTCATCTACAACATTCATTCTGGAATGAGTAAATCCGATAGCTAAAACTCAAGTATCAAGTTTAAACGTCATACTGATTAGAGTTATCGATATGGCTTTCTCAATCTTCAACAAGCAGCTGCTGTTACCACCAATGCTGCTTTATATCTCTCTATATGGATTCAGGCTAGGTACATTTTCTTCTCAATTTCGTATGAATGGAAAGAATGATTATGTTACTAATTATTGTACTTCACCTTTTGATACATTTTTATAAAAATGAGCGTTTGTTTGTTTGTTTTAAAAGTAAACCATGTACCAAATCACTGTACTTGACTTTTTGCTTGAAAACCATTTACCGACAAGTTATGTTGTATAAAAAACACATTTATATGGAAATTGAGCGGTTTTCTTGAAAACCATATCGCTATTTTGTCATTTTACCGACATGATAACGAATTTATGTTGGGATCGATTACCTCAACTAGAATCACATAACTAATATAGCCAATAAATAAACAAAAAGGAAAAAGCAAAAACACAACGACTTAGGTGGTTTACCTCCTCAAGGCAAATCCTAAACAAAAACTCCACTAAAACTTTTCGATTACAAGAATAAAGACGCTCTAACTTTCAATAATCTTGAATACCCTCACAAGTTTTCTCTAAGAAGTTTTTCACTTTCACTCCTCTCTTGAATTATGTAACCTAAACACGTCTATTTATATAGGAAACATATAACCTTAATAGATAATAGAATTTGAGTCAAATACTAATAATTTATATTATACTGGTGATTGTGGGTACAGTTCAAGATTTTATACTTTTATTGGCCTATTAGGACGAGCGAAGGGTGGGCAGAGTGTGTTTTATGAAAAAATTTATTACATTAAAGGTGACGCGACTGAAGTGATTCTTTTGTTTTTGTGTAGGAAGAGCACAAACGGGAATTGCAGGAACTGGGACAGGATATCTACCTCAGCCAGGTAGCGGTGTTAGTGGTGGTGGATTTGGCGGTGGGAACGGTGTGTTTGGGAGTGGTGGTGGAGGTGGAGGTGGATTTGGAGGAATTGGTGGTGGAGCTATTTCTAGAGCACTTGTGTGTCTTAGTGACAAGGTAATATATGCATTCATAAGTGACATTTACCTATAACTTAACGTGCTAAGACCTTCCACTAAATGTATTTTGTTAACGACAGATTTACAGTGAGTGTGCGGAGTCTTATAGATTGACACAAAGTGGTGATCTTAACGTTCCACCTGACTATACAGATCAATATTGCAACGGTGCATGCCTTAAAGAGACAAACTTAGTGCTTAACTGTATAAGTGATGTGATGTCAAATTTCGCCTTTTACAATCGTGCTACTGTAAGAGATGTGAAGGACACAATCAAGGACGGATGTAGCTATGGATCTACACGAGGTAACTAATAAGACATGAATACAAATCGATATTGTTTTTGTGTAACTATTTAAACTTGGTTTGGTTCTTGATTTGGTTTGTAGGTAACTTTAATGTGGCTGAACACATTCAAGCATACGGAAGCAACTCAAACAAGTTTTCATACTCTATCATTTTTGTGCTTGTACCATTGATATCTATTTGTATCCTATCTTTTTAATGACCACCTTTCCCTTTGAATCGTTGCGTTGTAAAAATCAGCAACTTCAGTGTTTTAACACTATGGCAAATTTGTATTGGAAAGTTATGTATTATTTGTTCATCGATGAGAAATATACCTTTAGTTTTACGTTCTTAAATTAGCACAGAACACAAGATAATCCTAAATCAAGGCTTTTGACGTAGTAATTATATTAATTAATTACTTAAATACGTCGTTAAATTAGATAAATGGAAAATGAAACCAATGTTTAATGAATTCATTTCAAAGACAGCAAATAAACATGTATATTCGATCAAGATATAAGTTACCTTTGGTTTATATTCTTTTGTTGTATTCTTTTTAATTTCTTTTCTATGTAAAAGAAAAATAATCAAAATCAACATTACGAATCAGAAATTGGGATATCATTATTATCAACATTTTGATAGGTGCATGTTACTATTTGCAGGCAAATACAATTTACGTTTTAGTCCCCAAAGTTTTTGAAATGTATATTAGTGGTCTTTCATTTATATTTTACTACACAATAATCCGTAACATTTGCAGCATGTTACCCAATAATTAAGTATTTACAACAACATTTTTACTTTTTTTTTTTTTTCTTTTTCACTTTTCTTCTTTTATATATAAACCTAAAAAGCTAAATTCAATTCTTATCAGAAAGTTGATTCCTTAAGAAATAAGTTGTTATCCAAAGTTTAACTTGGATTATATCACTCTTCACACTTACGTAATATTAAAAGTAGTAGCTTTAACTAAAGATGTTTATGAGTTGGTCAAAATTGTTTAAACCGACAAATCAAAATGATTTGACCAGTTTGATCGGCTTCATTTTCTATAATTGGTCTATGTTGACCTTTTTCAAATTGTTAAAAGGTTTTGAAAAACTACTTAAGAGAGTTGGCTCTAATGAATGCATGCCATCAAGTGTTTTCGGATGCTACTCGATTGCTTTGTAGATGTCAATCTAGGGGTGAACATGGTTCGGTTTGGTTCGGTTTTTGGATTTTTAAAAACCATAACCGTCGGTTTGGTTCGGTTTCGGTTTTTCGGTTTCTTGGATCGGTTTTTCCAATTAATCTTATTTCTCAAATACTTTTATAAATATACATTATATATACATATATTGATATATATTATCTACATATTTTTTTATATATGTTATAAATTAGTTCATAATTTTACTTTAAAAAGTTAAATATACATACATACATATACATTTTGCATATATGTATTTATATATATATATATAGGATATTTAAATAGTTCGGTTCGGTTCGTTTTTTTTTGTCGGTTTTTAAGAGTAAAAACCATAACCGAACCATTCGGTTTGGTTTTTAGAAAGTCAAAAACCAAAACCATCGGTTTTTCAATCGGTTCGGTTTTTTCGATTTTTTGGTTTTTGGTTCGGTTTTTGCTCACTCCTAGATGGCACATTAGCCAAAACATTCTGAAGAACTGTAGGCAAACGATCAAATCACAACCTGACTGGGACTTATTTCTTTCGTTGGGGAAGTTGCTAGATGATTCTCCAACGTCAATATCTTACATGAATAACTACAATCAACTTAAATCAATGTTGATTCTATATCAGCGTATGTTTCTATATTTCACATTCAATATTTATTTTTGTGTATCTATAGTATTTTTACATCGAATGAACATTTTTCAGGTGTTTTTAACTATATAAATCAAAATTGGTTGAACAAATATAAGGAAATATTTGTGTCTGCCTGGATCGATCAACATCTTAATTTTGGAAATCGCACAACCAATCGAGTTGAGAGTCAACATGCAAAGTTAAAAAAATACTTGAAATCTTCAAAATCTAGTCTCGATAGATTTGTTGGTTGTATTGATCACGCCGTGGAGTCGCAACTTACACCAATTAAAGATAGCCTAGATAAAAGAAGAATTGTCCGCATTCATCAACATAACATAAAGTGTTTCAAGTCATTGCGCGGTTTTGTTTCAAATGCGGCTTTAAATATAATAATTGAAGAACGTCAACGGTTAAAGGATTCCCGTTACACTCATCAAATTGTGGATGTCAACTCCGCAATAGTTGTAGGTTACCTTTTGCTTGCAAACTTTCAGTCTATTTGAATTCAGGTCAATATATTCCTTTAAAGAGTATTTTTTTTATATTGAACTTTTTAAAATGTAGGTATCTAAAATATATATACATCTAAAATAGTTATTTATATTTAAATGCAGGTCGATGTATTCCCTTGGATTCGATAGATCTATTTTGAGGAAGTTAGATATTTCACGGTCAACGGCTGCGCGAAATGACGATATTACTTGTGACGATGAAGTAGAACTCTTTAAAAAAAACTTTATCAAGGAGTCTAGAGTTGTGAAAAAAAGTTTGTTACAAAAGCTAAAGGATATAATTGGTTGAAGTACAACGTTCATCCGAGAACCTCGAATTCAAAAGAATACTCGTGGACGACCTAGCTTGAAGAAACAACAGCAGAAAAGGCGTGTCGATCCCAGTAATCGAGATCCTCACAGAAATAGTTATTCCACCACGCCGAATGTTTTTAGGTCAGATTCAATCAAGGAACCAGTGAGACATAGTTCATACGTGATGGACTTGAACAAGGAACCAACAGTGGAAAGTTCACATGCTTTTGACTTGAACCAGGTACCGATGTGGGATGATTCATATGATGCATGCTATTCACACCAATTAATGGCCGAAATTCCAAATATATTCCATCCTTACATAACACGTATACAAAATGTAACCGGCGATGGTAATTGTGGGTTTCGATCAATTGCTGTTTGTCTCCGATTTTGTGAAGATCAGTGGCTCGACATTCGACTCCAGTTACTAGACGAGTTAAAAAACGGATATTACTACTTACAGGTTTTTAACGCAGGTTTTAATGAATTGTATCAGTCGTTGTGTTTATCAGAATCTCCTGCACCACCACAACACTGGATGATTATGCCTATGAAAGCTATTCTGATTGCCAACAGGTTTGGTGCCATCGTTCACTGTTTAAGCATTGGAGGCTCTATAACTTGCTTTCTTCTCTCGAGAGGCCCGGAAGAGTTTCAACATCACCAAACTCTTACAATTGCACATATAAATGATAATCATTATGTGATGGTACAATTATAAGGAGAGTACCCAATGCCTCACATTACTCGATATTGGACTTTTTATAGGTCCCCGAATGCAACTGGATGAGAAATCATGTATACGCTGCGTCTAGAATTATATACTCAACTCAACCCTTGTAATTCTCAAAATGTTTTTGTAGATTTGAATGATTAATTGTTGATGAAAAATTTATTTTAACCTTTATAGTTTTCATCTTTTTTTCTTTATTTTATCTTTTTTCGTATATATTTTTTATATCTTTGTCAATAATAACACTAATAATATAATAATAATAATAATATTTCTAATAAATTTATAAAGATAACATACATATTTATATAAAGTTTATTTAAAATTCCTTTACGATATTAATTTTTCTTGAATAGGTAATTTTAAAATAATATAGTTTATATATATTATTATTAATATATTTTTTTCTATTGTACAAAGAAGCTAACTCTCAAATAATATAGCTATACAAATAAAACAATATATCAAAAGACGCTTTAAATTCATCTCAAATCACCGTGATTATCTTGTAATTAAGGTTTGACTCAGAAAGTTAAAGAGCTTTTAATTAGTACATTGAGATAAAAATGTAGAGACTTGTGCAGGCTGCCGGTCAAAGACTCAATAAGTTAAGAATTTTTATTAGTATATTGAGATCACCCCTGTATTGAGATCACCCCTATTTTTTCATGCACGTTGACTTCATTCATCAAATCAAATCAAATCAAATATTGCAGTCTTCCAGAGTTCCACTAGAAATAACAAAAGTACACAGAAAACCCTCTGGTAATTTCAAATGCGTAATCAACTATTCACTTCATTTCATCTTTTTTGTCATTCAGTTTCAGATATTTATAAATGCTATATGACATTGAAATATTGAATGCAGGAAAGTAATTAAGCAGCTAAAGAGAAGAGATGAACCACCACCAGAATCAGCAGCCGCCGCTGAATCATACAGTTGTTTCGTTTAATCAGCCACCGGTGCCGCCAGCAATGCCACCGCCACCGAATCTGCCTCATTCAGATCTACTTGATGGTAAGTCAACTCCTCTGCTGACTTTTCATTTTTACAGTATATCAGCTCCTGTTTAGCTATGTTTGTTTCTATACATGTTCAGGTTTTTTGCTAGATAGTAATTGATTCAATGTAAATATTCGACTTTTGTAGAATAGAAAGTGATAAACAGTAAGTATTTAACTACTCTGCTGCTTGTTTTCTTGATGTCGTTAAAAGTCTCGTTTTGATAGTTATAGTAAATTATAGTAAATTGGGGAAATGTTAGATGTTATAATTACGGCTCAATGGGTGTTTTGAAAGTGAATATGTGATACTGAATAGTCTCAAAGAAAACACTGTACTATTTCTCGAATTCAAACAGTAAGTATTTAACATCATTTGTGTATGTGAAAAATATGTGTTTTGAGAAATGGGAGTAAAAGTTTCTCGAATTCAAAAGTTGTTACATCACAAAAAGGGATAAAAGTGTTGAAGTTGACAAAATTTTGTATACTCTCAAAGAAAACACAAATAGTCACTTTTTCATACTATATCTGACTATTTGCGTTTTACAGATGTCATAAACTCATAACGACATTGTCTCCTCCAAAAAGTAATCCCAAATACTCTCCGAGTATAAGTTCTCATTGATAATTCATGAATAGTACTAATAAACTAGAGTGGTTACCTCTGAAAAACGCACTGTATTAGTAGATATTAGATTCATATAGTACTAATCTGCCTTTTGGAATTGTTTAATCTAAAGGAACTAGAGAAAACTACATCAAGATTGGTGTTCCACTTTACAAAGCAGCACTCAAAGGAGATTGGAAAGCTGCTGAACCGATCCTTACAGAACAACCAGAACTGATACGTTCCGCTATCACTGAAAATTACGAAACGCTACTTCACATTGCAGCATCAGCAGAAAGCACCAAGGCTGTGGAGGAGTTTGTGGAACATTTAGTACGGTTGATGGATAAGAAGGATCTGGAACTACAGAACAAAACTTACAATACTGCCCTCAGTTTAGCAGCTGCAGCAGGAAACTTGAAAACGGTCATGATAATGGTGAACAAGAACAGAGCTGTGATGGAAATCCCCAGCAGTAACAAAATGATGCCACTGTACATGGCGGCTTTATTTGCAAAACCGGATATGGTAAGATATCTCTATAAAAACTCTCGGAATATGGGGGGTGATTTTTGGACCCATGAGAATCGAGGATGTGTGCTAAAAGTTTGTGTTGAGTCTAAAATCTTTGGTAAGAAGTTCTTACAAAATTTTGATATCTTTATGTATTAACCGATATAAATGCTCACGTTAAGTGAATCCAAAATCTTTTGTAGATGTTGCTCTCGAAATAGTGAATAATCGGCCCGAACTCTATGCCGAGAAGGGATTACTCACAGACGTTCTCATAGTTTTGGCTCAGAAAACTAAAGCATTCAAAAGAATAAAACCGCATATTATTTTCAGAATTATCAAGTCAAGTAAGCTGATGATCATTAGTGTGTTTTATTTGCTTTATACTACTTTCGTAATATTAACTACTTTCATAATATTAACTCTTTTATGTTAGTTATTCGGATTTGCTTATTTTAAATAATGCCTGATCAATTGATCACTATATGTGAAGTGGAGGTAGCAAAACGGGTGGGATAGGTAACGGACTAACAGGTCAAAATCAGTGACTTTTTTAGTTTATAGTACTGGTTAGGATTGTGTTGGGTTGATATGAACACTTTTTTGTCCTTTTTATGGTGTTATAAATGGTTAATATGTTAAATATAGTTGCAAAAACTATATACACTTATTTATTTCAAAAAAATTGCTTCATAGATTTTAGGGAATTGAATTTGGGTGACTTTTGATGACCTCCTTGAGTTCTTTGGCCCATTTGACTCGTTTCTTATAGCTAAGAATTGAGAAAAATGATGCATAGGCCTAAACTTGTAAGCCTAAAAATTGACCTAAGTATTGATTGATTAATGTGATAAAATGATAGGTGGAAAATAAGAGAGAAAAATATATATAGAGTAAGTGATATCTCAAATGATAAATGGATGGGGTCTAGTTTAAGGTATATATTTTAAGGTTTATTTAGCATTACTCAAGAATTTAATTTTACCGGTTTATCCTGTAAAGATACAATATTACCAAGTCGACCCATTTACATTCAAATGGACTAAATTTTAACCTGTAATAAAGCAAAAGCATGAGTAGAAAGTGGTTAGTTTCATGCACCCAATATTGTTACAAATATTTTGTAATAGTAATGAACAACTAATTGCCAACTTTATCCATCACTTTTGCTCACAATATGTGGTATGATGGTCTTTTTGGTTGTTGGTTTCAGCTTTTGCAATCTTTCATGTGAAGATAGGGCATGCTGAAAAAGATATTGAAGCCCTAAACTTTTTAAGAATAATATGGCAAAAAATTGCTATAAAGCCTAAGGGCGAGATTGATGACATAATCCGAGGGCCACCTTTAATGTCTGAAAATATAATAACAGGCTACCCTTCTCGAGTACTTTTTCTTGCTGCCAAAATAGGTAACTCAAAGTTTATAATTGAGCTCATTCAGTCATATCCTGATCTAATATGGAAACAAAATGACAAAGGACAAACTATATTTCACATAGCTGTTAAACATCGTCAAGCAAAGATTTATAATTTACTGTATGAGATTGGTGCAATGAAAGATCTAATAACTCCTATGAAAGACAAAAAAGGCAATAATTTGTTGCATTTAGCTGTGATGAGTGCCAAGCTAAAACGATTTCAGAACGTGTCAGGGTTCGCGCTACAAATGCAGGAGTTTTTATGGTTCAGGGTATGTTTTTCACTTTGAGTTTTTAAGTGATCTTACTTTCTTCATATGTTCGTAAGGTCGACTTGGATGCCAACATGTTACTATATCTTTATATCAAAATTCATAGAACAATATAAATCGAAGGACTTCTGGTATATGAGATTTAGAGGTGGCATTATAGATGAGGAAGGTGAGAGTTAACTTTTGTACGGGTCATGTTGGGTTGACCCGACACTTTGCTGTCTAAAAATAAAATCTCTTGAATACAAAGTTAGCGTGTTAAAATATGATTACGGAAATGATATTATGTGATCTCGAGTATAAATCTAATTTTTATATTTAGCTTTAAGAGGTTTTATGGATTAAATATACCGGAGGCAAAATGGGCAATTTTGGTGGGTTGGGTAATGAATCAAAACGGATAACTTTTCCATGTAGGTCCAAATGGTTTGGGTTGGTTGACTTATGCTATTTTGGTCCATTATGTTTGAATTTTGTATAAAGTTTCTTTTAATTAAAATATTAAGTTATACATTGCCCATGGGGCAAATTTGATAAAAAGGTAACATAGTTACCTGAATGTCATAATTGACATAACTAAACATGACCTTTATATAGAAGAGGTTACAATTACAAGTTCGATTCAAGTAAAAAGAAGATTATATGCAAGAAATTTTACTTCTTTAGACATCACGTTTGATTCCGTCAATTAGGAAAATTTGATAATCATATTGCCTCTTTTCTAAATGTTTTGTAAGTATGTTCCCTTCTTTTAGTAATAAAAAATGTGTGTGCAGGAGGTACAGCAGATGATCCCACCTAATTATAGAAAAAGAAAGAACAGCGATGGTAAAACACCACAAGACTTATTCACCTTGAAACACGCAGACTTAGTACTCAAAGGTGAGGAATGGATGAAAAGTACAGCATCTCAGTGTATGGTGGTTGCAACCCTCATAGCCACTATAGCATTTGCAGCTGCATTTACACTTCCTGGAGGATACAACCAAAACACTGGTATTCCCTTTTACCGCCATAAACCATCCCTCATTGTTTTTGTGATCTCAGATGCGGTTTCTTTAATATCCTCATCAACCTCAGTCCTCATGTTCCTATCTATCCTCACATCTCGTTATGCTGAACATGATTTCTTGGAATCACTACCAAAAAAGTTGATGATTGGTCTTGCAACACTTTTCCTTTCTACTGTGACCATGATGCTTGCATTTAGTGCCAGCTTCTTTGTACTATATCATAGAAAGTTGGAATGGGTGCCGATTATTATCACCAGTTTGGCTGGCCTGCCGGTTATTCTCTTTGCTATACTGCAATTTCGCCTTTTATGGGATGTGTTTTACTCGACGTATCGATCTAGATCTCTCTTTAAGCCCAAGAAACGCATGCTTTACTATTAAAATCATTGTAATATTTACATTAATTCAAAAATGTACCTCAAAGACTATGTACCATTTATTCATCCTCAGTTATAAGTTTTATCAATTTCAATCATAATTCTGTTTAAGCATCCTGTCAACTTCCTGTTCAAATTTGTTATTTGATATTGTCTAGTGTTGACTGTGTTGGTAAAGGATATATTGTTCTATGAGTTTGTTAAAGTTTCTGCTAGTCATTTTGGTAGTATTAAGTTGATGTTAGAAAAGGTAAAAAATAGAAAAAAATATTTTGCACGTTTAAATCAAACTTTCTGAGTTAAACACTTGCACATAATCACCTCATTTGTGTTTGTGTATAACTGCACTCATCATTTTCCTACCATTTTATACTTGTATGCTAATACAAAGTATATATTTTTGGGTTTAGATTTTGAATCCTGATATCCCCAGGTAAACCTTATGATGATTTCATTAAATTTAAGAATATAACAAAGTTTAGTTTCATGTGTTGTGTGCAAATAATACAGTAGTTAAATACTAAAGAGTTTTTAACCTAAGAGGAATCTATAAACCAATTCAGAAGATTGTAATTAAAAGGTCTTTCATCTATCGATATATGCGGAACTCATAGATTAGAAGGTGATAGGAGACAATTGTATATATGTGTTCTTTGCCATATACTATGCAATTATTGTTACTGTATACATTACAAAACTCAGAATAATATATTTTCTAAAATTACTAAACGTATATTTAGTACTGATTTCTTTCTTATAGAGATCATCTAAAAAAGATCAATTTATTTTGGTTAGTTAAATGACAACATACACTTAAACCTTAAAAGTTGAAAAAGAAAGAGGAAAAAAGGTTGATGAATTTTTATTTTTTTTAATAGATGATATTGTGGTTTTCACATCACCTTATATTTTAAATAAAAAGGCTAATAAATAATACTCTCTCCATCCCACTCCAAATGTCCAAGTTACTATTTTGGATTGTCCTAAATAAGTGTTCACTTTCATGATTTAACCAATCAACATTGATTTTTGTGAGTTGAGATGTTATTTGATTGGTGAAAAGTATAGTTAGCGGAGATGTTATTTTGATGCTATTGAAATTGAACTTGATCAGTTTTAGTGTTTTTAGTTAGTTAGAGTTTACATGTTAAATTATCATTCGTTTGTTCCAATTGAGCTTTTGTCATTTAGTCAAGTGCGGCTGCTGCTGATCTGTTGGCGATTCTTGATATATTGTATGTATTCATTCGACATTTGCTAGTTAACTGTAAGTTAGCAATTCTTCATAAGAAGATTGGTGATTTTTAATGAATTGCATGTATTAATTCAACTGAGCTTAAGTGTAAGTTAGCAATTTCTGCTGATAATGTGTGGGGTTAAGCTTATTGGATAAAATGCACTGGGTTCTCCCCACTTGCAGTTTCATTTACTACAGCCTAATAATGTTCCTCGCTGTAATGTACTATAACTAATAACATTCGAAAAAAATGAGTGGTTAGGCTGTAAAATATCGAATAGTGATAAATGTGGCAAAGTGGTTTTAGGTATACTGGCACCTTATGAGCATCAACCTGTTCTCTCATTATAAGTTGGAGATGACCATATCCTCACAAGCAATGCTTTTCAAGTTCAAATCAGGTACATTTGATGCTCCCTTATATATTAGTATATGAGTGAAGCTTTATAAAGGATGGCTCTCTAGAGCCTTTAGATCAAATCAAGCCAAAACTATACCACAAAATGAAGTACTTTAATTAAGATATGAAGCAATGTTACATTAACTTTTAGATTTGCTGACTTTTTTATCTTAAAGTCACAGAGTCACAGGCTACTCAATTAAGCGAAATTAAAAAAACACACGTTATATTAAATGACATGTAGTAACAGAAATACATTATATCACAAAATATACATTAATTAAGACTAACTACAGCCTTTTGATCGACCCAAAAATAAAAGTATAAAACATAAAAAAAAAAAAACATATGGAAACTAACTAGTGACTACCAAATGACATGTAGTAACAAAAAATACATCCCTTTTACATAAAATAACAAGTTAACAACAACAAAAAGAAAGAGAAATCACCTGATTTTAGTAAGTCAACAAAAGTCAACTACAGGTCCTTTGATCGACTAGAAGATCCAAATTGAAGAAATTTTCGACTAGAAGTTCTATTTACTCAAAATCCGGCTTCAATTTGGCTCCAATTTGTTGTTTGTAGCTTCAATTTGGTGTTTTGTTTGATGTTTAGGTCGCCAATCACATACCCATCGCAGTCGTATACTCGTATTTTGTTTCTTGCAGGGAATGAGGAGCCTCTAGGTTAATGAGTTAATATTGGGCTAACTACAAAACTGGGCCTTAAAAAAAAGCCCAACAAACCAACATTCCCAGGCTTGGCTTTTACAGCCCATTGTTTGAAAAATATACAAGGCCCTAAACTGCCAAAGGCACCGCCTTGAGAGCCTGGCGCCTAAGCGCCGCTTCGACACGTACAACTATCGCCTAGACTAACTTTGAGGCGCTATGCCTAGGCGCACTTTTTTAAACCAAGATTTGATGCTCTTTTATATATTAGCATATGAGTGAAGCTTTATAAATGATGGAGAGAGCCTTTAGTGCAAAGAGTCGCGAGTTTGGTTATTTTCATGCAAATGGAATGAAAACAAACAATAGAGGCTGCATATTGACATTGAGCTCAGAAGTCAGAACAATAGAACTGTTTCCTAAGTAGACATCTTTAAGCATCTCTGCACAAGTCACTAGAACCTTTTTGTGAATCTGGGTTGGGGTAACACACACCCATCCCACATCATTAACATGAATCCAATCTTCTGCCCTTTTTTCTACAGGTTTGTTGCCTAGCCTGAATCTACAGCACTTGCACTAACATTATACTGTTAATCATTCTGATAACACGCGATAAACTAGTAGGAGTACTATCTCTTAACGGCATGTGAGTAAGGATCTTAGAATATTGTTTAGTAATATCATTGATTAAACTCGTATTAGAAAGAAATATAAACCAGACAAAAGAACTTTAGTCTCATTCACCACTCTAGCATCTTTCTCCAAAAGGGAAGAATAAGCCCTAACGACTTATTGACTATGGTGAATGAGAGGACCATCCCCAGGGGTGGCCTTTTGATGAGTGATGTGATGATCTGATTCCTTACTGAATTACCATTTGGCTTTCCTGTTGATTTATAATACGTTGGAGGTAAAAGAAGACAAGTGAAGACATAAAGTTTGATAGAAATTAAACTCTTGCCGGGAAAAGGCCGATCATGTGAAGAATTTACTTACAAAAATCTTGGTACTGGAGATATGTAGGGCGAAGTACTTAGCCCTAGTAGAGCAAACTGCTTTGGAGACGGCTGAAAGCGAGAAGTATAAGACAATGTTGAAATACTAAAGCTGATGCACATACATAGAATACTAGACAATGTTGAATTTGGGATAATGTTAGGTGCATGTTAGTATTTGCAAGTACAATTTACGTTTTAGTCCCTAAAGTTTTTGAAATGTATGTAAGTGGTCTGTCATTTATATTTTATTCACACAAAAATCAGTATAATATACAGCATGTTACCCAATAATTAAGTACTTACAACAATATTTTTTATTTATTTATTTTTTAATATAAACCTAAAAAGCTAAATTCAATTATTATCAGAAAGTTGATCCCTTAACAAATAAGTTATCCAAAGTTTTACATCACTCTTCACTCTTTTCTATTATTGAAAGCAGTAGCGATTCGACCGAAATTGTTCAAATCGACTAAATCAAAATGATTTGGTTAGTTTGGTCGGCTCCATTATTTATAATTTATCTATATCTATTGGTTTGACTTTTTTCAAACCATTATATATGGTATGATTTGCAGTTTTAAAAATTCAAACCAGTTGTTTAAATCTAATTGGACCGCGTTATATTTTTCTTATATACATTATTATGTAATATGTAATGTATATACGTTTATTCAAAAGATTGAGTACTTATATATATATATAACAAACAAAATCCATAGTTACTTATTCTAAGGCATCCAAAGTGTTCATTTGTAAGTTTGTCAAACTTATGCAATTAATTGAATTCAAATTAAAATTAGTAAACAAAAACTTTTGACTATGTAACAATATTATGAAAGTTAATTTTTATTGTTTGATATTGTTACACACTTTTTTACTAGTATTAGGTTATGTGTCTATATCTCTCAAAAACTTGCACGAAAATAGCAATTGAACTATTAATCATAGTATGTAAATTAAATGTTAGTTAATTCTTTTATTTGTTAAAAGTTAAGAATTAAGTTCAAATGAGAATGAGTTTTGTGAGAATGGAGGAATCAATCTCAGCCATTCATTTTCATCAAGATAACAAAATCATCACATTTTTAAAAATTGAATATCTCAAAAATGATTAGTCAATAAATTATAAAAACTGCACCACAAAAATCAACGTTTCTTTTTTCTTTAATTAGACATCTCACATGATATACTTTCGACGCACTTTTTTTTTCTTCATTTTTTGGTGAGTATTGAAATCTGGTAACACATGTGATAGTCGCTGGTAGCATATGTGTTAGTTACTGGTAACACATATGTTAGTCGTTTTCAAAACCCATCAAAAAATGAAATTTTTTTTTTTGTCGAAATTATAACTTGTGAGATGTCTAATCGAAGAGAAAAAAACACTGATTTTTATGATGTAATTTTATAATTTTTTGACTTACTGTTTTTGAGATATTTAATTTTTAAAAATATAAAAGTAAAATTGAATTTTACCAAATAAATGACCTAGATTTATTTTTTCATTCTTATTAAATCTTTCATTTTTATTTGAACCAAACTCAAAAGTTAAATATAAATATTAATTAGTTCAAAACGTCAACCGGGTCAAACTAAACTGATTTTAATTGGTTTGGTTAATTCGACTCAGACACGTAAAATTGAGTAGTTTAATTTGAAAAAACGGTTAAATCGTATATTTAAAGCGGCCAAACGAGGTATCTAACAATAACCTCCTACTATCCTAGCTTTAACCAATAATTGAGGTATAGTGTGGTCTAAAAATAATCCTATATATTTTCGTGGACGTTGACTTCATTAATCAAATCAAATCAAATATAAAAGTCTTCCAGAGTTGCACTAGAAATACCAAAAGTACACAGAAAAGCTCAGGTAATTTCAAATGCGTAATCAACTATTCACTTCATTTCATCTTTTTTGTCATTCAGTTTCAGATATTTATAAATGCTATATGACATTGAAATATTGAATGCAGGAAGTAATTAAGCAGCTAAAGAGAAGAGATGAACCACCACCAGAATCAGCAGCCGCCGCTGAATCATACAGTTGTTTCGTTTAATCAGCCACCGTTGCCGCCGGCAATGCCACCGCCACCGAATCTGCCTCATTCAGATCTACTTGATGGTAAGTCAACTCCTCTGCTGACTTTTCATTTTTACAGTATATCAGCTCCTGTTTAGCTATGTTTGTTTCTATACATGTTCAGGTTTTTTGCTAGATAGTAATTGATTCAATGTAAATATTCGACTTTTGTAGAATAGAAAGTGATAAACTGTAAGTATTTAACTACTCTGCTGCTTGTTTTCTTGATGTCTTTAAAAGTCTCGTTTTAATAGTTATAGTAAATTATAGTAAATTGGGGAAATGTTAGATGTTATAATTACGGCTCCCTGGGTGTTTTGAAAGTGAATATGTGATACTGAATAGTCATAACGAGATACAGGCATGGTGGATGTGCTTATGTTAATTGACTTTATAAAAGTATTTGTGTATGTGAAAAATATGTGTTTTGAGAAATGGGAGTAAAAGTTTCTCGAATTCAAAAGTTGTTACATCACAAAAAGGGATAAAAGTGTTGAAGTTGACAAAATTTTGTATACTCTCAAAGAAAACACAAATAGTCACTTTTTCATACTATATCTGACTATTTGCGTTTTACAGATGTCATAAACTCATAACGACATTGTCTCCTCCAAAAAGTAATCCCAAATACTCTCCGAGTATAAGTTCTCATTGATAATTCATGAATAGTACTAATAAACTAGAGTGGTTACCTCTGAAAAACGCACTGTATTAGTAGATATTAGATTCATATAGTACTAATCTGCCTTTTGGAATTGTTTAATCTAAAGGAACTAGAGAAAACTACATCAAGATTGGTGTTCCACTTTACGAAGCAGCACTCAAAGGAGATTGGAAAGCTGCTGAACCGATCCTTACAGAACAACCAGAACTGATACGTTCCGCTATCACTGAAAATTACGAAACGCTACTTCACATTGCAGCATCAGCAGAAAGCACCAAGGCTGTGGAGGAGTTTGTGGAACATTTAGTACGGTTGATGGATAAGAAGGATCTGGAACTACAGAACAAAACTTACAATACTGCCCTCAGTTTAGCGGCTGCAGCAGGAAACTTGAAAACAGTCATGATAATGGTGAACAAGAACAGAGCTGTGATGGAAATCCCCAGCAGTAACAAAATGATGCCACTGTACATGGCGGCTTTATTTGCAAAACCGGATATGGTAAGATATCTCTATAAAAACTCTCAGAATATGGGGGGTGATTTTTGGACCCATGAGAATCGAGGATGGGTGCTACAAAAATGTGTTGAGGCTGAAATCTTTGGTAAGAAGTTCTTACAAAATTTTGATATCTTTATGTATCAACCGATATAAATGCTTGCGGTAAGTGAATCCAAAATCTTTTGTAGATGTTGCTCTAGAAATAGTGAATAATCGGCCCGAACTCTTTGCCAAGAAGGGATTACTCACAGACGTTCTCATAGTTTTGGCTCAGAAAACTAAAGCATTCAAAGGAATAAAACCGCATATTATTTTCAGAATCATCAAGTCAAGTAAGCTGATGATCATTAGTGTGTTTTAATTGCTTTATACTACTTTCATAATATTAACTCTTTCATGCTAGTTATTCGGATTTGCTTATACATAGATTTTAAATGATGCCTGATCAATTGATCACTATATGTGAAGTAGAGGTAGCAAAACGGGTGGGTTAGGTAACAGGTCAAAATTAGTGACTTTTAGTTTTTAGTACTGGTTAGGATTGTGTTGGGTTGATGTGCAAACACTTCTTTGTCCTTTTTACGGAGTTCATAAATGGTTAATATGTTAATTATAGTTACAAAAACTATATATCATCTTATTACTACAATGACACTTATTTATTTATTTCAACAAAATTGCTTCATAGATTTTATGGAATTGAATTTGGGTGACTTTTGATGACCTCCTTGAGTTCTTTGGCCGATTTGACCCGTTTCTTGTAGCTAAGGATTGAGAAAAATGATGCGTAGGCCTAAACATGAAAGCCTAAAAGTTGACCTAAGGATTTGATCGCTTAATGTGATAAAATGGTAGGTGGAAAATAAGAGAGAGAAAATATATACAGAGTAAGTGATATTCCAAATGATAAATGGATGATGTCTAGTTTAAGGTCTATATTTTTAGGTTTATTTAGCATTACTCAAAAATTTAATTTTACCGGTTTGACCTGTAAAGATACAATATAACCAAGTTGACCCATTTACATTCAAATGGACTAAAATTTTAACCTCTAATAAAGCAAAAGTATGAGTAGAAAGTGGTTAGTTTCATGCACCCAACATTATGATGAATATTTTGTTATAGTAATGAACAAATAATTGCCAACTTTATCCATCACTGTTGCTCACAATATGTGGTATGATGGTCTTTTTGGTTGTTGCTTTCAGCTTTTGCAATCTTTCATGTGAAGATAGGGCAAGCTGAAAAAGATAGTGAAGCCCTACAATTATTAAGGATAATATGGCAAAAAATTGCTATAATGCCTAAGAGCGAGATTGATGACATAATCCGAGGGCCACCGTTAAAGCATGGAAATATGATAAAAGGCTATCCTTCTCGAGTACTTTTTCTTGCTGCCAAAATGGGTAACACAAAGTTTATAATTCAGCTCATTCAGTCATATCCTGATCTAATATGGAAACAAGATGACAAAGGACAAACTATATTTCACATAGCTGTCAAACGTCGTCAAGCAAAGATTTATAATTTACTGTATGAGATTGGTGCAATGAAAGATCTAATAACTCCTATTAAAGACAAAAAAAGCAATAATATGTTGCATTTAGTTGCTAAGAGTGCCAAGCCAAAACGATTTCAGAACGTGTCAGGGGTTGCGCTACAAATGCAGCGGGAGTTATTATGGTTCAGGGTATGTTTTTCACTTTGAGCTTTTAAATGATCTTACTTTCTTCGTACGTTCTTAAGATCGACTTGGATGCCAACATGTTACTATATCTTTATATCAAAATTCCCCAAAACTTTGTTGTCTAAAAATAAAATCTCTTGAATACATAGTGTGTTAAAATATGATTGCGAAAATGATATTTATGTGATCTCGAGTATAAATCTAATTTTCAAATTTAGCTTTAAGTGATTTTATGGATTATATATACCTGAGGCAAAATGGGCAATTTTGGTAGTTTGGGTAATGAATCAAAATGAGTAACTTTTCCATGTAGGTCCAAATGGTTTGGGTTGGTTGACTTATGCTATATTGGTCCATTATGTTTGAATTTTATATAAAGTTTCTTTTAATTAAGATATTAAGTTATACATTGCCAATGGGGAAAATTTGATAATAAGTTAACCGAGTTACCTGAATGTCCTAATTGACAGAACTAAACATGACTTCTATATAGAAAAGGTTACAATTACAAGTTCAATTCAAGCAAAAAATAGATAATATGCAAGAAATTTTACTTCTTTAGACATCACGTTTGATTCCGTCAATTAGGAAAATTTGATAATCATATTGCCTCTTTTCTAAATTTTTTGCAAGTATGTTCCCTTGTGTTAGTAATAAAAAATGTGTGAGCAGGAGGTACAGCAGATGATCCCACCTAATTATAGACAAAGAAAGAACCTAGATGGTAAAACACCACAGGACTTGTTCACCTCGAAGCACGCAGACTTAGTACTCAAAGGTGAGGAGTGGATGAAAAGTACAGCATCTCAGTGTATGGTGGTTGCAACCCTCATAGCCACTATAGTATTCGCAGCTGCATTTACACTTCCTGGAGGATACAACCAAAACACTGGTATTCCCTTTTTCCGCCATAAACCATCCCTCATTGTTTTTGTGATCTCAGATGCGGTTTCTTTAATATCCTCATCAACCTCAGTCCTCATGTTCCTATCTATCCTCACATCTCGTTATGCTGAACGTGATTTCTTGGAATCCCTACCAAAAAAGTTGATGTTTGGTCTTGCAACACTTTTCCTTTCTATTGTGACCATGATGGTTGCATTTAGTGCCAGCTTCTTTGTACTCTATCATAAAAAGTTGGAATGGGTACCGATTATTATCACCAGTTTGGCTGGCCTGCCGGTTATTCTCTTTGCTATACTGCAATTTCGCCTTTTAGGGGATGTGTTTTACTCGACGTATCGATCTAGATATCTCTTTAAGCCCAAGAAACGCATGCTTTACTATTAAAATCATTGTAATATTTACATTTATTCAATGATGTACCTCAAAAACTATATACCATTTATTCATCCTCAATTAAAAAATTTATCAATTTCAATCATAATTTTGTGTAAGCATCCTGTCAACTTCCTGTTCAAATTTGTTATCTGATATTGTCAAGTGTTGACTGTGTTGGTAAAGGATCTATTGTTCTATGAGTTTGTTAAAGTTTCTGCTAGTCATTTTGATAGTATCAAGTTAGATGTTAGAAAAGGTAAAATTTAGAAAAAAATATTTTGCACGTTTAACCATCAAACTTTCTGAATTATACACTTACACATAATCACCTCATTTGTGTCTGTATAACTGCACTTATCATCTTCCTACCATTTTTATACTTGTATGCTAATACAAGTATATATTTTTGGGTTTAAATTTTGAATCCTGATATCCCAGGTAAACCTTATGATGATTTCATTAAATTTATGAATATAACAAAGTTTAGTTTCATGTATTGTAATAATAAAGTAGTTAACTACTGAAGAGTTTTTGGCCTAGTAGTATCCGAATAACCTCTTAACCAATTCAGAAGATTATGATTAGAAGGCAAGAACATGTAGATCAGGATGTTGTAAGAGGCAATTGTATATACACGTTCTTTTGCAATATACTACGCAATTATTTTTACCGTACTAATTACAAAACTCAGAATAATTTATTTTATAAAAATTTTAAACACGTATTTAGTACTGATTTCTTTCTTTATAGAGATCATTTAGAGAAAAGATCTGAATATAATTACATTGTTTAGTTTTGGTTAGTTAAATGAAAACATACACTTAAACCTTCAAAATTGAAAAAGAAAAAGGAAAAAAAGGTTTATGACTTTTTCTTTATAAATGATATTGTAGTTGTAGTTTAATTAAAAAGAAGGCAAATAAATACAGTAAAACGAATATATATTCTGTAAAGAATAAAAACGGCAAATTATTATTTAATTATACAACATTCGTGTTGTCATCCCCGTAACTAGACTTTTCTTTACTTAACCACAACTCAAAATCCCCCAAAACTGCTCGTACAGTTGTCCGGCAATACCTCACCGGAAAATAATCAATTTTCGGATCCTATCGTGATCAAAATCATGAGACCTCCACTCAGAAAGCCGATCAACATTAACGCGATGGCTCGCAAGATCGACGTCGATGATCGTATTCCTCTTCGTAATTATTACCGAATCGCCGATAATCTCCTTAAACAGGTATCTTTACTTGAAATTGAAATTAAATAATGGTAGAATCTCTTTACTTTAAATTCGTATTTAAGTTTGCTTTTTTTGATGCTATTGAAATTGAACATGATCAGTTTTAGTGTTTTTAGTTAGTTAGAGTTTACATGTTAAATTATCATTCGTTTGTTCCAATTGAGCTTTTGTCATTTAGTCAAGTGCGGCTGCTGCTGATCTGTTGGCGATTCTTGATATATTGTATGTATTCATTCGACATTTGCTAGTTAACTGTAAGTTAGCAATTCTTCAGAAGAAGATTGGTGATTTTTAATGAAGTGCATGTATTAATTCAATTGAGCTTAAGTGTAAGTTTATCGGATAAAATGCACTGGGTTCTCCCCACTTGCAGTTTCATTTACTACAGCCTAATCATATTCCTCGCTGTAATGTACTACAACTAATAACATTCGAAAAAACTGAGTGGCTAGGCTGTAAAATATCGAATAGTGATAAATGTGGCAAAGTGGTTTTAGGTATACTGGCACCTTATGAGCATCAACCTGTTCTCTCATTATAAGTTGGAGATGACCATATCCTCACAAGCAATGCTTTTCAAGTTCAAATCAGGTACATTTGATGCTCTCTTATATGTTAGCATATGAGTGAAGCTTTATAAAGGATGGCTCCCTAGAGCCTTTAGTGCAAAGAGTCACGATTTTTGATATTTTCAAGCAAGTGGAATGAAAACAAACAATAGAGGCTGCATATTGACATTGAGCTCAGAAGTCAGAACAACAGAACTGTTTCCTAAGTAGAAATCTTTAAGCATCTCTGCACAAGTCACTAGAACCTTTTTGTGAATCTGGGTCGGGGTAACACACACCCATCCCACATCATTAACATGAATCCAATCTTCTGCCCATTTTTCTACAGGTTTGTTGCCTAGCCTGAATCTACAGCACTTGCACTAACATTATACTGTTAATCATTCTGATAACACGCGATAAACTAGTAGGAGTACTATCTCTTAACGGCATGTGAGTAAGGATCTTAGAATATTGTTTAGTAATATCATTGATTAAACTCGTATTAGAAAGAAATATAAACCAGACAAAAGAACTTTAGTCTCATTCACCACTCTAGCATCTTTCTCCATAAGGGAAGAATAAGCCCTAACGACTTATTGACTATGGTGAATGAGAGGACCATCCCCAGGGGTGGCCTTTTGATGAGTGATGTGATGATCTGATTCCTTACTGAATTACCATTTGGCTTTCCTGTTGATTTATAATATGTTGGAGGTAAAAGAAGACAAGTGAAGACATAAAGTTAGATAGAAACTCTTGCCGGGAAAAGGCCGATCATGTGAAGAATTTACTTACAAAAATCTTGGTACTGGAAATATGTAGGGCGAAGTACTTAGCCCTAGGAGAGCAAACTGCTTTGGAGACGGCTGAAAGCGAAAAGTATAAGACAATGTTGAAATACTAAAGCTGATGCACATATATAGAATACTAGATGAGAGGAACAGTTGGACTACTCTGTGTCTCCTCTTCCAACATTAACCTTCATTTTTCTCCTTTTGGGTCGCCTGGGATTTGGGCCAGCCGATTGTTGGGTACCATCTAACTTGAAGCCTTGAATGCATGGATACTCAAAAACTTTGTAAACATTATTATAACCTCTTCAAACTTTAGGTAATACTTTGAGTGTTGTAACTTCTATGTTGATTTTTCTTTTCAAACCGTTTAATTTGTACATAGGCTTGCATCTTATTTCAAACTAATGATTTTAGTTGCAGTATGAAGTATTTCTTGTATTATTAGATGCCTCTTTGGTGAGTCTTCGTTACGTGCATGATCTCATAAGTCATGAGTACATATCCTTGCATTTTTTTGCAATCTATGGATTTAATGCTGCAGAGTGTTTGGTGTAATATATATCTCCACTGATCCTTTCTGCATGCAGGCGCGCATATATCGAGAGGAAAAGAACATTATAGATTTGTATGTAATGCTTCTAAGATATTCAAGGTATTGGACGAAAGTTACTATCATATTTTACTTTAAATATTCTGACTTTGCAACTTGATACGACTTCCATCTGCTCATCATTGTGAAGTTCACTATTAATTTTGTTTGATTTTTCAGTTTGGTCCTTGATACTATAAGATTTCATCGCGACTACCCAGTTTTATGTGTAAAGGAACGTGCAATTTCCAAGAAGGTGAATGTTGTTCATATATCCTTAGCAGTGTCTCAAATTTTAAGTTGCTACTTGCTTAGAATTTCGATTATTGGTGTTTCATACATTTTTTCCAGCAATTACTTGTGGTGATAGATGAGTTGGAATCTTTGAAACCCGAAGTTGACCGTCAAGTTGATGGATTGAAGAAAGGTTACACTATAAGTGAAGTATACCAACCAAATGGCCTTGAAGGAACCCCACATATGTCAGGAGAATCTTCCTTGCAACTACCTGCTGTGAATAACAACGTTTCCCCGTTTGGCTCTGGTTATAACCAGGTAATTGGTTTTTGTTGTCAAGTAAGGTTAAATCGAGGGTTTAGTTGTTTCAAACACATAAAAGGTGGTTGGTTTTATCATTAATATTGATAGCTAGTACAATCTTGATGATGAATATGCACTGTTACCAATTTGGCTGCATTTGTGTTGCTTTTCTTTGTGCGTTACTTCTTATGCATCTCTTTATGTTGTCGCAGTCCCACAACATTGAAAATTCGCTCTCCTGGAACCAGAACCACGGGACTACTCAAAATAAACAATCAAGTTCCTTTGGCGCACAGTTTCAAAAGTTGTGAGTGTCTATTTGTGATAAATACATCCATTTCTTATGATTGGGGCTTGTTTATCAGGGAGTATTTTGCTAAACATTCATATTTCGTCCAAAATACGACAATTTCAGAAATTTTAGATTTTGGGTATGCTTGGTCATTAACACTACATGGAGATTGAAGAAGTTACTGTAGAAACATAAAAAACTTTTGTGACTTTATAATATGATGTAAGTATGCTCATCTTATTTGCAGATCTTTATTGCCAGCTCCCAGACAAGAAACGCTATCAAGGCATTCTCTTTTAGGTCCTAATGGTCTTCGTGGTCAATCGCTAAACCCTGGTACACAGATAAAGGTAGAAGTCATTGTGTTCTATTCTACCATGAATATTCTTCTCCGAGACTAATCATGTTGCATGACACAGGTGCAATATCCAACATATACTGACTTAAATTCAAGTGATAATTTGAGGTCAGTATCCTTCATAACTTCTCCCTATTTAGGTTTATCTTTGAAAGCTAATAATTCTTAAGGCAATGTGCTTATAATACTATTTTTTGCATTCATAGCTTAATCCAGTCTGTACAAAATGATGTCCCTGCTGTCAAAGATGGAAACTCAGGAGTGGACATATCTACGATGGAATCAGTGCTCTCATTAGATGATGGTAGATGGTCACGTCCTGCTGAGGATCAATTTGAGGATGATCATTTTCTCTCTGGAATTATCAGACAGCCTTCTCCCCCACCTGTGCTTGCTAGACTGCAACCAGAACATAGTCATATTTCTCCATCAAAAGTTGCTGACCCACGACCTGGACCTGCCTCATTTCAAGATGACCCTCCCACTTCTAATACTTATCACCATTTACATATTGTAAGTTCTATTTATAAAGAATATTCCAACTTTGAATTTTATTGAAGAATATTCTTGATAACCATTCACGGTTGATATAACAATGTATTTACCTGACTTGTTTTTGGCAGCCTGTAAAAATAATGCAAGAGTTTTTGAGATTGGCACACGCGAATACTAAAAGAAACTTAGAAACATGTGGTGTTCTTGCTGGTTCTCTGGTAAGGTTACATTGGTCCTCTTGAATAGAAAAGAGTAATGTAGGTTCTTTTATTGGATTTAGATCTTATTATCTTACATGTTTCATTTCTCTACTGTAGAAAAACAGGAATTTTCAAATCACTACGCTTATTATACCGAAGCAGGAATCAACTTCTGACTCGGTAAGAACTTATAACCATACAATTATTTGATTGTAATTCCCAGTGAATTCCTGTTGTATGAGTTCTGTATAATTTTTTCGGTATCAAGTCAACCAAGCCTATTTACAGATTAGGCTTGTTTGTCTAATTGAATTGTTTTTAATCTTCCATTATAAAATCAAAAAAGTTATAACCTTTTTAGTTTATCTAAAGTGAGGCTTCCGTTGGACTTAAAACAGTGATAATCTTGATCTGTTTCTACTGTCAGTTGGTTTTCAAATCTTCGACTTTTCTTATGTCTAGCCATAACTTTGATATCGATAGTCAGGTTGTCATTTGAACACAGTGATACTTGTCATTTGAACACAGTGATACTTGCATGGTCAATTTTGCTATATAAAGGTGGCAATTTTTGTTATGTTCTATCTCTAACGGCCTAACGGATCTATTGGGTTAAGCTAAAAGCTTCAACTAAAACGAGAAACTGTCAAACGGGCCAAAAGCCATCCAATGTGATTATTATTATAAGACTATAGTTTCTATTATGTTGTATAACACATTGATTTTTTTAATTATATAAAACAATATTTTCGTGACCAACCCATCTGGATCCGTTTTGACCCGGGCTACAAAAACCTGTTAACGTGACTGGACTCGCCCATTTTGCAATGCCATCTCTATACAGTTAGTTTATATGTTAATGTTTGTGTTGGCTATATTGCTTTAGTTGGTGCATTGATGTTAAACTAGAAATTCCTGAGACATGTTTTGCTCTTCAGTGTCAGACATTAAATGAAGAAGATATATTTGAGGTTCAGGACAAACGTTCTTTGTTCCCACTAGGATGGATCCATGTAAGTGGCTAGATATATAGCTTTGCTGACAGTGCATATTCTGACATATAGATTGCAGAATGATTAACCAAATAGATTTTCTGATGTTTTGAACATGTCATGTTTCCAGACTCATCCATCCCAAACCTGTTTCATGTCATCAGTTGATCTGCACACGCATTACTCATATCAGGTATAAATTGGAACATACACTCGTCTACTGAATCCAATCATGTGCTTAATATGTTGTGGATCTATTTGTGTCTCAGAAACTGTAATTTGTCCACTGCCTATTTTACAAAGGTACCCAAGTTTAGATTCTTTTTCTTTTCTCAGATTATGCTTCCCGAAGCAGTTGCAATTGTGATGGCCCCTACAGATGAATCTAGGTACATTTCTATTAACTCCTGTTATCATGCATAAACAAGCCTATTCATGGTGTTGAAATCTGAATCATTGCTTCTATACAATGTCATTTGAGTTATGTATTAACCAATCTGTTTTGTGAAGTATGAACCTTATTAGCCCGTATTTAGGCAAGGGCTTTAATTTCAGCTACCAATTTACCCCACTAATTTAAAGAAATTAACTTGGAGTTGGTTATAATAATGCAACTGGTTTTCGTTAAGGTTAAATTGGCCGATTTCTTTAGAAGTTAGCCTAACAATAAGTTAGGCAAGTAAAATAGGTTCGTAAACTGAGTACAATGTGCATGAGGAATGTGGTCAAACAGTATTTCAGGTGAGACAAACAAATAGTTCTATGTACTTTTTAGACTCATTAAATTAGCAACACATTATCTAGGGGTATTTTGTTTCTGAAAAGCAACACATTATGTAGGGTATTAGCCTTCTCCTTGAATCCAAGTACATCAAAATTTGAAAATACCATGAAAAAGCCAACTATAGGGTTCATGATACAACCTAGGGAGTTGGAGACTTATCTTCTTCCTTTTTCCTGTATGTTAGATATTTTAAGCTTTTTACATATTGATTTCGGAATGAAATTCTTATGGGCCACTTATAAATTTGATAAATTTGTTCCACTTCTACTGTCGTGAGTTATGACATTTCTGAATTATTTTAAGAGAAAGAGAATGATATATTGGACCATTTAAATCTAGGATCATTTAGCGATCAATGAGACTATGTATTAAAGATACATTTTTTGCGTTGTTCAACCTTAATTGACCAGTTCCATAGTTTGCCAATAGATATTTATTTGACCTTTTTTTAACATTAAAAATAACCCAAAGCAGCCCATTTGTAACTAGAGGCACTGAGATTGTCGCTTTAATTATCAACTACTAATATGAACGTTATGTTTTTCATCCATGTAGCCCGCATGGTATATTTCACCTTTCAGATCCTGCTGGAGTGAAACTAATTCGGAACTGTGATCAACGTGGTTTTCATCCTCACGAGGAACCAGATGACGGTAGCCCAATCTATGAACATTGTTCTCATGTTTATATGAACGAGACTTTGAAATTTGATGTCGTAGATCTTCGGTGAACTTCATTCTATTATTAATATTCACCAGATAGTTACATATTTGAGCTGTAAATTACTTTTAATCGGAAACTTCCTACAAATCTGTTTTTGTGAATATGATCTTTGATGAGGGAAATGGAGTAACATTTTGTGAAGACTTCGCAATTAAATACAGTCATGTTGATATCATGTTAGCGGTGTTTAAGTTGTATCTGTAGATTGTAGTTCTATACTTTATTATAAAAGCATTTACACGTTTCATTCTTAAAATTTCTAACAAGTCCGAGTTTATATATTACTACTACCATTTTTAAATTAACTCCATTTTTAACTACTTAATTAAACATATTTGAGTTGTGTACTCACGGTTACAGTTTGTCAGTGATCGAAAGGTAAAAAGTCACTGTTTTGATAAGGAACAATAGCACAAGAAGGTGAAAAAGTACAAACCGGAAAAAAGTTTATAGATGTAACAAGGGTGAGGACACTATGCTTTCAAGAGACTATATAGATTTCGTTACATAAGAGTTTATAAAAGAAGAATATGCATCGTCACATAAATGTTTGTACTTTGCGAACCTTGAACAATAAAGGAGTATGCAAGGTTACAAAGTTGGTGGTAGACAAGGAGTTCTCAACTAAGCTCAATACGACGAATACAACAATAAAGATCTGTTTACTTGGGACTTAATGGGCTGAATAGGTTGAGACATCTTAGGTTAATACATTTATTCAATGTGATTTTTTATTTTATTAACTGTTATTCTATGGGAAAAGTTAAAATATTCATTATGTAAAGAATACATTACATTTATGATAAAAATATCATTGACAAAAAGAGAATAAATGTTAATAACACTGGTGATACGCTTAAACTCCCAACGCACAATTTAATAGTAGACATTAGACAAGCTTAGAGTTAGTTGGATTTTTTTATTGGGTTACGTGTTTTTAAATGTATTTAACTTTTTCAATAAAGTTATTGTGTGTATTGTATTTTGGACGTCTCTATTAAATGTACTCAACTTGTAAAAACACACAGCTTTATGTAATTTGGCTGGTGTGTCATCCATACTAGCACCCACGTGTCACTTATACAAAGTTCCACGTCAAAATATTACATACAATTGTGTGTTCTTACGAGTTGAGTACATTTAATTAGAGGCGTTCAAAATACGATACACACAATAGCTTTTTTGAAAAAGTTAGGTACATTTAAAAATGCATATCCCTTTTTTATTTTTTGTTATTTTTGTATCAATTATAATTTTAAAGGTAATTACTTGAAGTGGGTTTATATATAGCCTATTTGGATAGCAAGGATGAAGTTATTAGCGAGCTAATCTGTCATTTGATTGGATGCATGGTTTATAACAATGAATTAGAGTGAGATTTTATGTAGTTCTTTTTTTAGTGAGATTTTATGTAGTTCTTTTTTTTAACGGAAGATAAGAAAGAATAATAGGATATGATTTGTATCTACTTTAAACAATATCTAATAACACTTACTAGATTTATAAGTACATATAAAACATAATAAAAACTCATTAGACCAATGCAACAATTATAATTAAGAAGTACTTTTAATCAATATGCAATAGTCTTCATTATGTCTGAAGTGAAAATTTAGACAAGATAATACTATATGCTGCAAAACTTGTGAATTCAAATTAATATATGAAAAATCGGGTTTGCTACTATTTGCCAAGGTTAGTAAACGAGTGAAAGAGATTAAACCTAATATATATGTACGTATTCATCTTCTTGCTCCAAGAAATTATGATATATCAAACTTATAATCAATATTTTTCAACACAAAGAGATATCTTAGATATTATTGTTTTTATTAAAGTGTATAGGGGCTTATCTACAGGAAATGAGTAATTTTGAAAGAAGGAGGAAACTAATCTGGACCGTCCATTAACATTCTTGTAAAAATTGTTAGTTAATATTCTTCACGAAGAATGTTAAAAATAATGGGCAGGAGTTTGATTTAACATTCTTCGTGAAAAATGTTAATTATCATTCATACGAAGAATGTTAACAAACGACCCAAATTAACTTCCCCTCTGAAACATCCCTATATATATATATACATTTGCAAGTGTTAACGTTAATTAACCCGTGGCTTTAATAGCTCGAAAGAACCACAATAAATTTGTTTGCCTCGATTAAAGTACATTGATAGTTAGGGCTTGACAAGATTGAATATATGTTCTTCAACATTTGAACCCAGAACACATTTTCTTACTTTGAATTTTTTTTTGTTAATGTTGGCTTGTAAACATGGATGCTATATTTCTAAATAACATCAAGTAGCTTTAATCATAACTACTATTCATAAATAGAAAATTAACCCTCTTTTATCCACTAGATATAAACTTATTTCATATTCAAGGTATGAATCAAACTTTTATTCCAAAGTTTTGAATAGGCCGGTAAATTTTTGTAAAAAATAATTCTTCTTTTTTAATAAAAACAAATACTTACACACTCCTATTATGAATATATAATTTTTTTCCAAATAATTAAGAAAATATTCAATTGTTATTATTGAATACTCCGTGTATTAATGCATGTTAGATCCACCAAAAGTATATCAACATTTTAACAAGTTCTTGAAAATTAAAATATGATTGAGAAAAAGAAATGTGTTACCTCTTATGCTTTTTCATGAAAAAAGCTTATGTAAGTTCAATAATAAGTGGTATGACAACTATAGGTTCATTAATATCCTTACGAATTTGGGTTTTTAACCTTTAATGTTCTAGCTATAATTAAAGCTAGTAGTTAACGGTGTTTATTATTTCACAAAAAAACTTTTACTTACATTTTCAGCCATACAATAATTTATACGAATATTCCAAACCAATTGAATCAACAAAATTATGCATTCTATTAAATGCACCCAACATTTAGATTATGCACTTATGTAATAATAAATTTGAGATGGTAAAATATAACCGGAACAAAAAAAATTAAAAATAACCAAATAAAATTTGACGAAAGTAACTTATTGTCAAATAATTACTTGAAAAATGTGTATATAGTATGTTTGCTTGTGAATAATCAGTGTGATATTTGATATAAGTAGCCTCGTATAACCCTAGATGCTCCGAGTTGGACTTATACGTACGTGTAATTAACCGTTTAGTAAATCATCAAAAGCTGGTCGATATTCGTGTGCGAAAATATCATGACCTCTCATAATGTGTTCTATCAGATATTTCAATTTATTTACACAACCCAAACCATGAGGATATATATAATGGTGTGTGTATGTGTGACAATTACTTGTTGCATGTATAATATCTTCTCCACCCAACCCTAGCTCCTATATAGTAGTTATTTCTTTAACAATTATATTATTCAAAACACACCCACTGCACATACGTTTAATTAAATTGAATGGGAAGAGCACCTTGTTGTGAAAAAGAAGGACTAAAGAAAGGAAGGTGGACTGCTGAAGAAGATGAGACCTTGATCAAATACATACAAGCTAATGGTGAGGGTTCTTGGAGGTCTTTACCCAAAAATGCAGGTATAAATTATCCTAATTGACCAACTTCACTCTACAAAATGATCTTCAACTAATATTCAACTAAATCACTATGGTTTTAATGTATAGTATTAGATCAATTCTACGCTTAGTGTTTGAGCAGTTTTGTATATGTTAAAGGAAAAAGTAATAACGATATACTGCAAAAGAACAAAAGGTCGGCTTATTTGGCTCTTTCCTTAAATATTTTCTAAATCTTTATAAAGCGATCGACGGCCTTTGTAAGCCACATCATGAAAGTATGTCAAATTATAAAGCATGAACCTGAAAATGTAACATCACTAGTTCTCTAAACCTCAATCTACCTCAAATATGCCTATAACATGAAAGCGAAATATAAACATTTTATTAATTGGATGTTAAATTAAGAATCTTATAGATTAAAATAGAACTTTCAATATGTAGTTAGCTAGTTGTGATTCATATACATAAAAGCGTTAACTAATTAGTCGATCAACTTTGGAAGGGCTTTTAAGATGCGGAAAAAGTTGCAGACTTCGATGGATCAATTATCTGAGAGAGGACTTAAAGAGAGGAAATATCACTACAGAAGAAGAAGAAATCATCGTCAAGTTACATGGCTCCTTGGGAAATAGGTTTGTTCACATTTCTTCTTTTAGTATACAAAAACTGTTTACTAAAATTTGCATTAACTTTTACACTATTCTCATGTTTTATATTTTTTCTGAAGTTACTTAATAAATATTCTACTTGAGACAAATAATGTAACTAAGTACTGAGGTGCTGTAAAGCATGTTTATAGCTTCTACAGTCGACAAAATTAAGGATCAATTAACGAATATATTTATGTAATTTTTTTAAATATATAGCTGTAACAAATCTCATGACACTTATAATTTTAGGTTTGGATATGCACATTTTGATGAATGATTTTGAGAAACTGTTGTTTTCTTGAAAAAAAGTAATAAAGTAATAAAGTAATAAAGTAATAACTCTCTTGAGCATGATTCGTGGGATTAATTGCAAATTGATGGCATCCAATTAATGATCAAACGGTACGTTGCAATAAATATTGTGTATGTATATTTTCCGGCCTTAATTTTGGTGGCCGAAAGTCACATGTATATATATATGGTCCTCACTTACTCACTCCTTGATCAATCAGGCGTAAATAGACAAAGTACCATGTACTACACGATCTTGATTGAGAGGTTAATTTTCAGATCATGGATCCAAGTACAAGGACCATATATGCATCTGGTATATAAATACACAATTACATGAGGAAGTCAAAGCTAGTCAATACTATGAGCTATAAAAATCGTACATATATATGTGACGTGTATATATGTACATGTTAGCCGGTTTATAATGTCGTTAATACTGCAACAAACGTACGGATCAATTCGAAAGAATTAACATGAAATATATTGATCTTTTATCTGTTTTATAAAGTCTGATCTTCTTCTTGTGGATCATTTTATTGTCACTTTACTATTTGAGAGGTGTTCAATAGAATGGTGATAATTTGTATATCACATTTTTAACCATCATCACTAACTTAGGTAGTTTTTGACTATTTGATTCTTCAGTATGACAATATCATTAATAGGGGCAACAGGGTTAAAAACACTAAGTTAGTTGTGAATGACTAAAAAAGATGGTGCATGAATCACCACCCTTAATAAAATTGCCCATTCAAAAAAGTCCTTGTAAGAAAATAATGTCAAAATTTTGTTTTAAATCTACACATGTTTCTAAAAATGGGAAGTAATGCCTTAAACTAGGGATAGGAGTAGGTGAGAATAAAAACTCGTAACTAGTAAGTACCCGCTCATCATGAGCGGGTAAACCCATGAAATTTTACTCGCGGGCACATGTATGAGTGAAAAACAGTACATGTTGATGAGTCGCGGGTGAGTGGTAAGTATGCACTTTTACCCGCGGGTAAATTCAACCCACGAACCTACAAGATTCATTAGACTTATCCGTGCATATATTCGTATAATTGATCAAATATATATTTATATATAATGGTTAATTTAACAATATATAATGAAACTATTTATATAGAGAATGAAAAGTATAATATTCATGTTTTGAGTAGCAAAATTGAAGAACAACTAAGGAAAAAATATCAAATAAATTGATAGTTATCGAACAATTAATTCATATGTTTAAAATTTAATTGATATGTTATTGAACAATTAGTTCATATGTTCTAAATTTTAACAATTTAACTCGTTTAGAATTAGGACGCATTATTTGTAAACACTTTTTGAAAAGTCTATATTAAAGTTTTTGATTATTTAATAAAATAATTGTATGTAAAAGTAAACCATTAACAAATACCTGCGGATTCGCAGGTCGAGAAAGACCCACACATGTGGATCATGGGTTTGAAGGATCTGGACCCACAACCCGCAAGTGTAATCCATACTTAAAACTAGGGGTGTAAATGAGACGAGCTATTCGCGAGCTACTCGAGCTCAACTCGTTAAAAGCTCGATTTGGGTTGAGCTTAAACGAGCTCGAGCCCGAACTTGAACATTGTTGGGGGTTCGTTCAATAAACGAGTTCAAGCTTATTATGTCGAGCTCTGATAAGCTCGCGAGCCTAAACGAGCTTTATATATATATATATATTTATATACACATTGATTACTTTTTTTATAATAATATGATATATAATTACATAAAAATAATTATTATATACATAACACTTAATATAATAATAGTAAATTTGATTATACATAGTTAAAAGTTTCACAAAAACTAAACAATATAGAAATTAATAGAATAATAATAAAATAAATATTATTTTGGAATAAATGAGATGAGCTCAAGCCGACCTCGAACTTGTATAATACCAAATGAGCTGAGTTCGAGCTTTATATACTAGGCTCGCGTTGATAAAATCGTAAATCGTAGAACTTTTGTCCTTTAATGAAGTCGTAAATAGTAGCATTTTTTTTCTTCACCATACTCTTAAGTGTTAAAAATAGATTATATATATATATATCTCCATTTACCTATAACTTCAATTGTGAAGTCGTAAATAGTAGCACTTTTGTCTTTTAATTTTCTTTTGTTTTGTTTTCTATTATAAATTTATGTACAATTTAAAGTAGATAATTGATATATAAATAATATAAATTAAGTTTTTTATATATAAATGTAAACACTCTTATATATAAAGAATATCTAAGCTAATTAAAATTTTTTATTAAATAGATAAAAATTGTAATATTTAATTGTAAGAGGTACAAATATCCAAACACTACAAGTGTAACATATACCCAACTTCTTTTCAAAATATCATACATATTCAAACCTTCAATAATTCAAATCAATAATCAATAATAAATATAATTTATTTCTTTAGTGACTTTTATACCTTTAAACACTCCTGGACTTTTCCTTCTCCTGGCCGTTGAATTCCAAAACCGAAAATCCCCAAATCCATCCAAACCTCCCCAAGAAATGGATAACCTGACAATTTTAAACTGTAATTCAAGAACACCATAATCAAAGTCAAAACAATATTTAGAAAAGACTATATATTAATTAAATTATCCGTTTGAGAATATTCTATAACAAAGTGCACACACACTTGTTTAAGTATAAACTCTTAAGTTATTTCACTAGCCTATATATATAAACATTTATTCCCGCGATAATATTTTAGTGGTGAAAAACGTACAAGCATAAATGCTGAGGTCATGAGTTAAATCCTTGTCTTCATATTTCTGTAAAATTACGAGTTATACGATTTACATGTTTCATGTTCACCGTGAGACTGTCGGTAAAGGACCGACCAAGGGTCAGTTTTACTTTTTATTTTTTCTTATACACATTTACGAGTGCATGTGAATATTATTTCACATTTATGGTGAGTTATAAATTCACTGCTCTTACACATTACATACTACTCACTGAAAAAACTGTGAAGAAATAGCATATATAGGGAAAACATATTGTATATATTTTGCAGTGAGTTTTTTATGAATAATATTTACTACATCTTTTCTAGATGGTCTGTGATAGCTAGGCATTTACCAGGACGAACAGATAACGAGATCAAGAACTACTGGAATTCGCATTTAAGCCGCAAAATTTACAGATTTTTGAGAGCTAAAAATAGCTCATCATTAACCACAATCGACATAGCTAAAGTAGTACAAACAAAGCGAAGAACTGGTCGTGTAAGTCGTTGTGTTGCTAAAAAGTATAACAAGAATAAGGTGGCGCATCAGATCAAGTCAACATCACCACCTACTAGCAATCAATCATCCCTACAAACAGTACTAAATAAAGAAAAAACAAATGATGAAAGATTGGGATTTAATTCAATTTCTGTTAAGATAAACGACATGGAAGATCAAGAACTGGGACCAACGTTTCAAGATGATGATGAATTAATGGATATCAGCAAGTTTTTAGGAAGTGGGGCTACAGATTCATCAGATGGGATTTTGAGTCTTCAAGAAGAGGAACAAAGAGAAAAGATTTTAGAAGATACGAGTGTCGAATGCGCTAAAAACAATGTCATTAATGACGAAATGATGAGATTCAGTTCATCAGAATCTTTAGGCTTTTGTTCTTATGAAGAAGCTCTTGGGTTTGAAGATGATGGAGATGATATTATGGTTTGGTTGTGGGAAGATGATTGTCCTAAGTTACATTATTACTAGTGATTTTTGGTTATCTAATTTTGTATTAAAACTTCGTAATGAATTGCTATTAAAAGGAAAAAAATTAGTTTTGGAGTAGTAAGTAGATAGAATGACTTACTTGCATTCATATTAGAGGGAATTTTTATGACGAAAATTCGCAAAATAAAGGGATTGGAAATTAATTCATATATAGCATCATTATTAGTTAATTAGTTATTTTATAATATAAAGGGGAATGAATATTGTTTTTTTTACAAATTAAACCTTCCTTGAATACGTACAAATGTACCTGCGATCATTTACTACCTATAAGGTGGTCGCATATATACTCTTATGGAAGTATGATAAGTAGCCATCATATTTTGTCTGACTTCCATTTATTATAAGGTGGTCACATACACTATAGTTTGATTGTTTGGCATAGAGGTGCACATATGTGCTAAAGCCAGAGCTCGGGTTGAGGCCCACCCAGAAAAACTCAAAAGAGCTCAGTCTAAAAAAGTCGGTCCAAAGTCTGATCTGGCCCAAAAGTCTCAAACAGTCCTAAAGTTATGTATAAAAGTCCGATCCAGTCCGGCCCTAGTCTGGACTAACCCAAAGACCGAAAAAGCTCAAAAAATAGCCTTTTGTATATTTGTTCAAGTTTTTATTTAAGATATACAGCATATATCTTGTAAATAAGGGGTGGGGGCAGTTGCCCCCTCAAATATTTACATACAACCGCTAACAAAGTATGCATTATGGTAACAATGGTATTTTGCCCCCTTAAAAATGAATTTTTTGATTAATTTAATTTGATTGTTCAAATTTGGCCCTCGTTAATTATTTTCTAACTCCTTCCCCGATGGATCCTACCATTCTCAAACATTACTTACAATGGTTTTTAAGTACTATTGTTTGTTTCCACCAACAATAAGTAGGGTTTCGACTACAGATTACTTAGGTGCCATAACTAGTTGTTACACTATAAACGAAAACCAACAGGTTGAACAGGATACAAGTTTCACATGCACAATGTACATACTGTTGGATCTTAATGATGCTCAAAGATTAATTGAGATTAATATTGCTAATAACACTTGAACCTATAGGGTCACACTAACAGCATTAAACACATATTGTATAATTATAAGCATTGGTTCTTACTAATTATCAATTACCCTTGTATTTAATTGGAAATTAATATCTAGTAGAAATGTTAATATTCCAATGCATGTTCAATATAATGTGATTATATATGTCATGTACAAGTTTTTGGGCACAAAGGAGTTTGGAAATAAACTTGTACACAACCAACAATTGCACAAGCTTTCAAAAGTGGTCCCCTCCCCTTTCTCTCTTGTGTTGGCCGGCCACCCAAAGGGGTCCTTCCTTTGGGATTGGTTGCTTGTTTGTTGGTTGACTTAGCATGCCCACTCACACCCCTTACTTGCATGATCACTTAGTATGGGCATTATTTTGACTATTGTGCATGCATGGGTGCTTATATACAACACTTATGCAAGAATTAAAGCAATGTATGTGTGCAGTTTTTTTTCTAGCTTTTTCTCTCAAAATTCATACTAAAGAGTTAGTAATTAATAGAGTAGAAAAACAAGCTCTCTCTTAAGGCAAATTGTGATTTGTTCTTAAGAGCTTAAGAGTAATTACAAGGGTATTAAGACTAGCATCAAGTGTTATCAAGTGCTATTGGTGAACTAACTATAGAGGAGTTCTTGGCTTGAGCTCTTAATCTTCATCAACACCCTAATTGCCAAAAGGGTTCAAAGAATACAAAGGTTGTAATCTCTAAACACGCTATGGTTGTTTTAATCTTAATTATCATGTAATTGGATCTTGGTGGGTTTTATAAAATTGTTATAATAACTTGATCAATTTTAAGCTTCCGTTGCAAATTAATTATGTTTTAACATTGTGTTTTGATCATATAAACCCAACACATACTTACCGAGAGTGTCATTAAAAAAGAATGAGGCACTGCTTCTAAGTCCATTCAGTGTAGTTAGAACCAAAACGCCAGTTACCGGACCCACCAGATGAAGACTTCATGCTGCTGTGTTCATTATGCAGCTTCACTTTCCTGATGCTGCTTCCTCAGTTGCCGTTTGGTCAACTGCATGAACAACATTTTGCAATTCCTCCCATATGGCTTTGTATACCATCCTCTGTCTGTTCACAGCAGATTTTCCTCAAAAGCTGAAGATACGACATCAATGCTGCAGAAAGGAGACCAAGGTGTCAAATTTAAATCAATAATTAACAGAATACAACGAATTCGATGTGTGTGTGGTGCTTTACGCATAGGTTAATGATAACAGCATACATGAAAAAAACCACTCGCACTCAAATAATTCATCACTTCAAATTGTCAATATCAATTAACCAGACATGAATTATTGCAACATCAACTATAGAACCAATTATTAACATTTACAGATAAAGGATCAAAGGTTAAGGCATGTGCCTTCAACTCCAAATTTCAAGATGATTCTTGCCAGACCTTCATAGCTACATTTTGGGATATTCCCTTAATTACAGTCATAACCAATTATAGAACCAATTATTTATGTGTCTTATCTACAAGGGTTCTCGATTCGTCAATAAGTCCATTTTGGGCTATACCCTTAATTGAAGTCATAACCACTCCAGGGATTTTGGATATAATTATATATTTATTTCAAATAACAATTTTGGATGGTTAGTTTCATACCAGCCAAGGCAAAACAGATTATCAAAGTGCAAAACAAATTACCTGTTCACCCCTTTCAAAACATGAATCAAGAGGTTATTACTCTCATTTCGTTCAAAATCTCTCAATTTCTCCCAAAAAATGTCCTTTTTGCCATTTTATCCATCAATACCTTAACCAATTGAAAGCTGTCAACCAAAACAGTCAGATATCTTATTAATTAATTATTACATCTTCAACTAGCAGAAGCAAACCCAAACAGTTTCTCGTATGACCCATTTTGTTTCAGCTGATTATACGATTCTACTACTGGGTATCACGTGAAAAGGCATGTCATCTACACAACCCCTTAATGTGTAATGATTTAACATACAATATTAATGGCAGAAATCCACAACAGAGTCCATCTTAAGGACGGTTGAGGTGTTGAATACTTGAGTACCCTATCAATAATTAGTGGAACCTAAAATGTGATAACCCAAGAGGGTACCTAACTACCTATGTGTAAACCCTAACTTTATATATAAGCTCCTATTGTAACCCGTTTAGATACACAAATCAATAAACAAAACCTTTGTAGTTCATTTGATAGCAAAGAAAAGGTTAATATGATGTTTATTCATTATCAATATAGATGAGCTCAAGATGTAACTTTGAATTCAAACGTCTGAGTTCCTATACAACTATCAATATCTTTTATGTTATCTTGAGTAATTTCTAGCTTTTTAATGCATTAAAAGAGGCCGACACATATAATCCTGACTACGGGTGATAGATATTTCCCTTCTAAAATGATGATGGCAAAGGGTGACACAAAAAAGTTAAACAAAGAAGACAACTTTATTGCATATTCCAAAAAAGAGTTCATAACAAAACAAACTTTCAGTCTCAAAAAGAACTTTAGCAGACAACTCAAAACCAACATTAATAATGTAGCTATTTAGATTAAGGCTCAGCTTAAAGAATATAAGATAAAAAAACGCAACCAATTTTGAGTTCTGCATATAACGTCAACATGTAAATTGGCATGCAAAATTACCTAACATGACTAACTCAGCATTTAATTCTTCCTTAATCTGTCAAAAAAATCCATTTTAAAAATTTAATAAATTGACTACTTATAAAATTAGCAAAAAAGTTTTTCTTTTTGTTGGTTACTTTCGCAAGAAACATTTCTTTTGGAAAATATCGCAAAAGCGGTTTTTTTGGAAAAAATATATCGCACAACCGGGTTTTTTTCTTATAAAACATATCGCAAAAACGTTTTTTGTTTTAAATATGGCACAGCCGGGTTATTTAAAAAGAATCTCGCAAAAACTAGCTTTTAAATTATTTTTCACAAAAATCGATTCTGCTAACGAGTATCAATTCGCAAACTCGTTTTTATCAATTACGAAGATATATACTAAACAAATTGGGTTTCAGATTCAAGAATATCAAACATTGATTGCATCAACGGAGAATCAATTGGACCAGAACCGTTTGCCGGAGAATTAACTCCGGCACTGATAACCTGTTCGTGCCCTAATTTGTTGACTGTTAAAATTAAGTGAACAGTAGGTTAAAACTGATGATGGTGAACAGTGTTGCATCGAAATAACTGTGTGACATAAGCATATGAAGCTATAATATTGGGTATGTAAAAGATGGCCACCTAAGCTTCCGAGAAAGATCAGTTGGATTTTTCGTATTTTGCAGTTAAGTCCATAAGTTTTCAGTTTCTATTATTTTAGTCCTTGAGCAATGATGTGTTTCTATGTTTAGAAGGAAAAGAGAACTCTTGAAATGGAATTAGAAAATTTTTCACATATAAACTTATGTGATTATTATACCATAGTTGCCATAATGACATGCATACAAATTATAAAATCAAGACTCAGTTACATATATGTTGCTAACAATCGAAACACTAAACACAAAATAAAAGTAACCAACGTGTAGAACAAATTATTGTTTGACGATTTAAAAGTACGTAAAAATCAGGATCTTCAAGACCAACGAAATATGGGCATTGCGAAAAACTTCATCCCAGATTGACAATGGAAGCCATTACTTTCACCACATGCAAAGTAGTATGGCTTCCATTTGTTAAGCACAAACTCAAACCCTTGTCCTCCACCTTGTGTTGTTTTTGCCACTTGTTTCGCCCATCTCAAATCGCAGGTTAAGAAGCTCCACAGGTTTGGAAGCAAATAAACGCTGTGTGGATGCGTATTGTTATCACTTGGTGGATCAAACTTGAATACTGCGATGATATTTATCAATTTCAACATGTGTTCATATATTGCGCACTAAAAGATAAAAATGGACACAACTATGTATATGGACAAGTTATAACCAGTTGATACGAGTCCTACCTTTCTAAAACACAATTTTATGACTTCAGTATAATAATTTGCATGAACAATAAGTAAGATTCAGACTAGATAGTTAGCTGGACTGGCCAGCGCTTTCAGTCATCGTGCGTGTGACGGTTTAGACCAGCTAGTAATTAGGTGCAATAACTAGTTGCTAATATGCACTGTAAACGAAAACCATCAGGATACAAGTTTCACATGCATTATGAAGATATACTTACCAAGAGTGTCATTAAAGAAAAATGGGGCACTCTTTCTAGCCCATTCAGTGTAGTTAGAACCAAAACGCCAGTTATCGGACCCACCAACGATGATCTTCCTAGAACTCTGAGTAGGATTCGGCTGTCTAGGTGGCCAGTTCGTATAATTAAACCCGAAGTTCCAATTCTGGGAACCCTTTTGGAAATCCTTGTTGCTCAATCCTATAGCAAACAATGAAGCAATCAAGAGTAGTGAAAAGAACAATTGCTGATGGTTCAACGCCATTTTATGTGATCTCACTCTATTTATCAAGGAAGAGAAATCTTAAAGAATTTGAAGAAATGAAATTTGTTGAGTTGGTGATTTGTGAAGTTGAGACGAATGGATTTATATAAGAAATTCGAAGAAACTATTATATGTTCGGCCGTTTACCATGATATTCAAATTACTAAGTAAATTTGACTTGTAGATTTACTAACGTATTGGTTTTAACACATTAATCAATAAAAAAGATTAAATAGTAATGTTTGATATTTAACAAGAAAATAATTAGTAAATGGAATTGAGCCTACTTTTGGTTTTGGTGGGTTGGTATTATAAGTTTGTAATATTGTTGACTTTGAAACGTTCTTACATTTTCTTTCCAAGTCTCCCACTTCTTAATGCTGAGGATTTCATTTTCAAGTACTAAAAACTATTTATAATTATTATCTGTTCATTGATTAAATAAATATAATTTGTTTCATTACGATATTAAATTAATTAATAAACGGATTCTTGAACTTTTTTATTATCGTAATAAAATATAACATGACGTACCGTAAGCTTAATTTTAAACTACTGTCAATATAATTAAGATTGTAGAAAAGAAAATCACACGTGACAGGTAAGGGTACATTTGACATAAGGAATTTATAGAGCATATACGGAATTGAAAATATAATATTAATCCCCTACAAATAAAAAGTCTTATTTGGTAACAACCGATGGGTGAGGATATGATTCTTGAGTCTCCTAAAATCCCCTTTTAAACTAGCTATTAAAAGAATTTCTAGCTACAATTTTCAGTTATCGGTTTCAACTCCAGTTAATTTAAATAAAACACACTGTAAAAAAAAAGTAAAGTTATATTAAATAGTTGTTAGAAGACCATTAGTTGCAAGAGGATTATTCCACTTTATTATCTTGTTGTTCATTATACATATTGTATCTTGAACCTAATTAGTGAGTTATATAAGCGCACCTAAAAAACAACCTAAATATCCTTAACCCTGAAGTACTAGTTTCGATATTCCGATGCAACTAAAATATCCAGCACCTTCGTATTCTTCTTCTCAAAGTAAAAGAACTATTCATATAATAATAATATCCTTCTCATCATAATCCCAGCCTTCGACTCCCTTTTGATCACATCATTCAATAATTAATTCGTATTATATTATTCCAAGATTGTTCACGATCATCTCTGATTGTTTACATATAATTCTTCTGCTTGCTGCTTGTAGTCGATCTCTCTTCACAGTAATTATAGTCGATGAATACACTTCAATTCTACCATCATCACGTTATAAAAAAATATATGTTATTACTACTATAAAAAATTTTATACCCGTAAAATTTGATACTGAAAAGTTAAATTACTCATATTGTAGTACTGAACAATTCCTAAATCATCTCGTTGGCTTTAAGCCTTGAAATTTGTCCAAGGTGCACCCACATCCACAGGCACTAGCGCACCACCCAAGAAAGAATGATCGATTGTGGACTCCATAGTAAAATAATGGATTTACCTTACGATTTCTGAGTCTCTCCTTGAACGTGTGTTAAAAGCTAAACCAATGACCTCTAAAGATCCATGGGAACTTTTACAAAAAAGAACTTTTACAAAAAATCTTTCAAGGTAATGAAAGATCAAAAACCGTTAAGCTCGTTGCTAAAGTAAGGCGTTTGGATATTGGTGATCAAACCGTTGAAGCTTATTTTCGAAAGATTGATCTCGTTGGTGAGCGGTTGTGTAATCTTGGCTCTAATGTGACTGTAGAGGACCTTGTCACCTATGTATTTAAATGACTTAGCGTTAAATATGATCAAGTGGTTCATGTTATTCTTGCCAAGGAACCTTTCTCCGACTTTGAAACTGTGATGGTTACCATGGTTAAGACCCTGATTCATCGCAAAAATTCAGCCCCATCATCATCTCAATCAGCACTTCAACACCAACAACTCTACTTGCTTCTTCACAGCCGCGTACATGTAACAACTCTCGACCCAATAACCCCACGTCCACCAAATTATGCAGGAATTTTACTCGTGGCTTGTGTTGGTATGGGGATCGTTGTAAGTTTATTCATGACCCACACTCACGTAACAACAATTCTAATAATCCATCACAGCCCTCGAATAGGTTTGCCAATAACCGCGGCCCACACCACAGCCTATGACAACATCAGCCTGCAACCATGGGACACTCACAGCTGGTCCAAGACTACCAACAACTTTTTCAGGCCTATCAGCGACTTCTGGCACAATCAGCTCAAGTCCAGCCCCAACACAATAGGACTTTAACCCAACAGTTGTCACCCTCATCTGCATCAGGCCTAACTTCTCTCGGCCAATAGCTTCACACTCATGTGGCCAACTCCAGTCATGAAAGCACTCTTCCTCGAGCATTCAGTACCTTAACTCTTCAAGACTTTGGCAGTACCAGTTGGAACATGGATATATGTGTGTCTTTCCGTCTCACTTCCAATGCAAATAAATTTAAGTTTCATTTTTAATACGCGCACTTTTCCATCAGTCTTTGTTGGTGATGGTTCCTCTATACCGTCACCAACACATGTCATAACAATTTGTCTTATTTTCACCATCCATTGCACCTTAATCATGTTCTTTTCACCTCAAACATTGAAAAAAAATTTAATTTATGTTTGTAAGTTTACTCGTGATAACAAGTGTTTAATCGAATTTGACGAGTTTGGCTTTTCTGTGAAGGACTATTTGACTCGCCAAACCCTCCTCAGATGTGACAATAGTAGTGAGTTGTACCCCGTTACCCAGCGAACCGCCAACCCTCAAGCCTTGCTTACCAGCCAACCACGTGGCACCATCGACTGGGACATCCTGGAAGCAACGTGTTACGTTTATCTCATTTCTAGTAGTTCTATTATATGTAATAAAATAAAGTCTTCCACGCTTTGTCATCCATGTCAACTTGGCTAACACATGAGACTTCTATTTGTTAGTTCAGACTTTATTGTTAATTATGTCTTTGATTTTGTTCATTTGGATTTGTGGACTTCTCCACTTCTGAGTCGTAGTGGCATTAAATATTATTTTCTTTTTTTGAACCATTATTCACATCATTTATGGGTATATCCACTACGTAATAAATCTGACACATTTGACAAATTTGTGCATTTTCGTACTTTTGTAAAAACCCAATTTAACACTAATATTAAAGTCTTTCAATGCGACCATGGTGGTAAATTCAATAACCACAAGTTTCACCAACTTTTTGATAACCATGGAACTCATATACGTTTTTCATGCCCTCCGACATCCCTGCAAAACGGTAAATCGAAACGCATGATTTGCATTATTAATAACTCAATGCACACCCTTCTATTTCAAGCTCATCTTCCCCCTAACTTTTATGTTGAAACACCTTACATGACCACCTATTTGCTTAACCTACTTCCATCAACTATAATAAAAAAAAATGACACACTACACTCCGCCTCTACAAAACCACACCCAATTACTCGTTCCTACGCTTTTTTAGTTGCCTTTGCTTCCCTCATGTTGACAATCAACACAAACTATCCCCACTCTACACCTTGTATCTTTCTTGGATATCCTCCCAATTATCGGGGATATCGGTGTTTAGACCTTGCAACCGATAAAACAAACATATCCGGCAATGTCACCTTTGAAAAAACCATTTTCCCTGTAGTTTCGTTATACTTCAGGCTGCCCCGTCCTATGAGTTCCTTGACAACGAATCCAACCTCATTACTCGCAATCTTGCTGCGTCACACAATCGCCCACATCCTCGACCCAAAACAATAACACCTAACCGCCTTCACCAGCCCACTCTACCGATCCAAACTCTCATCCTATCATCCTTTGTAAAATTATGATTTTTCCCATAACTTACTAATTAAGTCCAACATACAATACATAGTAAACAACAACATAGCAAAGTAGAGCTAAGCCGTTACAACTAATTGTCCACTGACAATGTCAACCTTGTGTTTTTGACGGAGGTATTATAGAGAATTCTAATGATTTGAGCTTTTCATTTTAATAATCTCAATTCCTCGTAAATTAACGATCTCCAACTCCGGTCTACAAAGTCATATTCTGAAAATATTTCGGCTGATAATAGTTTGGTCCACTCAGATGTTTAATTTGATGACGATGATGCTTACTATGACATCATCCGCGAAATAAACTTGTTGGATCTACGATGCTTAATTTGAAAGGTTTTGCATCTTTAAAAATTACTCTCCGAATATCTCTAATGACGAAAAGGTTTCGAAGACCTTTTTACATTACCTATCATTTTTTAAGCTTTTATGAAAAGCTATTACCCCAATATAAAAATGATTTTAAAAAACCTTTTTTTTTACAAAAAGATGGGGTTAAACTAAAATTATCTTAGTTATTAAGTTGTTCATAAAAGTCAAAGAAATTGCAAGCTTTGGATTAATTTTTTTTCCTCTAAAAAAAATATATTTTTAAAACGTTTTTGCATAAAAAACTTTGAAACGAAATTCATTGATGACAATCTCGGTTGAAAACAACTAAAATAAACTTAAACATAAGATTTTATATCATATAGAATCCCACTTTCCGACTTTTAACAGTACATTTTGAGGAAGGAAAATCAATGACCCGAAAGATTTGCTTGACAACATAAACACACAATAGTTGTTCATTTACTATTATTATTATTATTATTATTTTTAACAACTGAGGTTTATAGATAAATAACGTCTCATATAGCAAAAACGTATGTCTAAAAATATACTTAACAATTTAATTGATAGACGTGTTAATAATAGAAAAATAATAACGTCTCGTATAGCAAAAACTGATGTCTAAAGATATACTTAACAATTTAATTGATAGACGTGTTAATAATAGAAAAATGTAAGAACACATGTTAGATACTATATGAGTTAGTTGGTATGTATTAAAGATATAAATGACTTAAGCTACTTGTGAGCTAATTGAGCTCGACTCGTTAAAATTTTTATTTAATTCGAACTTAAATAGTTTGAATTTAAGCACAAACATGCTATGAGCTTTAACGAGTCAATTATTATATACACCAATAGTGTTGTAAATAATAATAATAAAATACAGAGTATATAATAAAATAACAAAAATTATTATATTTAAGGTTTGTAAAATAATATTAATAAAATTATTATATATCACTAAGATAATAACATAATTAATAATATATGTCATAAATGAGTTGAGTCACGAGTCTAACTCGAACTTACAGAATGTCTTACTAGTTAAGCGCGAGCTTCACATATTAAATCGAGCTTGAGTTTTTTGAATTTAAACAAGCTGAGTTTGAACTTAGAGGAGCTTGAACTCGACTAGATTCATTAACACTGCTGATTAGTATGTAGCTCATAATTAGGTAAGGAAAGTTAACAAAATATGTAGAAGGGTAGTTTTAGCTCAAGCCTTAAAAAAATAGTAATATTGAAAGACTTTATGAATAGGGAGTCTAGTAAGATACAAGGCTGAAACAGATACAAGTGATTGCATCTATTGGATCAACTTATTTTTTAGTCTTATTTCTTGTTTCTATTTAAAAACAACAAAGAATCTACTTTGTGAATTGAAACTTGAATGTAAAGCCCCTTTAGTGACACACCGAGATAAGGAATCTCTAACCTTTAAGCAACCTTTGACCCAAGCAATTCTGAAATACCAAAACTTTAAACTCATATTTTTTTGTAAACTTGTTCATATTATCATCTTTTAAACATCATATTTCCCATTCCTCAAAAAACACACAACACCTAAACTCACACCAACTGGCCAGACCCTTCAATGGCAGTGACACATGCTGATCTTGCACCGAGTCGTAAAGGGACAGATATCGGAAGCAAAACAGGTGTCGTGTTGATGGTGTTCTCGATACTTCTTGGCTTGCTTTGCTTCGTTCTTTGTGTTATTGCGGAGTCAACGCGTTCTCAGGTTTTCTATCTCTTTTGTACAATCGTTATATACAATCTGACGCAAATTTTTTGCTATAAACATGAAAATCCACCAATATCTTTTGTCATATCTTTTAAGCGGGTCATTATAGGTTGTTATTTAAGATATATTGTACAAAATAAATTAACTTGTGTCACTTTGTATATAAAACAGAGTATGACACATTACCTTTTCAAGTTCTCAATTTACTTTAGCTTCGATTTAACTTAAAGTTTGGACTTGGATGGTTCTATGAATAATCTTTACATTCAGTGGTAACGCTAACTATTTCCAGAGAAGGAGCAAAAACTGTACGTAAACACGGTTCTTACTATGGTGAAAATGTTAGTAAATAATAATAATAATAATAAAATGGCTATAATATATATGCTGCTAGAAGTACTTCAGTTAAGTGTTGCAAAAACAAAAATTTAAAAATTATTTTACATTTAACTTTAAAACTTATACATTTTTCCTAATAAAATAGATACGAGGAGTTGTTTACTGTAATATAATTTAGATATTAGGGATTAGTTATTAGAGTTGATTGACTTTTACTGAAAACTTTTGTAGTTAATACGAGAGGTAAGTGATGATGGTGGAGGGGCCTCAGAGAAGGGCGAATGTAGATATAGCGGCAATGGGAAAATGCCCTTGATTTGTGCTGCAGGTGCATTTTTGTCCCTCGTGGTTGCTATGGTGATCCAACACACACACTTGTTATTATCTGTTAGTAAATCAGACCCCGACCCTAGTCAACTTGTGACTTGGGACCCTCTTGGTAATGATCACCTCAGCACGCTCACATGGCAAGCCGGCTTTTTCTTCATTACCACTTGGTACGTCCAAAACCTCGTTACAAACTTTCAATATATCACTTAATGCTAATTGTTTAAAAGTTCTATTGTCTTTTATTACAGGATATGTTTTTCTGTTGGAGAAGTTTTGTTGTTAATTGGACTAAGTGTTGAGTCAGGACACTTAAAAGGGTGGTCAACTCCGAGGCCTAATTGCTTCATTGCTCGAGAGGGTTTATTCTCTGCAGCTGGGGTATTAGGGATCACAACGGTCTTTCTTGCTTCCGGTTTATCTATGACAGCTCTACGAGCTCAATGGCTATTACAAGATCAAGAGAATGTTCGAAATGAGGTTATAGAAGCATCGGTTCTTTATTCATCCCCACCAAGATTGTCAGGGGATCGAATCATGGCTGTTGGTGGCGAAACACCAATTGTTAGAAATGATTTATACCATGAGCCTGGATTGATCGAGTATTTGAGGGCTGTTGATAAAATTATTTGAATTATATTTTAGTGACTCTGACAATTAATTTGTTCATATTGAGTGGAAAAACAGAAGTGTATAGATTTTGGACAGAACATTTGGTGCTTAGTGATTGTATATATTTTGAGCTAAACTGCATATAAAAATGTTAGAATTATTACGAATTTAAGCTGCGAAAAGAAATTGCTAATCATTTCGAGTACTCCTCTAGACTTATAATATGGATTCCATATACTGAAATTAATTTCACGACGTCCTTTAAAGAAAAAGTTTAAGTGACTGTCATGTGAAGTCCAACATTATATATGTCGTGAGACCAAGACACTATATATTTAGAAAAACTTGGGTGTGAAAAATACACAATATTATATTTTTATTTTAAAAAAATAAAAACTCCAATCCTTATATTTAAATACGGTGTTTTACTTTTAACTGGTTTTCAAAGAAGACACAAAACTCTAAAAATAACGAGAAAAAAAATTGAAAAGGTATTTTGTAGCTAAATAGCTAAACGTGCGTTTGCATTTCAATTATAGTATAATATAGTACTCTTTTATTAAAACGTCACACGTCTTTTATCTTAAAAGATGGTAAAATAACATGTATACATTTTTAATTGTACATTCAATTTGACAGAAGTTACAATAAAATGAAATTAAAAGACTTACATTTATAAAATTTTATATTATCACTTACACACAATTACTATTTATTAACCGTAAACTTACACAAACTAATGATCACGTTATAAATTGTTTTTATTTAACTTTAAAATTTGGAGGACCAAAATATAAATATAGAACATGCCCAGTGATCCAAAATGAAAATTATTTGTTAAATTAAAATGATAATTAAAATAAAAAATTAAGAGGATACTCATCCAAAATTCATTCATCTTCGCCATCAAATCACTTCCTACTTTTTCTTTTCACTCAGGTAACATCCACTTCCATTATTATATTTATTTAATCATTATATTATTATTTCATCAATTAACTGATTTCGCATATTTATTTGCAATCCTAGGGTTCAATTGCCATATTAATCAATCAGTCATCTATCAGTGATCAATCAATCGATCATGTCTCTGAGGCCAAGCGCCAGGACTGAAGTTCGTCGGAACCGTTACAAAATCGCCGTCGATGCGGAGGAAGGACGGCGGCGAAGGGAGGATACTATGGTTGAGATCCGTAAAAATAAGAGAGAGGAGAACTTGCTTAAGAAACGTCAAGTAGTGCCGTCATCACAACCGCTATCTACCGGTGGTGCTCCTGTTCAAACCTCTACAATTGAGAAAAAGGTCTTGTTTATAGTTCCTCACAGTTTTAGTTATGTAATTGATATGATTTGTTGTAATTGTAGTGTAGGATTAGATACATTTGAATGCGTATATATGGTTTTACTATAGATGAATTGAGAAGGTGCGTTAGGGTTTAGTAGTTGGGTTTAATGTGTTTAAGTTTCTATCATCGATATCTATCTATACTCCCTTATTATTGATGACCCTATTTGGCTTAAAAAATATATCCGAAATACCTAATCTACCGTTGCACCAAATCGACACTAAATAATATCATTAGTCGCGTGTATAACCCTACTCTAGCCACCATTTTCACTTTCAATCAAATTGAAACCCCAACTTAAAATATCACACACAAAGAAGATATTATTCATACCACCTTGAGACGACTTCGATTTCGACTTCAGATGATCATTGCACCAAGCATTAACAACTATGTTATATACTCAATAAAACAGTCTTCATTATCAGCAATTGCTGCAAAATCCTTATCAATTCCTTTAAATTTGTAGCGTTTTACGTTAGGCATCTCTGATTTCACCATCGTCACCGCAAAATTTATTCATCAATAAAAAAAAAGCCTAATCTCTGTGAAAATTTCTGAAATTTATGTAACCACCTCAAAGTTAAGGTAATTAAAGAAAGAATCAATAATTTAGATAACTAAAATTGATTAATTAATCTAAAAAAAGCGAATGAAGCCGTTGGAATTAGGGATTATCAATAATCGAAAGGTGAAACAAAGATATTATTCAAGAAATTTATGGTAAAATAGAAATGAATTTAATTAATTTTAGAATCTGTAAGTAATTAAAAAGAATTGAATCAAAAACGAAGAAGCAGAGGGGTATGTGTTTATTTGCAGGGGAGATAAAAGAATAGAAATATGGGTGTTAAAAATCAAACAACATGCTTGTGTCAGTGTGAATATGAAGATTAAAAAGATTTACAGAATTATCCCTGGACTATTTGCGTGTGTGCAAAGTTTGTGCCTTCAAGAAAACGTGGTCTCCTAGGTCTTCGTACAAAAACGTTCATCCATCAATCTAAAATTAAATATTAAATTTCCCGTGAATAATATTCAAAAATAAATTAGTATTTTACCCGCGCAATCCGATGGGACCACCAAATTATATATGTTATTTTCGTAGAATTGTATGTTTGTTAAACAACATGTTATCATTGAATAACAATATAATTATTATTTTTTATTATTTTATAGATAATATTTCAGTAGTAGCATACTGAATTTATGAATGAACTGATTTTATGTACTTTTTTCCACGTCACCATATGAATACGATATTTCTAATTTATTCATACATTTTGACGTTCTACATGTTTTTAAGTTTCTTTTACTTTGTTTTAAAGTGTTGTTCACCATGTGCTTTTTTGTTACATGAGTATATTTCGCATTAAAAGTACAACGGTCATTCAAAACCTTTTTAATCGCTTTCAAATTTCTTGCCGCTGCAACGCGCGGGTTGCTAGCTAGTATCTATACACATATATGCATATGAATATGATCATCGTAGTTGGTGCAACTCAATCAGTTGAGACTAATGAGATCCTTGGTTTATATAATTATATACAAGCAGGTGTATGGAACAGTAACAATGAGTTCATGGCCGTCTCTGACTTTTCAGAGAGGCCCTGGGCAAAAGAACTTCTATCACCAAAATGAGGCCCTAAGCTAAATTATTGTTTACGGAATGTAGTATGAATATTAACTAAAGTTTTATATGGCTCAATCATCTTAGACACAATCTAGTCCAATTTTTTCTTTTTTATATTAATTTATGTATTAAATTAATTAACAATCAAACTTGTTATCAAATAATATACATACTATATATACATAGACACACATTTTTGAGGCCCCTATAAATCGGAGGCTCTGAGGGGTCTACCACCTCGCCCACCCTTAAAGATGACCCTGAATGAGTTCAGATCACAACTCTGCTTATTGACAGTTAGTTATCACACCTAAGATAGTATTCTCATTCCTCTGTATTTCTTGTCCTCTGTTTGTAATTGTATCGGTAGCATACAATCAGATGCTTGTGGTTCTGGCTTGTTTGTCTAGTTTCATGGAATTCATGTTTATGAATGCATGGAAGTGCGTATGTTCTTGTTTTGGTGCCTTAGGTTTTGAGTTTAGTTAATTTTGTTTTGGCTATCTTGTTTGGGTAAAGGCTTTTTGTTAGCTGCAATTAAATGTACAATTCTGTTTAGGCTGTGTTGGATAAATAGGTTTGAAGTTTTAATATTTGGTGTGTGAGTGGCTGAGTGTGTGTGTGTGGATAGAAAAAGATGTCAATATATGTTAAACAGTTGGCATTTTTTATGTGAAAGGTAAATAGACATTATTCCTTTGGGAAATTTGGTTTTTTAACGGTTGATAGTGATGTTAATCAACGTGTGCAGTTGGAGAGTCTTCCCTCTATGGTTGCTGGAGTATATTCAAATGATAGCAATATGCAGCTCGAAGCAACTACCCAGTTTCGTAAATTGCTCTCTATAGGTATTAATAATGGTTTAAGTCATTGGTTGTGGATGTGTTGTTTGTGTTGCAAATGATCATTTTATTGAATATCTTTTCACAGAACGGAGTCCGCCAATTGAGGAAGTTATACAATCCGGAGTTGTGCCTCGCTTTGTTGAGTGCTTAATGAGGGAGGATTATCCACAACTCCAGGTCCAAGTCTAAGTCCTATATGGTGTGTGTGTGTGTTTTCTCTTTATTAATTTGAGTGTATCCTTACTTTGACATTCTGAACAGTTTGAAGCTGCTTGGGCACTCACAAACATCGCTTCTGGTACTTCCGAGAATACTAAAGTTGTCATTGATCATGGAGCAGTCCCAATTTTTGTTAAGCTCCTTGCTTCCCCAAGTGATGATGTCCGTGAGCAGGTAATATGTAGGCTTGTTTCTTATTCGTGAAGTTGGAGATCGTCTTCAATTCTGGATATGTTATGACACTATATCACAAATGCCCACCTTTTTTTTGTTGTAGGCTGTTTGGGCATTGGGAAATGTTGCTGGAGATTCACCCAGATGCCGTGATCTCGTTCTTGGCCAAGGTGCCTTGATTCCTTTGCTGGCTCAGTTGAACGAGCATGCTAAACTTTCCATGCTCAGAAATGCGACATGGACACTATCAAATTTCTGTAGGGGCAAACCCCAACCTCATTTTGAGCTGGTTGGTGTTATTATTCACTTCTGATCATTATTGCTTTGTTTCCCTTTGTCTTTTAACGAAGGGGGAGGGGGTGTCCTGTGATATGCTCATAACCTTTAAAATGCAGACAAAACCAGCACTTCCTGCGCTTGAACGTCTTGCTCATTCAAATGATGAGGAGGTGTTGACAGATGCATGCTGGGCTCTCTCCTATCTGTCTGATGGTACAAATGACAAAATTCAAGCTGTAATTGAGGCGGGTGTCTGCCAACGTCTTATTGAGTTGCTCCAGTGAGTTGTGCTTTAGTTTTCTTTCTCTTTCATGCTTGGTATCTCTTGTACAAATTCTTTCTGAGTATGACACATTCACATCTGTTTCCTCAGACATCCTTCTCCTTCAGTACTCATTCCTGCACTTCGAACTGTTGGGAATATTGTGACGGGCGATGATCTCCAAACTCAGGTAAGAGCTTAGAGAGGTGTTGTGCTAATACATAGATTTGCTTATGATTCAAAATTATCCATAAATTATAAGTTTCTGAATCGTGTTGTAGACTTGTAGTGAACACTGTCTTTGACATGTGTTGCTCGAATTAGTCTTGTTTTGTTGATATTATACTTCACTTGTGTTGTGAACTAGTTGACTACAAGATGGCATATGCATGAAAAAAAGAAAGAGTCTCATTTGAGTCTCTCGTGCTTTCAGCTTTTCTAGTCTTGTTTTGAAGCTTTACCATACGTTTCTCTCTGTTCTTTTCTCGTGGGTAGATGTTCACAATTTACTCTGTTTTTTAAGTCATTTCTTTATATAAAGAGGCAAAGAGCAAATAGCAAATAGCAAATTAAGAGAGTTAATCAGAGAGAAGAAGTTTTCACTGGTAACTGGTTATATTGCTGATAAGTATGACCCATTTCACTTTAGAAAGCCATTAGTCTTCTAGTGAGTGTGTAGTTCACTAAATTCTCCTAGTTATTTATATGTGAAGTGAGTAGGTGCTGTTCTAGGGTTTCTAGCGTCAGTGTTTTCCTTCTTTTCGAATCACCTGTGCAGTTTGGTTTTGAACCAGTCACAGCAACAAGTTAAAGTAATTGGGTCCTCAGTTGACCACCTAGCGTTTTGTAGAACAATGCACTACTGCAGTCCGGTTTGAACCATGCACAGAAATAACAAGTTATATTAGTTAGGTTCTTAATTGACCACCTAGCACTTTGTGGAACTCTGAACTACCGCAGTGAACCTCACTGATCCCTGAATATAACTGTGGAGTGCCTCTTGTGAGTACCATACAATCTGAAACATGGTTCACGATATGAGCTGTTATATTAAGATTATATGCTATGGTCTTCCTCAAACCCAAATTGGTTTTTGTTACTTCTGAAATAATTGTAGGCTTGTAGCTCTATCCTGTCTGTCTTTTATAGATTTATTTGGTTATTTATGAACTAATAGTTAATTATATTTGTGTAGTGTATTATTGAACATGGTGCACTTCCACTCCTTCTGAACTTGTTGACAAATAATCATAAAAAAAGCATCAAGAAAGAAGGGTGTTGGACAATCTCAAACATCACTGCTGGAAACAATGCACAAATACAGGTTAAGTCACATATGCTCTAGAAACTTCTTATCTTATAGACCTTGGCCCATGCTAATGGATATTATAAGAAATGAAAAATATAAGAAGCTTTTATCTTCTTTTTTTTAATAGCATTCTGCTGACAGAATCTTTTTGTTGTCAATAAGTTATGCTGCTTTGTTATTGTAGAGGTGGCAATTTCAACCCGTTTACTTATGAATCAGTGATTTGGTTTTGGTTTTATATCAAATAGTTCTAACAAGTCAAACGGAGTCCGTATTTAATGATAATGTCATAAATCATCTTTATTTGAAGTTTCAGATTATCCAAAATAATAATTCTTATAATATTGTTTTCTTAATCACAAAGTAAGGTATTATGAATTTCTAAATGGGCAAGAAGTGTTTGCGGGTCAATCCAATGCAACACGGACCGTTTAGCCCTGTACTAAAAAACAAGCAGTTTTAACCTGAAGCCTTTTGACCCTTCACGCAACCCACCCATCTTGCCACCTACAGTCTATTGGAAAGAATTACTATATGTTATTGTATTAGTTACATAATTTTTCATGTACAGGCTGTAATTGAAGCAGGGTTAATTGCCCCTCTGGTGAATCTGCTTCAGACGGCTGAATTCGACATAAAGAAAGAAGCTGCTTGGGCAATATCAAATGCCACTTCTGGCGGTAATAATGAACAGATCAAGTACACTCTCATGTCCTATCCATCCCCAAAGTTTATAATCAGAAAGTAATAAATTTATATATTAAAATTTTTAACTGTATGCTATGATTCCTAGGTACTTGGTCAGCCAGGGATGTATAAAACCCCTGTGTGATCTCCTTGTATGTCCGGATCCAAGAATCGTGACTGTTTGCTTAGAAGGACTTGAAAACATCCTCAAGGTAGGGGAAGTCGTGAAGAATTTAGGTCACAGTGGAGATGTTAATTACTATGCCCAGTTGATAGATGAGGCAGAGGGTCTAGAAAAAATTGAGAATTTGCAGAGTCATGACAACAATGAAATTTATGAGAAAGCAGTTAAGATTCTTGAGACATATTGGTTGGAAGAGGAAGAGGAGAGTGTAGAAGATGCTGCACAACCTGGCTTCAACTTTGGAGGAACTAATATTCAAGTTCCTTCTGGTGGATTCAATTTCAACAACTGAAGGTAATTACTTCCTTTAATCTTTTTTTCTTTTAAACTTTCTAGATTGCTACCAAATTGAAAGCGCCCACAACAGACAATGCGGTTAAGAAATTATATTTAAAAGATTAAAGCATTTGTATTAATACCTGAAATCACTAATCTAGTCTTTGCAACTATGATACCCGTTTATTTTTAAAGCAAAATGAACAAGAAACATTGAACTTTGCAAGAATGAGCGATTTAGACCTAGATGAATTATGTCGATATCTGCATCTTCAAAATATGTCTAGTCGTTCATGTGTAAAGAGCTTAGCGTTTCTTTTATATTAATTTTGCATTTATTAGGCACAAATGTCAGCATATAACATTAAGAGACATGTCACTCTTCATGATATAGTTAATTAGACCAATCATAATTTGTGGAAATTTGCATTGAACTATTGTTAGCAAAGCTGAGATAATTTCTTAAAACTTGCAGGTTTTTGGCAGCGGGATAGTATGTTGGTGTGTTCAAAGGTCAAGTCTGGTCAGGTCAGGTCAGGTTGAGTCATGTCAGAGCATCTCCTGTGATCCGGTTTACCTGTTACAGTGTAGTCCAGTGAAGGTCGGTTGTTGAGAGAAATGTAAAGTCTGTTGTTGAGTCGGGTATTGGTTTTGCTGTATATGGTTTATTACATCTCTATGATATAGTGTGAGGAAGATATGGGAATGGTAAATGGTGACGTTTTTTGCTATCTATTTTCTAGCTGACAAAGTTACAGTTGCGTCTTTTGGACTCCCTCATTTTCATAAAAATTGTTTTGATGGTATCCACACTTGAGTTTTCAATGGCTCGGGTTTTGGGTGAGGGTAGACCCTTACTCTTTCTTGAGTAAGATTCATCTTTTTAATAAAACTTGTCAGGTAATTGTGGCCCTTGATTAGGGTTGCAAACAAGTTGAGTCGAGCTCAAGCTTGTATATATATATAATTGAACACATAAAAATGTTACTATTAAAAAATATCTTTGAGTTGAGCTCTTTTAAGGTTGATCTTGCCTTTATATATACTGTAAACTCAATTTTTAAGCCCAAGCTCGGGATTGAACTTGAGTCACTATTAAACACATAAATGTTACTTTCAAAAATATCTTAGAGTTGAGCTCTTATAAGGTTGAGCCTGCCTTCATATATATTTCAGACTTGTTTTTTAAGTCCGAGCTCGGGATTGAAGTCATACGCTTAACTCAGTTGAGTAAGAGTCGGATTTATTCTGGCAACAACAGTGGTCAATGATATATCTCTTGTACCCAGTCTTTTATACTATAACGTTGTCAAACTTCAGGTACCATTTGTCTTTGTGTTGTATCATTGTATACATAATACACGTACACTTTTTCATAACTTGCAAACAAAATTTTCTTTGCCACCATGGCACCATCTGAAAAGCCTCTTGTGCTATTTAAATGTCTTCCTGGCTCGGGTTCACCACGCAAGAACGTTCTGTGCATGCTTACTCCACACTTCAACAATTCATAATCTTTCAAAAAGCACAATATTTTAGGTCAAAACATGAGTTCAACCTGCAACTTCTGAATAACACTCTGGCTCACTAATTCAGGTCAAGAAAAACTAATTTGCTAATAGAGTGTCTCTATTAGGGCTGTTACAAAAAACCTGAACCCAAATAACTCACCCGACCCGAATCAGTTTCGGGTTATTCGGGTTTCGGGTATGTTATTCGGGTAAGTCGAATAACTAAAACTTAATCAGTTCGGGTTCGGGCTCGGGTTTTCAGATGATTTTTATCTTATTCGGGTTACCCGAATAGGCTGAATAAAATTTTACATTGTTTTCTAAAGTATAATAATGTCACAGTCAGGGGCGGACGACGATTCCGATCTAGAAGATCTCAAAGCAAGTATTGCTTCTTACGATTTGAATGCTATGCTCGATATTCTTGAAGTGTTAGAAGAAAATGAAGAAGACGAATTCGAAATTTCTCGGCCAAAAATACGTAGAAGGCATTTAAAGAGAGATCGTCTCGGTGCCGGCGAACGTTTGTGGCAGGACTACTTTGCACCTAATCCAACATTCCCGAACAATTACTTTCGAAGACGATATAGGATGAGCAAGTCATTGTTTCTCCGTATATGTGAAGGTACAACGTCTTACTCTCAACTACTGCTACCTCCATATTTTAGTTTTTTCCATCAAGTGCCTGATTGTACCAATACACTTGGTTTTAACGTTTACCAAAAGTGCACTTCCGCCATACGACAATTGGCATACGGTTGTGCCACCAATGCGTTTGATGAATATTTATATATGGGTCAACAAACTTCATATGATTGTTTAAATGTTTAAATAACTTTTGTAAATATGTATTTCATTTATACTCGACTGAGTATTTAAGAAAACCTACACTACAAGACGTCTAACGTTTACATGCTAAACATGCGGAATTACATGGTTTTTCGGGGATGTTGGGAAGCATCGATTGTATGCATTGGCATTGGAAAAATTGTCCAGTAGCATGTAAAGATCAATACACACAAGGTGATCACGGGCATCCAATAATCATGCTCGAAGCGGTGGCCTCGTAGGATTTGTGGATTTGGCACGCATGTAAAGATCAATACACACAAGGTGATCACGGGCATCCAATAATCATGCTCGAAGCGGTGGCCTCGTAGGATTTGTGGATTTGGCACGCTTACTTTGGTCCTGCAGGTTCGAACAACGATATTAATGTTCTTAATGAATCAGATTTGTTTAACGATTTACTCCAAGAGCGAGCTCCAGAAGCAAGGTTTATTGTGAACGGGGTTGAATATAAAAAAAGATATTATCTCGCTGACAGAATTTATCCGGAATGGACGACTCTTGTTAAATCGTTTAAATGTCCGATCGAGGAAAAGAAAATATCAAATACAAGAGATTCCAAGAAGCTGCAAGAAAGGACGTGGAACGAGCATTCGGTGTGCTTCAAGGTTGTTGGGTGATACTTAAAAATCTGGCAAGACAATATAGCATCAATAAGATAAGAAGAATCATGTACACTTGTGTGATTCTACACAACATGATAAGCGAAGACAACAGACGCAATATATGTCAACTTGAGAAAGACTACCTCCGAAACCCGAATAATCTTCCGCGAAGTTCTTGGTCGGAGAGGGTGGCAGTTCATGATCGTATGGACAAAGAATTACGCGATAGGCGAACGCATCATTCACTTCATAATAATCTTATCGAACACATTTGGATCTTCCCATCAAATTTCTGCGTTCGAAATAATGTTAAGCCTAACGAACCAGCGAAGACACAGACGACGAGTAATTGTAACGCAGTTTTTCTTTTAATTATTGTAATGTTTTTTATTATTAATTTAACGTAGACTTTTTTTAATTATTGTAATGTTTTTATGATTAATGTAACGTAGGTTTTTTTTAATTATTGTAATTTTTTATGATTAATGTAACGTAGGCTTTTTTTAATTATTGTAATTTTTTTATATTATTAATGTAACGTTTTTTTTTATAATTATTGTAATGTAAAGTTTTTTTTTTATAATTATTGTAATTTTTATTGTTAATATAAATGTATTTGTATTAATATTTAATAAATGACGTGGCGCTAATGTGACACTGAAAAGTTTAGTCTTGCAGTCACCATAGGGAGCGTTCCATCCTGAGTTAGTCCTCAGTCTTAAGACTGACGTGACGCTGATATGGAGTCCAGTTCTAAGTCTTGCCTCAGTCACCATAGGAATGGTCTTAGATGGCTTCTTTTAATTTTGTTTTAGTTTTGGTTATAAATTAAAAAATGAATTTTAGCAATATAATTAATTAAGTCTAAACGCCGGTTCTTAGACTAACATTTATACGTATTAGGTAACGTATAAAATTAAAAACAGTAATTGTCGATGTGTTTGTGTAACTTAAAATTAACTATGTAGATATATTTTTTTATAATTCTAACATATAACCGTGCGTAGTTGGTATAACCATGAACTTGAGGTTCCCTATAGTTTACCCTTTTCTCTTCTCCGATACATATCTTGATGCTGCAATTGCAACCCTAAATTTGCTGAAGAAGGATCTGAGCAAATTTAATTTGATCGCTCGCAGCATGCCGCCATTTTCTAGAAGCCAACCATAACTATTTTGGCACTATTCGATATATACATAATATTGTATGTTTTTCTATTATTATTATTGTCGTTTAACTTCTCTAGCACATCAGTGTACATATTGTTGCAAGTGTTGACCATAACAAAAAGTCATAGTGGTATGCAATTCAATGGTAGTTATAACAACCAAGCAATTTATGTCTAGCTTATTTTAGACATGTTATAAACTTGTAAGCGACAGGCCATCCATGTAAGTGATATAACATATGGACAGTTTTATAATTTACTCTTATATTATGAATACCAAATTAAGACTTAAAATTAGTTAAATAACACCCATGTCATCTTCATACACAATAGCGTACATCATCGCTTACCGTTCTTTCTTAGTTATTTTATTAGTTTCCAGAATAAAATTACAGAAGCATAAACTAGGGGTGACAATGGATGTCGTGTCCAGGTTAGCGTGTTGGTGTGTTCATCCTAACCCATTTAGCTAGGTTAATTATATACGTCTAAAAGTTCACCCATGACATGGACACATTTATTAAATGGGTGGTTGTGTTTCCACAATTACAATTAATCACAACTAAAACAAAACAAGAAAAAAAAATGCACACAATTAATAATTCATACTGAGAGTATATCATGATATTAAGGCATGTGGTATGTAGGTTTGAGATAAATGTTTGTATGGGTAGTCTTATAGTCTTTGCTGGTTTATGTTTAATGCTAGCTTTGGTTTTGTGGTTTGGTGCATGTGGTATGTAGGTTTGAGATAAATGTTTGTGCGGGTAGTCTTATAGTCTTTGGTTTATGGTCAATGCTAGCTTTAGTTTTGTGGTTTGGTGCATGTGGTATGTAGGTTTGAGATAAATGTTTATGTGAGTAGTCTTATAGTCTTTGGTTTATGTTAATGCTAGCTTTAGTTTTGTGTTTTGGTGCATGTGGTATGTAGGTTTGAGATAAATGTTTGTCTGGGTAGCCTTAGTCTTCGGTTTATGGTCAGTGCTTTTGTGTTAGAAAGTTTTTATTTTGATGTGGTTGTACTGTAAGCCTTTTGCATCAACAACGTTCCTGATTGATTTGATGTTTAGAAAAATTAAAAGAATAAGTGGAGAGACAAGCAATACATCGATCATGCATGAGGTATTTAGGGAAATTAAAATTTATGCACATATTTTTTAATGTATAAACAAAATTTACCGTAAAAAATAATTGTAAATTTAACTCATCCGTTAGCTCGCGTTTGCGATTTGTGAGTCCGGGGACGTGACCGAGAAAAGTTGCAATTGCAAGTCGCAGCTTGGGCGCAAGTCGCAATTTGCGAGTTGCGAGATGCACCTGAGCTGCACTTGTGTGTCCGGGTAAGGGGGTCTTGGTCTGATTTCCGTGTCAGATCACTTTTTGGCTAAAATGTCTTATCTCTTATCTGTTTTGGATCAGATTTTTCGAGATTTTCGAGATTCTTAACATTTCTATAAATATTGTGACCTTAGATTAGATGATCATTAGCTTGTTTCACAAGTTCTTAAAAAAATACTTCCATTTTTTTGGTTGGAAAATAAAAAAAATATTTTCCGAAATGGTTCACACTGATCACTTATGGAACTTTCGATCTCCAAATAAAGAACAAAAAACTGATGAATTATATGCAACAGTTTATGAGTTGTTTAGCATCGCGCTTAGTCTCGGTGGAGATTTTCAGGTGCAAGAAGAATGTATACACAAGACTTATTGACGCTTATTGACTGCCTAGATGTTGATGATTTTTCAACAAAAATTTTGAATTACGCTTTGGAAGAGCTAAGTTATTATGTTACAAATGGGGGTGGGGGTGGTATCGCTACTTTAAAGAGCATGATAAAGACTTAGATACTGGTTTACAATTGATAACGGACGATGTCGAACAATTGAAGCAGATTACTACCTGTGCCAAAATACATAGAGAAATTGAGGTTTATGTTACATGCAATGATTGACACACCCATCAAATTCAAGTCCAAGACGGTTGTATTTATCTTTCAATCAATTGGATAATTGACAAACTATGTATTTCACTTAATGTGTTGTATTGTTTATGCAATGTTTTTAATCCCTATCTAATGAAATGTTTAAGTGTTCGTCAAACACAAGAAAGTGAACGTCAAGGAAAATTATCGAATAAAAAAACTCACAAGTAATAAAACATAGATAACATTGTTAACTAGTACACAACCATCACATAACCCTAACAACTATAAGTTTTAGGGCACACATAAAACTAGATCCTAAAACAAACCTAGATCTTAACACGTCACATATCTTTGTGAAACATCTTGAATAGAGTACGGAGAATCTTTTTAACATTCTCCAATGGATGGAAGAGAAGGTTGTTGTTAAGGGGGAGGGTTCAAATAAAAAACATAGATATCGTGAGAACGTGAGAATGACTTTGAAATCACTTTTTAAATATCCAAAACACATTTTTCTTCAAAACTTTTTCAATGATTATTATTAAAATAACTTTTGCAAGCTATGATAAAAATTTTATTAAAAATATTAACTTTTTTTTTTTTAACTTTTTTTACAGTCGTTACTGTTGTGATTATTCAAGATAATCACAAAATATAACTTGATAATCACATGTGATTATTCTGTAATATAATGTGATTATTATTTGTCCGAGATAATCACAAAATAGGGTTTTGATAACCACATATTTTTCATGTGATTATCTAGTTATAAAATGTGATTATTATGAATAAAAAAATTAATAAAAAATAATTTTTTAAAAAGCGTCGATTTTTCTTTAATTTTAAAAATAGCTTCTAAAATTTATTTTAATAAGAAGCTATGAAGAAAATTTTGTAAAATAACGTATTTTAAATATTTAAAAGTAAAGTTAAAATCATTTTCTATATTTTTACAATATTTATATTTTTTATTTGAACCTAGATCTGTTGTAGAGAACTTTTATTTATGGAGAATTAAACGATTTCTACTAGTCGTGAGTATATTAATTGATTAATTTAATTAACAAAATAAAGTAAAACTAAATAGGAAAAATAAGGAGATCCTGCAAAAAGTTTTCTTGTACAAATAGAACACTGGTCATATCTTTGTTTAAGCCATCCCATCTCTTCTGAAGAGATTTCTCTCCTCATCATTTTTTTTTCATCTTCAATAATCTCTTTATCATACAAATCATGATGCCTTTTAAAGAGTCGGAGCACCTCATTATACCATTTCAGCATATAACGGAAGCCACTAAAAACTCTCAACACTTATCGGGAAGGGAGGATATGGCCACGTTTACAAAGGAGACCTCTCACTCTCCGGGGAACTTACCACTGTTGCTGTAAAGCGACTACAACTCAATAACCTTTCTGGTCAGGGGCTTAAGGAGTTCTTAACAGAGATTCAACTGCTCTCTCGTTATAAACATCAAAACCTCGTCTCCCTTCTTGGTTATTGCGAGGAACGCAAAGAAAAAGTTCTTATTTATGAGTATGCACATCGCGGAAGCCTCGAGAAGTACCTACATAATGCTGAGAATTCCACTTGTACACTGACATGGAAGCGGCGGCTAAATATCTGCATCGACGGGCCACGTGGTTTAGATTATCTACACAACCATGTCGCAGAACATGAGCGAGTCATTCATAGAGATATTAAAAGCGCTAATATTCTCTTAGATCACAACTGGAAAGCATTGATCGCGGATCTCGGTCTTTCAAAATTAGGACGTGCCAACGAAAATGGTACTTATCTCGTTACGAATGCGTGCGGCACAGTAGGGTATTGTGATCCGGCGTACAGACATACTGGGGTATTGACCAAAGAGTCGGACGTTTATTCATTTGGTGTCGTATGGTTTGAGGTCCTATGTGGAAGGTTGTGCTTCCAGCCTAATCTAGAGAGTAAACAACGATTCTTACCTCTACTGGCCCAGAGATACTATAAAAAAGAAAAACTAAATCTGATAATTGATCCTACTTTGAATGAGTACATGCATACAAACTCCGTGAAAACATTTTCACGTATTGCGTATCAATGTTTGCTGGAAGATCGACAAGGACGGCCCAACATGGATTTTGTATTACAAGAACTTGAGAAAGCGTTATATATGCTGGTAAGTTAAAGTCTGTTCAACACTTTGAAGTTATTGTTTGTCTATATGATACTGTGAAAATCACCCATTTAACCAAAAACAATTACGAAGAAATATGACATGTTGTGGTTCCAGCGACAAGCTGGCAACTCTTTAGCGGAGAAAGGTGGTGGTTCCTTCACGGCGACAATGTGACATGTGGCTATGTTTTTTAAAACAAATATGATATAGCTAGCCACATATTTTTCAAACCAAAATATAGACATACTTCATATCTTTTTTGGTTTCTCAATTTGTATCACGATCATCCTTTTATCTGTATGAAACCATATTTATGTAGAAATCAAGAATATATAATTTAACATACTTAACAAGTTAACATTGAATTTCAGGAGAACGTGAATGAAGGTTGTTTATCATTACACTGTGAAGGGAAAAATGAGATGTCAGATGTGGAGGAAGGACGACGGCGAAGGGAGGATACTAAGGTTGAGATCCGTAAAAATAAGAGAGAGGAGAACTTACTTAAGAAACGTCAAGTAGTGCCGTCATCACAACCGCTATCTACCGCTGGTGCTTCTGTTCAAACCTCTACCATTGAGAAAAAGGTCTTGTTTATAGTTCCTTACAGTTTTAGTTGTGTAATTGATATGATTTGTTGTAATTGTAGTGTAGGTTTAGATACATTTGAATGTGTCTACATGATTTTACTATAATAGATGAATTGAGAAGGTGTGTCAGGGTTTAGTAGTTAGGTTTAAGGTGTTTAAGTTTTTATCATATTAGTACACATATATATATATGCATATGAATATGATCATCGTAGTACGTTGGTGCAACTCAATCAGGTGAGACTAATGAGATCCTTGGTTTATAAAATTCTATACAAGCATGTGTATGGAACAGTAACCTGACTTTTCAGAGTCCTCGGGCAAAAGAGCGTTAATCACCAAAATTAGGCCCTATAGCACAAAGCTAAATGATTGTTTAAGGAATGGAGGTTAACATTGGCCGTCCCTGATTTATGTAAAAATCAAGAATATATGATTTTAAACCTACTTAACAAATTAACATTGAATTTCAGGAGAACGCGAATGAAGGTCGTGTATCATGAAACTATGAAGGGAAAAATGAGATGACAGATTCTCCTATTGCGTTCACTGCAAGAGATACACATCCCTCAAAGGATGTCCTTGTTAATAGGAGCAGCATGGTATTTACGATACCATACTATACTATACTATGCTATACCATACTTACATACATACATAGACAAAAATATCTATATAAAGTAACTAACACAATTTGGTGTGACTAAGTTCAATCCATTTCATAGAAAAGGAAAAAACTCGTTTTATTTATGGCAAGTAATGATTGGCTTTACTTTACAGTTATTTTCTGTTGGCGATAATGATAGCAATTGTGAGATCAAATCAGAAAAGACTTTATCTCGAGGAAATTGGATACCTATCAGTTTGCCTGAATCTTGGTTAGCTCTTTACCCTTTTGTGACATTTTCATAAGATTGATAATTTCCATAACAACACAGGAATTTCCAATTTGATAAACTAGATATCGATTTCTAGTTTGTTTGATGTTTAAAATTTGCTTTCAATATGTTGTCTACTGAGAAACAGTTTTACCTCTACTAAGAAAAGAATTTTTGATGTTATGAGTCACAAAATTTAGTATTTTTAAGTAGAAGATAAACTTTTTTACTCTGGACAATACTAGTCTCTTTGAAGCCCTATTAGCTATCTGTATTTGAAAGTTACCTGACATATTTTTAGTTTAAAAATGCTCTGACGTACTGATACACGCTGGATTCTTTGGATTATGAGAACAGGGATCAAAATGTTCCGCCGTCAAATATGTCTGAGCAGAGAGTTAATTCTACAGGGGTGCTAGATGAGATTTTTTGGGAACAAGTGGGGATTACTGTTGACATTCTTCGCATAAAAAAGTCAGATCACAATGTTAAACTGTCAGATTCGCTAGATGCTTTGCTGGTTAAGGTATGTTAGTTTTTCTTGACAACTGCAGAGCTAGCTACCAAATTAGTCTTTAGTCATTCAGAAATTTCACCTAGCTTGTAAAATGAAATTCACACACTTTATGTTAGACTCTTTATGGTTGGCAAGACGGGTGGGTTGGGTATCGCGTTAAAGAAGGTTCGGGTTTGGTGGACCCAAAGCACCTTTTTGTTGGCCAATTTTTTAATACTTAAAACGTTAATTATAATTACAACTAACTTCGTAATTTATTTGAATCTTATCATATACGGAGTACTATTTAGGAGGTTGGATATATTAAAAATACATGTTGGGCGACTTTCAATCCGTTGTTCCCTTTTTGTCAAAGCTTTTTGTTAACCAGTTTGAGATAAAATACAACCAACAAAATCATCGGCAATTGAATAACCGTAGATTTTCCCCTTCAGAACTGTAGTGTTTATTAACAGGATTACATAAGGAATCTATTTTTCAAGGAAATACTTTTTCAGAAATATTTATTCTTGTTTATTTTTGCTGTATTTTTGTTTCTTTCTTTATCGTGTTCATATTCCATAATGTTGTCTAGTTCCTAATTAACTGGTGCTTGTCATTAATATCTCTTATGCAGTGTTTCACAGTTTTAAAGAAGTCATTGGATAACAATGGAAGTGGGTTTGGAGATTCATATATCAGGCATTGGGCTGCCATAGTGGACCTTTATAGAGAGGTAATACTCTCAACCAAATATATAGTATAACAAATCATAACTTTCTTAGCTGTTATATTTCAAACTTTGGTATATGTAGGTTTCTGGTTTTATCGTAGATGCACCCGAGAGACTTATTTATGAATCTGTTGCCTGCATTACAATAATTATATCTAAAGTAGTGCAAGTTCTCAAAGCTTCCCTGTCCACCGAACGTGCTGATGTGGCGACAAACGGTCTTCAAGAGATATTAGATCATGCTAAAGCATCAGGTGTTGCAGATGCTTTGCTTTCTTGCTTAGTTACTTGTGGCACAAGTCTCATGTCTGGCTCCTCAAAATTGTTACGTGCTGCTTGTGAAGCATGTGAGGCTATTTGGTGTTTAATAGATGCTTTCGAGATTCAATCTACAAAAGAAAATGCTCCTGTATTTCCATTAAGCTCAATGTATTCCCACTCTTTGGATCGAATTAATATTAAAGGAGAACCATTGATGGGTAAAGATTCTGAAAAAATTGTGGAAGTGGTAACGCAAGCATTCCTCGGATCAGAACCTGTACAGGTTGCCATCTTCTATTGTCTTCACCAGCGCTTGGAGGCCTCATGGTCTTCTGTAATTCAGGTGATGATTAAGGGTTTTTAAGGGTTGGATAATGGGTCAAAATGGGTAATTCTTTGGTACGGGTCAAGCGGGTGGGGTTAACCTGAAACACTTGTTGTCCAAAATTTTTAATGGTATTACTTTTGTTTGATGAATATTTAATGTGTCAATTAAATATGATTAGTAAAATTATATCATTTCAGTTATGCAAGAGAAAGAAGTTCTTGCTAATGGTAAAAAAGGGTGTTTGAATGTGGGGGCGAATAATAATCTATTTTCCTGAAGAATATGATATGATTTAGGAAATTGTAGTCATTTGTAATGCACTTTGTGGGACATTGAACCCGTTTGATCCTGATTTCTACCCATTTTCTTTTTATCTTATTTTCTGATAATACTCCTTTGACCCAAGTAAAAGTATAAAACATAGGCCAACCTGCCCATATTAGTAAGTAAATGGATAGAATTTTGCCACTTCTATAGTGGTTAGCTAATCTTCTGTTATACCTGAGGAGTGGAATAATTTATTGTTTCAGATAATCTTAAGGTGCTGCCTGCATAATGACATGGTTACTAGTGTCCTATGTGGTCTCTCTAATTCATCAGTGGTTAGTGGAGGTGGTGATAATACAATAGTTTCCGAGGTTTTTTCAATAATATCTCTTTGTGCTTCTTTCGATAGAGATCCACAGCCACGGGAGTTAAGCAACCTGAAAAGTAAAGTATCCAATCCAAGTGCCTTAATTCTCCATTCGTGCCTTTTTGTAGCTTCAGTTGCACAATCCTTACAGTCAGCTGGAAGAAACACTGCACTTCTTATGCTTACATCGTCACCTAAAAGACAGAAGTCCTGCCTATCTGACCTGGCCCATCATTACTCTTTATGTGATGGAATACAGAATTTTCAACCCCATTCTATGTCCGCCATGCTGGCACTTGCATCCATTTTTTACCTTGAAACTAATGCTTCTACTAAAAATTCAATAAATAAAAAAGCCTTTCCTTCAATTCCAAAGACTGCGACACTTTGTGATTATCTCAGATTCTCAATGATAGACGATGATGGAGATAAAACTAGTAACATCATGCTCTCATACTGGCACGGCTTTATGGATGGGTGTGTGGGTTTGCTGGATTACAGATTAGCATGGGCTGGGACTTCAGATATTCGGGACTTGTGTGCTATTGATATCCCCCAAAGTCTTATTAAATTGTTAGGAAACAAGCATTCATATGAAATTGGACTGTCCCCATTTGGGGTTGTGAAGACGATATTCTCGTTATACAAGTGTCTTCAATGAGGCAGTTCAATTTTTCGCCAGGTGTTGCTTACAAAGGAAAATGTGAAAGTTGTGTGTGATTTAATATCAGATGTACATCTTAAGCTTATACGCTGTTGGGGTGGACCTGGTGGAGGAAAGAATGGAGTCACAAGAATTGTTGATTTGGTAGTTCTTCTCTTGGAATTCCCATTTGTGGCTTCTGTGGAGAGTAAATGTCTTCGAGACATGGAGTCTGCCGATAGGAAGAATATGATTGAAGAAATAAGAACAAGCATGAACAAGTATATTCAAATCCTATTGGAGGTATATAATTACACACATTTTTGTTTGTACAGTTTTATCATACTTGTTTGAAAATAATTTGGTTGAGTATTAGGATGTTGTAAATGGTCTTCAAAAATGCCCACATGATAAAGCTATTGCAGATGTATGTGGAAGTTTTACATGCTCTGTTTCACTAATTTTGAAAATAATGCTTCTAAATCTTCAGGTAGGACTTCCTGGGCAAATAATCAAATGTTTAGAACATCTGGAGTTAAAGGATACTCAAAGACCTGTTTCCCTTGTAGCCAACATGGTAGTTCATCGATCACTGGTTGTTCAACTTGTTGATGAAGATCTCTTCAATCGAAATATAATGAAACGGTTACTTGATGATTCATCACCAACTGATGTCAAGTTGGACGCTTTGAAAATAGTTACAAAAGTAGCGGAAATGGATGAGGTCAGTCCCTGTTATTGATAGTCCCAATCTTTTTCTATGTTAGTAGCTAGGGTAGTTTTGCATAGAGATAGCATCTTTGGCGTCATCGGAACCGCTCATTGTTAGAGCATCTCCTGGGATGTTTTTAGGATTTTTTGGCACAAAAGGTCTTTGAAAAGGTTTTTTCGTTGGAATCGAAAGCTCTTTTTGTAAATAATTTGTCAAATCTGAGCTTTTACTCGATGGCTCAATTACTATTGTAGTATGAATTTTGATGAAAAAAGCTTTTAAAAACTTTACCATGGAAGTGCAAAGGTTTATACTACATAAAAATTAAGTGTAATGTGAAGTGACACTAAAATAATTTGTGTGTATGAATTTTGATGAAAAAAGCTTTTAAAAAGCTTTATCATGGCTCAATTACCATTTTGAATGCTCTTATTACACATCTAAATTTATCCATTTCTTTGACAAATGCACTAGTAGTTTTTACAAAAACAACAAAATTACAAATGATGATAATAGAAAACATTTAATAAAACGATTTACAGCATTAAATTTTTACGGCTGTTCAACCAGTGGCGGACTTACATTGACATCAGGATATGCACTTGCATACCCTGGCAAAATAAATAGCAGTCTTAATTTTTTTATTTTTTTGAAAAATTTAGTACGTATACAGAGAATGCATACCTTACAAAATAAGAGTGACTACCCTCAATTGAAAAAGTCCAACCCAAATATACAAATGATAACTTTAAATTAAATCCAGATCTTGAGCCCAACATAAAAACTCCTTTTAACAACTTTAACAATAAAGCCCATTAAATATTTAGTATCAAGTAAACATGATTAAAACTAAGTTTAATTAAATTATCATACCAGTTATTATATTAGCCCATCTTGGCATCTTCGAAACAAGATTTCAACATTTACAATCAAAAAGTAAAGCATCAGCCCATGTCTCTTTTACTTTCGTACTTGTAAACTTCTCAATTTAGGTTTTATTTATTTGGGAAAAAGTAAAGTGAGATAGTTTCTGGAAATGGAAGACCACAAATAGAGAAATTGAAAGCACAGAGAGTAAAGAAAGTGAAGAGTTGACAGGTAACTTTGAGATAAGGCTTGGATTCTTTTTATTTTATATATTAAGAATTTATTGCATATTTATATAATAACCCTTTTACCTTGAACTTTTTGCCAATAAATTGATTCTCCAGTGTGATTGTCAGTTAAGTTTTTAATACTTTGTTTGTACTTTGTAAGTGATAGATTTTATGTATATATTTTATAATGATATTTTATGATTATATATTTGTCTGCTTGAATCATTTAGAGATTGGGGTTTGCACAATTAATATTTTATTAAGGAATTAGTGATGGACTTGAATAAGGATTATTAAAGAAATAATTACTAGCTGAAATTCTTTATATCATATTGGATGTAATTTTTTAGTTTTACATGTTTAAAATTGTTTTTACCTTATTATCAGTAGCTAAAAGCCTAAAAGGTATATATATGTTTCTTCTATTTTTCTAATTATAAATTTGTTTTGTTGTTATAGTTTTGATGATCGGTAACAATGAACACAAATCGAGCAGGAACATTGGATTGGTTTGTACAAAAGAAACAAAAGACTAATGATGCTTCTTCTGCATTCCCAACTAATCCTTCTACTCCATTGCTATCAAACAAAAACGAAAGCCATTTTGATGTTAATTCTATTCCACATGATCCTAGTTTGAGAAAGAATATTCTTACTTATCATCCTAACGTACAAGATAAGGTAAGGAGAGAATACATTCAAAGAGGTCCTTGTCAACCTCGTACACATAACTTTGCTCAAACAAAACTTGGAGGGAAGCTTCGTCGTTTTAATCCCGATTGGTTTGGAAAGTATAATTGGCTTGAATATAGTATTAACAAAGATGTTGCGTTTTGTTTTGTTTGTTACTTATTCAATCAGAAGGATAAATTTAATAGAGCGGGTGGCGATGCTTTTATTAGAAATGGGTTCAAAGGTTGGAATAGGCCAAATGCGTTTGATAAGCATGTTGGAGGGGTAACTAGTATACATAATCAATCCAGGGAGAAGTTTGAGTCTTTAATGAAACCGAAAACATCAATTCAGAGGGTTTTTATCCATCAATCTTCAGAAGCTAACAAACAATATCGATCCCGTTTACTTGCTACACTTCATTGTTTAAGGTTTCTTTTACATCAAGGTTCGGCAACTCGAGGTCATGATGAGAAGCAACATTCAAGTAATAGAGGAAATTTTCTTGAGTTGTTGGAATGGTTAGCCAAACATAATGAGAATATTGAAAAAGTTGTGTTAGAAAATGCTCCCCAAAACCACAAGTTGACTGCCCCTTCAATCCAAAGAGATCTCATTAACTCTTGTGCAAAAGAAACAACTATGGCTATTATTCGAGACATTGGTGAAGACTATTTTGCGATATTAGTCGATGAGTCTTCTGATGTATCTCACAAAGAACAAATGTCCTTATACCTGCGATATGTTGATAAGAAAGGAGATGTAGTCGAGAGCTTCCTTGGTATTGTACATGTAATAGATACCTGCGCTTTAACTTTAAGAGATGCAATTCATTGTTTGCTATCTAAGTATTCATTGAGTCCATCAAGAATTCGTGGTCAAGGTTATGATGGAGCTAGCAATATGAAGGGTGGAATTAGTGGTCTGAAAACTTTGATCTTGAAAGAAACTCAATCAGCATACTACATTCATTGTTTTGCTCATCAACTTCAACTAACACTTGTTGCGGTTTCTAAAAAAAGTGTAGATTGTGGTTGGCTTTTTGAGAATCTTACGAGTTTGCTAAATGTAATTGGAGTTTCTTGCAAGAGAATAGATATGCTGAAAGAAAGTCAAGCTCAAAAAGTTGCACAAGCATTTGATGACGAAGAACTAGAGAGTGGAAAAGGCTTAAATCAAGAGCTTGGTTTAGGGAGGCCGGGTGATACTCGTTGGGGATCTCATTATAAACTGATTTTGAATGTCATTGCTTTATATCCCGCGATACGTGATGTGCTTGATAGGATTGGACATATGTCTTCAAGTTCGGATAGTGATAAATTAAAAGCTGAGGTTGCTAGTTTTGCTCTCGAGTCTTTTGACTTTACTTTCATGGCACACCTGATGAAAACAATATTTGGGCTAGCAAATGAGTTAAATGTTTCTTTACAAAGAAAAGATCAAGACATTGTTAATGCCATGTCATATGTAAAGTCAACAAAGGAACAACTACAACAAAAAAGGGATCACGGATGGCAAACATTCTTGAATTCTGTCATCATTTTTTGTACAAAAAATGAGATTGAAGTTCCTGATATGGAAAGTCTGTATGTTCCTCTAGGAAGAAAAAAGCGTGGCCAACCAAATATCACAAACGATCATCATTTTCGAGTTGAAGTATTCTATATGATCATTGATTTACAGCTTCAAGAACTCAACACTCGTTTTGATGAGATAAGCACAACCTTGCTTGTCTGTACAGGTAGCTTGAGCCCTATTAATGCTTTTGCAGCCTTTGATAAACAAAAGTTGCTTCAACTTGCGAATTTTTATCCTCAAGAATTTTCAAGTGTTGAATTGCTAGCTCTGGATCAGCAACTTGACAACTATATTCATGAGATGTTGAAAGACGAGAACTTTGCGGGATTGAAGAATATTGGAGAACTCTCTAAAAAGCTTGTTGCATCAAATAAACATAAAACATTTCGCCTTGTTTATTTACTTATCAAGTTGGTGTTGACCCTTCCAGTGGCAACAGCTAGTGTTGAAAGAGGATTTTCAGCCATGAATTTTGTGAAGAACAAGTTACGGAATAGTATAGGCGATCAGATGTTAAATGATAGTTTGGTCACCTTTATTGAGAAAGATGTGTTCTCTAATGTTAGTGACGATGACATCATGATTCGCTTCCAACGAATGCAAGATCGACGAGGACAATTGTAACATCAAATTATGAAAATATGGTATTTTTTTGTTGTTGTACGTAACTTCACTTGAAAACTATGAAAGATGGTATGTATTTTGCTATTTAATGAATTTACTTTAATTATTGGTTATTGAGTACTTAAATTAGTTGATAATTGATTGGAAAAATCCGAATCTAAGATCCGAATTGACTACCCGATATTTATCGAATCAATTTGAGTGAATTTTTTTTTTTTAAGATAAAGTGCATACCTTAATACGAATTTCTAGATCCGCCACTGTGTTCAACCCATTAGAATTGTTCTCCCTTTACCCATATATATGGTAAAGATTATTATAATTATTATTATTATTATTATTATTATTATTATTATTATTATCATTATTATATTATTACTATTGTTAATAAACAAACATTTAGATGCAGGAGTTTTATGAGGTCATAGATGGAGCAGATATTTTTGAACAGTTCAGGGCATGTCTTATGCATGAAAATTCAGGTGTGCGTGCCTGGGCGTGCGATGCGATACAAGAAATGTGCCGGCATAGCTCCTACTTTTATGGTTTGCTGGTAAGTATTGACCGTTATTTGCTTACAAAAGCCATATATATTACTAGGCTAGACTAGATGATTATATATTTTGTAAACCTCATTGATCAAGGCTATGTGTTTTTCTCTATTTTCTGATTACTTGATGCTATATATATATATATATATATCATAGGCACAACACAACATCATTAGTCTGTTGGCGGATCTATTATTTGAGGACAGCTACCCCCCGGGATTTAACCGCTACCTCCCGGGATATGCTGTTAATGCTGTAAGACGCTTTTCTATTTTAAACTAGTTATTCTGCAAGACTGCAACAATATAATTATATACACTTGATGAGAGTACCGTGATGTTATTTATTTTACAGATTTCATATACAGCATACCACAATGATGTGTTATATGAAGACCTGAGGAAATGTATACCCCAACTTGCAAAATTGCTGCTTTCAGTGGAGACTAACAATTTAAAGGATAATGTTGTCATTTGTCTTAGCAATCTTTCCCGCCACTCAGATAAGCTTAGTCAAGATATGATCTCTAAAGGAGCAATGGAGGTATGTATTACCTATTATATATATCTTTTTATACATAAGCTTCAAGTAGTACCACTTTTGACATTCAAACTTTATATATCTAATTTAACATGTATATCTATTTAAATTGTTTTTGCAGGCTTTGTTAAAGGTGGTGGAAGATTCCTCTGTTTTTGCACTGGACCCAAACAGGATTGATGCTATTAATGAGACACTGTTGCATAGAGCTCTTCATACATTAGCTATGATGTGTAAATATCAACCTTGTAGACCCTTCGTCCGTTCATCAGATGTATACCCAACCATTGGACAACTACTTGAGTCACCAGTAGAAAACATTGCCAGCTACGCAACTCTCATTTTCAACAGAGCCTCTGAAACCTAGCTAAAACTTCTCGAGTGATGCACAACTCTCATTTAACAATTTAAATTGCAAAACAGATCATCTTGTCTCATTTCTCACCACATAATCCATTAGTGAAATAAATAAGTCACTCTATTACGCTGTATTTCATAATATCAATCATTCTACGAGGATATTTTTGTTGTTGTCATTATCTATATCTAGTACTGTTGCCATTATCTTCACGACACAACTTTTTCCAGTCACCGTCTTCCATAATATTTGTCGCCATATCCCTCCACATATATACAATTTATGACAAAATCTACCTTTTTTTTTATCTAAATAACAATAAGCTTTAATCTTTGTGAAAGATTTTTTATTTTCGAAGTTTTAAAAAAGAAAATCTGTGTGTGGTTTATGTATATATCATTATGAATTAACGTCTTGGAGTATGAAGACCAAAATTGAGGATGTTAATGCTGAAGTTTTAGTGGTCCAAGTATTTGTTTATCTGAGTGGTGTTTTTAGACGCGAAATAACATTTATTAAATGTAAAATGAGATTCTCTAACTGTTTTGGATGAAATATTTCTAAAAGATGGTTAAAACTTAAAGTATTTTATATACTTTCAACCGAGCAATGCTTCAAGCGTTTTACCAGGGGAGTCCGTTTTAATTCTTGTTGTTTATATAGTTCCTATTTTATTTTCATTTTGCATGTTAAATATACTTTCATTAAGTGTGGGAAAGTGAATAAAACTTGAACTCATTATTTGTCATTTTGTAAATTATATACTTTGCCATATAGGATTAAATTCCTTATATTAGAGTAATTATACCCCATTATTGGCGTAAATTTTTATTTTTGAGATGTGTCACTTACTTAAAGCAATCCGATCAGTGATAGAATTACATGACTTGCACACTTTTAACACGTAAGATTTTGTTTTGTGAGTTATTTGAGCCTTATATATAGCATTCATTTTTAATGCTCGCATGAAGTTCGTTTATTATGAGTGTGTCGGTGTTATATTAATTCTAGAAGTTGCTTAAGTTGATGTATTTCAAGACTACATTGAGTGTCAGTTTCGGATGGTAAGATATATTTAGCATGATAAAAGAGGCAACTTTAGGACTTAACCTTTGGAAAAAATTAATAGTTGCAAATAGATACACACTACACATTTGTAGCACTCATTTTTAGTGCTAGATATAATTAGACACCCTTTTGCGCCTACGTCTTTTCCTTTCTTTTTAGTTATGTATCACCCGATCCGATTCTTTCAAATCTTTCTGCCTTTGTCAATGGTTAGATTGAAAAGTTTTTTAATGTTATTTTCTTACTGTATGTAAATGTTTAACATACTAGAGATCATATTAGTGGTATTTAAACGATATAGAAATTCCAACCGTTAAACGAAACGTTACCTAGAGATGGCGCATATCAATTTTGGAGACCGACAATGTGGTGAGGAGGGCATGGACATGGCGGTGAAAGACTGAGAAGCAGTTAGATTTGATTTTGATCGAATGATTAAGTTAAAAAGGGCAATAACGTAATTTTCGATCATCAATATTTAAACATTCAGCGAATTACCTAAATGGTTTATCTAAAACCCTTTATATAATTCTCTTCCTTAATCCTTAAATATGGATATCGAAAATTACTATTTTATCCCTTCACCTATTAAATATATAAATTATTCAATTAATACTATATTTCGAATAATACATTTAATATCTTTTTTCTTCTTTTATATTACATTTTTGAATTTACAATTACAATAATTCAAACTATTATAAAAAAAATCACTTTCATTAAAGAATTAGCAATAATTTTTGCATTTAGGTACAATTAAACATTTGTCTCTTAACATCATGATGATTAATCAATATTATAAATTATATGATTTTGACGTAGTTGTATTTGATACAGTTACATCTATTATAACTATACAAATATAACTATTTGATTTGATTATTGATTAATAGGATTTTATTACACTCAATAAAAAAACACATTATGTTTTAGGAAATAATGAATGAATCAATGAATAATTCATTGGCAGTAAAATCGATTTATCTATAACCCTTATTAAGCATTTAACACTCTCTTTCTTGATCCTTAAAAAAGTGATATCGGAAATTACCATTTTATCCTTACACTTATCCTTTCACTTATTTATTATATAAATCATTCCATTAATATTATATTTCACATAATACATTTAAATATCTTATTTCTTCTTTTATATCACAATATTGAATCTACAATTACAATAATGAACTATTATAAAAAAATCACTTTCATTAAAGAAGTATCAATTATTATTGCATTAAGATACCATTAAACACTTTTCTCTCAATATCAACACGTAAAATTTTCACCCGCTGTTGTGTGCGGGATTCAACGCTAGTTGCCAATTGTAAGTTACACATTCGAATCTCAAAGTCAATACATTGAAGACCGATTGTTCTTTTTATGGAATGTGACTATATCATTTATGTTGATTTGGCTATCTTTTTGGCAATGAAATCATGCATTATGGATTCCTTCTATATCTGTGTACTCTTATTCAAATTAGTGACTTAAAAATCCCTTGAAACAATGAAGTAGATATGGACAAATTTCATATTACAATTTGAATTTCGATTTCAAAACGGATACGTGAATTTGAATGAAATTCTTGCTTGTTTCCCCTCACATACAAGAATGAATGTTAGAGTCCTCTTCTATAATAGTTCATTTTATGAATTGTATTGTTATGGAAATGAAATAATCCATGATTATCTATTAAGAGTAATGAGTCATGCCGCCCGTACAAAGGCTTAGTGTTCAAATTAATATTCGCAATATAAATATACCAACATGATTACTCCATTATAGAATACTGTCAAAACTCTAACACAAAAAATTATTTTATTGAAATAATGGCGGCTGACGAAGTCTTCACACCTTTGAATCTTCTTCATGGGGGACAGGATAATCGGAAGATTAGGGTGAAGGTGTTTCTAATGTGGGCGGTAAGCTATAGGAACAATCCATCACAAATAGCAAGATATGAGATGATTCTTATTGATGATGAGGTATTTCTTCCCAATAATTTTAATTATGTTCAATCGTGTTGTTTCAACACGACGTACATTGATCAAAAGTATATTAAAAAACATCTTATGCTAGATTTTGAAGACTCTCTAAAAGAAGGAAACTTTCCTGTAATGAGCAATTTTTGAGTAGGTTCGTATACATGGGACTATCGGTTAGTTGATCTTCATTCCAAGATCAACTCAATTCTATAGGTCCACTAAAGTTCACAAGTGTCCACTGTCTAATTGTGCTACAGACGATTTTAATCCTGTTTCTCTTGATGAGATCTTAGAGTGGAGGGTTTCAAATACAATTGCTTTTGGTATATTATATTTAACAACTATTATGGCTATGTTTCTAGCGGTGTAAATGAATATGCTAATTTAATAATTCATTGTTATTCTACAGATGTCATTGGCTTACTTATCTCAATAGGTCAGATTAAAATCAAAATTTAGAAGGGATAGAAACCAAAAGCATCAACTTCACTCTACAAGACAAGGCGTACGTGTAATTAATATATGTTGGTGTATTGAGAAGTTTAATTCTATAATCATTTGATTTTTTGTAATATCTTCCATTTATAAAATTTGACTTACTAAATTCATCTACTTATGTATATCAGTAAGAAAGTTATATTGAAGTTGACTTTCTTAGTTTGACCCCGTAGAATAATATGGACCCTATGGACCCTTGGATGGAGTTTTCAAAATAAACATTTAACCATTCATTCAAAGCTTGACTGCATAAGGTTAATTACCCATTTGTTATTGAATATTAGACCATTAATGATTATTAAAACATGACCCGATAATCTAAGGGACAATTACGATTCTTCTTTTCATCTGCGTTTTTTAAATGGAGTGGATTAACTGACTAATTAATTTGCACTAAAGTCAATAGATTGCCTAATATAACTTACTAAGGATGTATAATATTTTCATTTTTAGTTTTTATGTTGATGGTACTATTGATAGTTTGAGATAACAATGAAGCCCACTTTTAGGCTTGTCAAAATGCAGAAGCTAATGATTCGATGGAGATTTTCTTGATAACATTATGATATTGCCTTACAACATAACGGATGACATAATAAACTACATAACTGACAAAAGCGAACAGAAAATTCAGAAACTAATGACGTGGCTCATAACCGTCAAAAAAAATTAATGAGAAGGCTGAAGTATTGATAAATCAACTTATTATGCTACGTGGATGCGTTCTCAACTTCTATGATCTAATTCATAAACTTTTTAAAAAATTAGCGTATTACACGTGTAATTCGACGAATTTTATTTATTTTACATAACGCAGTAATATGTTCGATCTAACATGTCATTTTTGAATGAGTTTAGAAAATAATAATATATTATTTTCTTACTTTATTTTATACTTAAATTCTAAGTAATTATAATAAGTTGGGGTAATGCTGAAATTCCCAACTCTTCGACCTACAAATCTGAAATGTGTTACTTCGTTTAAATTGTCATGCCAAGTTCAGTTTAATGGAGTGACCCGTCAATAAGAAAATTATTTTTAGTTTTTTCTTTAGAAAAAATCTCAATGCCAATTTATCAAATTTAACATTTCTGATTGAAACTAGCCCGTCGACCTATAAGGTAATAACTAATTTGCTTAATTCATTTATTAAATCAATTTAGTTTTAGGTTTGAAACTTTCTACCCAACTTATCTGACTTGTCATCCCTAATTTCCTTTGTATTCAAGACATTTTCGATTGGGCTTATTGAAGTTCAAATTCGAATTCAAAGAAGGAGATAATGGAAGTTATTACCGGAGTCATTATTTGGGCTCTATGAACTTCACGAAATGATCTCATACATCGCAGTTCTATTCCAAAGCACCCTGACATCTTTGATAAAATTGTTTATTATTCATTTTTTGGTTTTCAAATAGAAATAGAAAAGCTTCCAGATCCTGGAATAACTGGATGACCTTTACTTATTTCTATACTGTAATTATTTTCTTTTTAGCATCTTGCTACTTTTCAATAAAATTTTGTTGTTCTAGAAAAAATTAATATAACTTTATGTGTGATGATTAAATAAATTATAATTATAAAAGTTAATATTTTATCTATAATCCTTATAAAGCATTTTCAGTGTATTTTTTCTTCCTTAAATTTTTGAAGATGAAAGTTTGATATGATGTCCCTAATCATTGACTAGATAAATTTGGAAACATCAATTACCGATTACTAACATAATATGACACACATATAATACTCACTTTTTATATTAAATATAATATTTGCTTTATAACAAACTTGTTAGAGTGTTGAAACAAATTCTGTTTTTTTATTAAAAAAAGATTAATGAATTCAAGATAACATACAGATTTCTATACACAGTTAATATTTTATAGTCACAAACTTTTCATAGTAATAGATAGATAGTATAAATCACATAATCATATTAATTTCACGTCAAATCTAATAAGTTTACGTTATTGAAAATCTCAAGATGAGACGCTCTTGCATTATAAATTACATATAATAATTAACATTTAAAACTAATATAGCTTTTAGCTTTTTCTATTATCTCAACTGAATAATGTTACTTTGTTGTTAGTATACAATGGAAGAATCGGTATATATTGCCAAATTTATTTTTAAGTTTTACTATCATTTCGATCGAATTTGTGTTCGACATTGATCGTATTACCAAATTTGCTTCATCTCCATTTTCACTTTTCCTTGTATTCTTTCATAATATAATATACTAAAGTTCCGTAGATTAGTATGGTTAACTTTGAATCGTAGTATGAGATAACGGCAAGGGTAAAATGAAAAATTTCCGAGGTATTTTCAATAATATCTCTTTGTGCTTCATTCGATAGAGATCAACATCCAGGAGACACAAACAACCTGAAAAGTAAAGTACCCGATCCAAGTGACTTGGTTCTCCATGCGAGCCTTTTTGTAGCTTCAGTTGTACAATCCATAGATTCACCTGGACTCCTGGAGGAAATACTGCAGTTATTATGCGTACATCGTCACCTGAAGCGCAACAGTCCTGCCTCTCTGAGCTTGTCCACCATTACTCTTTGTGCGATGGAATACAGAATACTCAACACCATACTATGTCCGCCATGCTGGCACTGGCATACATGTTTTTTTTTCATGTTTTGTTAAACCCAAAAGTGCTCCTCCTTTTTCTGCTCATGATCCCACAAGCATTGCATAAAGACTATATATCAACAGAATCAATTTTTTTATTAGGTTATCTTTGTGGGTTTTGAACAATGTTCCAAAACCCCAAATGAAGTGTTTATCAACAAAATCAATTAAAAACATATATCAATCAATAATAATACCTTAGATAAATGACATCAACAGAATCAATTTACATGTCTTCAATAAAAAGTGGGTAATTAAAAGGCAGCGATTAACCAACAAGGCTTCCAATTTTGTGTCACAAATCGAATAATACCCAAACAGTTGAAAACCCTAACCTATCTTTGCCAACTGCAATTATCTCTCGATAACAAAAGATTTCACCTTCCAAGGTTAAGGGGTATAAAAAATATTAAAGAGGGTTTTTAAAACATTTAAAGATCAAGATTGCGACTTTCTACTTCCCCTGCTTCAGTTCAACGATTCCAAATGGTAGTTCTACATAGCGTGTCGTTTAATGATTTATTTGGTTACTGGCTTTTAAACCCGTGATATACACGGGTCGTTTAAGCCAGTAAAATAAAATTACATTAATAAATTATACTTTTTGACAAAAAACCTCTATAATTATCATGGATTAACTTAATTTTATTAATCAATTGTTGTGTTATTCTTTTATTACGATACGAGTCACAAATCACACTATTATCTTTGTCCCTATAGTTGTCTCAATTCTCAAATCAACTATTATCGAGTAAGAGAATTGGTAGTCTTCTTAGTACATTTGGTTAATTAAGAATTGGGCATGGTAAATTTAATTAACAATGGTATTGACATTTTTAATTTTGAAATTCAACTTGTAGCACCATCTTTCATTCTTACTTCGTACACTTTTTAAATTTCAAAGACCCACTTATTATCTACTTAGTTGATATGGAATCAAAACTATAATAAAAAGAAAATTAAAGGAATGTACATGGTTTATAAAACTGTATAAAATAAATATGATTGGTTGATAGTTGGTTTGATTAATAAAAAAGAAATATGATTGGTTATAAGTAGCTTTCTTATACAATTATTCGTCTTAGTAGTAATGTATACCATTATTTAAATCATAAAGTGCAAAAAGATATAACTTTTGTGACAACCGTCAAAAATCTCAGGTCAACACCGCACTTAAATTCCTAGTACATTTATTTACGTTTACAGCTCTCTAAAATCCTAGTGAAAAGTCTAGGTTACGACTCCTTAAGTACCGAAACCGTAAGTTACCGAAATCGCGTAACGTTCTAAGAGATTGCTTAGTGGACTTTAAGACCGTGATGAACACAAAATTAGGTTACAAAGTGCCAAAGAAGACAAATGAAATTAAATTTCATAAGTCATATCATATCGCAAAAATCGGAACTTAACCGGAAATTTCGTAACTCGGTAAACGCAACCGAAAATCGGTTAATTAACTCGCGAATGTCAATCGTGATCGAATCAAATACATTTTTATGAATGTTATAAACTTATAAAATATAGTTTCATGACTCAAACTTTAACCACAAAAACATCACAAAAATCGGAATTAACCGAAATTCCGTAACTCGGCGAACACGACCCGAATCGAATAAACAAAACTCGAATCCGACAAACTAATACTTGAATATCCATTATAAAAAATCTAAAATACAATTTGAAGTATTTTAGAAATTTAGAACATCAATTTTTATAACCCTAATATTAAGCATTAAAACAACACAATTTAAAGTCTTGAAATGTACAAGACTTGTGCAATTTTAATACAAATAAATACCACAACTAATACATATTATATTTTATCAAAAAAATAAAATAAAAAATCCAAATTTTCATGCCAAAACCGGACCTCCCCTTCCCCCACTCAAATCCTTTCTTTTTCTTACAAAACTCCACTCACAATTTTAAGATTCCATGCAAAGCCTTCACCATTTTCACACACTTTCCTTCCATCATTTCCTCTCAATTCTCTCTCAATTCTCTCTCAAGAACACAGATATCTCCAGCCCTCTTTCAACCAAATATCATCAATTTTAAAGTGTTCTTACACAAAAACAAAACATTAAGGGTATAACCAACCATCTCTAGCTTCCTTTTCTTCATTTTCTTACTTTGATTCTTGTAGAAACTTGGATTTTATGCCTTTCTCATGGCTTAAATCCTCATACAAGGTTTGATGGTTTGAGGTTACACCTTACACATACTCATGTATTAAAAGAAGGGTAACCTATGATCAAACCGAAAATTAAACCGAAAAGTCGACTTTTTGATGTTATAGAGTTTATTTACATGTTCTTGCTAGAATAAATGGTTTAAAATGTTAGATTGTTTATGTTTATGTAAAACATATGTACATGCATAAAAGACAAGGCTTCAATCATTGGATGAGGTCTAAAAATCGTTGGCAGTGAAAAACACACCAAAATGATCACCATTGTCTTATATGTAATCTGTCCAGATTTTGACTTCACTTGAAACGACCATAACTCAGTGAATAATGGTCCAAAAATCTTTATTCTTCTTCTAGAATTTAGCTTAATGTCTTACCTTTAAAACCCCACTGGTCTCACTCAAATCCATTGAGTATTCAACCTCCAAATGTATCACACAAAACTGATGCGCAAACAGTAACTTTTCTGTGAGCACCTTGTTGTTATACTTGTTCATGGGTCTTAAGGTGTTCTATAAATCTAAGAAAAATTATTTTAGACTCCTAACATGTATATCTCAGTAGTATAAAAAGATAAGAATTTATCTTGGTGATTAAGTATTTTTAGAAAATGCATGAACATCATGCATTATTTTAGTCTTGTAAAATGTAAATAATTGTGTTGTGATGATTCAAAAATACTTAAGTGCTAGATAAAACTTCTTAAAATTTTGGGGATTATTTTTCTCAGTATCTAGATCATGAAAAGAGTCCTGAACATAAAAATGGGAATTTTTGGAAAAACAGAAGTATTTTTCCTAAATTAATGAAAATAAAGCATACAAAATGTGAAATAATCATGAAAAATACTTTAAACACAAAATAATTATGGGAAAATTCCAGTGTCATTTTCCTCAGAAAATGACACTATCCTCAAAATTTCACATGAAAGTGTTTTGATATGTTTTTCGATTTACGTCTCGTTAAAACGCATAATGTTGGGAACCAAAGTTCCATTGCTCAAAAAGATATGAAAATTTTACACAAATCTAGAAATAGGTACAGGATGATCTGGTAAAAATTCCAGAATTTTTCGTGAATAATTACTATTTTTCCCATAATTATCCTACTTTTTAGATATAAAATGATTATAAATAATCTATAAATCTAAAAATCCTCAAATTTCCACAGAAAATTTTTGAACAATATTTCATGTTTCATACCAAGTTTGGTAATTTTTAGATGTTCTATTCATATATTTTCATCATTTTGTTGACAACTCGAACAATTACCGGCAACGTTAATTAAAGGGAAATTCGAACTTTTTCGGCACTTTGTAATTTAATTAGATAGCTAAGAAATCCTAACAAACCGTATTAGTCGAGAAACTAATTAGAAACGTTGTGTTCTTAGGACTTGGATAGGAGTCAAACCCAGTCGGCACGCGCATTACATACATCCGTACGCTCACGTTCAATAGTGAGTACACAGCCCCTCTTTTAACGCTTTACTTAAATGTTTTGGGGTGAAAAGTATGCTTATATTATTTGAATACTATGCTTATGCTATACTTGATGCTATGTGTAACATCCCAAAAATTTTAAAGTTTTGGTCTTCTGCGACACAAGGCTAGTGCCGCAGGGAATGAATGTGCGACACAATGGTTGTGTCGCGGGACTGTGTCGCAGAACGGGCTGAATTGAAATTAATCAAGGTGCTTAAGTGTAACTCGCGAATTTTATATATATAAACTTCGCTTAAACCTTCCAGACTATTATCAAAAACTTTTGAAATCGTTTAGAGAGAGAGAAACGAGTTATAGAGAGAGAAAGTGATAAAATCAAGTTTGGAAGCAAAGATTAAGCAATTGAATCGTGAAATCAAGGTAAGACTTTGATTATTATGTGTTATAAGTATTCTTGAGTTAATTGGACGGATGGAAATGAGTTAATTTGAGTATTACATGTTTGAATTCGAGAATTTCGAAATTTGGGGTCTGGTTGTTCTTCATTGTGACACAAATGTTGTGTCGCGGGTTATGTTGCATGAATGTTCTGCGACACAGATGGTTATGTCGCTAAAGGCGGCCATATTGAGTATTGCGACATAAAATGGTGTCGCAGGATTCTGTCCTGCGACACAAGGGTAGTGTCGCATGAGGTTATGGTGCGACACAATTGTTGTGTCGCTAAATTTATAAAAAGAGTTAATTTTGTTATGTTTAATTTACAGACCGGTGTTCTGTACGTAACTAACGAGGATATTCAACTGTACGATTATCCAAGTAAGTAATAGATTATTATATATTGAATGAGAATATCCAAGTGACCGAAGTATTAAAGTGTGCTGTATTGTTCACTGATTGAGTGATCATAAATGGTCTAGCCGTGTTATTATTGACCCTCTTTATGCTGAGTGATCATAAATGGTGTAGCCGTGTTATTATTGACCCTCTTTATGCTCAGTGATCATAAATGGTCTAGCCGTGTTATTATTGACCCTCTTTATGCTGAGTGATCATAAATGGCTTAATAATGTGATTATTGACCCTGTTTATGCTGAGTGACCATAAATGACCAAACAGTGTGATTGTAAGTTATAACTGAGTAAGGTGATAATGTGGTTACCGTATTAATAAGATTTCTATCTTATACTGATGTTATGAATCTGTTACTTACTAAGCCGATGTGCTTACCCATTTCTATTATTGCTGATAATACAGGTGGGTCGAGTAAAGGAAAAGAGGGTCTTGGGAAGGAGCCGCAACGCGATTAGTGGTGTGCTTGTTACTGCTGGTAGTAAGTGTTTGATTACTCCCGTTAAATCATGCTCGGATATTGTGGGAGTCTTTTGAGAAAGAGAACTTACGTTGTAAAAATTATAAACAATGTAATATTTATGTTTATATGAAAAGCGTTGATTTTGTTATTATATAAAGTGCTGTAAAAATAAAAATAAAAATAAAAAAAAAAACTGGGTGTTACACTATGCTTATGCTTTGCTCGTTTTACAAATGATTTGCTCGATTTACAAATACTATACTATGCTATGCTTAATTTCAAAATAATGTCGTGAATGTTTTCCGTTTATACGAACATGATTATATGCTTGTTTTTATATTGTATCTAAAGTCCCCGGTATATCTACACGACCATTAACTCTATACGAGCCAAATGATGCATATGAATAGTACTATTTGGGAGCGAGACCACCTCCCACTCATGCGGCCACGTGAGTGCATCCCATCATTCTAAATGTTTATCGATTGTAGGTTTGGTTGTTGACTCAAGCATAATAACTCATTGTGACTATAGACATTATAACGTGATAGCATAGAAATTTCATAAACGACTATAAATGTATGACGTCTTGACATTTGAAATGACATTTCTTTGAAACTATAAACTTACGACCCGAGCTTTACAATGACTTTGTCATTTGAAACGATATTTCTTTGAAACTATGAACTTACGACCCGAACTTTACAATGACTTTGTCATCTGAAACAATATTTCTTTGAAACAATAAACTTACGACCCGAGCTTTACAATGACTGTGTCATTTGAAATGACATTTCTTTAAAACTATAAACCTTACGACCCGAACTTGACAATGACTTTGTCATTAGAAACCATATTTCTTTAAAACCATAAATTCTATAACCTGAGTTTTGTACTATAAATCGTTGTGGTTTTGTACAATGATAAACGTGGTTTCATAATGACGCCTCGTATTCTTATGAACCTCGACATAATAATCTGTTGAGATTATAAACATTTTGACATTGATTTGATGATCCTTGGATATTATAAACGTAACTTGAATTTATTAAACACTACAACTTGAGTTTTATAAACACGAATTGAACATTCTTTTGAAAATATGAGTGTGACGTTATAAATGAATCACGACTTTTAATTGAGTTCCAAAGGGAATCGCTCATAAATGAATCTCGTACTTAAATAAACCTCTTTTGCGAACAAAACATCGAATCACGAATGAATCTAACTATCAAACGAGTATCGCTCTTAAATGAGCCTTGTTTTAATGAATTACTTTCATAATTATCCGCGCAATAGCGCTTGACTATCCTACAAATTGATTTTCAGATGATTATCGTCTTTGTATGAGCCTCGGCACTAAACAGGCTACTTTTGCGAACTAATCACGTAGTAACGTGGAACTTTTAAACTAGACTTTGTAAACACTTGAAAATGGTCTTTCATTACACAAAACCTGTGTACTCACCAACTATGTTTCATAGTTGACCTGTTTACTTTTACATGCTTTTCAGGAATTAGTCACCACTTGTTTATTGAAGCTAAACCCGTTATACGATCTATGCTGCTGTAGCGTTACAGGATTTTCTCTTTTGGATGTAATCGCATGTTTAGATTATTTACTTTTGTGCTGTAAACGCCTGTAAGACTTTATGTAATATATTAATTGTAGACCGTTGAACGGTGATCTTTTGTAATTTTCGATTGTGAAATCATTGTACTGTTACATCTCGTATTCCCGCTTTAGCGGGGTGTGACAACTTTATACTTTGATACTTAACGAATATAATGAATAAATCATATAGCATGTATGGTAATGAATAACAATTGAATTTGTAATTTAAGTCGAATGATTTTTTATGTTTAACATAATTATTAAAGTAAAAGTAAAACTGGAAATATCAATGTGCATTAACATAGATTTAAAAAGAATGTAATAAGTATTTTAGTCTAATGGTCTATTAAGAATTAAGAAATATAAGTATGAAATAAAGTGATATAGAAACCATTAATTGCTTACTAAATGTTGTTTAACGAAAAGAGAGAAAAAAGCAGAAAAAAACAATAAACTGATCTTATTAATTGACTACCAAAAACTCATTTAAAAATATAACTATAATATAATATCAATTAGAATGATTATTATAAATGAGAGTCGATCTACACTGATGGCCAAATATGAATAAATATAAACAAATAAAATAAATGTATGAATATAATTATAATAAAACTAATTATGAGTTATCTTTTATTAATTAAGATTGATAGTTTTAATTAGTTTAAACTAAAAGGATGATACCATAATATTAGATTTAGGGTAAATTATAGTCCCTGCCCTGTGGTCTTTCGGATTCACACGCCTCGTCCTTCAACTTTGATTTTTGCAGTCCCTACGCCCATGGTTGCTGTTTTCGTAACAAATCAACCCGTCCCTCGTTAAATCTAACGAAATGATCGTTAAGTCATACAAAATGACTAATATACCCCATCCTTCACTTCCTTAACCATTATTCCTACCCTTCTCCTTCTCCTTGCATTACCAGTCCCCTTGCTTACCCTAATACTAAAACTAAAACTTGCAACTCTCTATAGCTAATCTCCATCATTTTCAACACAAAATATCAAATCAAAACATCTAAAATCACAAGCAAGACCACAAGATCAGCAAAACCCACTAAAATTAACCCCCATTTCACCATAACTCAGACTACTGAAATTCAAACCCCAAATTAACAACAAATTCAAATCCCAAATTAATTCTAGATTCAAACAGCTGAAAATCAAACCCCAAATTAATCCCACAAAATCAACGACAAACCACTTGAAATTAACACAAAATCTACGGCAACCTGAGCATCGATTCATCTCACGCCGTTTATTCCGGCCGGAATATTCCTAAGATGGCTCCGTCATCGGTAACCGTTGTTTCTGATGCAGATCCGACTGTTTTGGTGAGCTGCATGAGCTCGATCTAGAGTCAATTGCTACACCGGATTTCAGATCCGATACATCCGGTGACGATCGATGTTCATCAGAGCTACCGAATATCTTCGTTGTTGCCACCGGTATACGGCGTACATAAAGTTAGGGTTTCAGGAACTATAAACTCCGTCACTTCTTTTTCTTGTTTCTGAACCATCGAGTAGAAGAATATATAAACGGTGTACATATTGGAAATATATAAACGACGGTGGTTGTAGCGGCGACCGTAGATGTGGTGGTTTATCGAGTGGAAGAATCAGTAGGTTTTTAGAGAGAGAAAATGTGTGTCTGTGTGTATTTAGATAGAGAGAGAGAAACATAGAGGGAGGGAGGGAGAGATTGGGGGTAATCGTAAAGGTTGTGAAGAAGAGGTCAATAAATGAGTGAATTGAAAAAATTAAAATCGATGAAATCTATCATTTAGGGTAAATTACAGTCCCATTTAGGGGTTTTAATTTAAGAAGGGGTGAATTTTTGCAAGTGGGTTAAGAAATATTAAGATTAAGAAATTGAGGAAGAAATTTGGGGTAAAATTAGGGTTAAGTCATTGGGGAAGAAGATGAGGGTACTTTAGTCATTTTGTATGACTTAACGATTATTTTGTTAGATTTAACGAGGGAGGGGTTGATTTGTTACGAAAACAACAATCATAGGGGTAGGGACTGCAAAAATCAAAGTTGAAGGATGAGGCGTGTGAATCTGAAAGACCACAGGGGCAGGGACTGTAATTTACCCCTAGATTTAATATAGAAAAGATAATTAAAAATAATGTGTAATTAAATTTTTTATAAATTGGACGAAACATGCATACACATGTGACGAGGTATTATTAAATTTAATATAGATATAAATATAAAATTGATATATATTAGAAATCATGAAATTGAAATTGAAATTGACTAATTAAAATTTGAAATTAGAGAAATTAGATGAAACTAATTAAACTTAATAAAAATATATTTTAATCAAATTATGGACTCTGATTGGTTAATTAGATTGCAAATTAAGATGATGATGTCACAAGTATGATTCTAAATATAAAAAATATTATTTCATTAATTAATTAATGGTATATAATTTAGATAATGTTAGTAGTATTATTTACTAATTATCTTGTTTACTATGTTTATCCTTAAAATAGTTATTTTTTTATTTTTTAAAATCATAATTTACGGTGTTATCATATCCCTAATTTTACTCAATTTTAAAAAAATATTTTAATTAATTTATGACTTCCGATTGGTTAATTAGATTTCAAATTAGGATGATAATGTCACAAGTATGATTCTTGTATATTATTTAAGATTTATGAGCTAATACTACCAAATAGTAATACTCCGGAGTATGTGTCTAGTGTAGTAGTGTATTATTGAAAATGGTGTATTTGCAATTCTTCTGAACTTGTTGACACATAACTAAATAAGAAGCTTTTATCTGTTGCACATCTCAAACATCACTGCTGGAAACTATTTATATGCTCTGGAAACTTCGTATCTTATAGACCTTTGAGCCATGCCAGTGGAAATTATTATAAGAAATATATAATATAGGTAGAAGCTTTTATCTGTTTTCCTTAGCAGCATCCCGTCGACAGAAACTTTTTATTGTCAATAAGTTATGCTGCATTTTTCTTGTAGAGGTGGCAAGTCCAGCCTGTTTACTTATGAATAAGTTGATTTGGTTTTCTCTCAGATAGTTCGAGTCAAACGGATTGGAACCGGCTGAAGTTTGTATTTAATGATACGACACCATGAATCATCTTTAGTTGAAGTTATAAATCATCCAAAATAATAATAATAAGTATAATATTGTTTTGTTCAATCATAATAGAGGTATTAATCATTTATGAATTCTGAAAACTGGGCAAGAAGTGTTTGCGGGTCAATCCGGTGCGACGCGGCTCGTTTAGCCGCGTGCAAAACAACAACCGGTTTAAACATGAAGCCTTTTGACCCTTACCCAACCCATCAATTTTGCCACTTATAATCTATTGGGAAGAAGTATATGTAACAACTGCATTAGTTGCCCCTCAGGTGAATCTGCTTCAGACGGCTGAATTCAACATAGAGAAAGAAGCAGCTTGGGCAATATCAAATACCACTTCTGGTGGTAGTAATGAACGAATCAACTACACTCTCATTTCATATCCTTCCCAAAGTTTATAATCAAAAAGTAATAATTTTGGTATATTTTTTAACTAAATGCTATGATTCCTAGGTACTTGGTGAGCCAGGGATATATAAAACCCCTGTGTGATCTCCTTGTATGTCCGGATCAAAGAATCGTGACTGTTTGCTTAAAAGCACTCAAAAAAAAAATTGAGAAATCGAGAAGAATTTAGGTCACAGTGGAGATGTTAATTACTATGCCCAAGTTGATAGATGATGCAGAGGGTCTAGAAAAAATTGAGAATTTGCAGAGTCATGACAACAATGAAATTTATGAGAAAGCAGTTAAGATTCTCGAGAGATAATGGTTGGAAGAGGAAGAGGAGATGTAGAAGATGCTGCACAACCTGGCTTCAACTTTGGAGGAAGTAATATCCAAGTTCCGTCTGGGGAATTCAATTTCAACAACTGAAGGTAATTACTTCCTTTAATCTTTTTGTTTTTTAACTTCCTTTCTAGATTTGGCTACCAAATTGAACAAGCCCACAACACACAATGCGGTTATCAAATCTTCTTTATATCTTTATCTTTATATATAATTAAAAGAGAATAAGACGGAGGAATCTTAGTCCTTCATTGTTTTCCCTTTCACGATTTAACGATCTTAATTTCTTTCGTATAATTACGCATTTGGCCTCTTAAATATTTGATGTATTTGTTTTTATTAAAAAATTAGACTAAATATTCTATTCATTTATAAAAATTAAAGAGTCTAAAAATTATATATAAAATCGGCCACGATAGTTTATTTATTTTATAGCGAGTCTATAAACTACAAAAAAAATCGACCAAATAAAAATTAAATTCAACCCCCATCATCGTAAACTATATAAAAAAATTGGTCACAACATTTTATTCATTTATAAAAATAAAATTCGTCCCGCTTTATCGCAGGTTTATAAACTGTATAAAAATCGACCAACTATTTTATTCATTTATAAAAATGAAATTCATCTCGCATTATCGCGGGTCTATAAACTAACAATGATCAACAATTTTTTTCGTATAATTACACTTTCGCACCTTAAATATATGATGTATTTGTTTAAATTAAAAAAATCGGTCACAATATAAACAAATCAACTAAATATTTTATTAATTTATAAAAGTTAAATTCGTCGCGCCTTATCGCAGTTCTATAAACTATATAAAAAAATGACCAAATAAAAATTAAATTCGACCCGCGTTATCGTGGGTTATAACCTAATAATATTTAAAAGAATAAAGCATTTGTATTAACACCTGGAATCACTAATTTATTCTTTGCAACTATGATACCCGTTTATTTTCAAAGAAAGATGAACAAGAAACATTGAACTTTGCAAGAATGAGCGATTTAGACCTAGATGAATTTTGTCGATATCTGCATCTTCACAATATGTCTAGTCGTTCATGTGTAAAGAGTTCAGCGTTCCTTTTATATTAATTATACATTTCGTAGGCACAAATGTTAGCATATAACATTAAAACACATGTCACTCTTCATGATATAGTTAATTACACCAATCATAATTTGTGGAAACTTACTTTGAACTATTGTTAGCAAAGCTGAGATAATTTCTTAAAACTTGCAGGTTTTTGGCATCAGGATAGTATGTTTGTGTGTTCAAAGGTCAAATCTGGTCAGGTCAGGTTGAGTCAGGTCATGTCAGAGCATCTCCTGTCATCCAGTTTACCTGTTACAGTGTAGTCCAGTGAAGGTCGGTTGTTGAGAGAAATGTTAAGTCGGGTATTGGTTTGCCGTATATGAGTTTACATCTCTATGATATAGTGTGAGAAAGATATGGGAACGGTGACGTTTTTTGCTATCTATTTTCTAGCTAACAAAGTTACAGTTGCGTGACTCCCTCATTTTCATAAAATTGTTTTGATGGTTCCTCTTACTGCTCCAGTGGTATCCACACTTGAGTTTTCAATGGCACGGGTTTTGGGTGAAGTTAGACCCATCTCTTTCTTGAGTCGGATTCGTCTTTTTAAAATGTAACCAACTATGATATTAAATGTGAACTTTTTAAACTTCTATCATGTGAATCCAATTTTTATTCATTGCTAATTATATGTAATTTTTTAACGTAAGACTTTGTATGAATGCCACGTGGGGTGCTTTTTATGGATGAGACACCAGTAAAAGTACATACAATTAGCAATAATTGAAAATTAAATACACACAATAGAGATTTTGAAAGTTTATACACACAATAGAGTTTTTATCATAATTTGTTACATTTTCAGACACTTAGACTTTTTAGTAAGACTAGTTAGAAAATTGTTGTTGGAATTATGTGCGTTGTACACCATTTATAGCTATCCTACTAATTACATGTGAACCTATGGATCACATACAAAGAGCATTAAGATACCGATAAATAATATCTATATATATATATATGTTGTATATATTATTCAAGAAATAAAATAAATAAATATTAACTTTATGTAAAAGCGAATTAGTTAAGTATTAAAGAAACTCGATAACAATCAATCTTCTTATTAAATAATAACCGACACTAATTCCCGTGCGATGCACGGTTGTAATAATTGTAGTATCAATTATTTGATGAAACAACAATTACGGTTAATATGACAAAATTTTCAGAAAAGTATAGAGCTTTTGATATATAGTTATGAATATTTAAGCAAATGTAGGCGATATTTTTGTTTTAACCTTAATATAAAGAGTATAGTTTAGCATTCATCGTAACAAATTATCGTGTACAAAGTAAAGTTAATAGTTTCTAGATATATAAGTACATGAATATAGTTGTGAATATATACATTCATAGATCTTGCAAGACTTCTTTGTAGAGAACATTGGTTGTGTGAGTTGTTACGTGCGCATTTTCGTCGGTTATCAGAACTTTTAATCTCTTTTGCAGTTGACCCTTTGATATAGTGACTCAATCATCCTTGTGAGAATACTGGTCCCGGTAATATTAATCCAACTTCTGACAATGATGTCCTTGGCCTTTGTTTTTGGTCACGGTGAAGCATACGACCAAAGGGAATTGTCTTCTTTAATATTGCAAAGGAATGTTTTTGTCCGGACTCGTTAAACGCATTCGTGGAAGGAATGTATCTCCAATGTTGCTGCCCAAAATTATCTTTGCTTGCATTACATGTCTCCTAAGCCTCATTACTTGTAACATTGTATCATTACATAGACCCGCACGTTGATTAGTATTCTAAAGCAACTTGACAAACACATCCTTTTGTTAAAGATAACCTATAATTTGAAAGTCCTAACATTGGTACTTCATTCAATAAATCTAAATTATATATATAAGTCTGGGCTCAAATTTGGATCCAAATCAGATTCGAAATGAAATCAGTAGTTAGATAAACTTTCTCTTCTCATATTAGTAAGTAAATCTATTAGGCAATCTCTGAATTGATTGATTACCTTTTGCTTTTACCTTGTTTCAAAAGTTTTTTTTTGTTATATATGTATAAAGTATAATAAAAACACATGTAATGAATTTGCTTCTAGACAATAATAATTGATATTGGCGTCTATTATCATCTCCAAATTAATTTAATATAATATAATATAATATAATATAATGAGAATCAATCAATCAAAAGTATATTTTTTTAATATAGTTGTAGAAAATAAACGTTTGTAAGGGGATAGAAGAATTAGAATTATTAATAACCGTTTAAGAAGGGTGGACAAAATCGGAGTATGATGTGCCACGTGTTAAAATTAGAGACTAATATCCACTTATATTAGTGACAAACAAAACAATGCTTGGTTAAATAGTTAGAAATTAATTCAAATTGGATTGATCAAGTCACATTAAGCAATGAAGAAGTTCTGATCATACGATAATGAGGTAAATGATTCCTAAACGTCATTTCTCTTATCATCAATTGATAATAAGCATGGAAAGGTTCGGTGGGTATAGTTGTAGTCACTAATTACATCAATTTTCGTAGACCGTACACTACACTTCTTTAAAGACAACGTTGGTCGTTTAAAAAGTGATAAACTTGTTATCCATGCATTTGCATAAATCACAAGACATGTTGTATTATAAATAAGAAGACTTGTCAGTTTAGAGAAAGCGGAAAATGGTTTGTCAAATGCAATGTCCTATTCTTGTCATTTCAAGTAATTTAAATTGAAACAATGTATGTGTAATTTTGAAAGAAATTATAAAGTAAATAAATATTGTAGAGTGGTGACAATGAATTAGGCACAAAACTTTACCTCCTTACAACCATTTAATTGTTAAGATATTTTCAAATTAAATAAATTGGTAACCGTGTAAAAAACGTAAAGAACCACCTCAAGTATTTGTGTTGTTGACAGATGTTGAGGACAAAAAAAGTTATCCTAATATGATGTATCTAAATCTAATAAAGCTGATTAATTTCAAGATGAATTGTAATACCTTCTTATTTAAACATTAAAAAATCATTCTGCCATAAGAGTTTGCATATATATAACCTAATCAAAAAATGTGAGTTTTGAATACCAAACATATAAAAATATGAGTATGTCAATTGTCAATTAGAAAAGAGTTTTTATTGTAGATCGTAAAGGTGTGTAGTTTGCGAGTTTAATAAAATAATTAATGAATAAGTTACTTAGAAGGAGAAAAATATTAAAGGCTAACGGTTGTATCTTTTTACGAAATGATATGATGGCTAGTATTTATGTATGAAAACATGTATGTTTATTGTTTAGTTAATTAATATTTAGATTAAAAAAATTATGTAATTCGGCTATCGAAGGGTTAATTGTCAAAGAAAACTTTGACAAGTTTTGCCTGTGTATAGAAGTTTTATTAATAATTATTATTTAATTATTAATTATCATTAGTAAGAAAGTTGATATTGGAGAGTAAAGGAAAAGCAAACAAAAGTTTAAAAGTTGGGTGCAAAAATCGAAGAACAGGTTTAATTGCTATTATTATTATTATTATTATTATTATTATTATTATTATTATTATGAGATATAGATAAATAAATATGAAAGGGAGTTTGGTAAGGTTTGTTGGATATGTATAAGGAATCAAACGTTGCAAATATTTGTGTCTTTTGATTGTAATTTATAACCGTTTAGCAACCGAAAAGAAGACGTGAAAAATAGTGCCACGTGGCAGGATTATACTAACTATCCTGTTTTAATATGTGTATAGATAGATTATATTATATTAGATTAGATTTGGATTAGATTAGATAGTATAGTACAGATAAGTATGTTTTTGTGTAATTTAAAGGGTTAGTGTGTCGACATGCTATTAAAAATGTATAACATTTGTAGTGTGTACTTAACTATTCGATCATATATTATAGGGTTTATTGCTTCATTATGCGCTAAATTTTATGTTTTTTCTATTGTATGTGTCTAACTTTAAAAATTTTATATTGTATGGGATACACTTTCAAAACCTCTCTATTGTATGTCATATTTCCTTTTTTAGCCATTTCAAATAAGGAAAGTTTTCTTTTTTGCCCAAGCCAAAAAAGTCAAGTTAACATACAATATAGAGGTTTTGAAAGTTTACCTCATACAATAGAAGTTTTTAAAGTTAAGCTCATACAATAGAAAAAAGTTAAAGTTTAGCACATTACGGAACAATTATCCCTATATTATATTGTGTGTAAGAAACTTGTTATTTGTTGCTATTGTATGTAATTTATGGTACTTCTACCGGCATTTCATCTATATAATGTGCCACTTGGCATTCTTACAAGTTGTCACGTCATCAAAATACATACAATGATAATGAATAACAAAATTCTTACACACAACGTACACCCGAGTAGTTGAATACACACCACAAATATTTAACCTTAGTTAATTGGATTTTTATGCACTTAACCATAATTTAAAATCTAAGGTATAGATACCGTAAATCTAACATTTTCCCAGGCAGTCAATTAGAACCAAAAAAAATTTAGGTTGCCTCTAACTTTCCGTTTCTCTTCTTCATTTTCGTGTTGCTTCCATTGCAATCCTTGAGTTCATATATAGAACGAAGGTCCTGGGGAACTGCAATTTGCCACCATTTTCTAAAAGCGTTACTTTTGTTCCCGTTTGGGCTCTTTCGTAAAAGAATGCCCGGACAAAATAACACGGTATAGCCTTCATCAGAGCTTACCTGTCTTTCCTCGTTATTTTATTAAATTCAATGAAAAAAAATTGTGACTTTTACGGTTTTGTAAAGTGTTATGACGTTGGTATAAATTGTCACATAGAATAATTCACGTTAACTCTAGCTACCGAGTAACAATTTAATAATTAGTTGAGCTTGCAACTAGTTCATATTATATTAAGTTGAAAATCTGGTTAAGTTGGAAATGGTCTTGTTTTGGTGGTTACAACTAATTTAGACTGGATATATAGAAAACAAAATAGAAGTCAGATAGGTAGCTTATCAACGTGACTCCCACCACTAGAGAACTAAACAATTTCCACTATTGGTGAGTATATTTTTTACAAAATAAAGTAAAACTAAAAAGGAATAATAAAGAGACATTTCTTTGTTACTTGTATAAATATAAATAGACGTCCGGTCTTATCTTTGTTTTCATTCATTTGCATCCATATATCCCATTTGCTCTAAATCCTTTTAAGAGAATTTTCTCAGCATCATTCCTTGGGCAGAGACTTCTAGACAGGACAGACTGCTTCGTTGGTTCCAACGTGGCAGCTGTGGAATATCCAACCATGTAATATGGTTTGCTAGTTGGCGTCCTGATATTCTAATAAGAGGTCTCAGGTTCAAACCTCACTAGATGTACATTTTGGGGTGGCCAGGAAAAGGGTTCAGAAACGGTCATGGAGATACCCCGATTATGCCACGTACATCTGAGTAAAAATATTCTCCTCTGCACGTAAGCTAAGTAGGGAAAACCTACTCTGTTTTAACCCTTAGCACAATGTTCGGAGAGAATGACTCACGATAGGTTTGGTGGTACAAAGACTTAAGGACGCCTTGAAATTCCAAGTAAGTTCTAGTTTTCTAGATTATTAAGTGGCTTAATTTGTTGAAATTTAACAGGCTGATATTTATTGGATTCACCGTGATATCTATTGAAATTTAACAGGCTGCTCTACACTAAGTGTATCTAAACCTGTTAATAACACAAACCATTTTTCCTTTTCTTATTTACCATTTCACGTTTTTCATTTCCCCAATATTTTTCTCTGTTAATTCACCGTGAAATGGGGGACACATGTACTACCGGTCAGACCTAATTACCGAAATCCTTGCTTCCCGTGAAAATCATACATCCCTATTAATCTTTTTCTTGTTAGGGTTATTTATCTAAATTTTCAATGTAATTTTCAACTTGCAGAACTTCTGCTTTCAACAGAGACGACTAACGAAGCAAAGGAAGATGTTCCGACTTGTCTTAGCAACCTTTCTTACCACTCTGATAAACTTAGTCAAGATATGATCTCTAAAGGAGCAATGGAGGTAGTACCTACATATCATCTTTCATTTATATATATCTGATACATAAACTTCAACTAGTACCACTTTTGACATTCAAACTTTACATATCCAGTTTGACTTTATATCTATTTACATGGTTCTTGCAGGCTTTGTTAAAAGTGGTGGAGGATTACTATGTAGTTGCACCCGACCCACACAGGAATAATGCTAATAATGAGTTACTACTTAATAAAGCACTTATTGCATTAGCTAATATGTGTGAACATCGGTCACTGGTTGTTGAACTTCTTGGCAAAGGTCTCTTAAAACCAAATTTAATGAAAAGGTTACTTGATGATTCATCAGCAGCTCAAGTCAAGTTGAACGCTCTGCAAATAGTTTCAAAAGTAGCAGCAATGGACCAGGTCAGTACTTGATATTTGAAAGTCCCAATCTTTTTCTATATTAGTAGGGTTGTTTTACCAAGAGGTCTAGTGGAAGCTTCTATGGGGTCAGAACCGGTCATTTTTTAGTACACATCGAAATAGGCTAGGCCGTCTTGACGCGCAAACACTTTCGTCTTGAAGTTTTCGATCCGGCTAACATTATCTATATCTCGATTAAATAAAAGCCCATCCGTGTTCTTCCCTGACAACTTATTACTAGTCAAATTCATCCTCGGAAAAGATGTGTCTGCGGGAAAAGTCAAAAAACTCTGTCGTATATATAACCAGACCACATTATTACAAAACTGTCCATCCTCTTCAAATCTCTTTCAGAAAAAAAAAGTCGCATAGTGAATCTCGATGATCCTTCACAGTACGTTAACTTCCTGCCATCGATTTCGACTTCCTATAAGTATGTTGGAGTAAGGATGTAGGCGTACGAACCCATACCATTTCGAACCAAGTCTTTGTTATCTCTGTTTGGCGAAACTTTCCGGTAGTAACTTTAATTAATAATTCCAAGGAATTGGATCACTGCTCGAAGGTCTTTTTCAACTTAATTTTTCTTAAAAAGTTAAAAGTGAGATTTTCCATATATTTCATATCCTAGATGTCTAGTCAGAGGAGGCAGAGCCAGGATTTTAAATTAGGGTGCCTTACTTCATCGTAAACTATTAACAATGAATATTATACTCGCATACGTCGTTTTTGCCTAATGCATCTTCAAATTTCTCTAATAGCCACTTATAATTAGCATCAATTCGTTTGTCACAAACCTACACTTAAACATAAAATTCAGGTTGAATGTGTGGAAACCGTTATTATTTTAATATACATGTTGCCTTTTGAATTTAATATTTTTACTCTCACCAATATGAATAATTTGTGGTGACAGAAATTAAATTTTATATAAAGAAATAAACGAAATTCAGTATGATCAAAGGAAGAGGTTAAAGTGAAATTTGGGCTGATTAAATAGATGTGGCCCAGTAGCAAATATATACATTACTATTTTTAAATGAATAACCGATTGAAGGTGTTTTCTAGTAGTCTGTATATTATAGCAATGGAAATAGGCATAGCCTTGTTAAAGATTATTTTTACCATCATCATCATCGTCATCCTCATCCTCATCCTCATCCTTATTATTATTATTATTATTATTATTATTATTATTATGATTATTATTATTATTATTATTATTATTATGATTATTATGATTATTATGATTATTATTATTATTATTATTATTATTATTATTATTATTATTATTATTATTATTATTATTATTATTATTATTATTATTATTATTATTATTAATTATTATTATTATTATTATTATTGTTGTTGTTGTTGTTGTTGTTAACAAAAAAACATTTTGACGTAGGAGTTTTATGAGCACATAAATGGAGCAGATATTATACAACAGTTGAAAGCATGTCTTACACATGAAGATTCAGATGTGCGTGGCTGGGCGTGCACTGTTATAGGAGAAATGTGCCGGCATAGCTCCTACTTTTATAGCTTATTGGTAAGCAGTATCCATTATATATCACCAAATAATTCTGCATTTTGTAAACATCATTGATTAGTTGTGTGTTTATTAATTTTAGAAATTACTTGATGTTATATCTATTATAGGCACAACACAACATCGTTAGTCTGTTGGCGGATCTGTTATTTTATAACGACAGCTATTCCCAGAGGGATGCTTTGTTTGCTGTAAGATGTCTTTGTGTTTTCAACTATTTATTCTGCAACAAGATATTTTATATATGCTGGATGAGCACTTATGTGACATTATTATTTTATAGATTTGTAGTACATCATGTCATAGTGACTTGTTTTATGAAGACCTGAGGAAATGTGTTCCCCAAATTGCAAACCTGCTGCTTTATGCAGGGACGACTAACATGGAGAAGGAAAATGCTGCTACTTGTCTCGGCAACCTTTCTAACCACTCGGATAAACTTAGTCAAGATATGATCTCTAAAGGAGCAATGGAGGTAGTACCTACATATCATCTTTCATTTATATATATCTGATAAATAAACTTCAACTAGTACCACTTTTGACATTCAAACTTTACATATCCAGTTTGACATTTATATCTATTTACATGGTTCTTGCAGGCTTTGTTAAAAGTGGTGGAGGATTACTTTGTTGTTACACCTGACCCACGCAAGAATAATGCTAATAATGAGTTACTACTTAATAAAGCACTAATTGCATTAGCTACTATGTGTGAACATCGGTCATTGGTTGTTGAACTTCTTGGCAAAGGTCTCTTAAAACCAAATTTAATGAAAAGGTTACTTGATGATTCATCAGCAGCTCAAGTCAAGTTGAACGGTCTGCAAATAATTTCAAAAGTAGCTGCAATGGACCAGGTTAGTACTTGATATTTGAAAGTCCCAATCTTTTTCTATATTAGTAGGGTTATTTTACCAAGAGGTCTAGCGGTAGCTTCTATGGGGTCAGAACTGGTCATTTTTTAGTACACATCGAAACAGGCTAGGCCGTCTTGACGCGCAAACACTTTCGTCTTGAAGTTTTCGATACGGCCAACACTATCTATATCTCGATCAATTAAAAGCCCATCCGTGTTCTTCCCTGACAACTTATTACTAGTCAAATTCATCCGCAGAAAAAATGTGTATGCGGGAAAGGTCAAAACTCTGTCGTATATATAACCGGCCCACATTATTACAAAACTGTCCATCCTCTATAAATCTCTTTCAGAAAAACAAAGTCTCATAGTGAATCTTGATCATCCTTGACAGTACGTCAACTTCCTGCCATCGATTTCGACTTCCTATAAGTATGTGGGTGTAAGGATGTAGGAGTACGAACCTATACCATTTCGAACCAAGTCTTGTTATCTATCTTTGGCGACACTTTCCAATAGTAACTTCAATTAATAATTCCAAGGAATTGGATCACTGCTCCAAGGTCATTTTCAAGTTGATTTTTCTTGAAAATGAGATTCCATCTATTTCAAATCCTAGTTGTCTAGTCAGAGGCACAACAAGGATTTCAAATTAGGTTGCCTTACTCCATCGTAAACTATTAACAATGAATATTATACTCGCGTACGTCTTTTTTTTGCCTAATCCGTCTTCAAATTTCTCTAATAGCCACTTATAATTAGCATCAATTCGTTTGTCATAAACCTACACTTAAACATAAGAGTTAGTTTGTAGATCCGACTGTGGTTGAATGTGTGGAAACCATTACTTTAATATACATGTTGCCTTTTGAATTTTAAATTTTTACTCTCACCGATATGAATAATTTGTGCGAGGGAAATTAATATTAATATATATTATATAAAGAAGTAAACGAAATTCAGTATGACCGAAGGAAGAGGCCACATAAATGGAGCAGATATGTTGCATCATTATTTTCATTTTTTGTTGGGTTTTGAAAACTGGTAACACATATGTTAGCTGCTGGTAACACATGTGTTAGTCGCTGGTAACACATGTGTTACCGGTTTTCAACCTCAAAAAAAAAAATCGTCAAAAGTATTTAATGAGGGATATCTAATCGTAGAGGAAAGAACACTGACTTTTATGATGCAATTTTTATAATTTTTTGATTAGCCGTTTGTGAGATATTTAACTCGGGGGGAAATTGGGTTTTGCAATATGGATGGTTAGGATTCATTCCTTCATTTTCACTAAATTTTTCATTTCCATTTGAACTCAACTCTATTATTAACAAACAAACATTTTAACGTAGGGGTTTTATGAGCACATAAATGGAGCAGATATTTTACAACAGTTAAAAGCATGTCTTACTCATGAAAATCCATATCTGTGTGGTTGGACGTGCAGAGCTATAGCAGATATGTGCATGCATAGCTCCTACTTTTATAGCTTATTGGTAAGTATTAACCATTATATATCACCAGATAATTCTGGTTTCTGTAAACATTATTCATTAGTTGTGTGTTTTTATCAATTTTCTAATTACTAAATGCTATATATATTATAGGACAAACACAACATCATTAGTCTGTTGGTTGATCTGTTATTTGATAAGCGCATCATCCTCCACAGACTTGTTTCGTTTGCTGTAAGATGTCTTTGTGTTTTCAACAAGTTATTCTGCAACAGTATATTGATATATGCTGGATGAGAGCTTCCGTGACATTATTTATTTTATAGATTTTATATGCAACATACCATAGTGACTTGTTTTATGAAGACCTGAGGATATGCATACCCCAACTTGCAAACCTGTTACTTTCAGCAGAATGTTACCTAACGAAGATATATGCCGCTGTTTGTCTTCGCAACCTTTGTTTCCACTCGGATAAACTTAGTCAAGATATGATCTCTGAAGGAGCAATGGAGGTAGGACCTATATATCATCTTTCATTTATATATATCTGATACATATACTTCTAGTAGTACCACTTTTGACATTCAAACTTTATATATCCAATTTGACTTGTATATCTATTTACATGGTACTTGTAGGTTTTGTTAAAGGTGGTGGAGGAATACTCTGTTGTTGCACTCGACCCAAGCAGGATTCATCCTAATAATGAGTTAGTGCTTTATAACGCTCTTTTTGCGTTATCTACAATGGTAATTCATCGGTCACTGGCTGTTGAACTTGTTAGCAAAGGTCTCTTAAATCCAAATTTAGTGAAAAGGTTAGTTGATGATTCATCACCAACTAAAGTCAAGTTGGAAGTTCTGAAAATAGTTTCAAAAGTAGCTGCAATGGACAAGGTCAGTGCTTGATATTTGAAAGTCCCAATATTTTTCTATATTTAGGGTTGTTTCACCAAGAGGTCTAGAGGTAGTTTCTATAGGGTCGGAACTGGTCATTTTCTAGTACACATCCAAACAGGGCAAGCCGTTTGACGCGCAAACACTTTAGTCTCCGTTTATTTGACTAATGCACTAGTAGTTTGTACAAAAACAACATGATTACAAATGATATGATAAGAGAAAACTTTAAATAAAATGATTTAGTGCCGTAAAAGTTTTTGACCGTATGTGACTTTCAAGTTTCCTCTCCGTTCTAGTGAAATTTGGGCTGATTAACTAGATGTGGCCTAGTAGCAAATAGAGACGGTACTATCTTTAAATGAATTACCGATTAAATAGGGTGAATAAACCCATACGTGGGCTAAGATTAACTTTAGCAATTGGGCCAATAGGGGTGTCGAGCACCCTCTAACGCCCTTATTGTCTCCGCCATTATGTCCAGTAGTGTATATCTTATAGGAATAGAAATAGGTATAGCCTTGTTAAAGATTATTTTTACTATCATCATTATTGTTATTATTGATAATAAACAAACATTTTGACGTAGGAGTTTTATGAACACATAAATGGAGCAGATATTTTACCACAGTTGAAAATGTTCCTTACACATGAAGATCCATATGTGCGTAGTTGGGCGTGCAAAGCTATAGGAGATATGTGCCTGCATAGCTCCTACTTTTATAGGTTATTGGTAAGTATTAACCATTAAATATCACCAGATAATTCTGGTTTTTGTAAACATCATTGATTAGTTGTGTGTTTTTATCAATTTTCTAATTACTTGATGCTCTTTATATTTTAGGCACAACACAAAATCATTAGTGTGTTGGTTAATATGTTATTTGATAAGGACAAGTTCCCCCAGAGAAGTGTTGTGTTTGCCGTAAGATGTCTTTGTGTTTTCAACTAGTTATTCTGCATCAATGTATTTATATATCCTGGATGAGCACTTCCCTGACATGACTTATTTTATAGATTTTATATGCAACATACCATAATGACTTGTTTTATGAAGACCTGAGGATATGCATACCCCAACTTGCAAACCTGTTGCTTTCAGCAGAGACGACTAACCCAACGAAGATAAATGCCGCTGTTTGTCTTGGCAACCTTTCTATCCACTCCGATAAACTTAGTGAAGATATGGTCTCTGAAGGAGCAATGGAGGTAGTACCTACATATCTTCTTTCAATTATATAGATCTGATACATAAAATTCAACCGGTACCAATTTTTACGTTCAAACTTTACATATCCAATTTGACATTTATATCTACTTACATGGTTCTTGCAGGCTTTGTTAAAAGTGGTGGGAGATTACTCTGTTGTTGCACCCGACCCACACCGGAATAATGCTAATAATGAGTTACTGCTTAATAAAACACTTATTGCATTAGCTAATATGTGTGAACATCGGTCACTGGTTGTTGAACTTCTTGTCAAAGGTCTCTTAAAACCAAATTTATGGAAAAGGTTACTTGATGATTCATCAGCAGCTCAAGTCAAGTTGAACGGTCTGCAAATAGTTTCAAAAGTAGCTGCAATGGACCAGGTCAGTACTTGTTATTTGAAAGTCCCAATCTTTTTCTATATTAGTAGGGTTATTTTATTAAGAGGTCTAGTGGTAGCTTATATGGGTCAGAACCAGTCATTTTTTAGTACACATCGAAACAGGCTAGGCCGTATTGACACGCAAACACTTTCGTCTTGAAGTTTTCGATCCGGCCAATACTATCTATTTCATCGTAAACTATTAATAATGAATATTATACTCGCATACGTCGTTTTTGCCTTATGCATCTTCAAATTTCTCTAATAGCGACTTATAATTAGCATCAATTCGTTTGTCATAAACCTACACTTAAACATAAGAGTTAGTTTGTAGATCTTATTGTGGTTGAATGTGTGGAAACCATTATTTTAATATACATGTTGCCTTTTGAATTTTAAAGTTTAACTCTCACCGATATGAATAATTTGTGCTAGGGAAATTAATATTAATATATATTATATAAAGAAGTAAACGAAATTCAGTATGACCGAAGGAAGAGGCCATATAAATGGAGCAGATATGTTACATCATTATTATCATTATATTATTGTTAATGAATTAAAGTTAAAATGAGAATGGATTTTTTTTGTGAATAGAGGAATCAATTTTAATCATCCATTTCATCAAGATAATAATATCACAACATTATTAAAAATTGAATATCTCATAAATGGCTAGTCAAAAAAATATAAAAATTGCACCATAAAAATCAACATTTTTTTCTCTTTGATTAGACATCTCACTAGGTATACTTTTGGACGATTTTTTTTTCATTTTTTGTTGGGTTTTGAAAACTGGTAACACATGTGTTAGTCGCAAGTAACACATGTGTTAGTCACAAGTGTTACCAACAACTAGGTAAACATGTGTTAGTCGCTGGTAACACATGTGTTACCGGTTTTCAACCTCAAAAAAAAAAAAAATCGTCAAAAGTATTTAATGAAGGATATCTAATCGTAGAGGAAAGAACACTGACTTTTATTGTGCAATTTTTATAATTTTTTGATTAGCCGTTTGTGAGATATTTAACTCGGGGGGGGGGGGGGGGTTGGAATTGGATTTTGCAATATGGATGGTTAGGATTCATTCCTTCATTTTCAATAAAACTAGTTTATGGCCCGCGAAATTCGCGGTATCGTGCATGAAAAAGATTTATATCGTGTCCTTTACTGTTCTTTATTATAAGAGAAAACTCCTAGTCCCAATAGCAAGAACTCGAACCCCCAAACAATTGGTTGAAAATATTTCAATGTTACTCAACAAAAGTGGATGACTTATTAGATATGACCAAAGAAATAAGTTTGTTATGCAATTAAGATAAGTACATATATTAGTACGTAGTCGTATGGATTTGTTTTTGTATGAACCAAACGTTTGGAATATAAACAACTATATGAGTTACAAATGATACAATGGCTAAAAAATTGTGGTGAAGTGTTCAGTACAAGATTTATCTGATCTTGCTGCTAGAGTCCCTATTTCACCTCAGGAACTCTAACTTTTAATCCGCATGTAACTTGATTCTTAGATAGAAGGATGATCTTTTTGATGTTTGACATCAGTAGTCAGGTGTAATTGAACCAACTCCACCTGGAATTAGTTCCCGTTTCTAATGAATGAAAAGTGACTATTTTACGTGGGGTTTTTAAGATTTTCCAACGGGATAGGAGCCATGGTAAGTATTTTTGAAGGTTTCCCAATAGTGATGGTGGGCATGGAGATTACTGTGTAAGTCTTCCTTGAGTCGTGTGGATTATGCCCATCATGATCATCCCATCAAGCAGTATATCTAAGATGAAATTATGAGTCAATGGACATTCGCAATGAGAAAGTTTAAATTTGAGACTAAATTTACATATTGGAACACAAAGTATAAAGAGACTAACCACAAAGTAAAGATTATATAGAAACATCTGATAGAGCTAAGGTAGTATTCGAATTGAAGCAAACATATATAAAATTATCTACAAAAGTGAAGCTTCTTAATGCACAGTTTTTTAGTGCAATTATGCTGCACAATTTTGGCCCATAAGTGGAGTTTTTTAATGTGTTGATCTTGGCTAAAAAATGAAATCTTAACTACTCAAAACATAGTGGTTTGTTATTGCAGAAGGTGTTGCTAAATCTCCAAATTGCGGTTTACTTTTTAAAACAACAAATGTAGCACCGGAATTCATTCATATTCTACTCATTCAGTTTTTATTAGCATAATATAAATCCTTAACTACGTATACTTTACATATGTCATAAAACGATACAATACCTGCTGTAAAGAAGGCGGTTGTTCCAATAATTCCTCAATTTCTAGATCCCTTTATTGCAATAACCCTGCATTTATAAGTAATATAAACTTAATACGAATGTTATATCACCATTTTTGTAAATATTATATGAATGGATATTTGCTAATTATTGGAAAGTGCATGAATGTATAAACCTTATTGTATGTCAGTATATGAAAAATCTCATTGTTCCAAGTTGTATAGCTTTAGATTGTAATAAATAATCAGTGATAAAATGCAAGCTAATTCAAGTATGTACCTTATTATGCCATTCATCGAATTTCAATAGTACAAGCACCTATAGAAGTTATGTTTATTCATTCAAGCATATTATCAAGCACTTGGTGTGCATAAATTTATTATCATTAAAAATAACATAAAGAATATGTTAATCATACCTATGTCAATATACACAAGCAGCTCAAAGCTTGGTCTATTTCAGCATATCTAAACTCATTTATAACAAACAAAGTTTTGGTTATTAAATAACACAATAATCACAACCAAACTCCATTTATGAACAGTTACACCTATTTTTACATTTAGGTTGATTAACCAACTGCTATAAGTGATTCTACATAAACTAAAAGTATCTTTATAGTGGCACTATAAAATAGGTGCAACAAAGTACAATTATAACATAACATAAGTAATCTCCTCAATACTCATATGCATACAAATGTCTAGATAATTATTGAAGAGAAAAAAGTCAGCAAAAAAGATTTTGTAGAAACTTTTAGCAAGAGAAAGTTATACCACTATTTCTTCCTTCAATAATCGATCAAATCGTCATCATCCCAATCGAAATGAAATAGTTTTAAAACTCAAAACATGCATACATGATATCAAAATGAGGTTTAATTGAAAAAAGAAAAGAATACCTGATGGTGGAATTAAATGAAAATGAAATTAATAGAACAATTCGATGGTCAAAACTAACAAGTATTCAATTACGATTATTAAAATGATAGAATCTTGTTACCTTAATCTCGCGTACAAGAAACCTGTAGCAAGATCAGAAAGGAAAAAAAGCAGATGTTTAAGAATTTGAATTTTGAACATAGCATGAAAGCCGATGATTTTTTAAAATTATAGGCAAGGAATAAGGAAACAATTAAATGGAGATATTAGTTATTGAGGGCAGATTAGTCTTTTACATGGAAAATTAAGAAATAAGTGTGTCACTAAATGAATGGAGGATTAGATCATTCAAGTTGACCTCCCATTCAAGGGTCCTTGATCTTCCAAGGTTTTTCTTTTAATATATAAGATAGATAGATAGAAGATAGATTTTCATTTCCATTTGAACTCAACTCTATTGTTAACAAACAAACATTTTAACGTAGGGGTTTTATGAGCACATAAATGGAGCAGATATTTTACAACAGTTAAAAGCATGTCTTACTCATGAAAATCCATATCTGTGTGGCTGGACGTGCAGAGCTATAGCAGATATGTGCATGCATAGCTCCTACTTTTATAGCTTATTGGTAAGTATTAACCATTATATATCACCAGATAATTCTGGTTTCTGTAAACATTATTCATTAGTTGTGTGTTTTTATCAATTTTCTAATTACTAAATGCTATATATATTATAGGACAAACACAACATCATTAGTCTGTTGGTTGATCTGTTATTTGATAAGCGCATCATCCTCCACAGACTTGTTTCGTTTGCTGTAAGATGTCTTTGTGTTTTCAACAAGTTATTCTGCAACAGTATATTGATATAAGCTGGATGAGAGCTTCCGTGACATTATTTATTTTATAGATTTTATATGCAACATACCATAGTGACTTGTTTTATGAAGACCTGAGGATATGCATACCCCAACTTGCAAACATGTTGCTTTCAGCAGAATGTTACCTAACGAAGATATATGCCGCTGTTTGTCTTCGCAACCTTTGTTTCCACTCGGATAAACTTAGTCAAGATATGATCTCTGAAGGAGCAATGGAGGTAGGACCTATATATCATCTTTCATTTATATATATCTGATACATATACTTCTAGTAGTACCACTTTTGACATTCAAACTTTATATATCCAATTTGACTTGTATATCTATTTACATGGTACTTGTAGGTTTTGTTAAAGGTGGTGGAGGAATACTCTGTTGTTGCACTCGACCCAAGCAGGATTCATCCTAATAATGAGTTAGTGCTTTATAACGCTCTTTTTGCGTTATCTACAATGGTAATTCATCGGTCACTGGCTGTTGAACTTGTTAGCAAAGGTCTCTTAAATCCAAATTTAGTGAAAAGGTTAGTTGATGATTCATCACCAACTAAAGTCAAGTTGGAAGTTCTGAAAATAGTTTCAAAAGTAGCTGCAATGGACAAGGTCAGTGCTTGATATTTGAAAGTCCCAATATTTTTCTATATTTAGGGTTGTTTCACCAAGAGGTCTAGAGGTAGTTTCTATAGGGTCGGAACTGGTCATTTTCTAGTACACATCCAAACAGGGCAAGCCGTTTGACGCGCAAACACTTTAGTCTCCGTTTATTTGACTAATGCACTAGTAGTTTGTACAAAAACAACATGATTACAAATGATATGATAAGAGAAAACTTTAAATAAAATGATTTAGTGCCGTAAAAGTTTTTGACCGTATGTGACTTTCAAGTTTCCTCTCCGTTCTAGTGAAATTTGGGCTGATTAACTAGATGTGGCCTAGTAGCAAATAGAGACGGTACTATCTTTAAATGAATTACCGATTAAATAGGGTGAATAAACCCATACGTGGGCTAAGATTAACTTTAGCAATTGGGCCAATAGGGGTGTCGAGCACCCTCTAACGCCCTTATTGTCTCCGCCATTATGTCCAGTAGTGTATATCTTATAGGAATAGAAATAGGTATAGCCTTGTTAAAGATTATTTTTACTATCATCATTATTGTTATTATTGATAATAAACAAACATTTTGACGTAGGAGTTTTATGAACACATAAATGGAGCAGATATTTTACCACAGTTGAAAATGTTCCTTACACATGAAGATCCATATGTGCGTAGTTGGGCGTGCCAAGCTATAGGGGATATGTGCCTGCATAGCTCCTACTTTTATAGGTTATTGGTAAGTATTAACCATTAAATATCACCAGATAATTCTGGTTTTTGTAAACATCATTGATTAGTTGTGTGTTTTTATCAATTTTCTAATTACTTGATGCTCTTTATATTTTAGGCACAACACAAAATCATTAGTGTGTTGGTTGATCTGTTATTTGATAAGGACAAGTTCCCCCAGAGAAGTGTTGTGTTTGCTGTAAGATGTCTTTGTGTTTTCAACTAGTTATTCTGCATCAATATATTTATATATCCTGGATGAGCACTTCCCTGACATGACTTATTTTATAGATTTTATATGCAACATACCATAGTGACTTGTTTTATGAAGACCTGAGGATATGCATACCCCAACTTGCAAACCTGTTGCTTTCAGAAGAATGTTACCTAACGAAGATGTATGCCGCTGTTTGTCTTCGCAACCTTTGTTTCCACTCGGATAAACTTAGTCAAGATATGATCTCTGAAGGAGCAATGGAGGTAGGACCTATATATCATCTTTCATTTATATATATCTGATACATATACTTCTAGTAGTACCACTTTTGACATTCAAACTTTATATATCCAATTTGACTTGTATATCTATTTACATGGTACTTGTAGGTTTTGTTAAAGGTGGTGGAGGAATACTCTATTGTTGCACTCGACCCAAGCAGGATTGATGCTAATAATGAGTTAGTGCTTGATAACGCTCTTTTTGCGTTATCTACAATGGTAATTCATCGGTCACTGGCTGTTGAACTTGTTAGCAAAGGTCTCTTAAATCCAAATTTAGTGAAAAGGTTAGTTGATGATTCATCACCAACTAAAGTCAAGTTGAAAGTTCTGAAAATAGTTTCAAAAGTAGCTGCAATGGACAAGGTCAGTGCTTGATATTTGAAAGTCCCAATATTTTTCTATATTTAGGGTTGTTAAACCAAGAGGTCTAGAGGTAGTTTCTATGGGGTGACCGGTCATTTTCTAGTAAACATCCAAACAGGCCAAGCCATTTGACGCGCAAACACTTTAGTCTCCGTTTATTTGACTAATGCACTAGTAGTTTGTACAAAAACAACATGATTACAAATGATATGATAAGAGAAAACTTAAAAAAATGATTTAGTGCCTTAAAAGTTTTTGACTGTAGGTGACTTTCAAGTTTCCTCTCTGTTCTAGTGAAATTTGGGCTGATTAACTAGATGTGGCCCAGTAGCAAATAGAAACGGTACTATTTTTAAATGAATAACCGATTGAATAGGGTGAATAAACCCATACGTGGGCTAAGATTAACTTTAGCAATTGGGCCAATAGGGGGCCGAGCACCCTCTAGCGCCCTTATTGTCTTCGCCATTATGTCCAGTAGTGTATATCTTATAGGAATAGAAATAGGTATAGCCTTGTTAAAGATTATTTTTACTATCATCATTATTGTTATTATTGATAATAAACAAACATTTTGACGTAGGAGTTTTATGAGCACATAAATGGAGCAGATATTTTACCACAGTTGAAAATGTTCCTTACACATGAAGATCCATATGTGCGTCGTTGGGCGTGCCAAGCTATAGGAGATATGTGCCTGCATAGCTCCTACTTTTATAGGTTATTGGTAAGTATTAACCATTAAATATCACCAGATAATTCTGGTTTTTGTAAACATCATTAATTAGTTGTGTGTTTTTATCAATTTTCTAATTACTTGATGCTCTTTATATTTTAGGCACAACACAAAATCATTAGTGTGTTGGTTGATCTGTTATTTGATAAGGACAAGTTCCCCCATAGAAGTGTTGTGTTTGCTGTAAGATGTCTTTGTGTTTTCAACTAGTTATTCTGCATCAATATATTTATATATCTTGGATGAGCACTTCCGTGACATAACTTATTTTATAGATTGCACGTACAGTATGTCATAGTGACTTGTTTTATGAAGACCTGAGGAAATGTGTACCCCAACTTGCAAACCTGCTGCTTTCGGCAGAGACGACTAACCCAACGAAGATAAATGCCGCTGTTTGTCTTGGCAACCTTTCTATCCACTCCAATAAACTTAGTGAAGATATGGTCTCTGAAGGAGCAATGAAGGTAGTACCTCTATATCATCTTTCATTTCTATATATATCTTATATCTTATTATACATAAACTTCAAGTAGTACCACTTTTGACATTTATACTTTATATATCTAATTAGACATGTATATCTATTCACATGGTTCTTGCAGGGTTTGTTAAAGGTGGTGGAGGATTACTCAGTTGTTGCACTCGACCCAAGCAGGATTGATGATGATAATGAGTTACTGCTATATAAAGCTCTTTATGCGTTAGCTACAATTTGTAAACATCCACCTTGTAGAAAGCTCATCTGTTCATCATACGTGTACCCGGTTATTGGACAACTACGTGAGTCACCAGTAGAAAACATTGCATGCCACGCAACTATCATTTTCAACAGAGTCTCTGACACTTAAAACTTCTGAAAGTGATGTTTAACTTCTATTTAATTTTAATTTTTTTTCCACCGTCTCATTTCTCACCACAAAATCCATTAGTGAAATATATGTCATTCTAGTACATTGCATTTCAGAATACATATATCATTCTACAAGAATTTCAATTATGAGGTGGTTAAAAAGATTAAGATCAATGTGAACAAAACAATAAAAAGTAGTATTACTGTTATAAAGACTTTTAATGTTTCTTTTCAAATCCAAAGCGAAAGTTATACACTAAAAATCAACCTAGCCTAAATGGATGAGTCAAAATAAAACACTGAAGAATGAGGCCTCTTAGATGGAGACCACAACGGATTATATACAAGCTAACAAAAGCCACAACAAAATATAACACCTGCTAGAAACAATGTTAAGCTCTACTTACTCCATTTTGCATTTTTTGATGAACATCGATAAGAATCCATTGTTTTGCAAGGTGGTGAACCGAAGGAAAATAAGTCTTCAGATTTGGGGGAACCGTCGGCACAAATTAAGATTTCCCATAAAAATCCTAAAGGTGATTGAGAGTATTTGGGATATGTTATGGTTGACAGGTTCAAGGACGGGTACAACTTATCACCCACCGGCATTCACACCCGTCACCTGATTCTTGAATACCTTATTACTTGTTTCAGGTTGACAAGTTATCAAGGTCTTTTACAAATTTTGTGTGAATGATCCAGGTTTGATCTTTGTGTTAGGACATTTTTTGTGAAAGATTATTTATTTTCAATGTTTTGAAAAAGAAAATTTGGGTGCAGTTTATGTAGATGTCGTTTGAACTAGTCTTGGAGTAGGACGACCGAAAGGATGTTACGGAGTAATAAAATAATACAGCTGTATTTTTAGTGGAGAAACTATTTGTTTGCATTGTCACTTGTCAAACCACTTCCTTTGTAATGACTAATGAGTTTTTGGTATTATCTTTACACTCCAAAAACTGCCAACAAGTTGTGATCTTGTGAAGGATTAAAGCCGTGTGGTTTATAAAAAAGCTACTTGGTGTTACTTGTAACCACCACTCTAATGCCCAATTACTACTTCATATCTTCTATACTATGCTATGACATTTAACATTTATCTTCAGGGAGTTACTCAATCTTAAGATAAATACAACATGGTTACCACTACTGCATTGGAATCCAAAGTTAATTTGATCATGATGGACATTAGAAAATTTTGTAGGCATTATTTCAAATGTCGAAGTTTGACGAATTGTGCGGACTTTTTTCTCGTCTGAGTGGTGCTTTTAGATGTGAAATAACAACTATCAGATGTAAAATGAGATTCTCTAAACTTTTTTAAATGAAATATCTTTAAAAGATGGTTAAAACTTCAAAGATTTCATATGGCCTTCATGAAACTAAGTCATTCTTGATTAGTGAAAGGCTATTATAACACAACTATGTCGGTTAATTAGTGTTAAAATCAAAAGACATGGACTACAGTATACTCAGTTTCAAGATAGTAAGTTAGTTAGAAAAGAGATTGCTAGAATATGATTTGCTTACTTTGTTACGATATAGTTATAATCTTAAAGATTTCGGTTGAATTCATTTTTAATCACATTACATTAGAAGAAAGTAAATTATTAGTTTAATACAGAGTACTAAAAAAGAGATCACTTGTGCATATTCTAATAGAGTAACGTTTAATAGATATTTTCTAACTTAACATATTTATGTTTAAAGTATCCGATGTTTTTGTTGTGGATTTATTTAAGGGTTTTTCATATTTTAAAGTTTGTTAATTAATTGATGGAGCATTTAGGGGATTTACAATGTGTAAACATTCACCTTGTAGAAAGTTCATCGGTATATCAGACATGTACCCGGTTATTGGACAACTATGTGAGTAACCAGTAGAAGACATTGCAAGATACACAACTCTCATTTTTAGGATTGTTACCGTCAACAAGGTTCTAGGACGGGTACGAACCCATATGAAAGCATCTCGAATACCTCAGAATTTTTTTGCCATTTACTGAAGTCCACATTCCAAAAGATGTTGCGTCACAAATGTCACAGGTGGATATCGTTATTAAGTAGTATATATATCAAGTATTTATCTATAACTAATTAAAGTAACACATATAGTGAACATCAATAGAAAAATAATACGGAGTAAACCAAAAAACTGATGAGTTTTGATATGACTAGTCTTATCATATTTGTCTCCAAAATATCCCTTCGGTAGAAAATAAGTTTGTTTCATTTGTTCTTAGGTTGTAATTTGATCATGAGCGAATTTGTTGATGTTGTTTTAGAAATTTAAGAGATCCTACCTATTTGATCATTCCATTTTATGTGAATGATCTAGGTTTTGGACATTTTTGTGTAAAATGTTTTTGTTCAATATTTGGAAAAAAAAATGTGTGGTTTATGAAGATGTCTTTGTGAATTAGCGTTTTAGAGTAAGATGACTAAAAAGATGTTAGTTTATACTGCAATTTAAATGAGTATATTCTCACGTCAAATGTTTTCACCGAATATATTACCTTTGCTTTTATTACTATCGAAGCCTTCTAACAAAACAATTAAAATCATGTAACTTGGGGTTTGAAGGTTATTTTATATGACACTGAAATAGATTGAACAAAGATCATACTATAAGGATAGTTAATAAGGTTCAATTATAAGGTTCATCTATAAGATAGTCACCGATATACCATCCTTGTGGCTTATATATATCCTTTAAAAAGCTCTTGCTCGAATTTATATATATATATATATATATCATATATATTGTTGATGATTTTATACTTATAAATTATAATAGATTTGGATATAATGGTTTAATATTATTTTTTAATTAATGTTTGAATAGGATTTATAAATTCTTTAATCAATTAATATCACATTCAAATATTATCTAGTTCTAATTATTTATTTAATTTAATTTTAAAAATTTTAGAAGTCGTCACGTGACATTTTGCCTATGTGTCAAAATATGAAGAAACTTTCTATACTCCTTTAATATTTTATATATATATATATATATATTGGGGAATGATCCATAGGGAAACTTCAAATCTTGGGGAAGGAGGGAAGCAAATCTCAGCCATTGATTTCATCATTTATAATATTCATTCCGGATGAATCTTAACTCATATTTTATTATTATACATACATGAATGTTATTTAACATTATTTCTTGATGAATTTTTAGTGATAACATTCACCCATGAATGATATAATCGGTGTATAATAACATATATGAGTTAATATTTATCATAAATTAGTGTTTTAGGAATATTAAGTTGAAATTTTGACTAACATTCATCACAAATGAATGATAAATGTCGATTTTGAGAGTTTCTTTGTTTAAAACGTAAAATTATAACAACATTGTTTGATTAAATGATGTATCTAATCGATTCATTTATATTTCAAGCTTTAATTTGATGAATATTGCTTGAAAATTATGTTTTGATGCTAAATGAGTATTTGCTTCCCTACTTCCTTTTTTTTTTTTCTTCCCTCTTAATTCTCATCCTATATATATTTATATAGATAATATAATTATCTATTATATTTAGCACAAGTGGACCCAACATAGCAAGTTAAGCAAAACTTCTTTTTACCGGCGTAGCTAAATAGTTATGATCTTAAGGATTTCGGCTGAATTCATTTTACATCACGTACATTACATAAAAAGAGAAGTCATTAATTAGCTATTTAAATATCAGAATGAGATCACGTATGCATATTCTAATTGAGTAACACGTGTAATAGATATCTTCTAAGTTTTAACTCGACATAATCATGTAAAGAATCCGATGCTTTTGTTATCCATAGTATGTTCGCTGTCATAGGTGTACAGTGGCAGGGGCGGACCCACTTGATAAGTATCGGTAGCATATATTACTAGTGACTTTGATCAAATAATGTAATTTTTATAGGGTTTTCTATTAGTGACACTATTGAATTAATTAATTGACACCTGTGATTTAAGCCGAGTAATGTAATTTTTTTAACTATTATATTTGTGACACCAGTGATCAAAAATCCTGAGTCCTCCACTGAACAGCAGCTTGTGCATCACAAATATGATTTCCACGTATAAACATAAAAGGATATTTTACTATATGTGAAGTTGGACAATAGACCCTCGCTTTGGTTTTCTTTCTCCAAAATGACCAAATACTTTATAGTCATCTGAGTCGTAGGGAGATTTCTCCTTTTCGCCTGTTACACCTTTGATGACGCACATAAATCCTGGAAGTACTCTAACGATCACCATTATCTGTTTGTGTGAGATACATTAAATAATGAAAATTACTTGATGATTACCACTAACGATTATGAAGACAAATGAATCTAGGTATAGTAGTCGAGGAAAAGGGTATTCATAGCAAGATTCTATTGGGTTTGACCTTTTACTTTAACTAAATACACACCATCACAATTTCCATTAAAGTATTATTATGTCACACATTTGTAAATGTCCTAGAGTACCATAAAAGAAGAGGTGACATAGATGATCTATGTACTAATCTTCGGAATTAAATCATCCATACATAACTTCTTATGTATGATCAAATAAATTTTAATAATATAATATATATACAGAGTAGTAGTATGTTATACAAATTAAATAAACTTTGTTTTGGAACAATCAAATTTCAAATGACAAGCAACCTTGATTTAGCCTTGTTCACATATTGAACTATATTTTCAACGGCACTAGTGAATGCAAATAATAATTTCCTTATATTTAAAGTTTTTAAAACAAACATTATATCATAACTCAAACACTTCGTTAAACTATCATTAAAACATCATCACAAGAAATACAATAAAAATGCAGCTTGTTCACCTTCACCTATTTTGTAATAGTAGATCTTGGTTTTTGCAAACAACTTTTTTACCAAGTGCCATTAATTTCTATCTTTAAACACAAATCACCCGTGTAGTTACTCTTATTGATGGTCAACCCACTTGTTTGACCATCTCCACCAGATGTACAAATTATTTCTTTTGTTCTTTTTCCAGGTTTTGTTAAACCCAAAAGGTGCTCCTAACTTTTTCTGCTCCTGATCCCACAAGAATTGCATAAGGAGTGTATATCAACAAAATCAATTTTTTTAATAGCTTCTAATGTTCAAAACCCCAAATGGAGTGTTTATCAACAAAATCGATTAAAAACATATCGATCAATAATACCTTTGATAAATGACATCAACAGAATCAATTTACTTGTCTTCATTCAAAAGTCGGTGATTAGTAGACAGCGGTTAACCAAAAAGGGTTCCAATTGTGTGTCATAAATCGACTAACGCCCAAACAGTTGAAAACCCTAACCTATCTTTGCCGACTGCAATTATCTCTCAATGACGAACGATCTCACCTTGCTGTTTGTTGTAAGGTCGATTTTGATTTCCGATTCTACTCCATTTGACTACTCCTTTCTGTTGAAGACATTGCTATATTTTTTAAATTTATACTGACATAAGTCAGAAAAGTTTATACAAGGGGATGCTCCTTTCCTTTGAAGACATTGCTATATTTTTTGAGATTCCAAGTGATAGATAGAATGGTGATAACTTTCGTTATAAAGCATTGCTATATCTTTTGTACTAAGGATGTATAATATTTCGATTTTATTTTTTATATTAATGGTACTAATGTTTGTTTGTAGATAAAATGAAGCTCACATTGAGGCTCGTATAAATGCAGAAGCGAATGATTCGACCGAGGATTTTCTTGATAATATTATGATATTGCCTTGGAACATAATGGATGACTTAATGAACTACATACCCGGACAAATGCGAAAGAGAAAATTGAGACAGTAATTGGAAATGACGCGGTTGATAACTGTCAAAAAGTTAATGACAAGCCTCAAGTATTGATAAACCCATTTATTAGGCTACGTGGGTGCATTCTCAACTTTTATGATTTTATTCATGAACTTCTTTAAAATTATCATATTATCTGCGTAACGTGACGGGACAAAATTTTTACATAGAATAATAGTATGTTTGGTCAACGTGTCATTTTCGAATGAATGTAAAAAATAATAATACACTATTTTCTTGGTTTATTTTATACATCATATATTTCAAATAACATTATAATAATTTGTGATAATGCTGAAATTGCTAACTCCTTTACCCACTAACGTAAAACCCGTTAACTCATTTAAATTGTCGGGCCAAGTCTAGTTTAATGGGGTGACCAAACATAAACTCCTACTGCCAATCCATGAAATTTAACACGTTTGATTGAAACTAGCCTGTCAACCCAAAACTAATTTGTTTAACTCATTTATTAAATCAATTTAGTTTTGGGTTGAAAACTTTCTACCCAACAACTTGAATCAGCTTACTTGACTTGTCATCTCTAATTTTATCAAGTTAAAAAAACATACATCATAGATAAGAAATTGACGCTCATCTGTACACACTTAATACTTTATAGTCTCAAATTTTTCATAGTAATAGATAATATAAACCGCATAATAATATTAATTTTACGTAAAATCTAATAAGTTTACATTATTGAAATCTTAAAAGATGAGACATCCTTGCATTATAAATTACATATAGCATTTAAAACTAATATGGCTTTTAACCTTCTCTATTATCTCAATTGAATAATGTTACTTTGTTGTTAGTATACATGGAAGAATCGGTATATAATTTCAAATTTATTTTTTAAATTTTACTATTATATCGATTGAATTGTGTTCGACATTGATTATATTACCAAGTTTGCTTCTACTCCATTTGACTTCTCCTTGTATTCTTTCATAATATACAAATGTTGCATAGATTATTATGGTTAACTTTGAATCGTAGTATGAGATAATGGCAAAGGTAAAATAGAAATATTTTAGATCTTAATAGTAGCAGATACGGGGATTACTTGATTCATTTAAATCTCCATGTTTCAACCTATTTCTTTTTATCATTTTCTTTGATGTCTCTGTTTATTACATATGTTATCTATTTTTGGTTTAACACAATTTATGATCATTATTGTAAATTGTGTTGCAATGACTTCATCAACCCTTTATTACAAATATATTTGTCTTTTTAATTATATTTTGTTATATTAATCACTTCATTATCACAAATTTCCATGTTTGTCTCCTTTTATAATTAAGATTAAAAAAGACAACCTAAGAAGATACATATTTGTTCTTCGAGAAGACGACAACGTTTCTCGTAATCGAATTAAACTTCTCTTGATTCTCACACTCGAAAGCTAAAAACAGTGATAAGAATAATCAAAGATCTAACCAAATGATATGCGATCTAAAATGACATTTCAATCGATGCTCCAAACTCAAATTCGTCTAATGCAACCGCTAGTCTTGAACGAGTTATTGTTATGGTTTAAAAAAAAATTGGATGAAAAGTTAAATAGTCGCTCAACTATCGAGAGGAACGGATTGGCGAATGAATGTGATACGGTTTCTACATTCGTAAATCCGTCAAGAAGACTAAAGCTTAGGCGATTTTATTTTAATTTTAACCATTTTACCAATTTGATCCTTTTAAGTTTCATTATATTTTATTTAACTAATTTTACTAAACAGTGTGTACCATATACATGTATAGTTAACTACTAATTTATTATTATTTAAAAGTGTTAAAAGTAACAATCTAATTATGAGATGCGGTTGTTATTAATATTGAAGTCCGTGGTAAAATTGTAAAAGGTAAACGTTTGTTGGATTTGTTCCTTAAGTTTTGTGGCAGGTATTTTGAAGATAAGAAGTTCAAGGAAGTATTCTGCATATGTTGTATTCTTGTATATATATAAAGAGGTGAGTTCGATTTTTTTTTAAAAATGGGAATACCAATAAGAATGTGTCATTTAACAAAAAAAAAACCCATTTTCTTCCACTTTTTTATATTTAAATATCTAAAAAATCGTAAGTCAAAAAAATATAAAAATTGCACCATAAAAATCAATTTTTTTTCATTTTCGATTTAAGATCTTACAAGGTATACTTTCGACGATTTTTTTTTCTTCATTTGTTGTGGGTTAACACATATATTATGATTAACTAACAAAAGTGTTATTTATGGCTATCACATGTGTTATCAAGGATTATCACATGTGTTACAAGCAATAGTCGGTACTAAAACATCTAATAGTCGCCGGTAATAACACATGTGTTACCATTTTTCAAAACCCACCAGAAAATGAAAAAAAAAATTCATCGAAAGTATACCTTGTGCAATATTAAATCGAAGAGGAAAAAATGCTGATTTTTATGGTGCAATTTTTATAATTTTTTGACTAACGGTTTTTGAAATATTTAATTTTTAAGAATTTGGGGTTTTGTTATTTGATCAAAATGAACGGTTGAGATTTGTACTCTAAACAAGAAAGAGTTTGTTAGGTTGTTAGGATCCGCTTGTAAGCCTTCTATACAGATTTCCTTCTTGTTCTTGTTTAGTTTGAGAGAATGATTATTATCTGATGATAATAAATCATTGAGTGGTTTTGATGTGGTAAGGTTTTGTATGATCTTGTTTATGGTTTAAATTCGGTTTTGATTGTGTGTAGTTTATCGAAAGAAAGTTCTTAGTATCTTCTTTGTTGTGTTTGTTTGATCGAATTAAAAGCTCATCCGTATACTTCCCGGCTACTTATTACCGGTCAAATTCATCCTCGGTAAAGACGTGTCTGCCTGAAAAGTAAAAACTCTGTCGTAATATGACCACCCCACATTATTACAAAACTGTCCATCCTCTTCTTTCAGAAAAACGAAGTCGCATTGTGAATCTCGATAATCCTTGACAGTACGTCAACTTCCTGCCGTCGATTTCAACTTCCTATACGTATGTTGGAGTAAGGGATGTAGGAGTACGAAACCCCTAAATACCATTTCGAACCGAGTCTTGTTATTTCTATTTGGCGATACTTTTCAGTAGTAACCTTAATTAATAATTCCAATGAATTGGATCATTGCTCGAAGGTCTTTTTCAAGTTGATTTTTCTTAAAAATGAGATTCATATATTGCACATCCTAGTTGTCTAGTCAGCCAGAATTTCAAATTAGTGAGCTTACTTCATCCTAAAATATTAATAGTGAATATTATACTTGCACAACACTGCAGAGTCTAGTATTGGAATAAATAACAACCAAAATCCCCCTAACTAATAAAAGTTATTACACGTCAAACGCATACGTTGTTTTTGCCTAATCCATCTTCAAATTTCTCTAATAGTCACTAATAATTAGTATCATTTCGTTTGTCACAAACCTACAATTAAACATAAGAGTTAGTTTGTCAATCCGATTGTGGTTGTAGGTCACAAATCACTATCTTCTAACTTAACCTAGAATCATATACTTAAATATGAAAGGTCCATTCCATTAGAAACAATTTAAGAATGTTATAACACTAAATAACTTAAACCGTGATTTTTCTTAAACTTTTTTAACTAACAAACAACCAAATATCAAAACATAATATATTAAGTTACATATACTATAAGTGAAAGATAGCTAATTAGTTCAAATAAAATTCAGGTTGAAAATGTGGAAACCATTATAATTATTTTATTATAGAATTTAATATTTTACTCTCACCAATATGAATATTTGTGCGAGGGAAATTAAATTTTATATAAATAAATAAACGAAATTCAGTATGGCCAAATGAATAGGTTACGGTGAACTTTGGGCTGATTAAATAGATGTGGCCCAGTAGCAAATAGATACAGTACTATTTTTAAATGAACAACCGATTGAATAGGGTGAATAAACGCATACGTGGGCTAAGATTAACTTTAGCAATTGGGCCAATAGGGGTGTCGAGCACCCTCTAGCGCCCCTATTGTCTCCGCCATTGTGCAGTAGTGTATAAATTATAGGAATGGAAATAGCCATAGCCTCGTGAAAGATTATTTTTACCATCATCATCATTATTATTATTGTTAATAAATAAATATTTTGACATAGGAGTTTTATGAGCATATAAATGGAGCAGATATTTTACAACAGTTGAAAGCATTCCTTACACATGAAGATCCATATGTACTTGGCTGGACGTGCAATGCTTTAGGAGAAATGTGCCGGCATAGCTCCTACTTTTATAACTTATTGGTAAGTATTAACTATTAATTATCACCAGATAATTCTGGTTTTTGTAAACATCACTGATTAGTTGTGAGTTTTTATCAATTTTCTAATTACTTGATTCTATATATATATTATAGGCAAAACACAAAATCGTTAGTCTGTTGGTTGATCTATTATTTGATAAGGACGAGTACCCCCAGAAACGTGTTGTGTTTGCTGTAAGATGTCCTTGTGTTTTCAACTAGTTATTCTGCAACAATATATTTATATACGCTGGATGAGCATTTCTGTGACATTATTTATCTTATAGATTTGTTGTACAGGAAGGGATAGTGACTTGTTTTATGAAGACCAGAGGATATGCATACCCCAACTTGCAGAACTTCTGCTTTCATTAGAGACAGCTAACGAAACGAAGAACTATGTTGCTGTTTGTCTTGGCAACCTTTGTCTCCACTCCTACAAACTTAATGAAGATATAATGTCTCTAGGAGCAATGGAGGTAGTACCTATATATCATCTTTCATTTATATATATATATATATATATAAAGGGTGGGGATCAAGAGGGAAGTTAAAAAATTAGGGAAGGACGGAAGTAAATCTCAACCCGTGATTTCATCATAAATGAAATTTAAAAATCACAAATAATTTCAAAATTTAACATTCATCACAAATGAATGTTAAAAACATTTATTTATAAAAAAATCAATGGCTGAGATTTGTTTCCCTCCTTTCTCAAGATTTGGAGCTTCCCTATGGATTCATCCCCTATATATATATATATATATATATCTTATTATAGATAAACTTCAAGTAGTACCACTTGAAGGCATTGTTAAAGGTGGTGGAGGATTACTCTGTTGTTGCACTCGACCCAAGCAGGATTGATATATCTATTTACATGGTTCTTGCAGGCATTGTTAAAGGTGGTGGAGGATTACTCGGTTGTTGCACTCGACCCAAGCAGGATTGATGCTAATAATGAGTTACTGCTTAAGAACGCTCTTGGTGCATTAGCTAATATGTGTAGACATCCACCTTGTAGCAAGGTCGTCGGTTCATCAGAGGTGTACCCAGTTATTGGACAACTACGTGAGTCACCATCAGAAGAAATTGCCAGCTACGCAACTATCATTTTCAACAGAGCCTCTGAAACTTAAAACTTCTGAAAGTGATGTTTAACTCCCATTTAATTTTAATTTTTTTTAAATTGTCAATACACAGTTCATCTTGTTTCCACTGTCTCATTTCTCACCACAAAATCTACTAGTGAAATATATACGTCATCCACTCATTCTATTACATTGCATTTCAGAATACATATATCATTGTACGAGAATTTCAATTATGAGGTGGTTAAAAAGATTAAGATCAATGTTAACAAAACAATAAAAAGTAGCAGTGGTGTTATAAATAACTTTTTTCTTTCAAATTCAAAGCGAAACTTATACACTAAAAATCAACCTAGCCTAATTGGACTGAGTCAAAATTTAACACTGAAGAATGAGGCCTCTTAGATGGAGACCATAACGGATTATATACAAGCTAACAAAAACCACAACCAAATATAACACCTGCTAGAAACAATGTTAAGCTCTACTTACTCCATTTTGCATTTTTTGATGAACATCGATAAGAAATCCATTGTTTTGCGAGGCGGTGAACCAAAGGAAAATAAGTCTTCAGATTTTGGGGAACCGTCGGCACTAATTAAGATTTCCCATAAAATCCCCAAAGATGATCGAGAGTTTTTGGGATTGTTATGGTTGACAGGTTCGAGGACGGGTACAAACTAACACCCACCGGCATTCACGGCCCGATACTATTCAAAAAGCATCGTGAATACCTTATTACTTGTTTCTCGTTGACAAGTGATCAAGGTCTTTTACAAATTTTGTGTGAATGATCCAGGTTTGATCTTTGTGTTAAGATATATTTTATGTGAAAGATTATTTATTTTCAGTGTTTTGAAAAAGAAAATTTGGGTGCGGTTTATGTAAATGGCGTTTGAACTAGCCTTGGAGCAGGAAGACTAAAATGATGTTAATACAATAATGCAGCTGTATTTTTAGTGGAGATTGTCGCTTGTCAAATCACTTTCTTTGTAATGAGTTTTTGGTATTATCTTTACACTCCAAAACTGCCAACAAGTTGTTATCTTGTGAAGGATTTAAATCATATGGTTTATAAAGAAGCTACTTGGTGTTACTTGTAACCACCAGTCTAATGCCCAATCACTACTTCCTATCTTCTATACTATGCTATGATATTAAACATTTATCTTCGGGTGGGTTACTCGATCTTATACAACATGATTAGCACTACTGCATTGAATCCAAAGTTAATTTGATCTTGATGGACATTAGAAATTTTGTAGGCATTATTTCGAATGTCGAAGTTTGACAGATTGTGAGGATTTTTTTCTCGTCTGAATGGTGCTTTTAGATGTGAAATAACAACTATCAGATGTAAAATGAGATTCTCTAACTGTTTTAAATGAAATGTTTTTAAAAGATGGTTAAAACTTCAAAGATTTCATATGGCCTTCATGAAACTAAGTCATTCTTGATTAGTGAAAGGCTATTATAACACAACTTTGTCGGTTAATTAGTGTTAAAATCAAAAGACATGTACTACAGTATATTCAGTTTGAAGTAGAAGTTAGTTAGAAAAGAGATTGTTAGAATAGGATTTGTTTACTTTGTTACTATATAGTTATAATCTTAAAGATTTCGGTTAAATTCATTTTTAATCACATTACATAAGAAGGAAGTAATTAATTAATTAGTTCAATACGGAGTACTATAAAACAGATCACGAGTAACACGTTTAATAGATATTTTCTAACTTGACATATTTATGTTTAAAGTATCCCATGTTTTTGTTGTGTGGTTGCTGCCATATATAGATGTGTAATGGCTTGTGCATCTCGAAGATGATCTCGGTGTATAAATCTAGAACGGATTGTTTCCATATCTGAACTTGAACAAAAACCGTCTTTTTTTTTAGGATGTGTTTGTTTTGAGGGCTTAAAGATTGGGAATTGGAATGAGAATGGGTTTGATAATAATTAAGTTTGTTTGGTTGCTATCTTAGGAATCAAAAAATGAAAATCAAACCGCATATTCGACTTATCATGGGAGATGGGTTTTGTAATTCATTTACATTTTCATACCAACCTTCGGTCGATCTTATACTCAAAGTGATTTCTAACTTCCAAACGCACTTTTAGTGTTCTCTCTGTAAAATGAACAAATATGCAAACACTTATGATATCTTTGATGACGTGCGTAAACCCTGGACTCTAAAGATCATCCTGCAAAACTTACAATATCTGGCAAACCACCGGTGCTTCACAATTCCAAAACTATTAAACAAATCATGTTAGGTTTAATATATTGACTGTTACAAGAGAAATATATTGAATGCCAACACCACGTCGTTTAGAACGATCGTTGACATTAAATCATTACAAATACTAATTTGTGTGAGGATATATAAAATATTGAAACTCAGTTGGTGAGTATCAATCACAACTACGAAGACAAAAGAATCTTTGTAGTTGAAGAAAAGGGGTATTCAACAAGATTCTATTGGGTTGACTTTTACTTTATTTGTACTCTATGTCACACCTTTGCCGATGTCACCAACGTAAGTACAAAAAAAGAAAGAAGTGACATGGATATAATGGTTTATGTCAAACTAACGTCTGCTAAGGCGCTCTCCAACCAGGTATATTTCTATTTTTAAATATAAAAAAATTAAAAAATCTTTTCAACATATTCTTCAATTAAAAATAGATGAAAATTTTGAAATAAACAGTCAAAGGGTCCCTCAACATGAAATGGTCCTGTCAGAAGCTTTGACATAATTTCCGCGGCCTTTGAACAGCGGGACCGCGAGTATTAGCGGTCCAACAAGATCCCGCCACTTGTAACAAAAATTCCCTCTGGTCAACTATAAATCCCGCCAACCATAACCATCTCCAACCTGAAAACAGACAAGAGCAATAGCCATTAGTCTAGCCTGCTAGGAATAAAGTATAAATAACAAACTAGTAGAGATTGAATAGTTCAAGTAACGAAGCAAATACATGATGTCACTTACTATTCCACCGTATACGTAGCCAAGAGCAACTCCCATAGGTATATACATGTAAAATATTCCCAGCCATGCTGATCTCTATGATGGAAAACAGATACAAGTTTAGCTGCTAATGTAAGTATGTACCTATCATTTTTATGGACATTAATGTCGTTTATTAAAGTAATGGAAACTTTCAATTGGAAGGTATTTATTAGTCAGGAAGTATATATAGTAACCTGAGTAACCGGAGCGTTTTCATCGATGAATGGAGCTGCAAGACTTATAAAAGAAGCTTCACCAACACCTACAAACCTAAATACCACGGGCACACATATCGACAAACAGCGAGTATTTTAGCCCGGAACAACGGGTATTTTCTGTCTTCCAGCGAGATTTCGCGTATTGTGGGGAACGAGGAAGTCCAACCGGATTTATAGACTAGCGAGATAATGTTTGACCAGCAGGAATTTTGTTACACGTGGCGGGACCTTGTTGGACCGATAATACTCGTTGTCCCGCTGTCCATGACCGCGAGAATTGTATCTAAAACCTTGAAAAAGCTTCTGACATGGACCACTTCATGTAAAAGGACCATTTGACTGTCTATTTCAAAAATTTCCTCTTAAAAAAATACATCTTCAACTATGTTCTTTAAAATTTCACCTCTATAATATTTATCCAACTAATTATAGTTGACAACAACTTTATTTTATTCTATTATATATCTTTACGACTTGGGCAAACGAAAATAATGAGAAAAAAAGTTTAACAAGAAACACCTCAAGTCGAAGATAACTCAAATGGTTTTAATCAATTTTTCTACTTAGGAGGAAATGATGATAATCTTCCAAAGTACTAATATTTATGATTAAATTAATAAGAGTAATTATGTCTAACTTCCTTTATTTATCTAGTAATCGTAATTTTAATTAATTGTAATCGTTAAGTTGTAGTTTATTATTTTAATATATTTATCATTAATGAATGTGGTCTTTTTATTTGTATTATTTCATGTATTTAATTTAATAATATTAATTATTTGTTATTAACAAATATTAACTGTAAAAAAATATAAATAACTAACAAATATATTAAGTATTGTTTAAAGTTTTTAAATGATGAATAGTATTCCTCTATATATAAAGAAAATCATATTTTCTCTATCTTTATCTTTAAATATAGAGCGACCGTTGCAGTCATTTTTCCTCATTTATCTTTAAATATAGAAATAGAAAATAATTATAAAGAAATATTAAAAATACTCTAAACCTTCATTTAAAATTTTATACGTTTTTAAAAAACTTAATTGCTATTCTTCGAAATTAAATCCATCCATTCATAACTTCTTGTGTATGATCAATTTAACTTTAAAACATAACTTTTAAAGGTCTCTCAAGTCAAAGGCTCAAACGTTTTTTTTTAATAAATAAAACTCATTATGGTACTCCGACATACAACTAGGGGTGTAATCGAGTCGAGTCGATATACTGCCATGCTCAAGCTCGACTCAATTAGAAAATTCGAAGCTCAAAACTCGACTCGATTAATAAACCGATACTTTCGAGCTCGGTTCGACTCGATTATCAATATTAAAATATTAATATTAAAAAATTTAAAATTAATATTAATGAAATATATGCTTTTAAGCTTAACTCGACTCGACTTGATACTTTCATGCTCAACTCGACTCGAGATTTATTATAAAATATAGAAAATATGTTATTATATATATATAAATGGAGGGTAAAAGTGCAAAATAATGCAAGCTCGATTAGGCTCGCAAGCTTCTCGAGCCGAGTATTTTAATGCTCGACTCGAAACTCTACTCGAGTAGCTCGAGCTCGAGCTCGACTCAACTTGTACCGAGTCAGGTTCGAGTATTTTTCAAGTCGATCCCGAATAGCTCACGAGTTGTGTCGTGTCATTTACACCCCTACATACAACCTTGGTTAAACTTTGTTTACACACTCAACTCTATTTTCAACAGCAGTAGTAAATGTACATATTTTCTCTAAATTTAAAGCTTTTAACACAAATTCAAATAACTTCATTTGACTAATCTACATAAAATATAAAAATTAAAACATCATCATCAAAGCAGAATTTTCTTCATTAAGAATCAACGAAAACAACCTAAGAATTATCTTGATTCTCTCTCAAAACCAAAAACGATGATACCAAAATATCCGCTAGTTTCATTAACTACACATAAATCGATCCATAAGATAAAGCCATTAACAAAACTGCAGCTTGTTCTACTTCGCCCATCTTTCTCCTCTGTTTCGTAATAGTAGATCTTGGTCTTTGCAACACAACTTCTTTACCGAGGGCCATTAATTTCTTCTTTAAACACAAATCACCCATGTAGTTGCTCTTATTGCTAGTCAACCCACTAGTTTGACTATCTCCATCAGATGTACAAATTGTTTTTGTTGTTGTTTTCTTTAGTGTTTTTCCGTCTTTTGTTAAACCCAAAAGTGCTCTTCTCCTTTTTCTGCTTCTGATCCCACAAGCATTGCATAAAGACTGTATATAAGCAATCATCAAATAATCAATAATTGGATGATGGGGGTTTTTTTTAGTTTCTTTCTCAAAGTCAGTGATCAAAAATATATAAAGCATAGCTATTAACTAAAAATTTGGAAATAAACTACAAATAAAAATCTCGAAAGACAGAGACTTTTTTAATTAGGAACAATTAGTATGAAATCAATAAACATTGTAAACTATGAATAACAAAATGATAGTAATAATAAAGAAATAAAATACAAAATGAAATATACCTTTGGACCAGCAGGGCCCCCTCTCCAGAGAGGAGTTTTAGTGGTCCCACAATCAGCACAAGTTTTAATCAAACAACTACCACCGTCCGATGAACTTGTTGATGATGATGATGATGATGATCCACATCTTTCCCCATTCTTGTTCTTCCTGCTGCTAATGCTATTCATATCTTCACACTCCAATCCCTTCATAAATAAACATCATATCATTCAAATTTCAGTAATTTTAACATCAACCACAACATATAACAATAAAATGATATTAACATTAATTAATCAATGATCACTCACCTTATCACTAACATCCACCATTCTCTAATCAAGTAAACCGATCAAACCTCAAAAATCAAATGATCATATATTATCAACCGATCAAAAACCTTATTCTGATCATGCAAAAACACAACACCAGTGTACCACGAAACTATTGCAACAAATTACTGGATTAAAACGCAATAGGAGCATGCAATTTTTATTTGAGAAAGGGAATCAAAAGATAGAGATAAAATGGGCCGACAGTGAAATAAGAAAGAGCCGAAGGACTAAATAGTTGTAATAGCGGCAAATAAAAATGGAATTACAATTTAAAGGAGTCTGGAAAACCCTAGGGCGCGGTACTGTAAATGACGAAAATACCCTTCAGCCTAAATGTTTTGTGTGCCCCGCCAAAAACATGTGCAAATGAAAAGGCGGGATAGATATAAGGGTAGTTTTGGAATTCTCGAAATAATGCGGCTGGATGAATACACATGTTTTTTAAGTATGTTTTAGGGTTTTTGTATTTTTTTTGTCATGATATTATATCTAGGCCGTTGACTACTCTTGACTGTTTAAATAAATGTTTTTTTCCTTCTTTTTTTAAAAAAAAGTAGTATGCTACTATAGGAAAACAATGAACTTCTATACCAATTGGTATAGTTAATGGTGTACACTTATGTATACTTATGTACGTGCAATGCACTCTCGTGCACACAATAAAGGGTCTTGTTCTTAATTCTTAATACCTATTAAAAGGATTTGAGTAATTTAGAGACAAATTACACCGGCCTTTTATTAAAAGATTAAAGCATATATATAGGCCTGGTTATTATGTAAGCCCAAGACGCAAATTATGTTTATCTTACAATACCATTTTGTATCCAAGGCCCAACATGAAGCACTATTCTTGCAAAATTAGAAGTAGATAATTTGGATACCGATGAAATAGCAAAATCGTAACCATCACGACAATGCTCAATTGGGTTTTTAGGAAATAAAATTAAATAAACAGGTATCTTGATATATGTTTGTTGAAATTGAGGTCTACCCGTAAGAATATGGAGAATAATTCCAATGCGACAAATTTAAGGAATATATTAATTTGTGACAAATCGACTCATATCAAGTCACAATGACATACCTAACTCACTTTGACAGTTATAACTATGGTTATGTAAGGGTTCAAACTCATGACCTTGCATTATTTGTGAAAATTATATTTACACTTATTACCAATTGAGTTACACTGTCATTGGCAATATATACATTTAGGAGAGGGTTATTATAGAATCATTACTTATGATAGTAAACATATGATCGATCTTTTTTCCTTTTTAATCTCTGCATATGTATAGTTTTTTGCAAAAATTAAAAAATCAAAATTAGTAGAATCTTATACTTTTTAATATGATATTGATTTTTAAAAAATATGAAACACAAATTAAATTTGTGATACACACTAAAAATTTTACAGCGTGTATCCCGTATGTTTTTACAAAAAAATCTCATATTAAAAAGTATAAAAGTTTATATAATTTTACTATCATAAAATTGGTTAACGTCAACATTAAAATAAAAATGTTTGTTCTTATTGTTCTTATAATAACAAGCGTTTTTATTTGCACGGGTAAGCAAAGAAACCGATTAACTGACCAACAACCAAATTAACCGAACTAACCAATCTAACTGACTCAAATTAATCGACCCGAACTATTAATTAACGGTTCAATTTTTAGTTTTTGTATTAACCAGAATATTCAATTTAGTTGTAGTGATTAGCGATAGCCTATCTACCTTTTTTAGTTACATGTAAATTTTAAATATTATTATGCTTTTATATCCTAGCGGGCTACATACTAAATTTTTAGACTCATATTTGGGCTTAGACCCAACTTATAAACATCATAGGCACGTTTACGAACTTTCACTTCCTCTTAGCGTTACTCTTTTTTTTTTCTTTTCTTACTAAAACCTTAGCTGATTTCTTCTTCTTTTTATTCCTTTTCTCTTATTAAAACTAACTACACACGGAGTGTCTAGTAGCACATGATTCTGTAAAAAATGTGGTGGTCGATATTCGTATTAAGAAACAAGGATGTTGTTGACGAATAACAATAATTAAACGGTGAGACGTTCTTGTTCCTCATGATCTTTTTCATTTAATTTTCGTGTTATTGTTTGGTTCCACAAAAATGGATGGCTAACTGCTTAACCGAACTGAACACAGCGTGAAAATCGACCGGTTTCCAAATTCTATTAAACGAAAATTTGGTTTTTGGTTCAATTTTAGATTATAACCGATCCAAAACGAACCATACTCACCCAACCTATTTGAACCTTCCTCTGTGTATTATAAGTGCCTAAAAAGTAAGATTTGTATTGGCTCTTAAGTATGAATGTTTTCTCCGACACTTCTACGGGGAAGAAATTGTTATTATTGTTCATGTTTCATGCGAACATAAGTGGTTATACAAAAATTACTGGGGAATAACTTTTATCAAGAAAGGACATAAATTTATCAAAAATTACAGATTACTTCATCACCACCAACAACCAGAGTAAAGAGAGAAGCTTCCACTAATGTCTGCTACCTTCATAAATTCTTCGGTAAATCATTGAAATAATTAATGGGTAATTCCGGAAATTCATCTTGTGTTAGATCTATAGTAAATCTGACACTTTTATTCGTCGACATCTGTACTTTTAATCAATATATATAATTAAAAAAACAAGCATAAGAAAAATATGTTAATTAGTAACATGAGGGTGGTGGCGCCGGAAAGTGAGACACCGGCGGCAGAATACGGTGGTTGGTAGTTATGATAGTAATAAGGGTAGTAACCCATGATGGGGTTTGGTGGGCCAGGGGTGGGGTAGTTTCTGCTGGATGCGAACATAAGTGGTTATACAAAAATATTTTTTTGAAGTGTTTTTAGTACTACTGGGAAATAACTTTTTCGTAACTGAAATCCCTATTGTTTTTCCAAGATAAAATTGCGTAAATCTATAACAATTTAACTTTGCCAAAAAGAAATATACTCGCATTATGTTATCATATTGCTTCAATGTGTTCTCAACCATTGAAGATTTGAAGATGCGTGAACATAGCGACAACTGACATGGGAAAAGAATATACCAATTCTCCTATGATAGTAAGGGTGTAAGTGATCCGAATGAAACTGAGTTCGAGTTGAGCTCGTTTAAAATTTATTAAACTCGACTTGTTTCGAGTCTAGTATATAAAGTTCGAGTTTAGTTCATTTAATATTATACAAATTCGAACTTGGCTCAAGATTGAACGTTTATTTCATATAATAATTATTTTTATTAATCTATAATATTTATTCACTTTTATGTAATTTTTAGCCATATATAATATAATTTACTATTATTATATTAAGTATATATATATATGTAATTATATATTATTATGAAAAATAATTGATCTATATAAATGAAAAAGATCGTTTAGGCTCGCAAGCTTGTTCGAACTCGATATAAGAAGCTCGTTTATTAAACGAGTTAACTATGTTGAAGCTTAGCTCGAATCAAGTTTTTAACGAGTCGGGCTCAAATAACTCGCAAGTAAACTCTCTCATTTACACCCGTATATGTCATCTCTATCTAACATGCATCTAAAGATGATCATGAATTAGTTTACGTCAATTACATTTTTTAATCGAACCTAAAACCAGAAGTTTGATTAATAGAAATTGAAATTCAGTTATTAACCAAACTTTCTAAATCGGGTAACAAACACCATTCCTTCATTTATAAATCCAAGTCGAACCTTCGACATATGCTTTCTGTTGGTATTTTGTTCCGATTATCTCGTTTTATGGCAAAACATTGCTCACCCTATAAATCACATATAATTTATTTAATATTACTTATAAACCAATGTAATTGAGGTAATCTAACTATACATCTATAGTCATATATGTGATTTATAGGTTTATTTACAAATTAAACCTATCAATCCTTTTTCATTATCCAGAATGTATTGTCGCAATATGCAAAAGTAGTAAGGTTTTAAAGTCAAAATTACAGTTATGAATAGTCGAAAGTGCTTGCAAAAGTAAAATAGAATTTTGTTACAAGCTACCCTCGTGCTAGTCATAGCAGCTAGCAAGGGAAAAAGGTCCAAACAATGGTGGGCACCTTTGGATATTAAAGGATATCCCTACATGTCTTGTTCAATGTTTTACCAACCTACTTTTCATAATTTTATATTAACATATTCAGATATATATTAACAAATTTTTCTATATAAAAGATAGTTAGCCTGTTTGATATATTTCAATATAAATTGTATAGAAAATAATATATAATATATTGTTGCACGGACATATATACGAATGTGCACGCTTTTCTCGATAAATTTGTATAGAAAATAATATATAATATATTCTTAGAAAATCGTTAAAACAATTAACTATGGAGTCTTTTATAACGCTAACGATAAATTTGGTTGTTTTTTCTAGTTTAATGATTTATATTTATTATTTATTTATTTATTTATTATGGGAAATAGTAGCGAACAGTGATATAAGTAAACATTTTAATTATAAACAAAAACTAATGCTTAATTATACTTCGAATGAATATATAAACGTGTGAATTAAAATCCCACACCAAGAAACGATAGATGAAAATAATTAACTGAGCAAAAAGTAAATAAAATTAATGTTACAAGTATTTTTTTTATTTCTAGTTATAGAACTCAATAATAGTTATAGTTATTGCAGATTACAAGAAAGGACATAAATTTATCAAAAATTACAGATTACTTCATCACCACCACCAACCAGAGTAAAGAGAGAAGCTTCCACTAATGTCTGCTACCTTCATAAATTCCTCGGTAAATCATTGAAATAATTGATGGGTAATTCCGGAAATTCATCTTGTGTTAGATCTATAATAAATCTGACACTTTTATTCGTCGACATCTGTACTTTTAATCAATATATATATATAATTAAAAACACAAGCACAAGAAAAATATGTTAACTAGTAACATGAGGGTGGTGGCGCCGGAAAGTGAGACACCGGCGGCAGAATACGGTGGTTGGTAGTTATGATAGTAATATGGGTAGTAACCCATGATGGGGTTCGGTGGGCCAGGGGTGGGGTAGTTTCTGCTGGATGGTTGTGGTGGATAGTTATAGTAAACACTTTGAGAAGGTGGTGGTGGAGAGTAATAGTATCCACCGCTAGTTCCGGTGGTGGGAGGTGGTGGAGAGTAGTAGTAGCCGCCGGTGATTGAGGGTGGTGGAGGAGATAGTGGCGGTAATGGTGGTGGTGGTGATTGTTGGTTGCATGGGTTGTCACAGGCGGCACACATTGTGCATTCAATTTGGTATTTTGACCCGACCCATGTGTTTGTTGGAGCTACAAGTGAGAAGTGAAAAGCCAAAAGGATGATGAAAATGAAGAAAGTGTTGACCTTTTGACTTTTGACCTCCATGTGAAGGGAAAGGGAATTTGAGGTGAGTTTGGAAAGGAATTGAATGGGGTTGTGGGTGGTCTTTACTCTTTATGTTTGAGGGTAGTAATAATAAGGACAATACCTTTTTTTCACAAATGCTTTAGTAATGTGTACCTTATGCACTAAAAGTTGTATCCTTATGCTAGAAAACATATTTTCTGTCATTATATGGACCTTGGGATTTTGTGAGTTGTCACAAAATAAAAAATTTCTCTTCTAAAACTAGTATATGTACCTGCACGATACGTTGGAGCAACGGCGGTGACAGTGAGTCAGTGACGATGATGTAAAAATGTAAAGAAACATTACGAGCGTTTGTGTGTAACCGTGATTTTCACCATAACGGTGATGTGGTGTGAAAGTGTGACTCGAATTCATTTGCATCATTAAGATTTCATTCAAAATTTGTTATACATGGTCTCCTTAGAGTTATATAATATCTAACTTCGTTTATGATGAACACACTATAAAATGATATGTTGATTAACTCGAAAGTATTTACATGCTTTCTCGAATTAAGATCGTTTTCTTATCATGCAACTTGTTTTCTTTGTTTTCTTACCCACCATATCAAATAAACAATCCCATGTGGATGAGGTGTGCACGGACCACAAATACCACCATCTCATCTCATCTATCTCATTTTTATGTATAGTAAAATTATATTTTATTTATTAATTTACGAGACCTCATATACATATAATCATCGTTTCAATAGGGATCAACTACTCGATTGTTGTGGCACCTTATATATGTATATTGATTGTCATTACTAAACTAGTGTCGACATTATTTCTAGAAGAAGCAAATCCTTTATTTTGAATTGTACAGTTTTTGTAAGTTGATATTGGTTGATCGATTTATTCCCAATTTCCCATTCTAATATCTCAAAAACTATATAGCCAAACTATATGTTTAAAAATTTAAACTATATACTATATAGTACAGTACTACACAAGTTCTTGAATGTGTTTTGGGCTTACTGTGGGCTTTCATTGATACTGTGGGCCTAGAATTCACTGGCCCTTTTTCTAAATACTATGGATATTTTCGTTCTTTAATTTGAGACAGTTTTAAGATTGATATCCCATGACGTTAAAATAACTCTATTTACGACTTTTCTAATTTATGTTTCAAGGTCATAGATCAAGAAACATTTATCGAAGCTTAATTTTTCATGAATAATATAATATATATTATATATTATGATTATAAACATGTATAAATAAAAATTAGTGAGTTTAGTAAATGAAGCTTAACTTATGCCTTAAAAGGAATAAGTTAGCCAAACTGTATTATTGATTCATATTGTAGCTTTGAGTATGAACGTACATCAACATCCTAACAACACCATCTACCATACAATGAATCTTTGAATTGCCATTTAGGAACGAGTAGATGATGGATCCATCATTAAGCAATATCTATCGAATCGAACTAGAACTATAGTAGACAAATGCTTAAGAGAACCCGTAGCACTCAAAAAAAAGTTAATAACACTTTCACCTAAAAATTTATTAGCAGAAAGTGAAACACTGAAACCTAAATTAAAACTTAAAGCAGTTAACTTGCTATACTTCAAAATTATAAACAAATAATAAAAAATAAAAAATTAAGTACAATAATTTATCATCCCAAAACGTGCCATTGATACATGGTTGAGGGGTGCATGTCTTGATGAATGGAATAAAGATCATTGGACTCATTTTCTATACTTCTAATTTTATATTATACACTTTACCAACTTCCTTATTAAACGATCTTATATTTTAACCATATATATTTTCTGTCAAATTTACACATATACAAACCCCTCTCTTTATAACCCACTTCAACTTTCCAAAAAAGAAAGCACAATCTCAAATTTCAAACAACATGTCTCCCACATTCTTTCTGTTCCTCATTTTCACCACCACCATCACTGCCCAAACACCACCAACAACGCCACCAGTAACACCAGCGGCACCACCACCAGCAACACCAACGGCACTGCCACCAGCAACACCAGCGGCACCGCCACCAGCTCCAGCTTCCGACAGCTGCAACGGCATCTTCCTATCATACACCTACAATTCCGGAGCCAAAATCCCACCAGAACTCGAAACAGACCCAACCCAACAACCATACAAATTCAAATCAACACTCTTAATACTCAACAATGCAGCTGAAGAACTAAAGTCATGGAGGGTATTTGTGGGATTTCAACATAATGAATATTTAGTGTCTGTATCTAATGCTATTATTGCTGATGGAACTGCTAGTCTTCCGGGCCCGGTTGGCAATGGGACTATTTTTGCTGGGTTCCCAAATGCTGATTTGCAAACGGCGATTGAGACGGCTGGTGATTTGAATCAAATGTCGGTTAAGGTTGTGTTTGTTGGTACACAATTTGGAGTTGGAGCACCTGATGTTCCTATGCCTGAAGATATTTTTCTTGTGAATGATGGCTTTGTTTGTCCTACTCCTACTATGCAAGGTAACTTTATGTTCGATTATTCATTTTATACTACTACATATTGTAGCTATTTGAATGCTAATTGTGTTTTGAATTTTTTGATACAACAAATGAACAAATAAGCTCTATTGAAGTGTTAGGAATTGTTTTAAGTAATCAGTTCCAATAACCATATGCTATATATTGAAAGTCTAATACCAATTTATATATAGATCATTGGTGCAGCTAACAACACGTAAACTTACGTGCTATTAGCCTGTTAGGCTATATGAAACGTTGATTGTATATATATATATAAGAAAGTTTGAGGTCTAGGAGATGTAAAAAGGAAAGAATATTCTTTTTATTTGATCAGTTGTAGATAACATATGTGATGTAAACGACACGGATAATATAGTGTATATATGTATTATAGTAGATTTTGTTGTTCTTTTGTTTGTGTTGACTAGTACATAACAATCAATTAATAAGATCTTCCTACTTTTGATTTTAATTGAACAAGGTTCTACTTAGCAAGCTTTGACCAACTCATTATCTGTTGGTTCTATATAACATTCTGAATATGCGTATCGAAAGTGATTACTGTGTTTTCAATAATCGAATCAGATAATCAGCTAACGTGTGTTTGGGTTATTGACTTTCCAGGGACTAGAGTGATGGATGTTTGCTGTACAAAGGACCTAAACGCCATAACAAACATAACTGTACCGGACCAATTCCTCCCACGCCAGAAAGGCGACCTCACGATCATGTACGATGTCATTCAGACCTACGAATCCAACTACCGGGCTGCAGTCACCATTGAGAACCATAGTCCTCTAGGCCGGCTCGATAACTGGAACTTGACATGGGACTGGATGCGTGATGAATTCATTGGTGACATAAAAGGCGCTTATCCCTTCACTCGTGACTCATCAGCTTGCATATTCGGCCCGCAGGGCACATTTTACCAAAATATGGATTTTTCAACTGTTTTGAACTGTGAAAGACGACCAACAATAATTGATTTACCCCTTGACATGACCAACAATACCCAACTCGGTCAGATCCCATTTTGTTGCCGGAATGGTACGATCTTGCCGCCGACACTCGACCCAAGCAAGTCGAAATCGGCGTTTCAGATACAAGTCTACAAGATGCCACCAGATATTAACCGATCGGAACTTATTCCACCGCAAAACTTTAAAGTAAGTGGCCGGTTGAACCCGGATTATACATGTGGCCCGCCTATTCGGGTCAGCCCGACCCAGTTACCAGACCCTAGTGGTCTACCCGGTCCAACTGCAGTATCAAGTTGGCAAGTGGTGTGTAACATAACACAAACTAAAAGTACAATCCCAAAATGTTGTGTGTCATTTTCGGCTTACTACAACGAGTCAATCATACCGTGTCCGACTTGTGCATGTGGTTGCCGGGGTACAAGTCCTGGAGCATGTAGTACAACTTCACCAGCATTGTTTCTTCCATCTCAAGCCCTTCTGGTCCCGTTTGAGAACCGAACCACACTTGCTACCGCTTGGGCTAACATTAAACACCGACCCGTACCCAACCCGCTACCTTGTTCAGACCACTGTGGGGTCAGTATTAATTGGCACTTGCTAACAGATTATCGAACTGGGTGGTCTTCTAGAGTAACTATCTTCAACTGGGAGGATGCTCCTTTTGTTGATTGGTTCGTTGCAGTGCAGAATGACAAGTTTATCCCTGGCTTCGAGAAAGTGTACTCGTTTAACGGGACAATTCTTGAAATAAACGATAAGAATAACACGATTCTAATGCAGGGTTTACCTGGATTGAACTACTTAGTTGGGGAAGTTGATGGGGCTAACCCAGATAAAGTTCCACGGGTACCGGGTAAACAGCAGTCCGTTATTTCATTTACCAAGAAAAATATGCCCAAGATTGATGTAGTGAATGGCGATGGGTTTCCAACTAAAGTTTTCTTTAATGGGGAAGAATGTGCACTTCCGGGAATAATTCCGATGAGTGATTCTAACAGGAAGATGTCCACGGGGGTCTCTTTATTACTTTTAGCGATCACCATCATCTTGATATTGTTGCAGCATTGATTATGGTTAATGTGGGACATCGATTTTGATTCTTTTATAGATTTCTTGATTCTATTTTTTAGGATTTCGATTCACTCTGCAGAAAGACAGGTTCTTATGGGTCGCGTTTTGTTGTATAAAGGTAATTTTGAATGTGCTATCTGCTACGTTCTACGTATTTCCCACCGAGTTAGCTTCTAGAACCATGGAAAAATTATAATTATGGCTAAAGGTTAACTAACAATAAATACAAAACTACAATTAAAATAGTTAAGGCTGTCTGTCAATAAACAACCATTAACATATCATCTCATAAAAACAAAGCATAAAACACCATGCTATACTAAACTAATATCAAGTCATTAACGCTTAAATTCTGCAAATACCCGAAATTCCAAATCCAAATCACAAAGTTAAACTATTACGACTGCACGGTTATTACTAAGTTTTCGTAATCTACCTACACAAGTTCAAAATATCTGCTGATATGCCTTTGGATATCGCACTTTTGAACTGTTATCATCATTCATCACGATAAAATAAGCAATAGATCTTGACCAACTTGGCTGAAGGAAAACTATGTACACCAGAGAACACACAAAGTTCAAGCGTTGAAGCACAAGGTACACGTCCTACTTACGCTGGGAGATTATCCAAAGAATACCAATTGTATCCAGATTCATTTTCTGGCTGTCCAATACCTTCTTGCTGATGTGGCTGTTGAATAAAGGGAAATCCGGATTCCATAAGAACAGGGTTTTCGATCATGCAGTTAAATCATGTTGTCTAAGTCTAAGTACTAATAAACCACAGATGGCAATTTCGACGCGCTAATTGCGTCATAGGGTTTTGTATTTTTTATTTTTTAATTCAAACTGGTCAAATGGGTAAGTATAAATTAATTAGCTTTAAAAAAGGAATTGACAAAACTGTACTTTTAATGGAAACGTGTATCCAACCACCTAAATTGCGTAACTTAAAAAACTGGAGCCATCACGAACCTGTGTAAAGATTGCAGTTAGATCATCTGGACCGTATTCTTCCGGACAGAACGGTTGACTAGACGTCCCATAATCAACGTTTCCATCCCTAATCCATGAAGGGTTGCGATCAACGTGGGTCACACTTCCTTCCCCATATTTAACGTTTCCCGCTCTTGCCCATGAAGAATTATCAGCAATGCGGGTCCCACTATTTTCTCCTGTCAAAAAGATTTTACTATCACCTACTGTCGTCTGACTCAAAGTGCAGTTACGTTGAAGTACATTCAATCCTCCTTGCATATTATTTGTATGTTGAGAAGGGTGGAAGGTCAAATCCATGCCTTGTGAACCCCAATCATGCGATTTGATGTGATTTACATTGTTAGCAATACTATAGCTTGGAACAAACCCTTCACTTGAATTTATCAAAATTCCCGAACTACCCTTGCCAGTTGAACTACTCCCAGTTGACTCAGTCCTGTGATTGGCTGAAAAGTCCACAATAGAGGATGTATGTGAGACTGCCTGATTGTCACCAACAACAGGTTGTCTCATAGCATGATTTTGACTGATCATTGGCATCAGAGTTTGACTATTCATGCTTGAGAAAGAACGTTGCAAAGTCGCGAGCTGCTTCGGCTCCATAGTTATGGGAACCCCATGAAGCAAATTTGTCTGCTTGCCGATATTACCGTTTGGCCCCTGCCAGTTCTGGATGGGCCCGCTTCTCAGTTTTGGATTCTCAAAGCTAAAAATGTTTCTTTGATCAGGCAGTGGCACAGAAACAGGAGAGTTCGAGTTACTTGACCTGCCCAGAGCAACAGCTTGGAGAGTCGCAAAACTTTGAGCAGGGAGCTGACCGAGTTGACCACTAGCGGCTAGAGCTTGAAGATCAAACTCACCAAGTGATGAGATTGACCCATATCCTACATTTGGGTTATCCATAAATGAGGTGTTGATCCCGCCTGATTGTTGGGACCCGCTGAGTCTTCTAAGATAAAGCCGAAATTTCTGCAACAAATTTATGTTGGCATTTTTAGAGCATATACAGGAAGAAAAGTCATCAACAAGCAACATTAAGGTCAAAACTGGAAAGAAACAACAATAAAATCGACTATATTCAATACGTAGAAACTTATAAGGTATCCGAGTTCAAAACTATAATCAGCAAAGGAGAATCATACAAATGCCCTATCTTTGTAACCAAGTGTCGAGAAAGTACATTTTTAAGTGTAATATATGGATATTTCCTTTACAAGGATATGAAGTGCAACTAATCTTTCCCTGAATGCAGTGGCTGTAATGAAACTTTGCATGAAAACTTTCTTCTTGTCACGGAATAAGGGTGGAAAACGGTCATGTTGGTAATAGTTAAAAATTGGTAATTTTTTAAGAGTAATAACAGGTCGGATTAAACCATCAACCCTTTTGTCCATCTTATTAAATGTTATAATAATTGATACATTAACTAACATACGTTTACAAAGAATAGTATTATATACATCTATACAATGAATAGTAACTTTTTATCTTTTGTATCAATTTTTTGTTGTTGTTGTTGTTGTCATTTAGCGTCCTTTTTTATATAAAAAACATCTCTTTTAGTATGCAATTTTACAATATATCCCGCGTATATATGTCCAACTCAAATTATATGATGATAAATGATTAAATAATCCTATAACATATCCCATATGTATGTACAATCGAAAGTCAGTAAATGATATATAGATTATAAATGATTACTTTTTATTTATATTTGTTAACATTATTATCATTATAGTTTGCTTATTATTCTTATAATGTAGGTACTTTTTGACTTGATTATTAATTCAATTATTAGAGGTTTCGTATATCAAAAAAAGTCCTTTGAAATGTTTTTTAACAAGTTAACAAAAATTGAGTTATTGTCGAAAAAAAATTTCATGAGTTTGTGAGTGTATGTTGTGGACAAAAAAGATTTTAAAAGTTTTTTTCCGTTGGAGAGAGATTTTTTTATATATATATTTGGTTGTTTATATGTTAACTTCTACATAGTATTATGTAAGCGTCGACACTTACATTATAGAAATGTCTTACCTAATTAAAAAAAAGTTGTTAGATAAATGATGATCGTAATGTTTAATTGAGCCAAAGACGTAAACTTAACAGTCCCGCTGCAGCGCGCAAGTTACTCCCTCGTTAGATACGATATCCAATATATTTGAAGAAGACGAGTTAAGAGTTGTAAGCGTTTAAATACACTTTGAGTGACTTTTACCCGTTTCATTATTTAACTAGTGTCTACCTGAAGATGGCTGGCGACATTTTCTCGTGTTAGTCCGGGAACATTCATGAGGTCCAGAATTTTCTTGGGGACAGCCTCTGCATGGATACAATATTCAACAACATGAAGGACAAGTTAGTAATTTTGTAATTAGGCATTAAGACGATTTGAATATATACAGAAAATGATCAGAAAAGTTCATACTTTCAATTCCAAGCTGACGAACGGCTGCAACAAACTGTTGATGAAGCTCCTGGGACCAAACAACACGAGGCTTTTTCAAAGAAGAATCATCTCTTTCATCAGTTTCTTCCTCATCTTCTTTCCTTCTCTTTGAGATTTTACCATTTTGCCCTTCATTTGCAGAAGATGAGTCAGGATCTTCCTCAGGTGATTTCTGCTGTTGGTTAACATCATCCAAACCTGCTGACGGTTCGATATCTTTCCATTCTTGTTTCTTTTTTCGAATCACATGTTGCCAGATGTTACGTAATGCCTCTATACGCACGGGTTTTATTAGATAATCGCATGCACCGTGAGTAACACCCTTCATAACTACACTCTTGCTGTCATCAGCTGACATCACTGATATATTCAATCACGATGTAGTTAGTTAAATTACCTTGTTGTTAATAAAATGTAGTGTATGTGGCAAAATGTATATAGGTTAAAATGAATTCAGATCAATATGGGTATTTTTGTAAATGCCGGGTTTGCGATCCAACCACTTGTTGTCCAAATCTTTAATACTTCTTTTCTAACAAAAAAACTAGGGTGTCAAGTATGACTATAAAACATATATAATTTCAATAAATAAGTTTACTTGTTTTCTAAAAAGTGATCCAAGACTGTTTATGCATTAAAAGATATGTTGGATAAGTTTTGGACCCCTTTGATGCTTTCCTCCTTAGCTAATTTGGTTACCTATACAACCCGTTATAGTTAAAACATACCCCGTCCATTAGTACGTAAATGGGTCGATTGTGCCACCTCTACAGTGTTGCATAAACTAGTGCAGCAAGTACGCCAAATAAAAAATATACAATCATGGGTATTGCCCTATTGCCACTAGTCCTAAGGTTGTAACTATCATTCATCTGCACATGCGATGCACGTGGACTCATGATCTGAAACCAATCACGATTTGCAAACAAGGATCATGATCTGTATATCACTCCCTGGTCTCAATCAAAACCATGAATCAGAGCCAAGAAATCATGTATACGAATACTTGCACACCTCAAACTACAAATCAACAAAATGTCAAACAAAAAAGTGGTTGACTTACTTATAACAGGAAGGTCCATTTCAAGTCCAATGTGTACAAGGAGTTTAAATCCATCCATGTCAGGCATATGAACATCACTAATTACCACATCATACCCATTTTTATTTTCCCTCAATAATGATAAAGCAACCTCAGCTCTGTTGCATTTAGTCACTGAAAAAAATTAAAAATAAATAAATAAATAATAGAACAAAAACCATTGGGTCAGTTACTACAAAGCATACATATATCAAATGTACACGAACTACCATCAATAAAGTTAAAAAAAAAAATAATAACAATTCTCAATTGGCATAATTCACAACTCAGTGAGGATTTTATACAAACAGTTGGTGTGTGTGTGTACCTTCATAGTTACACTTTGTTAACATCCTCCCTAAAATTGTGAGACAAACAGAGTCATCATCGACAGCCAGCACGCGTAAACCAGCCGGAAACTGATCGGCGACGTTACGATCGCCGGCGCCGGAGGATTCCCGAGAAGCACCACTTGAACTAGGCATCATCAACTATTTGTTGACTATTATTTGACTTTCAAGATTTATTGATTTCTACTAAGACAACCTCAATCACACCCATAAAAGTACTTACCTTTTGTGATTTATGAAACAAACCCAATTGATTATTGATAAAAACATGCGTACAGCGTACCCGAATAATAAAATAGCCAAGAAATAAATATATAGAACAGGGTAAAGTTTTGACTTTTAGACAGAGAAAAATGGGGGATTATAATTGGTGGCTTTGAGATTTATATTGGGACATGATTTTTGTAGGCTTGTATTTAGTATCGAATTTATTGTTATTAATTTCTTTATTAATTTAACTTTTGTTAATTATTTTTGTCGTTCTATTTTTATTGTATTCATGATTATTATTTTTTTTTTAAATTATTTATTTTTAAAAAATAAGTATTAAAATTCTTAAATTTCTATATTTACTCTTATTTATTACCTTTCACAAATCATTTCTTAAAATTCAAGTTAAATTTCCTTTTCCTTTGTATATGAAAGTAAAAGTAAAATGGACATTTTATCAATATGTTTTATAAATTATATTGACAACATAAATAGGATGGAGGAAGTATAATGTAACTTAACTACCTTTTTATTTCTACTTTTGGGTTAACAATTAAAAACTCGGGGTAAATTAATTTTAATTTATTGTCAATTTGGAAAGTAGATCTCTCCGTGAACTATGGATCCAGGCATCCAGCCCACCGTTTAACTGTTTAGACGATCAGTTGAAACAAGCTTCAATTCCAATTCACCAATAATATAATGATAATTATTTATTTGTATTATTAGATAATATATGTGAGATGTCTTTTTCAAAATAGAAATGATTATTTTACCTAAATTATTATTAAGAGTCATTTTAGAAATTCGTAGAGACAATTAACATATCCTTACAATTATTAAATTTTCATTAATATAAACATTATTAAACTTAAACTAATTAATATATAACATTTAATTTTAACTTAAATTTCTATATATTTACACTATTATATTATTCACTTTAGATGTTCTTTTTAAAGATTGAAATGAGTATAGATGAGGAACTCCCCCTTTAGTAGTTACACGATGTACTAATTATAAAAAGAAAGGTAGTGACGAGACGTAACTGTTAGCAAACTGCAACTGCAAACTGCCAAAGGGGGTTTGTCTATCTTTTGGAGTCAACTCCGCCTATAAAGCCTTTAAAGATTAACTCTCCCCAAACTTTATCCGTATTGTACGTTTAAAAAAAATAAAAAATGAACTTTTACATGAAATTTCGTCTTTACACCTTTATTTACATGTTTAATTTCAATGTTATGGTGTCAATTTCAATATTCGAGTAATTCAAATATTTGATCAAGGTTTAGAATTACAATTTAACGTAGATAATGCTTAATATCAAAATACAAAAAAATAAACAAAAAAAAAATCAATGAAAGTTAAACCTCTAGATACAGTAAACGACTCCACAACTCACAACGTGTCCATTAAAAACTCGAAACTCGACACTCGCAGCTTGCAACCCAATTATCGAGTTTGTAATAACATATTATGGTATATTTAACTTTTGGTTATTTTCTAACAACTTTTCTTTTGAAAAACTGTTAAAAGTAATTTTTTTCATTTATAAAATAGTATTTTTTATGTATTTTCATATAATTTGTATTTTTAAAATATTTTAAAAAAATAATATTATACATCAAATGGCCATAAAATTAATAAATTCTGTTCACTACATTATACAGTATTCTACTATACTGTGAGAAAATATCATATGTTTGCAAGCAAATGGATGTTACACATTTTTTTAGTGGTTTTCATTACATTTCAACTCACGTCATGTGGTACATTATATATACACATTTGCAGATTTTGTGAACAATAATTCTTTATCTTATCTGAAAATTAATATACTTATATATTTAAAAGGCCAAAAAAGTCGAATGAGCAGCCTGATTCGATGATCTGCTCTCAACGTATCAGAGTCTTTTGATTTAATTTGGTCCATGTTCAAATCTTGGCATCGCCACTTTTAATTATTTTGATTTTTTTCCCTTTTACAGCTGACAAAAAGGACACTTGGGGATAGGAAATTGCTTGATGTTTAATGATTTTTTATTATCATGGGAAAATTAATTTTATTATTTGGTTATTTATCTCTATATTTAATATTGTCTTTTGTACTTTTTATTTGTATAGTTTTAATTTAACTTCTCTCTTCAGTATAAATTTCATTTTTATACTTAATATTGGATTTTTAAAATTAAAAATGATTTCACTGTTTTTTAATAAATGTTTGACAAATTCTGTTTCAAGTTCTTATATAACTTAAATTTGAAGTTCATTATCATGTATAAAAACTGGAATTAATGCCGAAAATATATTACTTAAATTTAATTCTAACTCAGATACTCAAAAATAAAGTAATTCTGTAAAAGAATATAGATTTACAAATAAATTGTTCAGTACATATATTTGGATAAAACTAAGTTGGTGCTACAAAAGTTATTAAATGCATAATTTTTTCTACAATAAACCTTGAAATCATTTAAGAGTAAATTACATTCACAATCCATGTGGTATGTTATGTGTGTCACTCTCGATCTTTGAGTCGAGGCTTTCTATTGGTTCAGTCCTTAAACTTGAATTTTCATTTCACTCGCAATCCCTCAAAGAGTAAACGAGTCTTAAAATTTTAAGAGTATTTTAGTCATTTTATGAGGAGTGAGGGACTGAGAGCGAAATAAAAATTTTGATCAAGGGATTAAACCCGCAAAGAATTCAATCGAGGAACTCAAAGTGAAACATATAACATACCACGTAAACCAAAAATGTGATTTACTCTTTTGTTAAAGTATATTCATCCTAGAAATTTAAAATACATCGAAAACAATATTAAATATGTTGTAGAGGATAAAATTCGTGATCATTTATGTATATATTTTTTAACAAGCCAATAACTTATTGTATGGCACTATACAATATAAAAACATTGAATAATTTGATAAACCGACGGACCCCGCTGCGAAGCGCGGTTTAACTCCCCTAGTGATAACAAATTAACAACCATAACACTTGATGAGTCAAATATCAAAATCATCATCACGGGCTCCTACTTAAATTATCAAATAATTAAACTTCTGCTTCCTGTGTCTTCTAAATTGGATAGATTTGTCATCTTCTAGTTTTACGGTTTGGGATCGATTATTTTTCGACAACCCAACCTTATTATGGATATTACAAATGATTCAATTTTATTTATAAAACAACTTAACTCCTTTGTAACTTACGAGCAATGATCTTAAAAGACATGTGTGCGCTTACCACTAAGGTAGTGACGACCTTTGTTATATACTCTAGCAAATCAGAGGTGGCAAAATAAGCGTGCCGGTATAAATCACAAAAGATAGCTCTTATTTAGAGATTATTATGTGGGTGTGTGTGAGTTGTGTTGACCTTCTAAAGTCTTGATAACGTATTTTGTTGATATGATTACTAAAATTAGACTATTTACAGAATTAAGATAATCTCGTTTAAAGAAAACGATTTGGGGCACCATAAGCATTTGAATACACATTAGACAAATTTTGACGCATTCGACCCATTTCATCCGTTCCATTTTTAGCTAAATATCTTCTGTCCGGTTAACAATACACTAGAACATGTATTGACCCGTTTCTGTATGAATGGTTTATAAAAGTTACATCTAGTATATTCATTGATGATGTTTTATGCATTGTAAATTTATTCTTATCAATGTTAGCATCATACCTTACAAGACTTGAAAACAAATAACAAACCACAGGTAGAGAATGCTACTTTTTGTCTACTTGATCAAAACAACTTTTATAAGAAAAAGCATTGATTCTGTAAATTGTAAAATAAAAATAAAAATGCAATTAGTAGAGCATTGCCAAAGTGAACACCACATTTCATGCTCAAACTTATAACAGCACAGTTAAGATAAATGACAGAAACGACAGACTTATGCCAATATTAGTTTCTATTTTGAACAGGAAAAAAAAGTTAGTTACACATACTGATAAAGTTTGTACAGAACTATAGAGCTATCAAACCAGAACCTATTGTACAAAAGTTTCATCATTTAACGAAACCTTCACGAAACAAAAACTATTACTATATTAGTTTCCAAATTTACCTGTTTCTTTTGGTCTTTCTTTTGCTAGCTAGTGGTATTTGAAAAACACGTAATCTGGGTGATGTACATCCAAATTCCGGAGCCAATTGTCAGCAGAGTTTACAAGTGAGTTGATTTTCTCAGTGCCATGAATTCCATCTTGGGTCCAGTCAGTATTTTTAAACTTATGGACAGCAAGCCCAAATATCGGTAACAAGAGTCGACATGGCATTCTGGCTTCATGAACCTCCCTAGCCGTTGAGCCATTTGGGTTCAACCAATTCCCATCTGTACCCACAGAGTCAACTAACAGCATTTTAACACCAGCTTGTACACAAATAAATGCATCTAATAATTTGAATAAAAACAAGGTAGTAGGCTGTCTACGTAAAAATTACACTTTGGACAACTCCCGACCCATTTGACCCGCTCTCTTTTTTTATTCACTTTATTTTTATTTTACTCGTTAGAAATGGAAAATGATTGACCTGTCAATAAGATGGGTCTGAAATCCATATGCATGAGGTAGGAAGGATAAAAGAGGGACTTACTTTTTAATGGCGTTGACAAAGAATGGAAAGTCAAGAAACTTGTATCAACGTTTTGGAGAGATGGACCCACAGGTATTCTGTATATCGGATACCTAGAAAACAGGGGTGCATGAACTCGGATCAACGAATAATAGATATTATTGCAAACGTTAAAATAGTTTCCAAAAAACCCCTACACTTATTTAAATTAATTATTTTGGGTAAATTTGAGTGGAAACCTTATACTAACTACTGATGTGACTGAAGTGTTTTTATATCATTTTTTATAAATTGGACGATTCTTGCAACAGTTCTTGAAAGTTCAATAATTTTTAAAAATTGGACGTATGTTGCTATCTGTTGGACTATTGCGATTTGCCTGGTATATAAATTGCAAAATTAGACAAGGCATAAAGTTTAAGAGAAGTACATGTACATAATGTCTTAAATACCCTTCACTGATGACAAGATCATCATTGTCTTAAAATGATGCTAACGGCAACTAACTTTAGAAAGTTCCAAAACAGAACAATTGAATCTCGTGTGATATCCGAAAAGAACACAATTGCAATTTCATGCTCGCCCCTAAAGAATCTTACGGTGTACCATGGATATTGCAACATTTTAATCAGATACGTTACACAAGTGTTTGACTATTAAACAAATTAATTCCCACCAAATTTGACAACAAAATGATCTCATGAAATGTAATTAATATCATAGTTTTTTGTAACAAAGCTTACCAAGCCACAGAAAGCCAACTTGACGGAGTTAGATCACAGCTTCTGTATGTTTTCAGTTCTGGGAACGTATATTCAAGATCTGATATCTGTAACGAAAACATATTATTAATAAGCATATAAGATATGCATAATTAATTACACATCAATCTATATATTATATACGGAAACAATGGGTCTTCAATATATTTCATGCACGGACATGTCAAGATACATATTTGCATCCGCTTACCACCTATATGGATATAGATCATCAAAAATTGAATAATAAAATGCAAGTATATGCGGATTTATGAATATCCATTAATAAGACAAATCACGGACAAAAAGATATTCCATGTGCATACTTGCCAAGCCTTCCCCATCAACAGGAAATCTAGTAAGAAAGGCAAGGGTTCTCAACCACGGGAAGGGCTAACATACCATTTGGGTAGTGTTTGTGATGCAAAAGTAAGAATTAATAATAAAAAACTTGCTAAATGGCTTGCCTTGTTTGCCAGAGGTTCGCGTTGAAATGGAGATGCACGTTCAAAATATTCAAATGCTAGAAGGCCTGGAGGGTTTCTTATCTCAGCGTCATCAGAATCATCTCTAAGCACAAGCTTATTAAAGCTCTGGGCAATATAATCAACGTGTTTTGTGGACCTAGGCCCACGAACAACGGCTGCACCTGCCTCATAGCTGCCATCACTGCTAGTTGCTCTAGATGACTCGTAGTCGCTATCTTCACCTGGCCGTCTGTACATAAATCAAGAGGCTTGTCAAGATTTATTAACGAGGTGTTCAGATCAATTTTACGTAATGAGATATTTAATATTCAAAATCAGATAATCAATGGTAATAGAAAGTGTTGCAGGGGACAACGTTTAGCTATCTGTCTACTATATGAATTGTGATATCCAGAAAAATCAATTATTTAAGGATTTGACAATTCTATTTATTTAAAGGATTAATAAATAAAATGACCAAAATGGTACTCCCCACTAATTTATTATCATATTAGCAGAACAGCCTGTATAACTGTATTATACATTTCTACATAATAATACAAGATTTCTAAAGTTCTCCGAGTTAGTGAAGTGCATTTGTAAGCATAATTTACTGATACAGCACATCTTAACAATCACATAGATATAGATATTAAGTCTGTTGGTCTTTGGTAACATTGTAAGGAATGATCAATGACAAGATAATTTTCTCATGAAAGTAGAATTTGTTTTAGACCTTATCAAAAAGCTGATCTTATGAGCTTCATTTTAAGAGGAAATACATATTAGCAGTCGAGTACGCTCCAAATTGTGTTGCAATACATGTAATTTGGATATGAGGACCATCAAACATACATGTCTTATAACACAGCTTCTTGCATTAAGGTGGTTGAACAAATCGTCAAATGAAAGAAATGGTACATGCACATAGATAGACATCAATTTTTTTATTTTTTTTATAAAAAGGAACTAGGTGTTTGCTATATGGTAGAAATATCAAACCCTAGCACGGTGTACTTCATAAATGACTACACAAACATACAACATATGTACAACTATCCTTTCAAAGTGCTTGAGATAAGCTACGCGTTTGAGTCATAGAAACTGAAAATTTCAACAATAAGAAAAGCACATTCACTTTATTTCTAATTTGATTGCTGGACTTCAAAAACTGCTTTTAAGACCATCCAACTTTAGAAAACTGATACAAGAACCATTCAACTTTTGAAGAGCGTTATTTTTCGAAGCCCAATGACAGAATCAGAATAAATTGAAAGTACCTCTTTTGTGAAGAGATAAGGGAGTTCAAATAGTCACACATCAAGGAGCATAGGTTACCTTGAGCTTGTCGTAGGTGCAGTCGGATCAACATAGAGTTGAATGGCAGATAATGACAGTGCATAATATTGAACAACAGAGTCTTGTTCATTCAATACAAGAGGAACTCCGACTCCATATGCACTCCACTCCTTAAATGATTCCCAAAGATCACCAAGTACAAAGTACGGGTGGTAATCGTCTTCATGATTCCTCCATCCCTTTATGCTACTCTATACATCTCAAAATCACCCAAAATCAAAACCATATGTTTTCAACGTTTAACAAACTACAACACACACAAAAACCTTATTAAAAGATTATTTTTTTTCACAAATTCATCAAGAAATTTGAGTACATATCATCCAAAAGGTCTACAATTCACTATTCAAATGAAAGATGCAACAAAATTTAATGGCAATTCACAAATTAAAAGTTCTCCTGAATTTTCATTTGGGGAAACAAAATGCAATATCAAATTGCATATAGAAATACATAAATCACTCTATATTGAAGAAATTTCCGGGTATAAAAGAAGACTCTTGGTTGAACTAATTTAATACTTGCTGTATCATCTTCATTATAACAATCACATTTCATATAACTCAATTTAATGTAAATACGCAATGATCTCCACTAGTATATGCATACATACATACACATACTTACTTCAAATCAAGAATTCTACATTTCTGAATTTACACCAATAAATTAGAATCAAGAAGCTTGGGTTTTTTTAATACCTTAGTGAAATGCTGCGCAGTAACAATTGGAGTAGTATGATTCATAAATCGATCCAAATTAGTCTTCTTTTTTCCTAGAATTTTTGTGGGTTCTATTTGCCGTTGTTGATTGTACCTTCTCATCGCCGGTGGGCTGTAGAATCTATCTTTCCGGACCCGATTCCGACCCGAATTCGACATATCCCCAAAATATAACAAAACTTATAAAGGATTTTCAAATGGTGATCACATGAATCAAGAGAAGTTATATACAGATAGATATATAAGTATCTATGTGAAATGATTATATGTGTATGTATATAAGATTTTGTATCAAATTGATGTGCTTTGTTTACTTGAATTGAAGACTTTTTTGGTCAAAATGGAAGTAAGGTTTATACAGTGCGATTGAAGTTGATGAAAAATATTTTGTTAGGGTTTTTGAAAAAGAGATTTGAGTTTTACGAAAATTTTCTCTTGGATATGATTTACAGAAATGGTCCCTTGAAGTATAAATAAATATTGCTGGTGTTTAAATACGTGGTTTAGTTGAACGATATACAATCTTAGTTAGGGTTAGTTATTGAACGATATACAATCTTAATTAGGGTTAGTTATGTAAGACTGTAATAATATCGTAATAAAGTTTAATAGAATATATATTCAATGAGTAAACGCTTTCAATTCTCTAATACATTCATTGTAACGATACATCGATTGCTTGATTTATAATAAAAATTTCGTATTAAAGTTGGAGAGATTGAAGATTTAAAGTAAACGAATCTAAACACAAATTAAAAAATCAATAAAATTCATCAAAATTTGTTCTTGAAATATTGACGCTGTTCATATTATGAAATCATCAATTTGATCAAGAATTCATGAAATTAAACCGTTCAATTTCACGTTATCATTCGAATCACAAAAATTAAATGATTAATTTTCATTTACAATTCAAAATTAAAGAATTACATTGAATCTGAAAAATCTGAATTTTGGTTTTCGTGACATAATGCGAAAATCAAAATAAGTTGATTTTGACAATTTATATAGATTTAATAAATATATAATCAATAGTTCTTACTGATAGTTAAGTTTTTTTAGTAGAATTCAATTTTTCCTTAAAACAACTCTAAAATTAAAAAGACAATTAATGTTTTATATTATGTATAATATCCTTATGACTTTTTAGTGCATCTCTGATCAAAAAAAGTTTTAAAAATTGTTTCTCGTGTCATGTAACTTTTATTAAAAAAAACTTACGAAAAAAATGATCACTCAAAAGTAAAACGCTTTTTGAATAAGATACTAATTTATTGCTACCAATTTTAATAAAGGAGGGATTCAAACTATCAAAAAAGCTTTACATGAAAAGCTTAGTTTGTAAAAAAAGATCGTCTTCCGATAAAGAAACTTAAAGAGCTTTTTTACATAAAAACACTTTAGAAAAGCTTTTATCGAAGGTAAATTTATAAAGTGCTCCGTATTTTATGAGTTTTTCTTTCTTTCATTGTTAAGAGCCTTTCCTGAATTCATTTTAGATATTTCATCTTAATTTTTAACAATTAACCCCTATATGTATAAAACATGTCACGTCACTCTATAAAAAAGTTAAATGAGAAGAGCATTACCTTTTATTTAATTTAAAATTATATCCATGTCGAATTTAACCGACTTTCTTATCTCATGACACGAAAGGAACAAAAATATGTACATTCTTCATTTTCAAATTTATCCGAATAATAAATAAATTATTCAAAGTTGATGGGCTTTCTTAGTTTCTTCTAAACTATATATAGGTCTATAAGTTTATGTACATTTCATTGCTGCAAACTAATCATCTCTTTTCATACACACATTCTTCAAAAAACAATTGATCATGACGTCCGTTGCTATTGAAGTCGAGGTTGCTTCTCCATTTCCCGTTGATAGAGTCTTTAAGGTTTTAACCATTTTGACACTCTCGCACCTAAAGTTAACCCTCAAATCTTCAAGTCCATCGAAACCATAGAAGGAAAGGAGATGTTGGAACAATTAAGATCTTCACTTTTGGTGATGGTCAGTATCACTGTTACATAGCTAATCATTTGTTTTTTTTCCTCATTATCTAAATCATTACTATTTAATTACAGGCGTCTCATTCACGAACAGAAAATACAAGGTTGACGTAATTGATGCAAGTAGCTATAGTTATAGCTACTCGTTTTTTGAAGGTGACAATTTAATGGGCATATTAGACTCCATTACCCATCATGTTAAAATTGTTCCTTCTGCTAATGGAGGAAGCGTGTTCAAGCAAACAATTGTTTATAACTGCAAAGACGATGAGAAGCTATCTAAAGAGATAGGGATCTAAAGTAAAATGTAACATATTAACGCTTATAACTACATGTTTTTTTTTTATAGATTTTAATGACAATTTTATGCTTAGAACTAAAATGTAACATATTAACGCTTATAATAACGTATTGTACGTGATAGGGATCTAAAGCTATTGGGCTAATTTTTCTGTTTAATTAAAAGGAAATTAACAAAAAAATACTTTTTTTAATCCTTATTTAATGTTTTAACCTCTCAAAAACGAAATTTCCAAAAACTACTCCCACGCAAACCGCAATTTGTGGTTTGCGTGGGCTTTCGCGTGACCGAGAACCAAATCTGGTGGCCGAGAAACTTAAGCGATACACGAGGAACCAGCCATGCAAATCGCAAATTGCGGTTTGCGTGTTCAAACAGAAACCCTAAACAGATACTTCACTTGCGCCGTAACCTCTATTCATCGAAACATTTTGCGAGTAGTAGCAAACGCAACCAAGGTATTTGAGCCGCAACCTACCACCAAACAAAACCTTTGGCCCCCACCGACCACCACGAACACATACGGCTCGAGTACCAACCACCACCTACTGCCGCCACCGCCAACCACCTCCGGCCGCTCCCCTTTTTGAACGAAAATCGACGGATCTGTAAGCGGTTGTTTCAGTCTTCTCTCTCCCTCTCTGTATCTAGGGTTTCCAGAAGCGTCGTTTCAATCTTCTCTCTCCCTCACTAATTTCTCAGGTATTCATACATTTTCAGTTATTTTATACGTACAGATACGATCTTTACTCGACAGTTCAAGTTTGATCTTTGTGTATTTTTATCAATTGTTGTTATTAATCACTCTGTTCATTTCTTTGTGTATCTATGCAATCTCAGCCCTTTAAAATAAATAAAAAGTTCGAACAATCTATGGGGTATTAGGCATCAAAATTTGGATATTTATAGACGGCGAATAATAAACATTTATTTCGCTTTACATTCTATCCACGAATGTTCTTGATTGAATTGTTGATTTCGATTTACATGTACTAGTTTATATGAGTTGCTGATTTAATTCTGAATGTTCTCAATTCGGATTTCTTGACTTGTCATTATATAATTTTCTTGGTGACAAACATTGTACATTTGTACGGATGTTATTTTTTCAACATTTTTTGTAACTGTGTATCTTACATATGCCTGGCAGTATTCAATGGGTAAACCGAAAGGGAAGTCAGGTAAACATAAAAAGGGGGAAGGTGTTTCTAAAGAAACAGAGATGGAGGACACTTCGCCGGAGGGTTCACCAAAACATGTTGCCATCGATTTTGTTTCAGATGTAAATGAGGTTCGCAATTATCGGGTTATGCTAAAACATCTGATATGGGATATAGAAGGAATAAACGTAAGAGAGGTAGATATATGGTAGTAAATTTGATATGCGATGATGATCACGAAAAACAAATACAGATATATATTCATAGAAATGATATATACCTAATCGGTTTTCGGGTAGGTGGAGTTTATTTTGAGTTTGGTAGTAAGGGAGACCGCGTTCCCCCCGTACTTGAGCCTATGTCCAATTTTTCTCGGGTATAGGGAGAACTACGATGTATTATCTGGGGGCAATCTAACAAAAATTCAAATAGGTAAGGTTCCTTTATAGAGTGCCATAAGACAATTAAATAGGTTCACTAGCGACAAAGACACGAATTATAATAATTGGAAAAACAAAATTAAACGGGGATTAGCCACGCTAATAGTTATGTTATCCGAAGCTATTATCAATTCAAGGTCGTTACCTTCATTGGAATGTTCATTGTTGCAAGTACTTAGTTTCTATAGATCTAGTGGAAGAGAGATTTCAACACGTACTTAGGGGCGGAACTGGGATCAAATATCGCGGGTTGCACACATTTTTATATAATACTAATTAAAATTAAAACATTAAAAGAAATTTGAGCTTATTAAATTTAAAATTTTGAAAACTGGACCGGACGTTTTATAAATTTGTGAGTAATTTCACATTTAGTATAGCAAAGAATATTAGAAAAAAATATCGATTTTGTTTCAGATGTAAGTGAGGTTAGCAATTATCGGGTTATGCAAGATCATCTTATATGGGATATAGAAGGAAATAAACGTAAGAAAGGTAAATATATGGTAGTAAATTTGATATGCGATGATGATCACGAAAAACAAATACAGATATATATTCAGAGAAATGATATATACCTAATCGGTTTTCGGGTAGGTGGAGTTTATTTTGAGTTTGGTAGTAAGGGAGACCGCGTTCCCCCCGTACTTGATCCTATGTCCAATTTTTCTCGGGTATAGGGAGAACTACGATGTATTATCGGGGGGCAATCTAACAAAAATTCAAATAGGTAAGGTTCCTTTATAGAGTGCCATAAGACAATTAAATAGGTTCACTAGCGACAAAGACAAGAATTATAATAATTGGAAAAACGTAATTAAACGGGTTTTTAGCCACGCTAATAGTTATGTTATCCGAAGCTATTATCAATTCAAGGTCGTTACCTTCATTGGAAAGTTCATTGTTGCAAGTACTTAGTTTATATGGATCCAGTGGAAGAGAGATTTCAACACGTAGTCAGGGGCGGAACGGGGATCAAATGTCGCGGGTTGCACACATTTTTATATAAAACTAATTAAAATTACAACATTAAAAGAAATTTGAGCTTATTAAATTTAAAATTTTGAAAACTGGACCGAACGTTTTATAAATTTGTGAGTAATTTCACATTTAGTATAGCAAAGAATATTAGAAAAAAATATCGATTTTGTTTCAGATGTAAGTGAGGTTAGCAATTATCGGGTTATGCTAGATCATCTTATATGGGATATAGAAGGAAATAAACGTAAGAAAGGTAGATATATGGTAGTAAATTTGATATGCGATGATGATCACGACAAACAAATACATATATATATTCAGAGAAATGATATATACCTAATCGGTTTTCGGGTAGGTGGAGTTTATTTTGAGTTTGGTAGTAAGGGAGACCGCGTTCCCCCCGTACTTGATCCTATGTCCAATTTTCTCGAGTATAGGGAGAACTACGATGTATTATCCGGGGGCAATCTAAAAAAAATTCAAATAGGTAAGGTTCCTTTATAGAGTGCCATAAGACAATTAAATAGGTTCATTAGCGACAAAGACAAGAATTATAATAATTGGAAAAACGTAATTAAACGGGTTTTTAGCCACGCTAATAGTTATGTTATCCGAAGCTATTATCAATTCAAGGTCGTTACCTTCATTGGAATGTTCATTGTTGCAAGTACTTAGTTTCTATGGATCTAGTGGAAGAGAGATTTCATAACACGTACTCAGGGGCGGAATCGGGATCAAATGTCGCGGGTTCCAAACATTTTTATATAATAATAATTAAAATTAAAACATAAAAGAAATTTGAGCTTATTAAATTTAAAATTTTAAAAATTGGACCGGATGTATTATAAATTTGTGGGTAATTTCACATTTAGTATAGCAAAGAATATTTGAAAAAAAAGATTACGTTACATCTAGTAGTAATTTCACATCTACTATAAATTTGAGATTAGTTTAATATCTAGTATAAAAAATGACACCTTATAGTTTTCCTACCTAGAAGATGGAAACGATTAATTGTATAACTTCAATCGTAACATTTTTCAGTGCACCCATTTTATTCCGCAAATGTGTCTTAAGAAGTTTCATTTTAGAAAAAACATCTTTCAATAGTCACAGTTGCAACGGGAAAAAGCAAAGTTAATTTTAATAAGAGACAGACCACACGAAAAGAAAGACCATCAAACGAGCAAGGTGAACTATATTATTCAAGTTAGCAAACGTGTCACTTCTACTCATAATCTGATAACAAACTGCAACTAGAAATAAGAGATAATCTATCATCGACTCTAAAATTATTTGGATACGTCTCACTAAGTTTTACTACCTTTGATGAGTCAAAGTTAGAGAATGAATCACATGGATATTGGACTATTATTTTTAGATTTTTTTTGGTCTAAAATAGCTACCTTTTTTTTTTCTTTTGGTCATTTTGAGCCATTGTACTTTCTTTTTTTTTGTCTTTCGAGGCCATTATTCGCATTATCTATATGGAGATCTGGTAAACAATTGATGATGTAATCAACTTTATAGATTTAATTTTGCGACATTGAATCGTAATTTAAAACCCTAAAAATAAAATAAAATACACATGAAATGACATCGTTTTACGTGTTAAAACTTATACGCAGTTTGAAACTCTTGTTAGAGTCTAAAATATTTTGTTTCCATAAAATGATGGTCGTTTGTTTTGTATTTTATTTTATTTTTTACATTTTTAAATTACGATTCCATGTCACAAAATCAAATCTATAAACTTGATCATATCATCAATTGTTTGTTGGATCCCCCGATGGATAGTGCAAATGGTGGTCGTGAAGGACAAAAAAATTAAGTTTCAATGGCCTCGAAGGATAAAAAAAGTACATTGGCTCAAAAGAATAAAAATGAAAAGTAAGTTGTTAGTTTAGATCAAAACCCTTGTTTTATAATAAAAATTGCATAGCTTAGTTAGTAATTTTATAAAGAACGGATTGCACTTTAAAATTTTCACTAGTTGCACTTTAAAAATTTACTAGTTGCACTTCTACTAAAATATAAAAAATTAAAAGTTTTTCACATTGCGCGAAAACAATTGAGTAATAGCACATGATGCCCCCATCGCCATAGTAGTTCCGCCCCTGCCCGTACTTACCTAAAGATGAGGATTTTTCTACTAACAATCGATATACTTTTGTTGAGATAGGTGGCTCTCACTCTGCTTCATAAATTTTTCTCGGGACAAATTCAACATATGGATGCTTAAAGATTGCCAGAAGACGAAGTGGGATAAGTTGCATACGATATATATCTCAAGCCATGGTAGTGTTCTTCCTAGTCCAGTTATTAGCCTGAAAAGCCAGCGATGTCTCATCTTTAAGAAACTGGGTGAAGCTGTTTTGTATAGTTATGATCTAAAAGACCAGTTCATGGAAAAGCTAGATTATGATATTGCACCTTAAGAACGTTGTGACAGTATAAAGTTTCCTTTAAGTTGGTAAATGTATGTGCAGCTAATACCGAAACCTGTTTAAGTTTTAGTTTTGTTCTAATATGCAAATCCTATAGATTTGCCAGTTATTTGGGGTCCGAATTGTGAACCCAGTTGATGGGTTTTAGTTTTATGAAGTTGATTTTTTTAGACTAGTATATCCATTAAACAATAGTAATGTAGGAAATGTCATATTATATACGAAGAAACTGCAGTTTAGTATTCTTTTTTCGAAAAATAAAAGGATGAAAAAGACTGTTACATAATCAACAAAATGGCTTTTGTGTAGTAAAAACGATATAGCTGAAAAATAAAACTAAAAAATATATGCAGTTATTTGTTACTTATATGTGAATTTACCATATATATTTATTAAGAACTCTAACAACCACCCAAGTTACAAATTTGAGCCATATGTTTTAAAATTTTCACAACTTATATGCTTGTTAATCTTAATTAACGTGTTTTTTAAAGTGTTGAATCATTATATGTTTAAAATAATCAAGAAATTCATATATATATATATATTATTGCGTCCCAAATGCATCCTTATGTAGATGTAATTGTCGAAATTTGTCATTTTTAGTGATCTTTAGGATGCACAATTCTTTGAAAACCTTAAATACATCTATATAATTATTAAATAATGTGATTTTGACAACTTATATAGTTTGAATTGATGCAAAATGAGTATTTCTTATAGTTCTCAACATTAACTGAGTTCTTAGTGAAACTCTTCCTTTAATTTAAAAAATCAAAATTTTGGAAATTGTATGAATAATGAGTTTAAAAAGTTACCTACATAAGTATGTGTAAAATAGCTTGAGACCTCCATATATAAGGGAATGGAAATAAGTTGAAGCCCAAGTGGAAAATTGGTAAAGCATATAGTTTATAAGATTCTATAACATATATTTGCTTTTATAGCTTCCGTATAGATGTACAACTTACTTGAAATATTGTTAAAGATTCTTCGACTTAATGATAATAGTTTATAGTATAGATTGATTAAGTATAAGTATACGTAATGTTTGTACGGAGTAAGTTACGATTTACAATTTACAATTTACAATTCCAATACCAATTTTAAACTGTAGGGAGTAAGTTACAATTTATTTATTTTATATTTTAAGTAGTTATATAAATTGATGTAGAAGGCAGTAGGAGTATGGTGTTAATCTTGTTTTGTTATGTTTACTGAAGAATGGATATGCATATTTGTGTAATTATGTAATAGAAATGCTTACCAATATGGATTACGTAATAGTGTAATTTGATATAGTTTTCATTAAGATAAAATGTCAAATGCATTATGTATTTATAGATAAATAATGAAAATGCGCAACATTGAACTTTTTTTGCCTGTCAAAATATGTGAACTTGTTAACCAATTTCCCAGTTGAGACCTACTTTGATTGTTGTTGAAGATCTTGACCAAGCCCAGGCCCATATGGTCAGACTATCTGCCTCTGCAAACATTTGTATGGAACTAAGCATTTAACTCATCTATGATATAACTCTCCAAACAATCTACTATGATTACAAATAAATCTTGAGTGGATAAATGTAAGTACTTAATATTTTTTATAAATTGTGCATATGCAGCAAATGAAATTAGAAAAATCATGAGTTTTTTCCTAGACACATGTATTAAAAAAATAAATCTACCAAACAAATGCATCTTTAATAAATATATCCCTAACCAAAATATATCCTTTTTACCTCTAATTTGTTTATTATTAAGCAAAATTCATTGATATCGTAAAAGAATCCTAGCCATCCATTCCAGTCGTCTACTTGTTCCCGGCCATCCGCTACTTCGCCGTAGAGGATCGATATTCACTCATACAATAAATCAGGTGATTATCATTGTCTTCAATTAATCCAAAACTTATGTAATTGGCTTCTAAAATGCTAAAGAAAGAAACTGTTAGATCGAGTAATCTTCTTTTATTTTCACTAAATAAATTTGCTTATAGACATGTATATTAACATCAGTTTTAATGTTGACAATTTATTTATTTATTTATATTTATACTAATACTAAAAGGTGCTTACAAAAATTTCTAAAGCTGATGTCGCACCCTTTTAAATAAAAAGATTGTGATGTGATTGTCATGAGATGGCTTCATGCAAATTAAGAAACTTTTTTATTGTTCTGAATTTGTTTAACAAATCGGAAATAATATTGAGCCTCATTTCTGTGATTTTCCAGGCATGCAGCTGCCTCTTTAATAATTACTCCTCCGTCTGCACATTCACAATAATTGTGAAGGTAAACTTTATATATCAATTAAAAGTAAAATTCTAAATTTATTAAAGCTAAAGTTAATTATAAAATAATAATTATACTTTTTTATATTTCATTTAAAAAATTTATTAACTTTTAATTATGTTATAATTATTTACTTTTTTTTTATATACTAATTTAAATGGGTCATGTGATTCCTACACCACCAACTCCCTTCATTTTTAAACAAATTAACAAAACTTTTTAACTGTACAAACACATCCTAACTATTTTACTATCGATTATTGTTAATATATAGGATGTTGGGCTTTTTATTTATATTGGACTTTTATAATAAATCGATGATTTGGGTAATGCGCTATATTGGGCTACTGGGTTAGTACTCAACAAAGTGTAACAGTCACTAAAATGGAGCCTTTAAAGACAATAACATAAAAAGACATACTCTTGCTCTCAGTCGTTCTTGGTCAAAATTAGGGCTCCATTGATCTTAGTTTTGGTTGTTGATTTCAGATCATATTGATGTCTAGTTATTAGTTATTTTTAATTTTTAGACGAGTTTTAAGTTGTCTAAACACTATTCAAGTGATATATATAAGATTAAGAGTGAAATGCTATATATGTGCACTTTAATTAATAGTGGATTTTTTGTTTATTTTAATAATTTTGAAACTAGGTGTATTTTTTTTAGAAAAATAAAGTTTATTTATTTTCGACTTGTACTTTTTATTTTTTCTAGGGATGGTTCGACAGTTCGACTTTTACTGCACTGATGTCATTATAGAACTACAGTATATACCATACGAAAATATACTATTTAAGTAAAAGGATTAAGAGTGGAATATGGTGTTTTGTTTTCAATAATATTAATTACATCATATAAAATTTAAGTTAGAATAATAATATATTAATAGGGGAAGGATCCATATGGAAGCTTCAAAATTTAGAGAATGAGAAAAGTAAATCTTAGCCCTTGATTTTGTTATTAAAAAATATTTTTAAAATTCATTGGTGATGAATATTAAATTTTGAATTTTTTTGTAATTTTTAAAATTCATTGGTGATGAAATCAATGGTTGAGATTTGCTTCCCTCATTTCCTAATTTTTTTGCTTCCTTGATTCCTCCCCTTAATATATATTACTATTAAATATTAATATTAATATTCCTAAAAAAGTAAACGTTTACCAGAATTCTATTATATATAGAAACTATATTACTTTAATAAAATACGTTTGTTCTCCAATAGAAACGAAAAAGATATAATTAATATTCATATTGATTTATTTAAAGAAGGAACCGGCCAACTTTGATGGCTTTTTTTCAACTCCATTTGGTCTATAAATACTTCAATTTTAATTCACATTTCATCACAAACAACTCATTCTTCTTCCTACTTAACTTCTTTAAGATTTGTTAGTCATGACAACAGTTAGTACCGATATCCAGATCGCTTCTACTTTTCCAGCGGAAAAGGTTTTCAAGGCTTTTAGTGACTTTGAGATTATTGCACCTAAAATTAACCCTTCAGTTTTCAAATCTGTTGAAACAATAGAAGGTGATGGCGGTGTTGGAACAATAAAAGAGTTCACATTTGGTGATGGTAAGATATTACACCATTACATAATAGCTCCATTTCATTATCTAGATAGTTAATACTAATTACTATAATAGATATTGTTGATGTTGATGATTTGGTGTTTGTATATTTTCTTTTTAAACATGTGTTATTTATGCAGCCGTTCCATTTACAAGCGCCAAGTACAAGGTTGTTGCTTTTGATGTGAGCACCTTTAGTTATACTTACACGTTTTATGAAGGTGACAACTTGATGGGTATACTAGACTCTATCACTCATCATGTTAAGATTACACCGTCTGCTGACGGAGGATGTGTATACAAACAAACAGTTGTTTATAGCTGCAAAGGTGACGAAAAGCCATCTGAAGAGTTTCTTAGCGTCGAAAAAGATCTCTACGAACAAACCTTTAAGGGTATCGAGGCTTATGCCACAGCCCATCCCGAAATTTATTGATTTATCTTTCAATCAACACGTTGATTTGAAATCCTCTGTTTGTGTGCATGTTTTAGTCTTCATTTACGGTTCCAAATAATGGACAATGTTCCATGTTGCGAAATTGTGTGCTATTTAATGTCGATGAGTAACTACAATGTAATTTTCTATAACATATGGTATAGTTATATATTTTGTGAGTTGATTTGTTTTAAATTACTGAACTTTGATTGGTTTGTTCAAGGATAAGATAAATTTGTTAACAAATCTTCAAAATCAGTAGACGTTAGGGTAGAATATCATTTTAAAACAGGGGTGTTCATGATTCGATTGACCTGTTCAAATTATACCTACCGTTTAACATTATTTCAAACTAAATCAATCCAATCTACATGCGATCAGTTTGATGGTTTGAACCATATTATTTTATTTATTTATTTTTGTAGTTTTTTAAATAAGAAAATGTAAACATTTAAGATCTATAATATGAGTATTTGTTCAACTATTATATCTTAGAATTTTTTTATAACTATACATATACTTTAATCTAATATTGTGAAAGAGTGTTTAACGATATCAATTAATAAAACAAAATGACTTTTATGACATTTTTATATAGTTTTATATCTCTAATTTAAATCATTTAAATCTCATTAATCGCATAAGTTGACAAAACTTTCAGTAAGTTTGAAAATGATTATTTTGGAGATGCCAGAAGGACATATTAAACGTGTATTGTGTTAAAGACATATCATGTTATTTGAAATATATATATATATATAGGTGGGAATCAAATGAAGATTAAATAAAAATTGAAAATTTTCGAAGATTACTAGATTAGGTATATTTCACATATGATTAACTTCATTCATATGTGAGCATTCATATAGATTCGATTGAAAAAGAAAAGAAGTTAAAAACTCTAAAAATTACGTTTTAAACTATATTTTAACCGATTCATCCACACGTGAACATATATATATATATATATATTTTTGTGTGTTTTACATATAATTTTAGAATTTTTTGACTTTTTTTTCTTTATCAATAAAAAGTACATTAACATTTACGTATAAATAAGATTAATAACATGCAAACAAATATGTAAACTAGTAGTTGTTAGAAGTTCTTAATTTTTATTTTGTTATCATTAATAATTTATATAGGGGATATAATACGCTTCATATTCATTTAAACGACCGGTTTGAATCTAAAATCAAAAACTGAATGATATATGAGTACTTAACGTTTTGAAAATACTCAAATCTGGACTAATTTGAGAGAATGCGTCTTACCAAACCGACAACCAACCAAATCATTTTAAACCTTTTTGGCCAAATCATTAACATCTGTACTCTCAAGACCAACAATGATAATTTGTTTATAACAAGCGTGCTTTTTAACGCATTATTCCCCTAGATCATGACTTATGAACTGCTTTCTTGATCCTAACATTAAGTCAAACGGATGACTTTTTCTTATGAACTTGTTGATACATTATTTTATTAATGGTACGAGTGTCATATTCGGTCAAATTGGTAGTTAGCTAATAGTGAACTGATTGGATGGTTATCAACATCATGTAGTTTGTAGGTAATTTGTCCTGACCAAATTCAAACCATACTATATTGATTAAAAATACTTCAAAATTTGACTTTTACCTAGTCTGTTATCTTTTAATTAATCATATCTCAAGTTACAATTAATTAATAATATGTTCATATGACCAGTCAATATTTTTATGAGAGGGGCATATTGGGAATTTTATCCATGACCCATTCAATTTCAAAGTACTTATGACAGTGCTATATTTTGAGGAGGATCAATTTCATCCAAACGCGGTAAAATTATTAAGCGAAAATGAAAATAAAATACTTAAAAGTTAGTCAGTAAGTACATATTTTTTTATAGATTTTAATGACAATTTTATGCTTAGAAATAAAATATAACATATTAACGCTTATAATAACGTATTGTACGTGATAGGGATCTAAAGCTGTTGGGCTAATTTTTCTGTTAATTAAATCTTCGCTATTCAAAAAAAGAAAAAAAAAAGACTATTGGGCTTATTTGGTATAATGGGCTAATGCAGAATATTGAGGATATTGGGCTACTGGGCTTAGTACTCAACAAAGTGTAACATTCACTAAAATGGAGTCTTTAAAGACAATAACATAAAAAGACATACTCTTGCTCTCAGTCGTTCTTGGTCGAAATTAGGGCTCAATTGATCTTAGTTTTGGTTGTTGATTTCAGATCATATTGATGTCTAGTTATTAGTTATTTGTAATTTTTAGACGAGTTTTAAGTTGTCTAAACACTATTCAAGTAAATAAGTAATATATATATATATATATAATAAAGGTATACTATCGATTTTAGGTGTTTGCTTCGGGTGATTCTGAAGTTGTTCTTATTAATTGTTTTAATGTTCTATAGCGTACCCAAATGGCCAAATGCCCAAATTAGACGTGGACGGGTCATGGCCCACCAAAAACATTTTTTCTAGCAGTAGTAGACCAGTAGTATAAGACAATAAGTGCATGTATATGTTAAAGGATGATTTCATCCACTATAACATTTTTAGCCCACCTACAGTCTTAAAGCAACGGGCCATCCAATTAGAAAACCTTTTCTTTTTATTTATAATTTATAAATACCTGAACATTTTTCTTGACTACATGAACGTAATTAGTAAAAAGTTTTGAAGGACAAATTCAGGGGTGGCTCAACGGTAAAGCCAGTAAAGCAACCGCTTTAGGCCCCGTAATTTTTAAGGCCCCATATATATATATATATATATGTGTGTGTATTTATGTATAAAAACATGTATTATTGTTTATATATTTCTTTATAATTATATATAATGGGTAAAAAATTTTATTTCTTAAGACACAAAATTAGATAAAGAAAAAATCACACCTGCACATTTTATTAAAGCCCCATTAGATTAAGGCCTCATTTGATTAATACCCATTTGATTAAGGCCCCATTTCCATTACATCCCATTAGGTAAATAAAAAAATCACATTCTCTTTTTCCACAATTTCAAACGGCTGTGAATAACAGATAGCAACAATTGCATTCTGCTGCCATCTTTGTTCTCCGACATTGCTTTTAGGTTCTATCGCATCTTTTTTAAAGTTCTTTATTGTGATTAGTGTCTAATAGATATTTAGATTTATCAATGACAACTCGTAAATATGAATTTGGTTACTCGAAATTGCAAAAGAAACGAAAACAAGAAGCTTTAGTGTAATCTCAAAGGGGGGCCTTAGATAAATTTGTAACAGCCACAAAAAAAGATCTAATAATACTAATGAATGTCTTTCAATTGATCAAACTAAGATAGATGATAATGAAGTGAATGTGGAAGAAGAAATAAATAATCAAAAGAATGATTTTGATCATAAAAATCAAACTAGTATAGATGTTAGAAATAAATATTTTGAGATTGTAAACATTGTAATCGGTAAGTAAATAGTTTGTTTGAGGAGTATAAATACTCAAACTTGTACACAAACACTAAGAACGCTTGTATAACTTTTGACCATTTGCAATATAACATATTCAACCAAATTCTCTATATATACATACATATACGTACTCATATACATAGATTGTTCTATCAATTATCATCATAAACTCAATTTCGATCCAACAATTGGTATCAAAGCAAGGATTATCGAGTTTATGATTGATTTTAACTAGTTGTTAAACATATTCAAGTGGAATTTGAGCAATTTTGACCAAAAATGCGTATTTGAATTGTGAAATTGATCCGATAAAAAGATTCATCTGCTTAAGTAGTAACAAAATAAGTTGAATTATGTTAACTGTTCTCGTAATAGTTGCTTCAACATAAAGAAGTTTTTAAAGCTTAAAATTGTGAAAAACTATTTAAGATCGACAATGTCACAAGAAAGATTAAATGGATTAGCTACTTTATAAATTGAAAATGAGTTAGTGAACGAAATTGATTTTAATGACGTAATTAAAGATTTTGCATAAAAAAAAGCGAGAAAAATAAATTTTATATAAAATAAAATAAGTAAAAATTTATAGTAAAAAATGCTCCATTTTGAAAGTTCGCTTTAGGCCCCTGATAGGCTTGAGCCGCTTCTGAGGACAACTTTGCATAGACACATAACTTTGATTTATTGATTTAAAACTTGCGAGCCATCTTTTTTCAGAAAAGAAAAAATAATAGAATTAATTTGAATGGATTTCTTAACCGTTTCTCAAAGTATGATAAAGTTTTCTTAACAGCATGAAAGGTAAGCTGTTAACTGTCTTCCAACGGATTTCATAAGTAGAATAATCATATTATAATTAGTGTAATTTTACTTGTTTTCTTTTGGATAAAAAAGGATGATATCTCTACCAAAATTTGAAGATAAAATAAATTAGAATATTTAGTACATACTTGTTAAACGGACATCTCAGGACATACCCCTTAAGTGTACAAATAAGATCGATAAACACTCTTAAACCGCATATTATCTATATGGGCAAACGACACATACTCAACTCTAGCAACAAAAATAAACTCGAATTGCTACTTAGCAACGAGTGCAATATGGTTATATATGTCAAACCTTCATATTGGAAATGATTGAATTTGGATATCTGGATTATCCTTAGCGTGCAACGAGAACGGTATTCACATATACAAACTATACAATCCAAAAATGCTAAAATAAATAAACTGAAAAAGTAGACTTCGAATTCATAAGATTGAGGCCGGACTTAGTCGTACGAAACAAAAAGCCTTAATTTTATTTATGTCAAAGTAAGGCTTTTATGGAATATATATTTCATATTTGTTAATGAGAAAACCGACTCCGATCCATTCCCACTGCTGGTTAGTCACTGTAAGTATCCTCGACTACTACTCTCATTTCTCACACCAAAATACGTACATTAATTTCTCATTCTTTTTTCCTTCAAGTCCATATTTGTAATTAACTTTTGTAAAAGACAAAAAAATCCAAATATGGGTATCACTACTTATGACATGGAGGTCGAAACCGCAGTCCCTGCAGCCAAGTTGTACCAATCTTTCATTCTTGATGGCGATACACTTGTCCCAAAGATCGTTCCTCAAGCAATGAAGAGCGTCGAGATCCTTGAAGGAGATGGGTGGCGTTGGAACAATTAAGCTCATCACTTTTGGTGAAGGTAATTTATTACCTGCACCGTAGTTTTTAGTTTCTTGCGAGTTTCTTCGATGAGTTTATTTGTTGTTCACAAAAAGACAAACTTCACAAAAAGTGTTGTGCATGATTATCAAAATTTTCTAATTGGCGGAATTAAGATTTTTGTTAGTTATATTACTACAGAACTTATCCCAAACGCAGGTTAATAACCTAAGAACACAAGATATTTTCAATTTTGTCATTTTTTCCCGTATACTTTCTAACTTTTGTTCCTATTAATCTAGAATCAATTGTGACGCACCACTTGAATAACACCTCTTTGATGGAATTTGCAGGAAGCCAATTCAAAAGTGTGAAAGCACAAGATAGATGCAATGGACAAAGAGAATATGACCTACAGTTACAGCATAATTGAAGGCGATGTATTAGTCGACCCATTGGAGTCGATTTCTTATCACATCAAGATTGTTACAACTGCTAAAGGAGGTTGCGTACTTAAAAATACCAGTATTTACACCTGCAAAGGCGATGTGAAGATTCCGGCAGAACAGATTAAAACTGGCAAAGATAAGGCAGCCGGACTCTTCAAGGCCATCGAGGCTTATCTCTTGGCCAATTAAGAACCATTTAAAATTTCCAGACTTAATAAATAGTATCTTTTCCTCCATCATTTCGCACTTTATATTTCTTGTCACTTTGTACTCTATCTCAAAAGCCTATTTTTCGAACTGTGAATCTGTAACAATAAAGGATTATATATTGATGTTTGTACTTTTTATACGTTGTCTTGATGTTCATTCTGACTGATTCTTTTGCTGTTGTTTGAGTATTTCATTGTCGCATTTGATTATGTTGTAGCTTCTGTTTAAGTCATTAGCTTATCACTGTCCAAGTTCTTGGCTTCTATTTATGTAGAAGTTTGAACAAGCTAGTTATCCAAATTGTAGTTCATAGAGTGAAGTCTTCACATTTTATGGCTTTTCTATGTGCCAAAAGAAAAACATACTGCAATTATTTAAAGGAGGTGAGCTTTGTGAGAGAAGCCCTCTCTGTATTCATGTTATCTATAGACATGAAAATGATAATAAATTATACTTGTGTAATAATTTACAATTAATTAGTATTAAGTCCATTACTTGGCCCATTGGATAATTTTTTTAGCGGTTTCAATGTGTCAACATCCAGGTATTACGAAATACGGAGTATTACGCAATGATACATTATCTACAAATAGCAGTGTGTCTGTGCATAGCTGCGAGAACAAATAGTTAATTTGACATTTATAGATATTTTTTATTATTTACACTATATTGTTAAAAATTTTATTTAAGGATATATAAAGTTTAAAACTTAAGGGTTGCAATTTATAAATTAGAGGTTCATTTAGAAAGTAATTAATGATTTTTAAGAGTAATTCGGACATTAATCATTGTTGAGTCTGATTTTAAAAAAATAGATAGAGATGATTTATATACTAGCAGTGTGCCCGCGCATAACTACGGGTACAGATAGTTAATTTGACATTTACAAATTTTATTGTTTACACTATATTGTTAAAAGTTTAATTTAAGGATATGTAAAGTTTAAAACTTAAAGGTTGCAATTTATAAATTAGTGGTTCATTTGAAAAGTAATTAATAATTTTTAAAGGTAATTTGAACATTAACCATTATTGAGTCTAATTTTAAGAAAAGAGATGGTGATGATTTATATATAGTTAAAATAAGATATTGTTTAAAAGGTTAAAACAAGAAATATAAAAATGTGATAATCACTTTCAAAATCCATTACATTCAAAACACATTTTCCTTTTAAGAAAAAAAATGCTTTTAAGTTCTTATTTGAATAGCTTCTAGAATTTATGTTTGAAATAAAAACTATTGTATTTTTCATTTTACGAATAATCCATGTTTTATAGCTTAATCACAAATATAGTAATCACATTTTATCATCAGATAATCACAATAATCATATCTGGTTATTATGTTATCTTTTGTAATATATAAGACACGAACGAAGAATCCCCAATCAAGAAAATCATAAATGTGCCGGATATATCCTTGATCTCCGAACCTTGAACTCGAAGATTAATACATGTGTTACATCAATAGTTCTATGTATCACAAATTATAAAACATCAATTATTCTTGTACTAAAACAGATTTAACAAATGCAAATGTATAAATATGAACCAAGTAAGAAATCATGTTAACATAAAGATCAATAGATATTTCAATAATTATACATTGATGTCATAGTTAGTCTAATCATAAGTTACAAGAGTTTATTTGTTGTATTTCAGTTATCGATTCAATATTTTCTTTTTGAATATTTTAAGTTATTTGGGGAAGTAAACCCATCTCATGAAATGGATGTGGCGTGGATGGGGATGGAGAGTGAGAAACAAGAATGAAGATGAAAAATGAGATGGTTCGTATTTTTTGTCGCGTTGTCATCTGTACACGAATCCCTTTGTTGTCGATGGGCTCAAGTATTAACCATTGGGTTTCAGAATCAGAACCGGAGATCGACTATTTGGACTCTCATAAATCGTAATAAGGATCACTTAAGATAAAGCCAAACAACCTTTGCTTCTCTTGTAAATAATAATAATAATAATAATAATAATGATAATAATAATAATAATAATAATAATAATAATAATAATAATTATTATTATTATTATTTTCATATTAATATAATATAATATATTATAATAATTATAAGGATCATTAAAAGAAAATGTTAATTGAAACCAAATTTTCTAATACGAAACTTAAGTTTTATAAGTGGATTTCAATTACACCACTAGACATTAGTTATTAATTGGTTACCAAATCGGATTCATATGATTGTGGTGACCTTTCGTATTGTTTTATCCTTCAATTTGTATGTTAAATTGAAAATATATTACTTGCTCTGACAAATATAATTATTTCGATTACATTTCAATTACTAGTTTATTACATAAAATACAAATAAAAATTCATAACTCAACTAGAGATATCGAAGTGAGTCACATAAATTGCTAGTTTCTGATTATGGTCACAATGTCCCTTAACTGTGCAAATAAAGTAATAGTCTCCAGGTGCACTCAAGTTGATGGTTGCAGGGCCTTTTTTGATAACAGCGCCAGGGTCATTGACTTGACATTGATCATACTCTCCGTTAGACACCATCGCAACATCATGATATCCAGTGAGGAAGTCAAAATAAAGTGTGTCGCCAACCTTAAAGGTCCTATTGGATTGCCACTCAATATAGAAATTGGGGTTGCTTTGAACATTCCATTTTTTGTCATCGCCCACTTTATGTTGAACCGCTTCAGAGCTATATAGTGTCATGGATAAAAGAATGGCTATAAACACAACCATATTAAAGTTGAATGATGCCATTCTTTTGTCTCTTCTGATTTCTTTTAGCCTGTATATTTTTAATCTTTGTTGTACTATTCAACTTGGGGTTAAAGAAGAGTTTAAATAGAATGGTTTCAACATAATAATATTAATATTCTACATATATAATGTACTATAATATAATACAATATGTAATGTAATGTAATATAACATTTTTATACACACAATAGTTATTTAACAGTATATATCATCATATTATATGTTGTAATATAATTATAGTGTAACATAATTAGAATTAGAATATATATTAGAATATAATATAATATACAGTATATACAATGTAATCTATTATTTATGTCTAAAGAGTTTGTCTTAGAAATCTTTAACAAATAACACAAACTATTAATATATCTTTTTAATTAATACAACATCAACTTAAATTGTATAAACATTAAAAAAGAAAAATTTGTTATAACATAGTCTATTTAGTTATCTCATCAATATCTATCTATATTCATGATGTGTAACTCTATTTATTAACTTTCGATTGTTATAATTAGACGTAACAATTATGGTTAGGTTGATTTAGCATATTGGGGTCTGACGGGTGAAAAGTCTATTACTCGAAACTAAATTGATTTGATAAACGGGTTAGCCGGTCAAAATTAATAAATCCGAATACGATATGCATAACTCATTAAGAGAGGTAATATGGTCAAACAAATTTGACGAGTTGATCTCAAGTGGGCGGGTTGAATTATTTTGTTGACTTCAAGCTTGTTTTCACCTTAACGGATTGACTCACCAATCCGAACTTGACCCAAAAACTCAGAAGGGTGATGGGTTTCCGTTTGTAGGTTAATGGTTTAAAAATCCCAACTCCAACCCGTTTACCCGTTTATTTTGTGTCGATCAATTATCAACCCTAATTATAATCACTTGAATTGCGATGTGTGAAATAAAGTTCACAATCTCCTCGTTTATTATGGGGGAGGTTGTACAACTTGCGTTTCTAGAGACTTTGAATCCGATAGAAAAGTAAGAATTTTGTTTAAAGACGACACGTTGTTAAACAAAAAAGTACATGCATGTATTTTATTTATCGTCGCTGCATCAGTTATAATAACTATGTGTTTGAACTCACACTCTAAGAATGAATACACAAACCTTTATAATAACTATGTGAGGCAGTACTTCATTTTACTACTATAAACGACCCACATTAGGCGTGCCCAGTGGGCAGTGGCAAATGGAGTGTACAGGTAGGGGGTATGGACCCCATGATCTTTAGCGACTAGTTAAATTGTTTATAAATAATACTTAAAAATTGTCTTAGATAATAATGATTATATATTTAAAGTCCATCAAAATATATCATTTTATTTTTGTGGCTATCCATATTTAAAAGTGATTTTGTAGGCCACTCAAATATACAAGTTTTTGTAGGCCACCTAAATTTGTATGTTGTTATATATATATCAAATCCGGCTAAAAATTTATCGGAATAGTGTAAAAGGACACAAATACTCATGTAATTGAATAAAACAACATAATATAAATAATGTTAATTAACAAATATAGAGATATTTGTGTCCCTTGACATTTTCTTGATGAGTTTTTAGTCGATTTGGTAAACATAAAACAATATACAAATTTGGATGGCCTACAAAATCGTTTTTAAATATGGGTGACTTACAAAAATAAAATGATATATTTGGGTGATCTACAAAATCACTTTTAAATACAAATAACGTACAAAAACAAAATGATATATTTAAATGACCTTCAAATATATAATCCTAATATTAAAGACCCTATTATTTATCAAATATAATCGACATCCATCATAAGAAAATCATACTAATTAATTGTCTCACAACAACAATTATACTGAGGATCCAGTAGTGCTCTTCATGACATAATTGAAAGTCAAATGTTAAAAGAGAATCAGGATTAGTTAATTGTGACAAAGAACATATGCATGATATGATGTATTTGACCCTTGAAAAATATATTATTTTTAAAGATCAATTATTGGTATAATACTGGCATTTGAAATTGACTAATCACAATAAGACAAATGTCTCCTGCTAATATTAAATTAGTTTGACGGGCTTCTTGTCGAAAAATGACGACAGTTGAATTTAATTTAAGAAATTGTTTGATTGCACTTTCTATGTGTATAAAAAAGGCGTGCATGAAAGAGAGGGAGTGCTTGTCTTTAACACCGTGATTTAATTTGGCCAAGAAGAATATTATTTCCATTTCGATAAATAATATGTTTTGAGAACTTTGAACCATCTTTTACGATAGAGTACTTTGCTTTTTGTAATATTTAGTGAAGTTAAATAATTCAAATTGGTGTATTTTCTAAAATTAATTATAATACGTGAAAATGTTCAACAGAAATAAGAAAAAAACTATGAAGTATGTCAAGTTTAATTTCCTTTATAGTATAGCATAAAACTAAATAAAACAACTAATCATAAATATTCAACTGTCATTTACTAAATTATTGAGTTTGAAAGTTAATATGGAGTATAAGTTAAGAAAGAAAAAACACCAAAAGAATATGTATGATTATTATTAATTATATATTTTTTTCTCTCTTTCTCTCTCATTTATCATTGATTTTAGAGTAAATGCAAAAATAATTTATGTGTTATATTATTGTTTTAATTTCACTTTATTAATCATATTCTTTAAACATTCAATCTTTATAAAGTATGTTTTATTACAGTAAATTCCCATTGTTGATGAGTATCCTTATATTGCAATGGACACTGAATTCCGTGGTGTTGTTATTGGCCCTTCGATTCAACTTAAGGATATTAATGATTATAATTATTAATTATTAATTATTAATTATCTTACTTTAAAAGAAAATGTTGATACGTTGAAATTAATTCAATCGGGTCTCACTTTCTCCGATGAAAATGGGAATTTACCAACTTGTGAAACTGTTAAAAGTAAGTCATTCATTTGCCAATTCAATTTTCGAGAATTTAATATGAATGAAGATATCTTTGCTAACGATTTAATTGAGATGTTAACACAATGTGGGATTGATTCCAAGAAGAATAGTGAGATGGGTATTGATGCAAATAGATTTGGGGAGCTTTTATTGTCATCTGGGATTGTTTTGAATGATAATATTTGTTGGGTGACTTTTCATAGTGGTTATGATATAGGGTATTTGCTTAAGTTATTGACTCGAAGACCGTTGCCTGAATCTCAAATGGGCTTTTTTGAGTTGATCAAGATCTATTTCCCAATAGTTTATGATATTAAACACCTTATGAGGTTTGTAATCATCTTCACGGTGGTTTGAATTAGCTCGCTGAGATTTTGGAAGTAGAACGGATTGGTGTTTGTCCTCAAGCGGGTTCAGATAGTTTGCTTACTTCTCATGCGTTTAAGAAACTTAAAGAAAGTTACTTCAATGGATCTACTGAGAAGTATGCAGGTGTTTTATAACGTTTAGTCTAGAAATTAGTTGATATGGAGTATATTTACTACTTAAACATCAAATTGGTAATCTTTTGGAATTTGGTTAATAATGGTACGTGCCAAATGGATTAAACGGGTTGAGAGTGACCCGAAGTGCATTTATGGCATCTAAATGTTGCTTTATTCAAAGAGTTTAAGCATGACGATATCAAATTCTCGAACAGTCAAACTGTTGCATACGATCTGTTTTATGAATTTCCATGAAAGCGATATCATAAATTTAATCACTGTCGTTAAGGAAGTTAATCACCTGAATTGAACGAAGTTGTCTAGAACTCTAGATTGATGATGTAGTTGTACATGCTGCTTACATAACTGTACTCAGTAGCAAAGGGTAGTACAAGGACCTGTATAGAAAAACTTGTCTATAAGTGAACTGCTCTGCATAAAATGAAATTGTTGTGCATGTTTGCTTGCATAGTTGTACCATTTAGGCAGACATGATGAAGAGTACTGTACAATCCACGATGCAGCGAACACCTCAACAAAAATGTAATTGTACATGCTTGCTCAAAAAAGACAAGTTGTTACATGTTTGCTCAAAAAAGAAAAGTAGTTGTACATGTTGCTTACATATTTGTAGTGATTGTTTAAGTTGTTTTACCTTCAGTAATTATGTGGTAAGCTAATAAAGGGATGGCCACTTCCCTGAAGTTTTCAGATGCAAAGTTCTAGTAATGCTGTATGAGGTACAAGTTGCTATAGCAGTGGTAAAAGATGAAAAGTTTGTACTTTAGATGGTATGAAGGAATGTTTACATGATATATTGTGATTGTGAAGTTATATCAAGTATGGTCAGATATATGGGCTTAACGATTAACTGATTAAGTCATACTTGGTCAATTAAAAAATAACTAACGTAGTATCTGGTTTTTCAAATCAATCACTCCTCTTGATATTGACTAGTCAACTAGGATCTCAATAAGCATGTCGTTTTTGGATCTCAAGATAACTTCATCAACGGTAAAGCCTAAATTTGCCCCCCTCAACTATTGGCCTATGTTAAAATGTGCCATTAAAAAGACAAAAGTATGAAATTTTAACATATGACATTTTAGTATCGTACCCGTACAATAATAAATAAGGAACTACTCGTTTACATCAATTATTCAATGAGATAAATCGTTAAAAAGGGAGAAAAACTCAATATTTGGGATTTCTCATGGTATATTCAATTTTACAAATCTCATATCAAATTGAAGTTTTTGTTGAATTTCTAGTGATATATTCGTCCAATTTTGTGAAATTTCGAAGTTTGCAAATGAGATTTTAAGTTCATAATCAATATTGGTGTTGTGTGGTGATCGGTGATGCCATCATGGCATGATCCATTTGAGGAGAACGATTTATCTATTTCTATAAAATTTTGGATCTGAAATATAAAATAAAAAAATAAATAATAAAATGATATAAAAGAGGCTTGTGGTGTCTAGTTTGTAATTTGTAAGGAAACATGTTTGTGTTGTTGAAGAATCAACAAGATAAAGCTTAAAATTTATCATTTTAACCTACAACTATTATATATATGCAAAATAACTTTTTATGTAAATATAAAAGTACATAATTTTACATGTTGTTAATTACATGTACTATTTTTCCATAAATTAATATATATATATATATATATCAAAATTCCAATGACTTTGTAAAATATTTGTTTTAACCACTAGAAATCTGTTCTAATGATCTAATGGTCGATTATCATTAATATTCATTTCTCATTAAATACAAACCATATAATATGTAATTACTTTTTTAAAAGATTCATAATCGATCAATCATCCTCACCAAATTATGGGCAAGATTTCAGAAAGTTGAGGGGTTTATACTGTCTACTTTCAGACATAAAGGTTCAACCTTGCCTAATCTACATTAACAAAGGCCCAAAAGTTAATATTTCACCTGAAGTAAACGGGAATTACCATGAAGCTAGAAAAAAAGTCTCTTTTTTTTTTATTTTATTTTTCCATCTCTCTAGATAGCCGCCCAGAACCACCATTCTCCGGCGATCAAACCAGGTAAAGCCACCATCTTTCCTTACAAACTCATTTCAATTAACTAATACCCAGATCAGATCTCAAATTTTACATCAGTTAAATGACAAAGTTACAATCCTTTTTCCTAGTTTTATTATGCTTTGTTATATATCTATGTATATGCACTGAATCTGATCCAGTTTCTGCACAAAGTTGCTCACAATCCAACACTTCATTACTTAATTTCACTTCCCAGTTTGTTATGGTTCAGCATCAGTTAAGAGGATCTTTTAGTATAATAAATGATTGTTCTTTTAGGGTTAGTGAATTTGATATGCTTCCTGGTAGTTCTCATGTTCATTGGTGGGGTGCTGTTGGTGATGATTATGAAAATTTAACTTCAGGGTTTATTATATCTGATGATCAATTGAATGCATCAACTTATTATAAAAACGATAGCTTTACTGTTAGTTTAATGAATAATGTTACTTGGGATAAGATTAGGGTTGTTTCTGTTTGGGATAGTACAATGGCATCCGATTTTGGGCATGTTTCGTTGCCAAATCTGGAAGAAGTACCGTCAAATTCTAGTGTTGAGATCGGTTTACAACCGACAATGTTTGAAAATTGTAAAGTGTTATCGGATATGTATAGATTGAGATGGACTTTGAAGGAGGAAGATAATGTGATTGATATCGGTTTAGAGGGTGCAATTGGGATTCAAAATTATATGGCTTTTGGGTGGACTGAACCGAATAGGGAACATGATCATATGCTTAAAGCTGATGTGGCAGTGACGGGTTTTAATGAAGAGGGTATTCCGTTTGCTGATGATTATTATATTACAAAGTATAGTGAATGTATTAAGAATGAGGATGGTACATACGAGGGTGTGTGTCCCGATACCATGTACAATGCTTCAGTTTCTAATGATTTGGTGAACAATACACGGTTAGTTTATGGGCATAGGAAAGATGGTGTGTCATTTATTCGTTTCCAGAGACCGTTAAAGTCTGCAGACAAGAAATATGATTGGGATATCGATGTTACAAATGAGAGAACGTGCATTTGGGCTTTAGGTTTGATAAAACCACCTGATTCAATTCGACCTTATTACCTTCCACAAAACCATGGAAAGACGTATGGTCATGTGCATATTAATGTTTCAGAGAGTGTAAATGATTGTTTGGGTCCACTTGATGCTGAAGATAAGGAAGATCAAGAATTAGTGATCGCAGATAAGAAAGAACCGATAATTGTTACTTCAGGCCCTGCGTTGCATTACCCAAACCCGCCAAATCCTTCAAAGGTTTTGTTTATGAACAAGAAGGAATCTCCTGTTTTGCGGGTCGAAAGAGGTGTCCCCGTGAAATTCTCGATACAAGCAGGTCACGATGTTGCGTTTTATATCACATCTGACCCACTTGGTGGTAATGCAACTTTTAGAAACGGGTCAGAAACAGTTTACACTGGTGGGCCAGATGCTCAAGGGGTGCAGTCCAGCCCGAAAGAGCTAATGTGGGCCCCAGACCGTAACACACCCGATGAAGTCTATTATCAGTCTGTTTTTACACAAAAAATGGGATGGAAGGTTCAAGTTGTTGACGGGGGTTTAACCGATATGTATAAAAACAGTGTTCTTTTAGATGATCAACAAGTAAATTTATTTTGGACACTTTCAGAGAAGTCGATATCTATAGCAGCCCGTAGTGAAAAGAAAAGCGGGTATCTTGCAATTGGATTCGGGTCCGAAATGGAGAACAGTTTCGCATATGTTGGATGGGTTGATGTTAACGGTACGGGTCGGGTCAACACGTATTGGATAGATGGAATGAATGCCCAAAGTCTCCACCCCACCAATGAAAATCTTACATATGTCAGATGCAAGTCAGAAAGTGGGGTCATCACTCTTGAATTCACCCGCCCGTTAGATCCCGATTGTAACCGAAAAGAACGACAAGAGTGTAACAACATTATAGAACCAACAACTCCTCTCAAAGTCATCTGGGCCATGGGGGCGAAATGGTCATTAGACCATTTAACCCAAAGTAACATGCATTCTGTGAAAAGCAATAAACCTGTTCGGGTTTCACTCATTCGTGGTTCAGCAGAGGCAGAGGAGGATTTACGGCCCGTGTTAGCCGCACATGGGTTCATGATGTTTCTAGCTTGGGGCATTTTACTTCCAGGCGGGATTCTCGCTGCCCGATACACTAAACATCTGCCCGGAGACATATGGTTCAAAATTCATGTCTACTCACAGTACTCGGGCCTAGCCATTACTTTTCTCGGTCTCCTTTTTGCTGTAGCCGAGCTTCGTGGGTTCTATCTCGGCTCGGCACACGTGAAATTTGGGATCTTGACAGTTCTGATGGGTTGCATACAACCAGTTAACGCTTACTTCCGACCTAAAAAACCCGATAACGAGAACCTGTCATCTAAAAGGATAATTTGGGAATATGTTCATACTTATGTAGGAAGATGTTCAATTTTTGTCGCGATTGCCGCTCTTATTAGTGGCATGAAGCATTTAGGAGATAGATACAATGAAGAAAATACCCGTGGGTTAACATGGGCTTTGATCATCTGGGTATCATTAGGTTTTGTCACGGTTTTATATTTGGAATATAAAAAAAGGCGTAACCGAGAAACAATAGTGAGAAGCAACTGGGTTTTGGGTAACGGGGAAGAAGAGGATGCCGATCTTTTAAGCTCAAACGGGAATCATCAAGAGAAAGAATCGGCTGAAAGAATGGAAGTTCAGCTGGAACCCGTGTCAGGAAGGTACACTGTTATATAAAAGTCAGATCTTACAGGATTTGGTGAGTCGTTATCATTTATTTTCATTTTTTCTGTGAACTGTCTTGACCCAGCAACCAGTTTTGATCTTGGATGGCTTAGTGTGTGTATACTCAACATATTTTCAAGTTCTAGAGAGGAAAAATGATATCTAAATGTACTTTATTTACACTTAATACATTTGTTATATTCATCAAGGATCAGTATATTTTTACAAGTTCTAATTCTCTTTTTAGCATATAAATTGAAAAGGCAATATTTTTTTCTTTGTTTCCAAAGTTTCTTGTTGGCTGCAGGAAATCATTAGTTTTTGCTGTTGAACCCTGCAGATAACAATAGATGTCTAAAAGATATACATATGCACAACAAATTTGACATACCTTCTCATTTCAAATTTACATAAGTATTGAATGTACTACAAAAATATCAAGTTAACCATGCTTGTGAAGCTGTACTTGAAATAGCCCAACTCAAATCTTGGCCTAAGGCCCAAAAGAAGTACCCACCCAAGGCTCGATCCCATGCATAATGGACTTTGGATCTAATCGATCCAGTGTCATCATATGAGATCCATGAATCTCCTGCATAAGAATAATAGGAAACCCTTCTGTTATCGAACACAACCTTTGCATTGTTCTCCTTATTGAACTCAACGATTTGAGAATACACCAATATACCACTTCCAGGGCCTGCACCGATGGTGGGTGCTCCAACCGTATTAACATTTGGGTCCTGGAGTGACCATGTCGGTCCGTAAAGTGGTAGACCTAACACGACCTTTTTGGGATGCACGCCCGCTTGAATCCAAGACCCAATACCAAAATCTGTACTAAGATCAGTGTTTGGGTCATATAAAGCAGAATGCAACCCTGTGAAATTTTCCCAAGTGCCATGATAATCGAAACACATTGGACTAATCCAGTCAACGTATTGACTTATCGCTTGGATTGGGTATGTTCGGGGTCCACCGTTAAATGAAATGTTGGACGCATAATAAACAGCCGAAGTTAATATGAGTCGAGACTTTCCAGTCACATTGGCCTCATATTCAAGTGCCACTCGCCATTCATTAAACAACAAACCTAAGTCGCCATATCAGACTCATTCGATGGAAACTCCCAATCAAGATCAACACCATCAAAATGGTAATCTCGAAGTAGCACGAGAATACTCTTGACTTGCCATTTGGGAAAAGATAGCGGGTAAATCACCACCCCCGCCACCCCCAATGGATAACACGGTCTTAGCAGGCGGATTCCAACTACTCGTTGCATTTGCGAACTCAATTAGCTTCTCCACATCATAAGATGTGATGTCTAGTGCGTAAGTTGTTGCAGATGGTAGAACAAATGCATATTAAATGTGCGAGAAGTATGACGTGTCAATAGAAGAAGCAGGATATCCAGTGAACGAAGGCCAATACGCTGCCCTAACTCCTCGATCTTCAAGCAACCCCCCGATTGATTTGGATACCAAAACTCGCGGGTTCGACTCAAGCACGAAAATACTAAAGGGAAAATTCAATATAGTTAAGAAAAAAAGTAATGTGATTCTTTGGCTAGCCATACTTTATCTCTTAGTTGTGTGGCGGATAAAAAAAAAGAATTATCTATTTATAGACATTGTAAGAATGTATTTTTTTTCCTTAGTTATAATCACTGGTCAATGTCTTAGCATGTATATAGTTGACAACCTTTTTAAAGGGACAAAAAATTGTGAATTTACTAAAAGAAGACAATGGCTTCGTACCCCAGTTATGTTCAAAAAGTAGGTGACATCGTTTGACGTATAAACTTGTAAGTTATAATAGCACTAAAATAAATTTAGTTTCCCTATAATACAAATTAGAAGCATGTCGAATCATAAATGACAAATGGAAATGGTTAATAGTAAGGTATTTGCGACAGTTGCTTTTTTGGTTCTTTTTTTTTTCCTAATCCGCATAATGCCAACTTAAGTTTCATGTACATATTTTTTTTGCTAGGCGTTCACTACAATTTAAATTATATATATTGTTAGCGGGACCGGCTATATAGTCATCATACGCACATATCATTTGTTAGTGATCGATCAATATTCCAAGTTATAGCAGTTACCTTATATATAAACATCGCATGTATGAATTAATATTTATAAGCTACTCGAACTCTTGAAGCCTCAAACCACTAAAGCTTTATCGAGTATGACTTTTGCTTGAATGAAAAGAGTTTGTCAAGCAATTAACTTGACTTTAAGTATGTTATACCATCATTGAATAAACACCCTTTCGATCCAAGTGTGTTTGTTCGTAAAGGATCTGGTAACCAATTTAACATATTTAAGTAAAAATAACAACGATTTATTAATACTTAATTGGATTATACGTACATCTAAAGGGGACATAACCCGAGCTGTCAACAGTATAGTACTACGTGAAGCAAAAAGTAATTATGAATATTCGTTTCATATTTATAACCCATATGATTATCAATCATCATACAGATTCATTCTTTACTGTTAGGCTAACAACATGCATTTTTGGATATGTTGTTCACTGCAATTAATATTTTATTTTCTAATTATTACTTAATCCATCTTAGTTTAAATGTCAAAACTTATAGAAATGTACATAGTCGTAAATAAAGTTTAACTTTTAACCATTTAGAAACCTCTTTAATTGATTGTTTATGAAAGTGAATAATGATTTTTAACCAATCAAAAATAAAATTATGAACATTTATATTTGAACGGAAGAGTATTTACCGTATAATTTATACTTAAAATTGTGGTGAACTTTAAAACAATAGTAAAACAAGTCCATTAATTTTGATCATTAATTGATAATTAATTTATTGTCTATTTATTTGACTATAATACAAGTTTCTACTACAAAGATAAGTAAATAAAGTGCTTCTTAAATAAGATTAATTAGAGTATTACGAGCGGTGACATTAAAATTTTTATTTTTAAAGAAAATATATTGAAGTTGAGAGTTAAGAGAATGAAAAATATTTGAAAACACTAACAATTTAGTGTCTTTGAGTCTCAACTCATTTCCCAACTCATGCTCTAACCAAACCACAACTCATGCCAGACTTTTCATGACATATCATGAATCAGATATTAGTATTATTACGTAACTACTCTATATTCTTGGTTGATATCTAATCATATTATTCGTCAATTTCAATTATATAAAGAAATATACGTTGGAATAAAGAAATGATCGAGGATATCTTCTATTAATCAAAACATCTAAAACATTTCACTATTTATCAGATCCATATAGAGTATTGCTCTTTTAATAATTTAATATAGAATTAATCATTGTACTTTTTAGAAACAACTCATGAAGATCTTGGATGTTATTAAAAACGATCGACTAAATAATTTCATCATTGAGCAAATTCTTTTGATTTAATAAACGGATTTGATGATGAATTGAAAACCAGAGTTTGATTATAGTTCAGAAGGAATGCATGTTTTTCATGTTAATTACCTTAACTAATCGATGTTAATTTATCGGTCTATTAAAGGATGTCCTCTGTTATTAGAACAGTTTTCATCACTATATTAAACTATATAAAAATTAAGTTTGACACCCAAGAAAAAACGAAGAAGCACAGATTACTACACTTGTTAACTTGTAATTTGAATCTTCACTTATAATTTTGATTTTTATCTTGCGATTTGTAATTCGACTAATAAAAGTCACTATTTTATAATATATATATATATATTTATGTATCTATGTATATTATTGTTTAAGGTTTTTCTTGTAAATAGAAGTTAAACATGATGATAATCGATAGTTAAGTCGTCTGACCAACAATCAACACTATGCTTAATTTAAAATACATTATACTCATTTCTTTTACTATTTTCTCCTATTACTTTTACTATGTTTAAAGTTTGTCTGATTTTCTGACACGTAAGTCACAAGACTCGGAAGAGTCACACACGACTCAGAAGATTCAATAAACGACTCGTAAGAGTCAAAATCATTTAAAAATCAAAATCCGATTTTTTAAATTTATAACTCGACTCATAAAAGTCTAACAACTTTACAAATTACATTTATCAACTAAACAACAAAATAAGCAAGTTAACTTTTAAGAGGTAACTGCAAACAGCCAATTATATATACAAGAAATTATCTCAATATACGAAATATTGTTAATGGTCATGATTTACAATTTAACGGATAGAACAAAAACTCATTTATTCATCTACATTTTCCATTTTCAGTAGAAGAATAAAAATCAGGTAACAACATGATTATGACAACCAAAACCAACTAGATCTTCAACCTACACCAAACGACAGCAGTTTTTATTTTCTTATACAGAAAAGTAGGCATCGTTTATTTTATTTTATTTTCATACAGAATAAATAATACTTGTGAAAGAGCGGGTTCAAATTTAACGATTGATACTTTATTGAATATATATACAATGTAACCCATATACTTCAACTAAATCATTTTTTGTTACAACTATTCATTGACATATAAATTTCGTTACCATGTATAAAAAACAAGAAACCGAAAAATTAAATACACCAAAAATCAGTAATTAATATATGTTTCCATTTCCAATATATATAACAGCTTGACATTTAATCATATAAAACTACCCCGATCATTCTTTCCGACCCTTGATAAAAAAATAACATAATCAAGAATCAAGATCAGAAAATTGTCGACTTTGATAATAAAAAAAGAATCCCGAACAGTTCTCACAAAGCAAAAAATTTCAAAAAACTGTCCAGAAAAGAATAATAAAAAGATCGTTTAATCAGTTTCCACAATTCACATATACATTTTCGTTTTTTTTGTTTTTATCAGACCTCTGACCATTAATGTTTCCAAGCGTAAACCAACAACGAAAAACCCGAAGGACCTTTCAACTCATTTTCCTCAACGCTTTCCCATTCCATAACCGACCCACAACCTGAAGACGCTGACGACAACGACGACGAAGATGAACTTCCACCCGTTCTAAACATCCCCTTTTTCGTTTTCCTTTTCTCAAACCCGAACCCGGATCCAAACCCAATTAAACCCGAACCGGATGCATTTAGTCGAGCTAAATACTTGTCATCTTCATGATAATCAAAACCTGACTTCTCAAATCGAAACATAAACAATGCATGTCCATCATCACTATCTTCTTCAAATAACCAATTGTAAACATCCCATGATACTTGAATATTCACTCCATCGATTTCGACTCGTTCATTTCCTCTAAATTTCCAATTCAAATGCTTTACAACCAGTATCTTTTTATTGTCCACCGTGAAAGATAACCTTGAATCATCAGTAGAAGTAATTCGAGTGCAATCGATTGTTATATCACGCGTTTTACCTCGAAATGTAGCTTGTGTGTTGTATTTTTTCGTGTGGATACCGTAGACATGTTCTCTACGTAGAATTGTGATTTGTGTTTTGCTAGGGTTTGGTGATTTTGCTTTTGAGTAAGCTTGTTTATGTGAGTTACCAATGAGAAAGACTATTTGACCGGAGATTATTGCGGTTATGTAGAATCCGGATATGGGTTCGGGGCCCGACCCGAATTTGGCACGTGAAAGATCGTAGTGGATGTTAAGAAGTTGGTTGTTTTGGTTTGAGAGTTGGATTTTTTTGGAGCCATTTTTGTTCCAAAAAATGAAGGGTTTGATTTGAAGGTGGAAGACGGTGGTGGTGGTAGTAGTGGCTTGTTCGTCGTCGGTGTTGATGTTGGTTGGAAGCAGGTGGATGTAAAGAGAACGGTTGAAGAGTGTTTTGGACCAAGTGACGGCGAAAACACCGATGGGAGTGTGGTAGAGGGTAGTGGTAAGGTTGGGTTTGGGGAGGTGTTGGTCGTGTGGTGGTGGTTTTGGTGGAGAATGGTGGTGATGGAGGGGGGTGGGGTGGTGGTGGTGATGGGGTGATGGAGATGAAGAAGCACGTTTGTGTGTTAATGATGATGACATGATTATTTATCGTTTTGATGATTGGGAGAAATAAAGATGAAAAAAATTGGATTTATATAAAGGGTAGGGGGTGGGTAGTTTGATGTATAAATGCATGGCAAAAGGAGTTGGCAATCATGGGTTTGGTTTTTTCTGAATTAAAAACTAAAAGTAGGAAAAAGTCAAAAAACAAAAATTATACTTATTTTTTATAAGTTTAAAGTTAGTAGTGTTGTTTAGTTAATAAAAATTAAAAGCTTATCATAAAAATAAGTTACATGAAATAGCTTTTAAATATAAATTATAAATTTATAAAAGAAATTACATAAAAAATCCTAATATAATTATTTATTTATGTTTTATGTCTTTATATATCCATTCACATATTTAAACTTTAATTTTTTTATCAAACACTTATAAAAAATAAACTTTAGTCAATGTCTACAAATATAAGTTCAAGTTATCAGTTCTAACGATAAGTTTATAGCTTTAGCTACCGACTAGTTTTTCTTAAACACACTCTGAGTATGTTACGGAGGTGTAATTGGTGTATTTAAATATTCATGTGTTTATGAATGTGAGGTTTTAAATATTGAAATATGTTAAGGGATTACATATTTAGTTTTAGTTTTAATAATATTGTATTTCTTTTAAAAAGAATATATTGAATATCGAATTGTGTTGAAAACGTTTCTAAGTGCTAAATCTGACAAAAAAGTTAAACCTTTGCTACATATTCTGAATTAAATAAGTTTAAAATTATATTTAACCCTTATTTAACATGTAGATTTTAGTTATTATTATATATACTAATAGTTTTATTAAGTTCAGATTTAGACTTATATGGTTAAACCTCCCAATCATGTACTCTCATTAGTTTTGGGTCATGGTCGTGTGTAACTTGATAATATGAGTTATATTTTATTTTTAGGATATGTAAGAAGTGAGATAGGATCATAAAGAGATTGAAAGGGTTTACAAACTATTTAAAATTAGTCATGTAAAATGAAGTAATTATCTTTCCCTAGCTACCAACTAAGCAAAGGAAATTAATAATATTATATATATATATATAAATTATATAGACTTGATAGAAGTAATAAAAAATAAATTAATAATCATAACCCAAGTTGTAACCAATAGTTTATGGAAGACAATCATACGTTTTACCAACAACGTTTAAAATATTCAAGAGCTTGATAATTTCTTCGTATTTTCTATTCTTATTATATCTTAAATTGTTATACATGAAAAGGTTTTTGATGATATAAAATCATCACTTACTATGAAGTCAATAACTACTAAAAAGGTGAACGTTTACTTAATAACGAACTAACTTGGGTCATACTTTATGGAGTTGTTATTTATAATAAAAACAAAGATTACGTGTATATATATGGGGGAAAGATTCATAGGGAAGCTCCAAATTTTGAGGAAGGATGGAAGCAAATCTTAGCCTTTGAAATTTTTATAAAAAAACGTTTTTAACATTCATTTGTGATGAATGTTAAATGTTAAATTTTGATTAACATTCATCACAAATGAATGTTAACAACATTCATTTATAATGAAATTAATAGTTGAGATTTGCTTCCCTCCTTCCCTAATTGTTTTCTTCCCTCTTGATTCCTCCCAATATATATAACATACAATTAAACATTTTATAGCTTATGGTGCATGCAAGTTTTCCCATACTTCTTCTAAAGTGGTCAAAGTGGTTGGCAGGCAGAATATGAGAGTAAAAGTGAGTTGAGGTGATAAATACAATGAATAAATTGATTCTTACATTAAAATAATGCTATTATGTACTTGTGATTTGAGCTATATTTATTTTATAATAGTGTATAAATCAATTTGGATTTATCACCTCCCAAAAATAATAGTTTGTAAGAAAAACCGGAGTTTGTTGACTGTGAAAAATGGATAGTAATTACCCTTATCATAGCGGATGCTGTTACAAACTTACATTAGATAAAGTAGATAATGATATAACTTACCTGATATTAACAAGTACTTTAATTTACTCTAATAATGATTAAGAACAAAAAACTACACTACAATTAATATATATTTCCATTTCTCTTGCCATAACAACTATGACATGCTATTTTTCCTGGTGTTAAAAGTCTTATGCCTTCTCCAATAATCTTCTAAAATATTTTTCCTATCTCTATATTTCTCTATATATAAAAGTACATTGTTTGTCCTTCAAAAATCTTAATTAATACCTTTTTATGTTATAATCAATATCAGTCAAAATTTAATATTCTTAAATCTTTAATAATGAGTATTGTTGCATAGTAATTATTATTAGTAGATAAATAAAACAAAAGGTTGAAAAAATAAATGTATACAACGATAGATATATTATAATATTACATTATAATGATTACAAATAAATATAGTTTCACCTCATCCAAATGAGACTTGAAAAGCGAGATAAGGCCTAACTGGGAGGCAGGAAGAAGACTACACAAGTGATTCGGGACGGAATCTCTTTGACTTTCTGATGTCATATCTTCGACTCCACCCCAGAAATAGTATTAGGAGGGAGGTGCTACTTCACCAGGAGATCGTGATGGGATAAAATGGGGTTTTATTAAAGTCTTCTGAGTCGTCCACTTAATATTTTTTAAAATATTGTTTAAAGATAAATTAGATAGGATAATAAAGTATATAGTTGTGATTTTAGAGTAAATAGTTGAAGGGGAATTTTTTTAAGAAGAAATACATTAAAATTTTTATTTTTTTATATTTGAAAACAAAGATAAAATTATATTTTAAGAAGGTTTATACATCAACTAATCAGAGTTTCAAATAAAAAAAGTTGGAAAGCTATCAACAACAAAAATGCATATTGTCCCCACCATGTGTCAAGATTCTCAAATTCTAACATTTCTTTGTCATTTTCCTAATTTATTTTTGATTGAATATGATTGTCCATATATTTCCATGCATTTTTTAAATATAATTTTCAACTCAAATATTCGAATTGAGTGAAAACGTTTGGGGATGAAAAGAAAGATTATGTGCCTGTTTGTTTTTGCTTTATGAATATAGAGCTGAATTAAGTAGGTCATTTAAGTATTTATGTGTGTTTGTTTGAGACTTAAGAAGATAGATGCGTCTTAATGACTTTAGTCTTAAAAATGTAAATTTTTAAAGTTAACTTTTGATTTTTTCAAGTTCATTTATTTTTATGGCCTTTCATTTGAATCTAGCTTCTTGCTAGATTCCTAATATAATCTTGTCATTCTAAAAACAAGTCATGACTTGTTCAAAATATTTGATATAGTCGTCTTTTAGTTTCTTCATGTAGAGAGTTAAATTGGTAATTCTTAGTTATTTATTCGTTTTATTCATTAAGAAAAACAATTATTTATCTACAAATCTTAAGAACGAACATTATATATTCACACAAAAACACTACAAAATCAGAATTTAATGCGAAAAACACAAACATATGACACCCATTTCTACAAGTTGACAAGCATTTTGTAGATTAACATCTCATTAATGGTTCAAAAGTCGAAACTAGTTGCGAGTATTTTACATCATGCCTTCGTTACATAATTCTCATTTCTAACTTCAACAACATGCCGTTGATGTCGTCTTGTGTCTTATAACGTTGGGCAGGGCTGGACAGATCTGGCCCAATAAGAGGTTTAAAGATAATGATATGGTTATCAGGTACCTACCAGGCTACCAGTCTACCACCCATTCACTTGAATATATAAGGCTATAAGCCACAATTCTACGTTTTTATAATCAAAAAGTAACGTTTTAAGAATTAGTTTTTGAATGGAATTGGTCGGAAGTTCGGTTTCAGTTCAGCCGATTGAACAAAATGACATTATTAATTTAATTAAAATACATAAAACTAATCTTTTCAAGTAAGTTAACAACTTTGATTTTAGTTTTACTCAAAAATAATATTCAATACGAAAATAATAAAGTTTAAAATTATACAAAATAGAAAACTTAGACCAAAACTGGTTTTTTTTTTCGGTCGCTTGTTCACATCAATTCAAAAATCACAATAAACCGATTTAAATTGAACCAGGAAGTTGTTAAAAAATCGATTCGAGATGGTTAATCACCCTTCTAAACTAAACTGACTAAACTGACGATACTAAAAAAAGATACTATTTCTTCCCGTTTTCCCTTCTTTTTCCTTGAAAATCCAATACAATATTTATAGATGAAAACATGAAACTATCTAGCTAAAGTTAAGGGACAAAACAGAAACATGAAATCATGCATACGTGCTACATAGACTATTGAATTAAACATGAGAATGTGGACTAGTGGACTACATGCAAATAACAGTTAACTAAGAATTAGTTATCAAGGTTGCATGACTTCCGATGACCAAGTCATTGGAACACATCATAATCACTCGATATTTACCTTAATACTGATAAACTCTATTGTTGACAGTTAGATACCCAAACAGTGCAACAATCAGTGGATAAACTACCCCATACAGCTTGTGGTTTGATTATATGCACCTCATTTCAAACTAGGGATGGCAAAAGGACCCGAACCCGATGGGGTTCCCTCAACCCCGCACTTTTCGAGGCGGGTTGGGGATGACTTTTTGGGTTTTGGGACGGATTTTGGGGCAGCAGATGGGATTTTTTCGGATTCGGATTGGGGAATGGGTACTATCATCCCCGCTCCGCCCCGCCCTGATATATATATGTATATATATAATATTTGTTAATATACATTAATAAATAGCTTTGTGTATTTTGTGTTATTACTTGTCTATATGTTAATTTGATTGTCTATATCTAGGAATGGGTTCGGATTGTTTATATATGTTAATTTGATTACTTGTCGTGTTTTGATTACTCTTGTTGTTTCGACTTAGTGTCATGTGATTTAGTCGGGATATTCTAAGACCATTTTGTGTTAACTTGGGGATTTTGAATCGTCCACTTGTTGCTATTAATGTACACCAATTACTATATATTATCTTGATCGTGTTGATAATTTGTTTTTAGAAAAAGAAAATGTTACTATATGCATTGTGATAATATTATGAAGAAAAATAACAAAAAGCACGAGTTTAGGGTATTATCAATGAGAAACGGTATTATGGGTATTAGGGAACTGATGTCCCTGATGGGGTGCCCCGAACCCCGTTAGGGTTTGGGGGAACCTATGTTGACAGGTTTGGGGATTGTTTTGATTAACGGATTTGGGGTTGGGGTTATCACTCCCCGCTCCGAACCCGCCCCATTACCATTCCTACTTCAAACCTTCGGTAAATTTTTATCAAACATCTTCCCTGGTCTGATAAACTCTATTGTTGACAGTTGATGATGCAGCTTCAGTTGGCATCGATGTTTTTTCACTTTCCATTTGGGTACAAAATCTGACTATTTGGAAGAACCATATCTCATGGTGGGTTAAAATACTGAGTTACTGGCTGTGGTTACATAAGCTGTCACACTAAGTTTTCAGATAGTTTCACATTGTTTTCACAAAGTCACTTTGTGAAAGTTCTAGAATTAGTTGTGCTTTTTCTAGTGTATCAAGTCCACCAGGAGTCATACGGTAGTTCAAAGCTACATTTTTTCCTCACATTCTCAATGAGGTTCCTGGTATCCTAGTGGTTGTTTGCTCCCTTCCTTTTCAATCCTTTGGGGTTAGATTGGCAGAAAACGGTTGAGGATTGGACGGACTGGAATAGGTGGATGAAAAATCATCTGTGGCATTGATATTGATCGAGATGAAAGTTGGGAACAATATTGGGATGAAGAGCAGGATCACCTAACAATAGTCTTTGCGGTAGACTGTTTGAACTAATTCTTGTTGTTCGTTTCTTATTATACCAGTATGCAATGCAATTGTTTATCTCCTTAGCATAGCCAAAGGTAACCGCAATATAGTGGCAATCTTTTATCCTCATGTTTTGTTCCATATTACTGTGACTTGTGCTCAAAAAAAATTTACTGTTAGATTTATTTTACTGAGCAAAAGAGGAAGTGAACGGAAGTCAGAATAATATTGTGTTGAGTGTTTCTAAGGGGAGGAAATGAAAGACAAAGAAAACAATGGGAGAAAACTATAGCCTATTTTGGTATTTTTCTTTTGAAACTTTCCTCCTAAATATGAGACAATATGGAAGGAACCATTACTCCCTTTCCTTTACTCTATTCACAAGTGTAAAATTACGTTGAAAATAAGATAAAAGGAGGAAAAAAGAAGAGAAAATGAAAGGAAGATAAACTAGTGATCTAATCGTCTCAAATACGGGAGGAACCTATTGTGTACGGTTATTCGATCTTAGGAAATCTAATTATACGGAGTATCGATTATTTGCTTTTCAATATATAGCAACAATGTAAACTGGTTGACGTACCTTAATTAGTATATAAGAAATTCCATCATATTGTATAGAATGTTTAAAGTCGAAGATAGAAAATGAATTGAAAAAGTACAATCCTACCTAGTATATATATGGATCCATATCTTCTTCTAACCCTCCTTTATTTATTGCGAAAGACGAAGGCGTACGTAGCTTTTACATATTTATTCCATCTTAATGATGCATATTTATACTTAGGATACTTAACATTCCATTCTTATTCTTTTCACTTTTACGATCATTTTTCTGAGATTTAAGATGGATGGAGTAAATGTTTATTTTCTCCTTATATTAAATACAAATTTGACTAAATTTATTTATAAATAAATTATTAAGCTTGATAATGGAAGTAAAATATGAAGTTTAATAATTTTTTTAGTTATTTTTGCAAGTAGAGAATTTTTCTAGGACAAACAACAATAGTAAGATGAACAATTAAAATGAGACAGGAGAGAATAATACCCCATTATTTTACCTTTCATCAAATTTATTATGACATCCCACTTAAACAACGTTGCTAGAAAGCAACATTCATTTTATTCGCGTACATAAACAACGTAGAAAAACAGATACATGAAAGCATTACAAATCGGAAGAAAACCTTCATGTTGATTTATGAAATCAATTATGCATTGGCATTGATGTAGGCTTCGATTGCCTTAAAGACTTTCTTGACTAATTCATTGCTTTGGTTAACGAACTCTTCTGTTGGCTTCACGTCGCCCTTACTCTTAAAGTCGATTGTGTGCTTATAAACCGATCCACCATCACCGGAAGGTGAGATTTTAAGATGATGAGTGATAGACTCCAAATAATCCGACAAGATGTCACCCTCGAAGATGGTGAAACTGACATTAAAATTGGGCAAGTCAACGGTATCAAACTTTTGCTTTGATGACGTGAATGGTACACCTGCATTTCATATTCAGTTAGAACTCTCTTTTTAGAATATCTTCTTTTAGTCCTAAATATACTTTGTCATAAGTGTAAACTTTCTTTATACTCCGTAATATGTATTAAATGAGATTTTAAATTTAAAATGAAACTTTAAGTACAAATGTATGATTAATATATCAAATTCCTCTCATAGGTAGTCCTTAAGATGTCATCATAAACACCATTTTAAAAAAGTACATTAGTATTAAATAGTTAAACATATAAGAGTTTTTTATAAGATATGGATAGCGATCTATTCTTACCGTCACCATATACGTTGGTCTGAAGTGTTCCAACACCTATCTCCCCTTCGACGGAGATGGACTTGTAGATCTCGGGAGCAGCCTTAGGAGCAAGTTCGTGAAAGTTAGTGATGATCTGGAAAAGATCTTCAGCAGGTAAAGCATGAACGATCTCAACGCTAGTAGAAACAACGGCCATGATGAAATATTAATGCAAAGGAAATAATTAAGTAAGAATGTTAATTGATGTTGTTGTGATTAGATGAAGTTACAGATGTTGGTATTTATAGAGGTTTGAAGTAGGTACAAATTGTGCTTGAACACTTGTTTATTTGAGAGAGGACAAGAATCTTGCCAATTCCTATGCCGATTAACACATGAAAGATATAAAACGTGAAACAAACAAATAAATAAAATACATACATAATATATTTGTTAATTTCTACGTATAAAATACTGACGCACACCATTATTGACTTGTATTAAATATTGTACTGGTTTTAACTTAAATTAAAATAATATAAATGTATCGATACAAGGCTTAGGTCCCTATACACAATGGTTAATATATTCTTTTAATAAACTATAAATATCACGGAAAACGTTTAATAATATGAAATTTATTATTCCGTAGTTTGCTAAGATGGGTCAGTAATTCAGTATGTCATTTTATAACAGTTTCAAAAGTATAATAATTATAAAAGTTATATGTTTAAGCAAGAGATACTTTATTTTGTGAAGTCTAGTAAAGTTTTAGTGTCAATTGCAAAATAAAAAGTAATTCGGTCTAAATGATCTACAGAGTAATAATATTTTAATGCATCTATATTTACGCAATTCAATTTTAACGAGGTACAAATTTGATTGCACGTTGCAACGGAAAAAATCTAATGAATAAAATGTGTTTATAGTCGTGAGATGTTACGGATTATTGAACTCACTGATAGTTACGGAGTATGAAAGATAGAATTTTCTTTTAAGATTACATAGATCAATATGATGTTTGATAAATATAAATTAAATATTACTTAAGTGTTAATTTAATCTTGATGTATAGGGATAAGTCGTAGTTAACCGTTTAAAAAAATCATTTTAGTGTAAAGGATTATAGTTTGAAGCTCTTTTAATGATGTTATTACATAAAAGCCCAGTATAGTATTACCATCTTATCTTTTGCCATTTTTAAATACGAATTGAGTTGTCGGGGCATCTCGAAAAAGGTTTGTATTATTATAAAGAAAAAGTTATGACGTTTTTCCTCATTTGAGTCGAAGACATTTTTTTTATCAAAAAGTTTGCCAAGACTGAAGTAGTTGATGTGATGTAAACTAGGTGTATAAAATTTCAAGATAATGATACCTAATTTTTTAACGAAAAACAAAAAGTCCAAATTAAGAAGCGATAATGTTATAATTCAAGTTAAGGTTAATAGGTCACTCCATTTGCTAATCCTTATGTAATCTATAAACTGATTTGACTAAAAAAATTTTACTAATCAGTTCATTTTAATTTAATTTCTTCGTATCTCAGTTTATTTGGTTTGTATTACATGAGATAATTTATACGTATGAGCTGATTATTATGAAAAACATTAATATATATATATATATATATTATATAATAAATAAAAGAAAATTTAAAGTGTTTGATAGCGAGCTCATCAGATAAAAAATTCAAGCATAATTATACAATTTTTGAATTTATGATGCCCATTCATGCACAACTTAAAATTATAATATTTTTGGACACACATACTATTTGTTTAGTAAAGTGATGCACATATTATTTTTAAATTATTTTATTTATTATATATTAAAATTTATTTATCCGATTCAAATCGTTTGTACATATCAAATTAATCGGGCCAAATGGTTTATAAGTTACCCAAACTATAGTATATGCTATACTGAAAATGACGGTTCTTGTAATCATCGTATTAATTATATTAATATTAATCGCTAATAAAACTATAAATATATTGACTTAAATTATTCTATCAATCGACTAATGATCAGATTTATTCCAACTTTGATGTGTTATTAGGGGAGTAAACGAAACGGTACAACTTGCGAGCTATTAGAGATTAATAGAAAATACTTGAAATTGACTTGGTGTTAGTCAAGTCGAGTTCAAGCTACTTCAGCAGACTTTTAAGTCGAGCACGAATATTAGAATAGTCGACTTGAAAGCCTCACATGCCCTATCAAGCTTCTCCATTTTAAATTTTTACGCTTTAATTATATGTGTATTAACAAAATGACTTAACTTTAAAAGAAACTTCAAGTCGAGTTGAGGTCAAAAGCATTCAGTGGAATAATACTAACACTGAATATTTATTGATAACCTTTAATCATGATTATCCAGTCGAGCTTGATAACATCCGGTGGATTAATACTTACACAAATATTTATTGATAATCATAGATACAGATAATTAAATCGAGTTCGAACTTGAAAATACAAACTTAATCGAACTCAAATTAAATTTTGAACTTTAAATATCCTAATCGAGTCGAATTTAAATTTGATACTCTATGAGCTAAACTCTATGACACCCCTATTTGTTATATTGTTTAGGTTCTTTAATATATCATTTATATAATATAGTGCAACCCATGACCACTAATATTCATTCTCGGAATAATGGTTGGCCTTCTGTAACACTTAAAATTTTAAGAAAATGATAAATGAATTAATGATGTAAAATGTAAATAATAATTTGTGAAAATAATTAAGTGGTTGTTTGGAATGGAGTTTTGAAGTTGTTGCATATTATTGCATTTGAAAAACTCATTAATAATAATAGTGCATGGAAAAAAATAATTGATAAGAAATTATTTGCGTTTAGAGGATGTGAAAATGCAAGGTTATAGAATTATGAACCTACTTAGGGCCTGTTTGGCATGAAGCTTTTAGCTTTTAATTTTTGAACAAAAAGCTCCTATGAAAATAAAAGTTTTGTTTGTCATGTAGAAGTTGTAGCTTTAGAATCCAACGGAAAACTCAAATTTTCAAAGCTACTAGAAGTAGCTTTTTGCGAAAAGCTCCAAACGTAAAGCTACAGCTACAGCCTACAGCCTACAACTACACCCTACAGCCTACAGCTACTTCACCAAACATACCCTTACTGCACCAAATCGCAGATTTCGGATTAACGCTTTTATGCCATTCAATCTCATTTATAATTTATTGACTTCTCCAAAGTTAAAAGTACGTGCGATAATATATTATATTATTATTTATATAGCAACGGGTTTTTTAAGAAAAATTTGTTACGATGATAATAGTAATAATGAATATTTTATTTTTAGTTTTAACATACTTATATTTTTATAAAAAAATAATATTATAATTATTATAATTTTATTCTTTATAATATAAGATTGACTTTTTTAATATATGTGAAACAACTAAAATTTGTGTATTACAACTTTTATAACTTATAAGTGTAATATACACTAAAAATTAATAGTGTGTTTCTCAAAATTGATTGTGTATCAAATATTTTCTTAATAACTTTTTATTTTATATTAAAGAGTATAGAATTCTAATAATTTTGATATAATATTTTTACGAATTAAATTAATAAATCTTAAAAATAAAAATATTTATTCTTATATTATTACTATAATAAATTTTACTTTTTGAACATTCTCATATTTATTTATGTGTCTCCTCCATTTCCATTTCGATTATCCACTTTTACGAGACAAATTATACTCGGTATTTTACTATTTATTACTATTGTCTTCTTTTCATTATTTGTTTTTATGTTTTTCAGTTTTCATCATCTAACTTCCAAAAATTAATTTATGTCTATTATTAATTGAGAAAAGATAGTTAAAATTATCGTTGTAAATACATTTAAATAATATTGTACGGAAAATGTTGTTATAAGGCTAGAAACAAATTGCCATATGTTTAACGAATACACAAAATTGTCTAGTTTTATCATTTGACATGTTAAGTTATGTAATAATCTAATCTGTCAAACACTCAATAAATTGATTATCTGATTATTGTGATATTAAACAAGATAATCAAATTCAAACACTATATTGTTGCAACTCGTATTGCTACAATTAATTATGTAATTCTGATTATTAAAAAAAGCATAATATATTTTCAAAATACAATTCCAAACCCCCCCCCCCCCCCCCCCCCCCCCCCCCCCCCGACTATTACTCTATATACAGAGTGCCATAATAGTCAAACATAAAACGTAAATTATTCGTCACTAACTAACACATTTCACGGTTACCATTTAGCAATGTAATCATACCAAACTCTTTTGTCTTTGATCATTTCTTATTATGACATCAAACTTAAACAACGTTGCTATAAAACAACACTCAATTATTAGCATAGAGAAACACAGTAGAAAAACAAACGTATGAAAACATTACAAATCCAAATAAAACATGTTGATTATGGAAATCAATTATGCATGGGCAGTGATGTATGCTTCGATTGCCTTAAAGACTTTCGTGATTCCTTCTTTGCTTTGGTTAATGAACTCTTCTGTTGGCTTTACGTCGCCCTTACACTTATAGTCGATTGTATGTTTATAAACCGATCCACCATCACCGGAAGGTGAGATCTTAAGATGATGAGTGATAGAGTCCAAATAATCTGCTAAGATGTCACCTTCAAAGATGGTGAAACTGACACTAAAATTGGGCAAGTCAACGGTATCAAACTTTTGCTTCGATGATGTGAATGGTACACCTGCATATATTTCATTTTTAATTAGAGCTCTTGTTTTAGAACATCTCCTATAGTCCTAAATCTATCTACTTATTTATTATTGCAAACTTCGTAATGAGATGGATAATAAATTGTTTGTAACAGATGTTAAAACATTTATGGTTAAAAAAGGTATTTTCTAATCAAAAAGGAAAAAGATTTGGTGCATAAATTAGAGTTAGAACTTTTTTTCTGATTCGAGTTGTATATAATAAACTCGACATTTGCATTAAATACAGCACGTGAAACCTTTTTAGATTATTAAAAACAAAAGTTCGAGTGTTACTAATTATATCCTCTCAGTTAAAGTGTTCACATTAAAAATATAAATAATTTAAGAAAAATATAATCGTTATACTATTATTTAATTATATATCATCTTGATTGTCATATAAATTTGAACATTTATTTTGAGACAATTTAAAATAAAAATAAAGATACTTAGAATGAGACGGATGAAGTATTGAATTTCTCTCATTAGCAGTCTCCATGTCATCAGAAACACACTTAAAAAAAGTACTATGTAATAATTAAACTTTTGAAAGTTTTAATACGAATGTATAAGAATTTTCGTAATATGTTGATCGATAACTATGTATTCGTACCTTCACCATATACGTTGGTCTGAAGTGTTCCGACACCTATCTCCCCTTCGACGGAGATGGACTTGTAGATCTCGGGAGCGGCCTTAGGTGCAAGTTCGTGAAAATTAGTGATGATTTGGAAAAGATCTTCAGCAGGTAAAGCATGAACAATTTCAATATCGGTAGAAACAACAGCCATGATGAAATATTAATTTGCAAAGAAAATAATTAAGTAAGAATGTTAAGTGATGTTGTTGTGATTAGATGAAGTTACAAATGTTGGTATTTATAGAGGTTTGAAGTAGGTACAAATTGTGCTTGAACACTTGTTTATTTGATAGCGGAGAAATATTGCCAATTACTAAGCTAATCAACGCATGAAGAATATACAAAACTGGAAGGAAAAAAAAACCTTGGTTTATTTGTACACCGTCTCTTTTTATTCATTCATTATCAAATGTGTTTCAGAATATTATAATTATAATGTACAATATTATAAAACAAAGTTAATAATATACGAATGTGATTACGAATTGTTGTCCATAAAATATTGACGCACGCCAAAATTGACTTGTACTAATTTCGTGAAAATGAGGTTACGGATATTCTTTTTAAATTTTAATATTCAATATTATATTGCATTAGTTTATAATATATACTAGATTTAGTTCCCGATACACATTTGTCAATAGATTACTTTAATAAACTATAATAATAATATCACGTACTGGAAACATTTAATAATATGAAACCTTTTAATTTGCTAACATGTGTTAGTATGTCATTTTTTATTTTCTTTTAATATATTATATAAGTTTAATTATTATAAAAAATGTATATTAACCCTGAAAAATATTATATAATAGTTAAAGCGATGTATATATTATGAAGCCAAAAATACTTCTTTTGCGTATTCTAGTAAAGTTTTAGTGCCAAGTGCGAAATAAAAATGAAATTTGGTCTAAATAATCTACAGAGTAATAATATTTTGGTTTATCTAGAATGATGCAATTTGATTGTAATAGATATTTGATAATAGCCGAAGAAAATGTCGGAATATTTAAGTTCCAATAAAATTTATTATTGTAATAATTAAGAATTATAGTTTTCAAATTGTTTATGTCATCAAATAATATTTATTTCAACTTGTATTCGATATATATCACTTTATGACAATGAGTTATTTAAATACACATGTAATCAAGAGGGAGGTAAAAAATTTAGAAAAGTAAAAAATCAAATCTCAATCCCTGAATTTCATCATAAATGAATGTTGTTAACATTTATATATAAACAACATTTATATATGATGAATGTTACTGAAAATTAACATTCATCACAAATGAATGTTAAAAACGTTTTTTTATAAAAAAATCAAGGGCTAAGATTTATTTTTCTCCTTCTCCAAAATTTGAAACTTTATTGTGAATCTTTTCCATATATTTATATATATATTTATCTGACCTTATCACATGATTTTAATTAAATATTTCTCAAAAAAGAAAGGAATAATAAACCAAGAAAGGACAACACATTTGCTTCCTTACGCGGAGTAAATGTATGAAGTGTTTTAAGGAACACCACTGTTGACTAATATATTTACTTCCACGTTCTTAAACAAGATTACAAAATAGTTATAGCAAGTTAATCCTAATATTAACATTAACATACTACAAGGGTTGATTATTCTAAAAACAAATATTGAAGTAAAGCAACTAAGACATGATATAAGTCGTTGAATTAGTATTCGATAGGTGGTTATTTAATTACTTTTTATTTAATATTAATTAAATATTATATTAATATTAATATTAAATATTACTATGTTATATTAATATTTATAAAATATTTAATTACTTTTTATTAATAGGAAAAGTTAATACTTCGGGGTAAAAGAGATATATTCAACATTTTGTAAAAAAAAAATTGTTAAAGTTTATAACTAAAATATTAATTAATATAACCGGCTTAAAATTCTTTTGTAATTAATTTATCTATAACTAAATTATGTAATTAAAAAATGATTAATAGTCGGATGAAATTTCGTGCACAGCTAACCGAAACTAGATTCACATAACATAAACTAGTGATGCGCAATACGTTTTATAAAACAACATGAACTAATCAAAGAATGCACTGCTACCTTAATATTGATGCATAATAAAAACTGTTTTTATACAAACACCTTGAAATATAAACACCAAGATGCACGTTTGATATATCGTTTTACAAGTTTTAGAAAAATCACTCTTCGTGAACAGCATGCACAAATGGTTCATATACAGTTGATGCACAGTGGAAGATACCAATGTGCACTTTAACTTAAGGCGGCGATAAATCAGTGATGATGAACTGATGTACAAATTGTTTAGCGTTGATGCACAACGAAACACACACGCTCACTTGTCGAACAAAGTGTTCTGTAACAGAAAATTGACTATTTTTATAAATAATTTTATCATGAGTCATGACTAACTTTTTTTACATGTATCAACCCCACATCATGTCTTGTTTGTCTTATTTTAACCTTTATCTCGTAAGATCCGAACCCACATACTATATATAATTGCTGTTTTCTCCTCTGTTTTCTTAATAGTTCATCACAATATTATTTTTCAACATTTTGTAACAAAAAATTGATAAAATTTATAGATGTTACATTTCTCTTTCTAACATATCCTCGACGACCTCTAACTCAATTTTAGGATAACAAAATGATGATGTAAATCTTAAAAGGGTTTATTGTTTCATAATTTTTTAAATTTTACATTCTTACTATTGTATGGTTCCAACTTTATAATCATCTTATGTATGAGATAGACTTTCTAAAACCTCTATTGTATATTATGTGTGACTTGTTATCACGAATTAACGGTCATATGTACATGTCAAATGTCCAAAGTTGATACCGTACGATCGGCAATTCACAGTAATAAGACAGTCACACACAACATATAATAGAAATTTTTCAAAATTTAACTCATAAAATAAATAATTCTATAGTTAAAATCATCCAATAATAAAATGTCTTAAATTTACCATATAATAAAATAATAAACTCACCTTTAAATATCATTTGCCAATTCAAAGTACGTTGGTCAATTTCACATATACCCTCAATATCCATGAAACTGTCAAAGTCAATCAAATTTGTTGACTTAATTGAATATGTAAACAATTGTTGATTTATTGGTTATTTTGGTCACCATAAGTGGTGGCTTTATCTATTATTGGTCACATTTCATTTTTTATCTGACGCATGATGTATACTTTATCTATTAAAGTACTTCTAGGCTTCTAGATATTTAACCAATAAAGTAGAAAGATATATGTGATCGAGTCCGCACGCAATATATGCAAGCATATATCTATGTGTTTAAAGTTCATAAACATCATTATGTTATTTTTTTCTATTCGTTAATAAATCATAATAAACTTCTAACAAATGCATTTTCATATATAACTTAATTGGTTAAATCTATCAAACAAGCAACATATGCCCACGCTACTCGTTGGGTAAGAAACTTATTTAACTCATGTCATATTAATACCTAAGTTAACAACGGTTGTTCTACATTTTTGTGACATATACGTTTTTATTCATCACTTGTTTACAAAATAAAAATTGATTCAAACCATGTTGAGTCAAGTTTTTGATAAAGGAAAATGATTAGTAAATCTAGAATGCGAGTTTAAGTAATGTATATGGTAGTTTAGTTAAGAACATCTATAAAACTAACAATATGTATCTCTAACAAAATACGAATTATATAAGTATTTCTTAGAAATAAATAAGACTTTTACTATTTGTAGACCCTAGGACTATATTTAAGAATCACATTTATACATAAATTGATTGTACATTAAGTTGGTTGAGAGCGGGTGAGATGGTTATTATCAATGTACAAATAATTTATGCATGATTGTTATTTAGGGGATGAGTGATTATTATCAATGTAGAAACAATTTATGTATGTCTGAATTTCTTAAACATTGCTTAAGGGTTATGTTTAGCAATTTTTTCATAAAATAAATATTTATTTCGGAAAATGAAAAAAGCAAAGAATTGAAGGGTATTGAAATGTAAAATACAAAGTAATTAGAACTAGCAAAATAAGAAAGAAAAATACATTTTGAAGGGACTGTAATTGAACTTGTGTGCGTTACTGCGTTAGGAGAGCGGGTGAGGTGGTTGTACATGTAATAAGTAATTACCTTTATTAACACAATGTTTTGGAAAATATGTTTTTAAGACACAAGAGGTTCGTCAAAAACTCCTACATGCAAGTCAAAGAGAGTGGCTGAAATATTACATATCGTTGAAATCTACTAACCAAGAAAGAGAAAAAAAAAACATAAAAAAGAAGAGAAGTCAACGATATTAACCGAAAGAACTATGATAGACTTCACCGATGGATTTATATCATATGGGATCATATAATGATCAAAACTATATTAATATGATTACAGAAATCGATTATATCAATATAACATATGTAGGTTATCAAGTGTTCATTTCCCTTTACTTTATCAGCAATGTAAGAATGCCCAACTCGTTTGTCTAGCTTTCATAATTATTATTAAGACATAAAATTTAGCACACGTATACACTAGACATTGCAATAAAGTGTAAAGCAATGAACATTAATTGTAGATTTTACCTGAATGTGAAAATTAGAAGATCTTGAATACTTTTATGGAAGAATTTTAATGCAACACCTTCGATACTTGAAAAACATTTGCGGCCCAAACTTGATACTTTGTCGCAAATTCCACGTCATCTAAGGTATACTTGAGAGAGTCTACCAGAATTTTCAGTGGCGGCTTCGTCTTTCCGGTATCCCCAGTATCCCCACTACTGGCAACTTTCGAAATCATTGACCGGGAATAGACAAGTTTGATCATACACTCCTTAAAAATAGATTTTCAAATCCCCCTCATTAGTTACCAGGGCCTTTAAGTCTTTGTATAACCATGAAAATCGTATCAACTCAGATAGTAGACGACTCACCTATGTTGCGTACACTAACCATCAGGGGCAGAACCGTAGTCAAATGTCACGGGTTGCACATATTTTTATGTACTATTAATTAAAATAAAACATTAAAACAAATTTGAACATATTAAATCATAAAATTTTCAAAACTGGACCGGTAGTACTATAAATTCACAATAATATCTTGAATCTCAAAAGGTATGAAACAAAGAATGAACATTAATTGTAGATTTTACCTGAATGTGAAGAATTGGAGGATCTTGAATACTTTTATGGGAGATTTTTAATGCAACACCTTCGATACTTGCAAAACATTCGTTGACCAAACTTGATACTTTGTCGCCAATTCCACGTCATCTAAGGTATACTTGAGAGAGTCTACCGGAATTTGCGGTGGCGGCTTCATCTTTCCGGTATCCCTAGTATCCCCACTACTGGCAACTTTCGAAATCATTGACCGGGAATAGACAAGTTTGATCATCCACTCCTTAAAAATAGATTTTCAAATCCCCCTCATTAGTTACTAGGGCCTTTAAGTCTTTGTATAACCATGAAAAACGTACTGACTCAGATAGTAGACGACTCACATGTGTTGCGTACACTAACCATCAGGGGCGGAACCGTGGTCAAATGTCACGGGTTGCACATATTTTTATGTACTATTAATTAAAATAAAACATTAAAACAAATTTGAGCATATTAAATCATAAAATTTTCAAAACTAGACTGGTAGTACTATAAATTCACAATAATATCTAGAATCTCAAAAGTTATGAAACAAAGAATGAATATTAATTGTAGATTTTACCTGAATGTGAAGAACTGGAGGATCTTGAATACTTTTATGGGAGATTTTTAATGCAACACCTTCGATACTTGCAAAACATTCGCGGACCAAACTTGATACTTTGTCGCCAATTCCACGTCATCTAAAGTATACTTGAGATAGTCTACCGGAATTTGCGGTGGCGGCTTCGTCTTTCTAGTATCCCAAGTATCCCCACTACTAGCAACATTCGAAATCATTGACCAGGAATTGACAAATTTGATCATCCACTCCTTAAAAAATAGATTTTCATATCCCCCTCATTAGTTACTAGGGCCTTTAATTCTTTGTATAACCATGTAAATCGTATCACCTCAGATAGTAGTCGACTCACATGTGTTGCGTACACTAACCATAGTATTTGTTGTTTTTGAGCTTTTTTTGCAACCCTTTTTGCATCTATATTTGAGTTACCTCCCATTACCCATATATGAGACACTGAAAAACCGTTGAGAAAAGGAGGACGACTCAGATGTGTTACGTACACTAATCATCAAGGTGGAACTAAGATCAAATGTCAAAGGTAGCACACATTTTTATGCAATATTAATTAGAAGATAATATTAAAAAGAATTTGAACTTATTAAATCATAAAATTTTAAAAACTAGGCCAGTTGTACTATACAGAAAACCCTTTTGCTAAAGATTCAATCTTTACAACAAATACAAAACACGAAATAGCTAAATGCTTTTACCTTTTTTAACAAATAAGTGAACTTAGATCTATCTGCACTAAAAATAAAACAAAGAAATATGAAGCCGTTAGTTAAGGAGAAACTTAGAGCAAACCATTCATATAGCCACATCTGGAAATAGTATCGGAGATTTTTGTTAAAAAAAAAAAAAAAAAAAACTTAGAGCAAACCTCTTGACAATTAATCTCCATTAAAGCTGGTTTGTTTTCAATCTCTTTTACCCGAAACCAAATCACTTGATCACTTACAAGCCATACAAGTTCTTTAATACAAATTACATGACTGAGCCTTTAACTAAATGACAACCATATAAGTTGTGAAGAAAACATCTTTCTCATTCAATTCGTATCCCTCTCAATTATTAGCATCATAAAGAAGCCCTTGGGCGATTTCTTATTCTTCCTATGTATACCCATTTACTCATACCATTTAGCGAACATCTAATTTGCAACCTATCCTATTTTGAACCACTCAGGGATACATGCTACAACTCGGAGAATTTCCAGAGTTCTATATTGGAAAGGGATGCAAGCTCAGATACAACAATTTGTAATGGAATGTCATTGTTGTCAACAATGCAAATCTAACACTTTTGCTTACCCTGGTCTTTTACAACTCTTGGAGATACTTCGAGAGGTTTTTGGCTGTTACTTCAATGGATTTTTTGATGGTTTACTTAAATCTAGAGGTTTTATATTATTCTTGTTGTAGTGGATAAGGTCAGTGAATTTGCTCACTTTTTACCTCTAAAACACCCCTAAACGGCAGTTTTGGTAACGCAAGTGTTCTTGGATAATATCACTAAGCTGTATGGAATGCCACAAAAGATCTTGGGTGATATCACCAAGTTGTATGGTAATGCAAGTGTCCAGGATCATATATTTTTGAGAAGCTTTTGGAAGGAACTGTTTATAGCTCATCAAATTTTCTTAGCTCAATCTACTGCTTATCGTCCTCAAAGTGATGGTCAAACCGAGGTGGTGAATACGTGTTTGGAAACTTATTTAAGATGTTATATTGTGGATAAACCAACTACTTGGGCAAAATGGCTTCCTCTGGCCCAATATTGGTACAACACTTCCCATCATGCAAGTCTCGGCAGGTCTCAATATCAAGCTTTATATGGACAAATTTCTCCCTCCCACATCTACTACACTGTCAACGATTCCACTAATCAAGTTGTTGATGTCTTACTGAAGGATCGGGAATCAAATGTGCAATTATTGAGATCTTATTTGTTACAGCAAGTGTAGGAGTGAACGATCATTTGCGGTGGGAGATTGGGTTTACCTCAAGTTGCAGCCTTACAAGTAGCATTCTGTGAATAAGAGAGCTTTTCATAAGCTAGCTGCAAAATACTTTGGACCATTTAAAGTTCTTAAAAAGGTTGGCAGAGTGGCTTATCAGTTGGAGTTACCTAAGGATTCAAAAATTCATGATGTCTTCCTCGTTTCTTTGTTAAAAAGACATTTGGGTGAACACATGGTTTGCCGCCAGCTACCACCCATTGGCTAAGAGAATGATTAAAAGGAAGAACAAACTTTCTGCTGAGGTATTGGTCTATTGGTGTAATACTGAGTTGGAGGATAGTACTTGGGAGGAGGTCCAAAATCTGCAACAACAGCTTCCAGACTTTGATAATGGGCTAAGTATACCCTTGAGGACAAGGGCTGTTTTAATAAGAGGGCAGTTGATATGTGGGGAAATTAAGTCAAATTCAAACCATGTAAAGAGTTAGTAGTTAGTCCACATGTCTACTTCTGATTGGTTAGAATAGGTCATCAATAGTTATAGTATAAGAAGGGAGTCAAGTCCTATAACTACGTTTATGATTTTCAGAATGAATAAAAGTTCTCCTTTTCTCTCTTGAGTTGTTCTCAATTGAGTAATTTGGGTTTCCAAGCTTCCATTGATAAGTTGTCCTTATCACAATCATTTGTAATTTACAGGCTACACTACTTAAAAAATGTTAAACATAATCTATCAACTTCAGTTTCTTAACGTTCTTAATTCCACGAACTTGTATATTTCATCCACTTTTAGGTTAATCTATACAGCTTAACACAAAAGCATATCCATACACGAACTAATCACTCAAAAACAAATTAAATCTCCATCTCTCATTTAGTTAAAACTTTACATGTGGAGAACTTTTCAAGTTTATGGATCCTTTTTCACCCTCACCAAATACAACTTTTTTTACCCAACTACCCCAAAATATACCTTTTCTAACAAACCATTTCCTTCCCTTTTTCATTTTTAAAAACAAAACCACAAAATTAAAATAAAAAACCAAAGAAAACGGCCAAAATGAAGAAAACCAAAACACGAAATCACGACTCGATGGTAACCAAAGGCCTAGTTTGTGACACTCTTAGAGTCCCTCCAAGCTCGACCGGAACAAGAGGGATAAGAGAATGTAAGACATCGGTTATTAATGGCCGATAGCTCGGTTCTGGTTGTACACATAGCACAGCTACAGCAGCAACCTACACACATTGTATCACCAATTTATTTAGTTTGTAACACATGCGTAACTTCAACATATTTATATGAAAACGGGTCAATTGGGGTTGATTATATACCAGATTTTGTAATCATATTTACATGCTTATGAATAAAATAATGAGAGAAAAAAAATGTTAGTTTACATACTTGGTACAAATGTTTGAGATCCATTGTATATCTGATCACGGGATCTACAATATTTGGAAGCTTTGATCTGTCTGTTAGTTGTGGCATAGCCTGGAATTGCATGATAATCAATAACTTTGGTTAAAAATACACCGAAGAACGACTGCATAATCAGGATTCATGTACTCAAGAACTAAAAAGTAAAGTTTACCCAAGTGACAATAGATTGGCATTGAGACGGAGCTAGTTTCTCTACAGGCCGCCTTCCGAGAAGAAGCTCTAAAAGTACAACTCCAAATGCATACACATCACTTTTATCGGTTAGTTTTCCTGTGCAAGAACAAAAACCAATTACGTTCAACATACATTATGGACTTAAAGTTGTAACTGCAAGTGACCACCAAAGTACAAAAAAAAAAGAGGTTGGTTTTTGCTTTTTATGTGTTTGAAAAAGATATATTATTTGAAACAGAAGTAGTTCAAGAATGGTTGGGTGTACCATCTAAAAGATACTCGGGAGCTACGTAACCCAACGTCCCTGAAAGCTTAAGGCTGTTTCTGTTCTGGGCTCCATCCATTATAGCAAGACCAAAGTCTGAAAGCTTTAGAAAATGATACAAATAAAGCAATATTCGGTACAATTTCATGAATAAGATCCTTGACCCTAGAGTCCTAGACATAGACTCCACCTACAAACATGCAGTTGTAGCTGGCAAATGGGCCGGTTCAGTAACATGTCAAAAAGAGTGTATTTAGGTACTGGTGAAAATGTGTTGAGTTGGATTGATCAAAAACATTTTTTGTACAAAATTATGTTATTTCAATTATACTCTAATCTCTGTAATAAATTGAGTTAGGGGATTTAAAAGACAATCAACAAAATACACTTTTGGCAACTTTTAATTGACCCAATCAACCCATTACTTATTAAACACATCTTAAATCGGTTCACTCATAAGTAACCTGGTCTAGGTCCTGCTAGTTTGTTTACAAAAATGCCTGGACACCTCGAGTACTATGGATTCGGGAAAGATGTTCCCGAGCCTACTCGTGGAACTCACCATAAAATACAGAATATGGTGGGACCTACACATAGATCCCAATATTAGAGATCGGCGGAACTAGAAATGGTACTACACATAATCATGCAACATAGAATAGGGTCCCACAATGATTGCGAGCCCCGGCCTACCTCAGACTTTAAAATGGGTGTGACTTGTGAGATGCATTATTATGATTCTGAAAGATAAGAAAGTGTCGTGCAAAATGCAAATGCTTTAGAAAGTGAGGTGATGTCTAAAGTACCTTGGCATTGAAGCTGGAATCTAGAAGGATATTAGATGATTTCAGATCTCTATGAATCACAGATGGTTTGCAGTTTTCATGCAAATATTCTAATCCTCTGGTCAAACAATTCAAATACGTTAATGGTTTTTATTCAGATAAAAATTACAATAATTGATGTCATTAAGTTATCAGAAGTCCCACCTTGCTGTATCCAGAGCAATCTTCATCCTGCCATGCCATGTTAAATTGGATCCACTGGAAGGTCCTGTATGACATAATATTAAATTCTGTTATCTAATCTTTTTCATTAACTATAGTAGAACCATTTCAATAAATTTACCAAAACTACAAGATATTCCATTTTTGGTGTCTATATTGATTGTAATGTGTCCCCATTAGAGTGAATTTTTACACGAATTTGACCCAGCTTTCGTATCACTACAAATAACTCGTATTGATTTTTAACCAATGTTACACGAAAGACCCATTACCATCATTTCAAACAATTTATAGCTAAAAATGACCAAATAGCTACAGAAGAAAAGATGAATGTAATTGAGTTTCCAATGATCCATATTAGATTTGGATTTAAAAAGTCAAAATATTCCTTACCATGTAATTGAGTTTCCAATGATCCATTATGCATCAATTCATAAACAAGCAACCTGGTTTCATCATGAACACTATATCCCAACAAAGTGATTATGTTTGGATGCTGAATTTTACTCAGTAGATCCACCTCCGTCTGCATAAACCCGAATCACAAACATTACATTAAGATAAATGGGGTGTTTGAGACTATTTATTTAGAGCTTTTATATGCATAAAGGATAAGCATATATACAGTTTTCAAGAGAGTATTGGGATTCATTTATCTGCCGCAAGATAAACAAAATAAGCAAAATCCAAACGTCCCCTAAAACGCATATCTTCAAAGCAATGATGATTTATAAAACGAAAAGCGACTATCACCTGAAATTCTTTGATAGCATCTTGACTACCACCATCTAATCTTTTAACGGCAACGTGTAAATTATCATCAAGCCGAGCTCTATACACACATCCAAATCCACCAACACCTAATATCTCACTTTCACGAAAACTATTTGTTGCTGATTCTAACAAATTATAATCCATAACAGCCACTGATCCCTTTTCGCTATTCGGCTTTAAACCGCCATTAGTTTTACTAATAAACAAACTCAACGGAAGCCCTCTCAATGCATCTTCAAATCACAACAACAAATTCAATAGAAAAAATCACAAACAATTCAATCCAAAATGATCAAAACTTACCCTTTTTACTTGATTTATATACTTTCTTTCTGTAACATTTCCAGAAACACATTGTGGACAAAATAATAATTCCCATTACAGAAAAAGCTGTGATAAGCCCAATTAGAAGCTTTTGAGTCGATTTCGATTGGGGTTTTGTAATATCAGCATGAGTTCCTGAAAATTTACATTCATTAAAAACATAACACATGTAAATATGTATCATATGGTCACTGAAATTTGAAATTAGTACCTGATGAAATGTCAGCTATAGATGAAGGAACTGGAGGAACAGCAGGTGAAGATTCAGGAACAGAAGAAATAATAAACAAACTTTTAGTTGATATAATTTCAAAATCCAAAACCAAAACAAACAAAAAAACAATTAAAATTGTTTTCATAACTAGTAAGTTTTGTTTTTGTCTAGTAGAACAAACAAAACATAGAGATTTGGTTTTGAGGAAATCTGAGTTGAGTTTGAGTTTGAGTTTGTATTATGTACTGTATCTTAATGAAGACAGAGATATAGAGAGTGAGATCTCGAAAATTTATTTAGACTAATATATTTTTGAAATGAATCTTGATGGGTGTTTTTTTATGTCTCTCTCTCTATTGTCTGCCCATTCTTGTTTTGTTTTGTTTAATTTTATAACTTTTGGACACAGTTAAAAACATGGAAATGGTGGATGTTTTTAAATGAAGGAGAATGAGAGAGTAACAAGATGAAAGAGACTGAATTTGGGTTTGTTTTTGGAAGATGGATTGGAGATGGAGACAGTAGACTGCCAAAAGTTTACTTTTTTCTGTTCTTGATATTATAAAATAAAAACGAGGGAACTTAACTATCGTATTGCATTTAAAATATATAAATTATCTTTATTTTGCTGGACTGTCATTTTCATTCTTTATATTCTTTTGTAAAGTCGGTATTTGAATTTTGCTTCTTAAAACAAAATAAAAAATAAAAAAAGATCACCACGGTTGTGATATTAACTACACAAATGTTAGATGTTGTTAGGACCTCACCGATGGCTTACTCCATAACACATTTTACTTCATATATGGAGATTTGAAGGAACCATTTTGAAGAAAGTTTAACTCTAATGGATACTCCAAGTATGAAAAATTTATGGAGAAATCCAGTCCCTCCTCCAAAATCAGCTTATCATTACAATTTATCATTTCGATGAACTTAATAATATGTATATACTTATATTTAATATGTACTGTTAGTCACTAGTAAAGTAGAAGATAATGTAGTAGTATAATGTCATCTTTGCAACAAACGTTAATTAATTTACAAGTGGTATACGATGAGCATCAATGTTACTACATGATTAATCCGTTTTTAGCTTAATATTACGACAGTTTTAACCTATAAATTATATGTCTTCTTTTAATTTTGTTTAGTTTTAAAATTAAGGGTAATAAAGAGAAATTGAGTCATTAAAATAAAAAATACTAAGATGAACAAATTATTTAGAATGAAACAACATTTCGCACAACATTTCAAATGTACGTCTCACGATTATAATACAACATTATAAATTTAATTTATGAGAAAATTACTGAAATAGGCAAGTCAAAAAGAAAATTACAAAATTAAACCATGTCAGAGAATTTTTTCAAATATAAACATAAAAATCGCCTAAATTAAAATACACGTTAGGCTATCTAGGCAATTTTTAAAGGCCAAATAAAGTCGTGACACGTGTCCACCAAACTTTTCCCTTTGACCACTTCTTGAAAATGTAACCGACCGACACGTGTAACAACAAAATCACCTAAATGCAATTACGGGTAGGCGATTTGATGGTCCCCCAATCAAATTTTGACACGTGGCGGACAATGGCTGGAAATTGTTGGTTCCCAAATCGCCTAAATGCAATTATGGATAGGCGAGCTAGGTGATTTTGAATGTACTTTTTCGGTTTTCGCGCATTTTCCTAATAATTATGACTTTTTGTTTGGTTAAAGGCGATTGAAAGCTTCGACACGTATCACGACCTTATTTGACCTCTGAAAATCGCCTAGATAGCCTGAAGTGTATTTTAATTTAGGCGATTTTTTGTGTTTATTTTTTAAAAGATTCTCTGACATGGTTTAATTTCGTAATTATATTTTTGACTAGCCTATTTCAATAATTTTCTCTTAATTTATAATTCATAGCACTACTAATGTTCTCACTCATAGCATATATTTTGAGCAAATTAAGTGTAGTAAAGCATTTGCTTAAATCTAAATCAAATTAAGTGTAGTAAAGCATCAATTTAAATCTAAATCCCATAAGAGGTGGTTATGAAAATGCATTCATATATTCGATGACTGATAGCAGTATCCAGACGTCCAAAGCCAAAGACAAATTAATTAATTCAGTTTGAATGGGTCTACTAGTTTTGCTTTCCTAGTCAACTTGTCTCCACATTTGTAGGCATTTCCTAAGCATGTACACCACTGGTGGAAGTACTATGTAATTCACGTTTACACCTTCTTTCCTTATTTGTAGGTTAGTGGGTATGGAAGTTAGGATCGATTTTTTTCTTATAAACTGGGTACGTTTGCATTTAGTAATGAATATAAGAAAATTGTCCCAAGTCTTCCTCTCTGTTATTTATTTTGGAGTCTAGCCCGCTCAAAGGGCTGTATCAATGAGTGACATGAATCAACTATAATTGAAAATCATTTTTTTAGGTACAAGCAACCGTCATGTTGTTATCTCCTCGTTGCTTGTTGTTGTGGTGCCACAATCAAAGTACGTACCTTCCTGTTATACAAATATTGTGAGGCAACTGTCTCAACGTCCATGAAATAAAACTACTAGTATAAAAACAATATACTCCGTATATAAGAGTGGTTAGCACGTTAACTTGTCGAATCTTTCTTCCCCTTTTAAGAGGAAAGAAACGACAATCTACGTTTTTGTTTTTAGGTTTTGCAGGATCTATTAAAAAGGTAAAAGAAAAATCTTAAATGGATTTAAATGGTTTTTAGGTTTTTAGATTTATGGTTTTTCCACAAAATTCTCTCTAACCTTTATTTATTTTACACACAAGTTATATCAAACGTATTCATTTAAAAATATCTAAGCAACATCATAACAATTCCCAATCACAATCAAATGATTTTTTACCTAATGTAATTTTTACTATTAGTGTAATGTACTTTTTTATTATTATTATTATTGTGTTTTTAAAAATATAAACGTATTTTTATTAATAATTAAGAAATGATGTGACGCTAAAAAGTTCATTTCTTCGTCATTATAGGCGGGTTCAATTCTGATTCAATTTTTGTACTAATGTGACATTGAGGTGGCATTCCGTTTACCAATTCTTGAGTTTACATAAATATTTTCGTTCTTATAGAAAAAAAATTGGACACTTATATGCAATCTTTTTGAATTAAACAAAGTAGAATGTCGTGAAGAATTTTGAGTATCGATTGGGTTCCCTTGATGATCTAACGGTTCAATTGGGAAGTCAACATTGGTTTAGCTGGTGTACTCGTAAGTTTCTATAGATTTCAAAATAAGTCCCTCCATTTTCTATAATACCTTTTCACTATTTTAATCTTTTAACACTTTATTACCCTTAGACTACAATTAAACCATTTCAGTTTACTTAATACTTTTCACCATTCAAATTTTCATTTACGAAACTCATCTATAATTTTTTGTTTGTTTGTACATGTTAGCTATGTTACATGTTGTTATACCATAAATAAATGTTAACAATGTAATCAATGTTACTATGTGAAACGTAATATGTAATTTAGTATGGGTATAAGTAATTAAATATAATATATAAACTTCTTGAGTTAATATCAGTTTATTAGTAAATAACACGAACGAAATATGGTGATTCACTCGTACGAAATACCAATAAAACCATTCACTATCACAAGTTATCGTTCACTAGCAGTGTATCCGCGCATAGCTACATGAACAAATAGTTAATTTGACATTTACGGATTTTATTGTTTACACTATATTGTTAAAAGTTTAATTTAAGGATATGTAAAGTTTAAAACTTAAGGGTTGCAATTTATAAATTAGTGGTTCATTTGGAAAGCAATTAATAATTTTAAGGGTAATTTGGACATTAACCATTGTTGAGTTTAATTTTAAAAAAAAAGATATGGAGATGGTTTATATATAATTAAGATTAAGATTAAGATAAGATTAGTGTTTATTACCATCTTATTAAAATTTAATGTTGAAAGTGTATTTTGATAGAATAAAGATAAATATTTTATAAAATTAGAGGATTATGATACAAAATATAAGATTGTTTTTGTTTTTGGTGTACGAAACTTATGTGCAACTAACATACATTTGTAACCTCATAAATTATTGCATAGTTAGGAACAAAGAAACGCGTTGATTCGCTCAATAAAATCAAATTATATTGATTATGGTTTCTTCAGTATCTTAAAAACAACAACAACATTTAAGACATACTCCGTATCGGAAAAAGGGACTTCTGATCTTATTTGTATAGCAAATTTTATTCCATTTACCCTTTATATAACTTTGTGAAATTAGTCAGCTCGATTTGTAATAAATATTATTTTATTTTGAAAAGTTAAAAGCGTAAATAAGATTACCTTGATTTGATTCTTTCTGATACATCTTCCGTTCCAAAAAAATTCCCTAAAATTTTTTTTAATATGTGATAATTTGATAAAATATCAATTTTATTCTTATATTCAAGATAATTTTAACTGAAAATATTAAAAAAAAAAAATTATTGAGAGTAATAAATGATAGTAAACTTGAGAATTTAATATTTTTTATAATTGATTTTTGTAGGTGGATAATTTTTTTTGAGACAGACAAAAATAATAAAATGAACATTTAAATTGAGACGGAGTCACGTAAACAACATGGATAGCTACGTAGATAAACTAACTGAAGTTGAAAGTGTGCAACTATTGGTAAAGAACAAAGTATATAACTGAGTCCATGAATATCGTAATAATTAAGTTTGACCGGGTATACTTTGTAAATCTCGTCAAAAATTGTTTTCCAAAACGAATATCCGAATCTAATAGCACACGAAATGGTGACCCAGGTGTTACAGTGTTCAACAATAATGTTCAGCAGGAACACTGTTGCTGAAAAATGAGGGAGTAAGAACAATATTCAAAAATATATTTTTGATTTTTTCAATAATTTAATAATTGAAAATAAGTTACAAAATAGATTAAATAGAAAAATAAATTAATTAAAAATAAAAATAAACATAGCCCATTTTAACTTAATCCATTTTAATTTTAATACATTTGACCAAATTAAAATAATATAAAATAATAGTCGAAGCCCATCTTAAAATATAATCCCATTTTAAAAAAGATGAGCCCGTTAAAAATTCATTTAAAACCCTAAATCAAGCCCAAAATCAGCTTCTTGCACACACACGTTCTTCATATAAAGAAAAAAGGAATAAACAAAAGATAAGGGTTGCACAGCGTCTCCGGTGGGACGCTACTTCCGAAATGTCATTTTGTAGTGAGGGAACGTTGTTCCATCAACATCCCAGATAGGGAACGAGTCTCGTTCCGCTTCAACTCCATATGCTCTAACAATTTACATAATATTCAAGAAATTTACTTTGACATAATAATTTAGTACAAAGTTTACCGTTTTTGAAAACTTTTTGTAAATATTGATCTTAAGTCATTGATCAATGATCACTGATCACCTTTAATTTGAAAGTCATTAATGTTTAATACAACTCTAAGAAATTTTATCTTCAATTCTCGCATTTGGCAAATAATGCTCACATTTTTATTTTATATATTAATTTTACTTTTTAAGGTAAAAAACTGACATACTTCAATCATTTATAGTTTAGATATATATTTGTTTCAAAAAATATTTAAATTTTATTATATTTATTGGAACTGCTTTTGTCCTCGTTATATTAATCATCAAATACCAACTACCATGACTTATTTTATAATCTGTAATCGGTGCATATTTAAATGGGCTTTTAATGTGTGTTCGTACATGACAATCTGTAACAACTGTATAACGATATTTTTGTCTTCTTCGATAGAAGGCTAAACTCTTGTGAGATTGAATGGGCTTTTAAGTACTATGGTGATCTTTATGGTCACATTCCATAGTTTTGATGATTGTTTTTGTACTTTAAGTCTGTTGTTGAGTTTTTAATGGAAAGAAAAGAAAATAAAAGGATATAAAATGATAGTATAAAACAAGGAAAGGCAAATAAATGAAATTTAATGACTAAAATTCTTGCTATTTTTCAAAGCATGGAATGTTGTTTTGCTTCCTTTGGCCTTTTCAAAGCATGAAATGTCACAAATATCGAATAAGATGGTATTTAAACTAGCGAATATCCCATAAATCACATAGCTATAAAAGTATAAATGGTCTTGGAATACTCACAAAAAAGTTACCAATTTGTTTTGTCACTAATTGTCAGTCAAATTGCCCAAACATCTCGATCCTTTTGCTAAACCAAATGTTGCAAGATACAAAGCAGAAGGATGCAATAATCATGCTTAGACGCTGAGTATGTGACAATAGTTTATCTTTTTTAAGCTATGTTGTTATCTTTCATAACTTAATTAAAGGTATAAAACCCGACACGATATTTCTACTTGTCATTACTAATAATAATGCATAATCAAGTGCGTAATAAATAAAAGCGAGTCAAAGATTAGACAATTTAGGTAGGGAAAAATCACAATAAGAAGATTCGGAGATTGTAAGGGGCCCGATTTGCATATGCAAAACATTATAAAATGACCCATTTATAATTGAACTTTATTATTGATGGAGTGCCAAATCATTTATTGACATATCACTAATAATGGTCTAATATATATAACTTTAGCACCATAAACACTGATTTGTGTTGGATATAGTTTAGGCGCACATGATGAAACATGTTAAATGGAGAAATACGTTCCAACATACATAATAAACGTATTAGCGTCAGACTTTGCGCACAGCAGCAAATGAATATTTTGCATTTGATGTTGACATATGTTTAATGATACATGAATGTAAGAATAATTACTACTTTTTAAATTAAAGTGATTTTTTATAATAGTTTAAATTATTGTAATTGTAAATTAAAAAATGTGATATAAAGGAAAAAAAAGAAAGATATTTAAATGTATTATGTGAAATATAATATTAACTGAATTATTTATATATTAAATAAAAAGAGAGATAAGTGGAAGGATAAAATGGTAATTTCTGATATCCTTTTTTAAAGATTAAGAAAGTGAGTATTAAATGCTTTATAAGGGTTATAGATAGATTATAGATATAGAAGATTAGAGAAAATATAGTCTCGTTTCTTATAAATTAAGACTACATGTTTATCAAAATCGCATGAGGGTGTTTGAGAACTCTTTTCCAAAGAAGCTTTATGGATGTAATTTTGCTTTATTCCAGAAAAAAAAAACCCCGTAAAGATTCACACACTCAATACGGATAGTAAATGTGTCATATATGTCTATTATAATATATTATTCGATAATAGAGTTTATAATTAGTATTAGTTTTCTATTAGTAACGGGATTAAGTTTCTTATTCATCAAATTTAGCATATTCTATCAATATAGGTCTTTTTTAAATCTCTTATCGAATCAGTTGATCGTTATATTTAAATCAAGAAATTGATATAATTCACGATCTTAATTTTACACCATGAAACAATTGATAGGACAAGGATTACTCTTACTCCATTTTTTAAAAAGATTAACGATCTAACGTTGTGCATTAGTTAGTTAGTTAATCGAAAATGTCATATTCCACTTCATCTACTCTCAAGTTAAACAAACGTTAAAATTTGTATAAAATAAACATTAATTAATTTTTTTTTTCTCAAAATACAACATGACAATGACGATATAACAAAATTGATGAGATGTCACTCTATTAGTGATTGATTAGTTTTCGTTTATTGGTACCACTACTTTTTAAATTCGTGTATACATGTGAATCGTATAAAATAAAAATTATATGTTTTAATAAGTGTTTTGTATGTTATAGATTGAATCATAATTTGCATGAAAGATATAATTTAGTATTTTTGACGCTTACAAATAAGATAAGTTTATGTTTATATCACCCACTTAAACATTAAGTATGCAAAAACCTACAAAAGAGGTTGAAATGGAGCATTGAAGGACTTAACCAAAGTAACAAGACAATCAACAACCTATATGGAAGAATAGCAAATAGAAGCATTAGTACTACTAATCGGTGAATAAAAAATAATATAGAGCTAGTGATGTCAGCAGTTTATTAGTGGATATATATACACCTATTATTATTGTTTTTTAATATAAAAAATTAATAAAAAATATTTAGAACAAAATTTAATAAAAGTGTGAAATTTAATAAATAAAAAGTTATTATAGTTAAATCACTTTCAGACTCGTTCACTTGAGTACTTGACGTTACTAAGTTACCAACTATGTCTTGGGCCCAGTCTTGATGCTTAAACCCGGTGACCCAATACTAAAGCCCAATATTTATTTTAGAACCAAAATCCAAATGTGTAATGAACTAAAGAGACAGATGGGAAATAGCTTCTGTTATTGCAAACAAGATTAAAACTCCATACATCAGTTGATTGATCAACTACTAATAACGATTATGAAAGTAAAATATTGACAGAAGAGAATCTAAGAGTCTAAGAGAAGAAAAGATGAACCAGATAGAAAGCAACAGTTATAAAATTCTCCACACCATCTTTGCCTTTGTACAACCCTTTTATGCCCCCTTCTACACCCCTAACTTCAGAGGTGCTTTCCTCATTCGATCGCTCTTTCTAACTGTTACAGGTCTCTCACTTGAACTGCCCAGATCATGAGCCTCATCATTCTCTTGGCCCACTTTAATTAAAGGCCGTAATATAGCATAATGTCACAAGGAAAATGAAAATTTGGTAACTTCAATAAATTCTTCATTAAAAAGGTTAAAAATGTTTATTAATGTGTTGCATTACATGGATCAAGGTGTTAGAAGGTTGATGTATTTAATTTTTATTTTTTCATGCATTCTTAGTGTAATTAATAGCTAAAAAAAAAAAAAAAATTACTGTAGTAGGCACTCTCATGATTAAAAATTGACCCTCCATATTTATAAGTCGATATTCGATTCTCTTGCTCAATCTCATAAAAAACAAACATAATATAATTTATCTAAAATAACATGTTAGAGTTAAAATTAAACATTGTTAAAAAATAAATTACCTCTAAAATTACCAAGCATATGAACATTGACTTTATGTCTTTATTAGATATGTTGATAATAGATTAATTTATATTATTTATACTTTTCAGTTTACCTTTCAATTAATATTACCTCTCAATTTACCTATCTTGTTAATCATTTAAATAGAAATTATGTATGTATTGTATCAAATATATATACATAACTTTCTAATACACTGACCTACAACTAGTCGTTAATTAGGATACCAACCAAAGACTTTGTATTCGAAACAATGTCACAATGTTCGTTGAAGGACAACATCTCCCCATTAAAATTTAAAAATTGCAATGACTTCATTCTTAATTTGTATATGCGTAGAGGTATATATTTTGCTAATCTTAGAATATTCGAGTCGATAATATCTAGTGAGATAAAGTTACTTGTTCAAATATCAAATACAAATAAAATAATTATCCTTTCTGTTGTTTATTTATAGTTCATTTTTTTTATATATGTTTTAAATTAATCGTTCACTTTTAAAAATATATATTTATAATTAAATGAAGTTTATATATATATATAAAATGTGAATAAATAAATAAAAGTAAAACTGTTATTTTAAATAAAAATATAATATAACAATTATGTTTTTTTAAATTGTATATAATTTTATTTGTGAATAATAAATTTAGAAGAAAGAAAACATGATCATAGGTGTGTTATATCATAATCATCGTATTATTATAATTATAAATATAAATAATAAATAATAATAAGTAAATAAATCGTAGGAAAGAAAAGGACAATTTTGTAACTACCATACATCAAAACATGGGTCAAGTGGGTCAAGTATATGCTCATCCTAACCCATAATAAGTGTTGTCCACGAAGTTATACCCGAGAGTGGTTATCAAACATTATTTGGCCCCAACTTGTAAGTATTTACATTCGCCTATAAATCATCCCCACCCCCCTTTCTTTTCCTTCACACGTTAATTTTTCCCCATTTCTTTCTTTGTAGCCCTAATTTAGCCTCAATTTCCCCCAAAAAAATTTACCCAAAGATTCTTCCTTTTGAGTCTATTAATTCTCAAATCAATATATAGATCTGTGTATAATAAACATATATATACAGATGGGTGGCGTTGCAGTTCTTCATCCTCACGATGTTCTCACGGATCGCCGTGATAGCTTATTCTCCACGCCGGTTAAATCTCGCCGGACTCCCAAGCCTAACCCTAATTTTTCAAATTCAACTCCTAATTTCACCAGATCTGAAGGCCGAAAACGGAGTCCGCCCACCGGTGTACGGAAAAACAAATCCACGGCTGCGATTGTTACAGATCCACCGAAGAATCTCGTTATGGGACAGGTGAAGATTTTGAAACGCGGTGAACCGTTGGATGATATGAACGATCGAAAAGTTTCAAACGCCACGGCGACAACAACATCCTCACTGCCACCGACGAAAGACTTCGCCGGTGATCGGAAATTAGGTAAAGATAGCCGGAGAGTTTTACCGGCGAAGAAGAAACCAGAGAAGGAAAAAAGAAGTTTTTCAAACCCTAAAATTGACGATTTGAAAATTGACGATTTTTCCCTTTCGTCAACGGATCGTTTAGGACCCGACCCGGAGATGGTTCCGAAACAGATGAATAACAATATCGCCGAGTTTTTCTTTGCAGGATCGGCTTTTGTTGATTCACCACCACCGAGTTCGGTTCCGTTACCCGGTTTTTTCTCCAAGAGTTTTGTTGCAGCCGAAAAAGAAGACCCCACCACCGATTTAAGGCGTATGCTCGGTTTAGATTTATCTTAGTTATAAATAATGATTTCGGTTTCAAGAATTAATATTTCAGCATCGATTATATGGCTAGATGCTCGGTTTAAGTGTTCGTGTTCTAAGAATTGCTACTGTTCTAAGTTATGTATGATGATAAATATGTTGTTTGCATCGAATTCGATACAATTTCCCGAGTTTTAGAGTGGGAAAGATCGAATTCGGTAAGCAAGGTTGTTTACTTCACAAATAGTTTTAGATGATATGTAGTAGGTTAACCAAGAAGGTGGTTTTAGAGGAATATTCTGTGATGGGATAGTTTTATAAGCTATTTTATGTTTATGTTAGAGTTTAAGGATGTGAAGATTGCTGGGTTGTAATGTAATCCAGTTGGTGATGAATGGTTGTTCTTTGTTTATGGTATGTAAGTAAAGTATGGTTATCTAATTTAAAGCATAATAAAACTGTTTGTGTTTGTGTTACAATCAAGACTTCTGTTTCGTGTTGATTGAATTTGATAATTGTAGTTAATGGTTATCAAACTTGTAATTCATTGAACCTGTGGAGCTTTATTGATGTCAACATGTGAACAATGGAAATAACAGCTTTCTTTTTTATGGTGTTTGTAATTTCAATCTCTTTTATATGCTTTTGAGTAGCTTTCTTGTGATTGATGTTATGGATGGAAGACAACTAAAGCAAGGTCATTTAAGCATAAAGTTGTGAACTTTGATTAATGGGTATGATATTAAGGCTATTTTTGGATGAATTCTGGGTACTTTCATGTTTAAACAACTCGATTTCGTGTAATCGAGTTAATTTGATAGTGTGTTCATATTAGTCATCTTCCCTGCTTAGTTTGCTGTTTATATGTCCATAGAGTTGTAGATTTGGTTGATGGGTTCATGGAACAATTTCTCCGTGTTGAAATGATTCATGTGTTGTCTCGGCCTAACTTTGATGCCATTCATATGATTTCTTTAAAAGGAAGCAGCCAAGAAAAGACATTTGAGAAGAAGCATGGAGGGCAGGAAAGAGACATCAACAAGGACTAAATCAATATATGCTTTGGTAATGTCTTTGCTTTTGGTATTGCTTCCAAGTTCAGGTATCATATTTCTTTATTTATTTTATAAAAGAGGAATATTAGTTAGCAATGAAGTGGAAATAGCACCTTTTACTTTAATCCTTATTGTTTATTATGTTTATGTTTATTATTTATTGTTTATGTTTATTAGGTACAGCTGAGCTTAAACAAAAGTTGGTTGCTGTCATCATATCATATGTTTGGTTTTTATAATGTGTGGTGGGAATGGGAAGGTATGGTGTAGGAATATCATGTCCCACCACATTTCCAAATTTATTCATATCATTTTGGACATCTTATAATCTTAGATACCACGTAACCATATATGAGGCTATGAAATTTTATCGATTGGATAGCGACTTTAAAGATTTTAAAATGTGCTAGTCGGAGTTAGGAAGTCGATTACCTTATAGCGTTTATTCATTTGAATGGAGTCGAGTGAACATATCATCTGCTTGAATTTGCATACTAAATTATTTATAAGTTATTTTAAGGTTTGTGGAATTGATGACAATTCATACTAAATTATTTATAAGTTATTAAAAGGTTTGTGGAATTCATGACAGTGGACTTTTTCTGGTTTCTATGTGGCCATTGACCGCTGGATCCCTTGTATCCACCGTACCAGCAAAACTTACTTTTGTGTCCCAATCCTTAAAAGGTGTTTTTCATCTCTTGTAATAAAACTGGACTAAAACAAACGTAAAAACAGGTTCGGTTTAAAATGGTCTGGAAGAGGAGTATAAACCTCGGCTATTCTTGGGGGTGCTTCAAAGTAGATCTGTTAAGATTTGAGCTCTTTAATTTTTAAAATAACAAAGGCAAAAATCTGGGATTACAATTATAGATAAAAAAAGGTTGGTTTCAAGTTGATTTTTTAGCTTGGATTTCACTTTTTAGTTCATTATTTGGGTGTAGGATTGGTTTAGGTTTTTCAACTTTAGGCATATATTTTTCCGCGTTCTAATATTTCGGTGTATGGTAAGAAAATGGAAATTTTGATCCTAAATCTTTGATAATTTTCGTCATGGCTTTCATTTTTGTTTTATTTGTTTTGATAGAAAGTGCCCAACGGGCAGTATTTAAAGCTACTAAACATATAATTGAACATTAAATAAACACAAGTGTTTCCACATTGATCATTAATTTATAAATTATAAATGCAAAGTGAGTTTGTAATTACTTATTAACAAGATTTGTTTAGATATTTATTAAATGTTTATAAGTTATTTATAGAAGCTTTATTCATTATCCTTATAGCATCTTTTATCAAAACTCTTATTTTATTTCGGCAACATCAGCTTTTATTTTTGGCTTTGATTCACTTGTGATCTTTTACCTTTTTGTTGATGTTAATAATGAAACACTGAATGTGGTCCTAGGCAAACAACTTGACCAATTGGGACATAGTTTTTTTATGAGAGCATACGAAACAGAGTAGAACGCGGATCAATTCTTTATTGAGAACATTGTTGAACAACATTTCGTTACTTTGGAAGGCGTTTCGGTTACATCGTCTTATTTGGGACGCTACTCAAACTCTTTTTTTTTATTCTAACGGCTATTTTGAGATTTAAAAACAAAAGAAACGGTCATATGACTGTTTTATTTAAATTTTTTTAAACTTTATTTTTTATCCAAAAATACTCTACTCCAAACAAAATATTTAACACATCAAAACACTATTTCTTATATACAAACACACACTCAAAAACTCTATAATTCCATATAATTCACAATGTCGAACAACCCGTACAACCTACACTCCCAATAGAACACATTTCAACAACATTTATCGTCTTCAAACCCGCAACCAGACAAATCTGGTTTTGGTACTCCATACCAAATTTCACAAACGCCATCCTATCAAACACCTCACTTCTCACGCGATCAATATAACGCTTTCCTAATGTGGCAAACATCAAAAAACACCCAAAATCCGTCACCCAACAACCTGACATTCAGTCAGTGGAAGACAAGGTACCGACACCAACCTCCCGTAGAAATAGGTCCAAGAAAGGCAAACAACCTGCGGTTGGACGATCACAACCGAAACCAAAAAAGGTTTATAACAATGTACATGTTTGGGACCCGGAGGAGGAACTACTATTGGCCCACAGTTGGGTTGCCGTTTTCGAGGATTCCAACCAAGGAAACGCGCAAAACAATGACTCTTTTTGGTATCTTATCATGGAAGAGTACCATGTCCGCAACCCTCTATTTATTTGGACCAAAGGTTGATGCGTTGACCTCAAAATGGAAGAAACTCAACGCCACTTTCAAAAAGTGGGGAGGCATTTGAAAGCGGCTTCATTCACAATCAAGAAGCGGGGAAGGCGCCGATGATATTCAGATTCGGGTGGAGGCACAATATAAGGTTGAAATGCTAAAAACTTTCAAATGTTTTCAAGCGTTGAACTTTTTGAAGGACCGCCAAAAGTGGTTAACTCCCGATCCCACTGTCGTTGGAAGGCGGAACGTTCCAAAACACCGAGATACGATGCACTTGGACGACTTGGATTTAGACAAAGAAACGGAGGCTAACGAAAACAACCCAATGCCGCACTATTCGGTGATGATCAGGTCCAACATCTATGGGGAAAATCTAGGAAAGCGAAATCCCAAAAGACGAAATCCAGTTCTGCAGCTTCGTCTCGCGTTTTGTTTGACAACTCGATCATTGAATCCTTTCAAGGCAACCATTCCGACAAGAAAAACTACTATCTGAATAAGGATCTCGAAACACAGCTACGAATTTTGTATATGCCGATGAACTACTTGACGTGATGAGACAAATTGATAATAGAAAGGCAAAAGGAAAAGATTCGCGAGAATATGAGATTTGGATCGGATTCGGGTTCGGGTTCGGGAGATGAATGATTGTATTTTTATGAATTTATATTTTTAGAACTTGTAATATTTATTTATATTTTTAATGAGTTTATTTCTTTTATTTAGTTTATTTTGTCATTTATTTCTATTTTTTAAATTATTTGAATTTTCTAATAAAAAAAAATTAAAAATGAATTTATGAATACTGTCGTGAACATTGTTCCCACTTCCCATTTTTTAGTAACAGCATTCCCGTTGAATACATTTGCTAAACACTTTAATACCTAGATCACCATTTCGTGTGCTCTGAAAGAAAAAATAAATACTACAACACTTTTTAAGTCTTAACGTAAAATACACAATTTGATGAACAATTTTTTTCAAATTGATAGCAAATGCACAAAACATGACTTGCTTTTGGCCATGTTGTTCAAATTGAAAAGGAAAATGAAAGTCCATTCGGGCAATGATTCAAACACACCGATCTTTTTCTTTATAACACTACATATGTTATATGATATTATACTCTACAATACAAATTAGGCTACAAATTATGTATGTCAGTGGTGTTCAGATGTAAGCGTACAAACCATTGGTTTATAACTATGTGTATATTATCTGTTGTAATATGATTTTAATATGATAAGTGCGATGGCTTGTAGGTCGGTGTTCGTAAGAAAATACAAGGTTTTATTTACTCTTTATGCGCTAATAGTGCTTTTTACAAGATCAAGTAAAATTAGTACCACTACAAAGCCCATCAGCCATTATTTTATTTCTGATTTATTAGTTAATTAGTGTTTACATTAATATAAAGAGTTGACAAAAGTTGGGAAATATTCCTTTGAAACTACGTAAAGTTGAATCATTTAGCATTAGCAGAAGTCAACTGATTTTAAATTGACTTTTTAATACATCTACTTCAACAATTAGTTGCTAATGAAACACTTAAAGAGCCTCACACGTTGCTAAGTAGTGAGACAAAGTTTATCATCTCAATTAAATATGTAAGTTTAATAAGTATGAATCTATGCTTAGTTAATAACTATGGTACAATTGCTGAATCTAAAATTTGAACTTATCAATTTGCATAAACATAAGAATGTTACCAAATGTACAAGCTTATGAGAAAACATACAACAAGTGTTAAAAACATCATGTCTGTAATCGTTATTAACCTTAAACTTATATGATTAGTAACTACAAAAACCAAAAATACACACAAAACTTAATATCCCAATCCTCAATCTTCGACCAAAATTACGATTAATCTATCTTGACAGAAGAAAAGAGCCGATGAACAAAGAAGAAAGATGTCAAGAACCCAACTGCACCAGTTGCAAGCATGAAGGCTATGACCATGAATAACGAATATCCCAAGTATAACATCGCGGACACAGGCCCACTTAAGCTTTGGAGATCAAACACGAGATAATTGATTGAATACAAGAAGATATAAAAGGCAACCGAACCGGATGCAAAGAATGATTTCCACCACCATCTGTAATCCTCAACACAAAGATGCATATAAGTGAGGACCAATGACACTTCAGCGCAAACCGTCACAAGTAAAATGAGAACGACAAAAAGAAACCCAAAAACATAGTACACGCGCCCGAGCCAAATGCTAGACATGATAAAGAAAAGTTCAATAAAAAGCGTCCCAAAAGGAAGAGTCCCGGTTCCAAGTACCAAAATCCAAGAAGGGAACTTTTGAGCCGGGATCTCTCTAGGGATTTGATTGGTTCGAACCGGGTATTCTAAGAATGGGGCTTTTGTGGCCATGAATCCACCGATTAGGGTTAAGGGCACAGAGATCCCAAACCATAATAGGATTAGAACAAGAAAGGTGGTAAATGGGATAGCGCCCGTGCTATGGCTTCCCCATAAGAGTGAGTTTATTGTGATTAGTATTAGGAATGAGATACCGGGAAAGAAACAAGCTACTCTCCATGAGACAGAAAACCATCCTCGGCATTTACCCGTTCCAAGTGTTCGATGTAGCCAAACGGCGATGTAACCAGCAACAATGCCCAATAAGACATAAAATACAAGCATGCCTGAAAATTACGATAAGCAAATCAATTTTAATCCATTACTATAAGAAAATTACTTGAGGTGTAATTTTGATCCATTTACTTATTAAGATGTTGATTTAGGTTGTATTGAATATTTGTCTGGATAAAATCAAATGACTTAGGCTACAAAGAAACATCTCAAATGGGTTGGAACGGGTTAAAAGTTACTTAAAGTCTATTGTTAATGCATACAACCCGCTAAATAGGGGTTTTCAAAAAAGAAAATGTTAGATGATCATTGTAAATTTAACCATGCTTACCATATAGCTTAGTATACGATTGTTTTAAATGAAAAGAAGTGTTTTCAGTTCCTGACTCGGTCAATTTCAAACTGTTGAAAATTTTACCCATATTGAACCGTTATCCAACTCGTCTGATTTGTAATCTTCAAATTGATGAATGTAAGTTACCAAGACATAAGCTGTGAGAGATTGACTCTAACTAAACGATTTATATATACCTGTAATGAGGGTTCCACGTGAAGCCGGCGACATGAACCCAAGAGCAGCAAAGAAGATCAACGCAAAGCCCATTGCAAGGATTCGACACCCATCAGCAACCATAATACAAAGAAGTTCAGGGTTGTTTGGAGATCTAAAAACATCATTAACAACAAGCTTCCACCCTGATAACTCCTCATTCAAGTGAGCTTGAGCCTCCTTATCTAATTCCTCATAATGAGCCAAATCTCTATGAATTGTCCTTAAAAATATCACAAGAACTATACCCGCAAGAAAAGTTATCACCATCAATGAGTTCAAGATTGAAAACCAATGAACTTTTGAACCTTCCATCTTCAAATAAGCATCCCATCTTGAAGGCCATTTTATATCACTTATAACAAAAGAAACGTCATATGTATAAGTCACGGGCTTACCTTCTTTCACACTCATTCCAACTGAAACCGGATCACATTTGATTGGAGACGGGTACTTGCCATAAGATTTGATATCCTTTACTTTATTAAGATCATGAACTACACTACAAGGGACAACTTCAAATCCAACAACTACATAACCTTCATCGGTGGTTGCATTAGCCGGTGTGACTAACTCGGACCCATCTCCAGTCCCAATCACACCGGGTACATTATTGTGCTCATACTTATGAACCAAAACCGTAAACTTCAAATGATTAAACACATAATAACTATCTTGAACCTTAACTCCTACAGGATAACCAGTCCATTTAAGAAATATTCCATCTTTTGCCGTATACCTAATGGCTGGAAGGTTATCAAGGTTTATGTTAACCTGATACATTTCATCTATTCGTTTTGTCAAAGTGTTGAATTCTTCACTTGATAACGGATTTGTTTTGCATAAAAAGATCTCAGACTGATTTTTGTACATTTTGAACCTATATGGGGAGTTTTCGATTCGATCTCCCATTAGAAGCTCGCCTAGATTTTCAGCACTATCTTTAATGCCTTCAAGAGGTTTACAAAATGGTAAAGTGTAATAACCATATGGTATTTCGGTATCTATCGAGGTTAAGGAGTTAACTTTTACAGATAATTGATCACCCACAAAATATCTATGGGGAAAACTACCAGGAAGATAATACCCATCAACAGTTTGATGAATCAAACACGAAATTAAAAGCGAAAGAAAAATCTTGAATACGTTTGAATAGCCCATCAAAAATCACCAAATTAACAGATCCTTTTTATGCACTCAGATGCAATGTGGATGTAACCTGAAAAAAGTTCACAACTTTACCTTGTGATTTCAGTTGGGTGATCATGAATTGAAATCAAAACAAAAATCTTTAATAATCGATCATAGAACTTTCAGTAATCACTTGTATAAGCATTGTGTATCCAAACCTATTTCAATATGGAAATCATGATACAAATAAAAATGTAGAATCTATTAAGTATTCAATTATTAGCTGATCATATGAATGTGAATCATATCTCAAATTCATTTGGTAATGAAAGAAACAGAAATAAAAATCAGGAATAATCAAACATGAAAGTTAAAACAAAATCCTGAATCTATCAGAACTTTTTTGCAATAATTTTTTCATATGCAATGTGAATGTAAACTAACTATTGTAACTGGGAAATCATGAAATATAATTGATCTAAAAAAAACTCAGATTTACTAAATTAATTAAAAATAATAATAGAGTAAAGGTGAGTTAAAGAAAAAAGAGCTGACCTTGTTTGAGATCTATGAACCCTAAAAAGATGTAGGAGTTCTCAAATGATGAAAGGTGATATGAAGAGAAAGAGATGAGAAGACTGGTATTTATATTTTTGCATGTTTTGATTTTTCACATGTTGATGCTTTTGAGAGAAACCATGAAGTGTGGCATAAGTTGTTATATCCCCATTTTCAATTTCAACTTAGCATTACAATATTGCATTTGTACACATCAATGCATATTAACTCAAAGGTAACCAAGAACACCAAATGAAAACATACTATCACTTTGCTTTTGTATCGTTACAAATATACCATCTCTGTCTCAGAACTGTAGTTAGGTGATAGTCACTAGAAAACGAAAGGGATTTTGATTACGACAACCTATTGATACATGTTTTATAAACAGTCGCATCATAGTTAGAGAGAAATGAAATACAAAAAGAAAAGATTTAATAATATTATCACCAAATAATAATCAAGTTTTACAAGTGTTCAATGAAAGTCACTTATACTTTTATTGTTTTGATTTAACCATTCAAGTTTTTTACATAGTGTTCAAATATAATCACCAAATAATAACCAAGTTTAACAAGTGTTTAATTAAAGTGAACACTTGTGAAACTTAGTAAATATGAGTGATAAGAATCGAACACCTTATAAAACTTAAGTGGTTAATTCAAAATAATATAAATATGAGTGAATTTAAGTGAACACTTGTGAAACTTAGTTATTATTTAGTGACATAAATTCTATAAAATAAATACAATTTCATGTCAATCTTTTTATTTTAAAAAAAATTCATGTCAAACTTTTTATTTAGAAGAAATTTATTTCACAAAATTAAGTTAAGTTCACAATATAGAATACTCAATAAAAATTGAGTAAATCAAGATAATAAAGGTATTGGTGACTTTAAGTGAACACTCATGAAACTTTATTATTATTTGGTGACATAAATAAAAGTTGAGTGATTAAATCAAGAAAAAAAAAATATGAGTGACTTTGGATGAACACTCATGAAATTTCATTATTATTTGGTGACATAAACCCCTAATAAAATGATAGAAAATATAAGAAAATGGAAAATATACTTTTTAGTAGCTTAGTGTTTTTTATGAAAAGAAGAAAAAATGAAATTTATTAGTTTTGTGTTTCAGATTTAAAGATAAAAGGAAAGATAATAACATTCATTTTAGTGTTTCCTCTTTTAATTCTTTTCATAGTAGATAGATAGATGGTTTTAACGATAAAAGATCGCATAATTATGCTCCCTCATCTTTTCTCTTCTTTCCATGAAAATTTTACGAGAGCACGATATTACTTTTCTTCTTTGTGCTTCTTTTCTTTTCTCTTGAGAAAACAATGAGCGTTGATTATAATCTTTAAGCCTATTGTAATCTGAACGTGATAGTTATATTTTTGTCTATCAAGTTTCTTAAAGAGTTATCTAGTCTAGCCTTTTAGGAGTTCGTTACATATGGGCTTGGCGAGGGTTCGACTCCTCCTATCTCTTTTTTCTTCAAATCATTTTAACTTAGTTTTTTAAAAAGATCAAACAACTTTATAATTCAAAAGGGGTATTTCAATAGGTTTATATTTTCTGCTTATCCATGTATAGAAATCTAGAAATATCAAATAGTCCATTTCGAAAGCTTGGTACATTTACGAACACGAACTTACATGCTTAAGTAATTCAGAAATTAAGCATACAAGTTTATAAACCGTAGACATGAACTTAGCAAAACACCTCATAAATTTGACAATATGAACAACCAATCTTTAAATTCATATCAAATCTCTATCTTAATTTACTGCTTTCACAAATCTTTGTATTTTTATAAAAAAAATTGAAGTTTTTATTATTGGTCATATAACTTATTTTTTCAGAACAATCAAATATTAATGTTGAATTGTTGACCCAAAGTATACATACACATCCGATATATATATATACGGTAAACTTGATAGTTATTTTATTTTTCTTGATAATATTACGTACCTGTTTACTGAAGAAAACGACGTTATATTTGATAAATTAAATGAAATATACGAGTAAAATCATAAGTGGTTGTCAAGCATTAAAATGCGTTATCCATTATATATTTCACAGAAGATAGTATCTAATTTGTGACATAATCTATTTATTTATTACGTGAATTTGAAATATCAAAACGACAGCGGTGACCTTCTGAAATGAAATAAGAAAAAAGATACCCCACGAGAAGCGCATATAGCACGTGATGACTGTGTTTACTTGATTAGTAAAATTGATGTCGTTTCAAGGATCATCATCTTCTTTTCTTATTTTTTAAGAGTACTCACGGATCTTTATTCTGTACTCGCATCTACTGGACCATGGCTAACAAAAACCCTAACGCAAAAAAGGAAAATAAAAAATGTAATCAAAAGCCACGTAACACGGTGGGACCTACCAGCACGCACTCCCTAACAAAATAAACGAAAGCATTCGGAATCAAATTATGCGAGTTGCTTAAAATGATCGGTTCACTCCCTTGAACTTTCTTCATTTACACTTGACACTTTATTGTGAAAAATTGTTACATTTGAGACTTTTGTTATTAGTCAATTGACTTGCCTTTGGTGAATTGAGTAAATTGATTAATTCTCATTGTCTTACGTTTCACTTTAGATAACTTTTAACCACACAAGCATTGTAGTCGTATAATACAATAATAATAGTGATAATTGTTAGAATCTATGGTAATATATGGTAGAAGCGAACTATACATCACCAATTAACTTTCATATATCACTAACAAGACAAAATTTGTTTTTTTTCTAAAGCATAAAGACGAGGAAAATAATATTTGAATGGCATATCACTAAAACACTATGGATCTTCCTAAAAACATGTTTAGCAGCCACTGTTAATATTCTTGACCGTAGTTTGAATAAAGCAGGAAGAAGAAAAAGAATTGTTCATTAGGATGACTATAAGTGGAAAAAAATGTATGACATTGATCATATGATGAAAATTCGTTCGAAGACTAACTAATTATACAATTTTCTCAAAAATAAAAGGATTTTTTCTATCTCAATATGAAATAGAATATTAGAATTATATTAGAAACACTAAAATGTTGAGATGATTTATCTTAAGTTTTAATACAAATGACTTAAAAAGTAAAAGGATCTTACAATATGGCCACTTTATCTAAGCTACTAGATGATGGCTTATAAAAAATGCTTGTCAAAGCTACTAGGAAAATAAACACTTGCAAGTAACCTAACCTAAACACCCCTTAAGACATGTTCCAAAAGAAGTTTGACTACAACCATGAGGTGTGGATTGTAAGAAACTAAAACAAAAAGGACCAAACCTCAAAACCACAAATAATAGTTTATAAAAAATAGGTATATAACTATAGATACAGAGACACACATTATATACACACACATAAATAAATAAATAAACACAAACACAATCCTTTCTTTCGGTCATTCAATTCCACAGAGAAGAGCTCCCATAAAAAATCCTTTCCCCTTTCATTTCGCCACCACTACCATTGAAATCTCTCTATTTTCTATAAATCTCATATCATCCCTTCACTCAACAGGCGACACCACCCACCACCACCAGCTCATGATGAAAAAAGACCACTGGGTTACGGCGGCGTTTACAAACGACGCCTTCGTAGCCGAACTTCTCATACGATTAAAACAACAAATATCATCGTCACAACCGCCCTTATTACCTTCGATTACGTGGGGTCATCGTAAGTCACGCTCCAGACCACAGCCTTCTACCGCCGCCGCCGTCGTCAATGGTGGTTTGAGAAAAGAGCAACAACAAAGTGGTAGTCCGACAACGCCGTTATGTTGGACCAGTGAAGACGGTTACGATGAATCTAGTCGGCCTTCAGATCTTTCTTCCGGCGGCTGTAGATCCACCAAGGTTCGTGCTTTTTAATAAATCGCGAAGATAATTTTGACTTTTTTACTTTGACTAGATCTGTCCAACTTCTGATTTTTCCGGTCACCGGTAAGTCTAAGTCATGTCTTATAAAAAATGAAACATTTTTAGAAAAAGTTGATATTACCAGTTTTACCCTTCTTCATCTCCATTCTCATCTTCTGTTCTTTTGTTGATTTTGATGAAAACACTATTTGTCTGCAAATATATGACCTTGAGGGCATCTCGGTCAATTTGTTATATTATCAATTTATCATGAAAATAGTGGATTTGATTTTGATGGATTCTCATATGACGATGAGCATAATCTCTGACTCACATTATTTTTTACCTTTTTATGTTTGTTTTTTAGTACTTTTACAGTTTTACTAATACCTTGAGTTAATTCACAAATTCATAAATTTAATTGTATCAATCTTCTATAAAATTGGTTTTTATTTACCTTGAAAAGGAAGGGTCCTGCTGATTGGTCTTCGCAATTGTTTTTTTGTTTTGGTAAAATATTAAGGGGTAATTTATTGGTAGTATATAAAAGGTTATTTTTTATAGACGCCACACTCACCTCTCTTTCCCTTGCTCTGCTCTCGTTTACCATGCAATGGCTGTCTACTGGAGCTCAGATCCGACTCAAAGTAGGCTCATGTGTATGCGCCCTGTTTTGAGTTATTTTAATTTAACTGAAAATTCGCATAGAGATCTAGATAACTTCTCAAACACGGCCGCGTGACTTAATTTTTTTATGGACGAAATTGCCTTTACCGTATGTGGTTGATTAGATCCACGTATTGGGGTAGGTTTGTCATGTTTTTGATGACAAAAGGTGGGGAGGTAGAGAGTGGGACCGTTACTAGTGAAGGGTAGTTTGTCTTTTGATTGTTTTTATTTTTTATTTTATAGTCCCTTCATTTTATTTTCAAAAAAGTAGCAATCTTTTTGTGTGGCTTTTATTTCCAATTGTGTCGCTTGTTTACCTTTTTGTACTTCGTATTAGTATATTTAGTCGTTTTTTAATTTAAACAAAATTAAAAGGACAATGGTGTCATTTCGGGTTTGGGTTATTATTTAATTCGGATCTTGTGTGAGTCCGTTCTTTTACAATTCCCGGATCTGGTTTTTATTTTCATTATTTTTTATAAATATTGGTGAGCACAAGAAAATTAGGCTTTGTTTGACTTTGGATTTCATTTTTTATTGTTTACTTCGAGGAAGAAATAAAAGGGTAAAGTGGTAACATCATGAAAGATAAAGCAAGGACAGTTCTGGTTTGTGATTTGACTTTGAGGTCTTAAATAAATTCTTTTCCACGTGGCAAACTTTAATTTGCCACGTCATGAATTGGCTCCACATATGTTGATAGAAAAGATCGGGCCACATTCCAAAATTCCAAATTATCATTGTAACATATTTTGCAATGACATATTAGCATGGTAAAAAAGTTATAGTAGTTTAAATAAATTGTTATTAAACATTTCTGATAAAATATATAGAAATTAAAGGTGAGTGAATGATTACATACATACTCTCTTATTGAAATCTTTATTACTATTTAAATGGTTTGCCGTCCAAAATTGCATTTAATATGAGTAATGTTTTTTTGTTGAGGGTCACGAGAATTTCATTTATTTTTGCCCATTATTAAGTATTTGATTTCAAGTGGGACCAAAACATCTTCCATGGATTAAAATATAAAAAATATGACACTAATGGACTTGCATGTTTTGTGTAGGGTACTTTGGGGAATGAAGGTGCAACCACATCTAGCTACAAGAAATCAAGAAAAAGAAAGGTTTGTTGTTTAATCTTATTGGATTAAATAAACACTATATGATATTATAAGTTGACCTTTAATTGTATGTGAATGAACTTAGCTTTGTATGTTTTAATATCATGATCATAATTTGATGATTAAAAAAGGTCTAAATGTCTAATAGTCATGTGATAGTGAATGTGAAAGTATTGTCTGTGAAATGGATGGCTTTTTTGTGAGAAGAAAAGACACCATAGGCTAATCGCTTAATATGAAATTTAGCTGAATTTAGATGAATATTTGTAGTTTTCCTTATGGGTTGTTTGTTTACTTGCAGTCATTTGCTGAACTTAAAGAGGAAGAAGATTTCCTCTTGAAGGAAAGACTACATTTACATAGGGTATGTTCTCACTTCCAAGTTACTATATCGATTATTTTCGTTATTATTAGTTTTTTGGTTTTCGTAATTATCACACTATTAATAGCTAAATAAATTTAATTGTTGTTAAATATCTCTAAATTTTTCTTTTATCTAACTACCAGGAGCTAGAATTGATGCGCTGCACAATGAGTAACCAAGTTGCCACAAGCCAGAATTTAAAGAAATTTAAGGTATGATTTGTTTGAAAGTAGCTTACTTTTGTGGTATAAATAAAAATCAACGAGAAGGTTGCTAAAGTTTTATCATTTGTCTAAACAGATTGATTTGCATCAGAACTCTAAAAAAGAAATGGAGAAAATGTCCGAAATGGTTAACTGTCAAGTTCAAACATCATGTATGGTGGCACCCGGAACCAAGGCTGATGAAACAGTGTTTGTTTTACCCGATCTAAATATGGCACCAGACGAGGAAGAACTCTGAGATGATATTTCTCGTGTGTAAATTGTCTTACAGATAAAAATCTTCGTCCAAAACAAGACAACAACTACAAATTGGTTGCCGTTTTGAAAGTTTTTCCAAGATGCTAATTTTCACAGCGATCATATTTCTTTTAGTAAAGTTGTACATTGTTACGGATTTGGTTTTCTTACTACTAGAATAGTGCGTTACTGAAGTTAGAATAGACTAAGATAAGTTAGAAAGTTTTGGTGATATATTTGCAAGTATGATGTTATTCTTACTTTCTCCTTAATATATTGTTTCATTTTTCAAGGTTGGAACCATTTATTGCATTATAATCTCATACCAGATATGAAGGGCTAAAAAACAATTGACCCAATCTAAATTGTTATTTTTAGTTATTGTAGAAAGATTTTTAGTTTTGACCAAGTTGCAAAAATTACTTTTTATAGTACTTGGTGAACAGGTACAGATTTACAAGAAAACCCTTACTAATTTTGGAATAATTAATTAATTAATTAATATTATATATAAATATATATATATATATATATATTATATATTTAATTTAAAAGAAAAACCTTTTTTATACTCTACGTTAGATGAGATATTTATTCATATTTCTTCAAGTGTACATTTATGAATTTTGTGTACTTCATGTTATACTCCAACATCACCTTTGCTAAACAAATTGGAACCGGAGTACCGTACTCGCTACTGCTACGATTTCAACGAGTGAATTTATTGAAAAATTTCATTCTCAGTTATTAGTTGCAAATTATTACTCGGTACATTTTCACCAAATATAGCAAGGTAAAATGTTTAGTCAATTACTCCGTATTACTTTAAATGAAGGTAAAGTACATAACAAAGTGTATATAACCATCTGTATTTTTATATTTGTATTTATTTACTGAATTCGAAGAGTTACCTTTTAAATACTTTCACTTCTTTGTTAACAGGAATATTCACCTTCACTGTGTACAAAATACTTTTTGTAAATGGTCAAATGAGGGTTTTACTATCATAGCCCAACGGAGACTTGTTACCATTTTCGAACGGCCTGGACCCCAAAGATTTTAAAGAAGGTAATTTTTTCTATAAACGCAGGAAAGACAAGCCTACATGCTATGCGATGAGGGAACTTTATCAAATTTTGGAAAAGAAATATACTGTTACATGAGTATGGATGTCAAGAAGTTCTATCATCAAATATCATAGGCAAAAAAGGTGACCTAAGTACAATGATTGAGTTTTTCTTCAACAAGCTCAATACATCGATACAAAACAAACTCTACAGGGTTAAGAGCACATACTGTATCAAAAGCTAGTTGATTGTCTTCTTTGTGGCTTTCAGCAGCAACACCAGAGACCAAAGCTCTTAGAGGTTCAAACCATTCCCTATAGGCCTTCTGCAAGTTGTTCTTTGACAATACTTCAGTGTAGTTTGTGTTCCCTGTTTCATTAACTTAATTGTTATTGTAAGAAACCAACCAAAAAAAAACTGAAAACAATGGCATTTAGTAGAGGTGGCAATGACAACCTATTTACTATTTATAATCTGAGAGGGATCACATGATTCAAATAAAACATTAGATAAAAACAGCATGACAAAAGAGTCCGAATGGGTTGAAAGCCGTCTGCTTAATTGTTTTGTTTTGTTTTTGAACTATAGCTTCTTAAATTGCTTTATGAGAAGATTTAAATTGTTATTGTAATTATATTGTTCTTAACCATATTTAATGCATTCAATTTTTATAAAAATACAAAAAATGGAAAGCTATGTTGAAATGAGAACAGCACTCGGCACATCATGGAAGGGGTCGCTTTATGTTTAAAAAAAATAGTGGAGTACTCTGTACTTGAGAAAGTGAAATTGTGTTCCAAAGCACAGGCAGAGTTGCCCATTTTTATAGCACATAAATGATTGCCTTTTCATCTGTTAACAAGTAAATAACATATTTACTAATGCGAAAAATATTCAGGCTTTTATAAGTGGAATCTAGTGACCTAACTTCATTCACTATTAATTATCACATCAATTTTATGTGTTTTACATGAAACATATATACAAAATGCGAGTATATATAACCTACACATGAAAGGTGGCAAGTACCTGACGACTCAGTGATCAATACAAATCTATACAGGTTGAGCGCAGACAGTACCTGCAGAAAGTGAGCAAGTGTAGTTACATGTTAACTCTACTTTCATAATAAAGATGGTGATATTCTAAGATATTCAACATTGACCATGAGACTGCCTGTATATGTTTCACCAGCACTAAAAGACAAATCATCATAAGAGAAACCCACTAACAAAAATGTGGGCTTCATTTCCAATCTTACAATTCATGTGTAAATAATGCCATCAAAAATCCCAAACATCAACTTAGAGTAACCATCCACATCATCATTAATTCTCCATTACAAATTTAGAACCTCCGAAAAAGCAAAGCAATAGAGAGAGAGAGATATATACATATATAGAGAGAGAGAGAGGACAGAGTTTTACCGCATCAGTGGAATCAGGAAGGGAAGGCGGTCCTCCCTTTGGTGGCTTCAAAACAAACTCTACAAAATCAAGAACTCTGGCTGTCCAAAATGGGGAGGAATGTTGAAATATGTTATTTTCAGATTTTTCAACTCCATTGAGTCTTGGAATCTTTTGGAGATACTGCTTGTGCATTTCTTCTTTGACACAACCCAAAAGAATTGCAATCTGTCCACCAATGGCAGCTTATCAAATTACTGACAATAAGGAATCATTGCTCATAAATCATACTTGCTGTGTGATATGGTTTACCATTGAGGATAACTCGCTGTTTGTTATTAGAGCCATTAAGATGTCAAACCTTAAAGAAATTGGAAGATCTGCAAGCACCTGAAATCATCCATTAACAAAGCGCGCTTATCTCAAATAACAAGTCTTAAGTCACGGCTTTCATTCAACAATCCAATTTAGATAAGAAACATATAGAGCTCAAAATAAATGGTACGACCAATGCTATCTTTTAAATCATAAGCCACAGTCCATTTGGTGATTTCAAAATCCTCACCATTTACAAAAGATGGAAGATATATGGATGACAATAAATTAAACAACAGATTATAACATATAGAGAAAATAAAATAAAGTTCCTTACCATCTTCAAAGTATCAAAAGCTTTTTTCCGTAGCATTGGATCTGATGCATATACAATGACCAGTTGAATAGCCTGAACAATTGATTTAGATTTTTAGGCAATGTATAATACAGTAATAGATAATGGTAGATGTGGCAAGTTTATGAACGGATCGATTAAGGTTGTGTTCAACTCTAAAGGGTCAAACAAGTAAAAGTAGCCCATAGTGTAATTTTAATGCGGAAAACATCCTGAAAAAATTTATTCAGAAACTAGACTACAAATGGAATACTACAACGTACTATTATCTATTTGACCCATTACCCATTGTGTACAATTTGCTACCTCTAGATAATGGCATGTAAATGAGTGAGATTACCTGTAATGCAGCATATAGAGTAGGCGTGTACTCGGAATACTCCAAGGATTCATCATAATCCTTGTGAGAGTCAACGCCTTCCATAATGCAAAATAGAAAGTCAATGGCATGTCTCTTCAGTACCCATGGAAGATTAAAAGAAGTAAATACGTGCTTCAGCATGCCAAGTGCTTCCCACCTTTTCATTTGATCACTACGGAGTTCATCTTTGACTGCCTTTAGATCTTCCTGTGAAGTATCACTATCTTCATTGGGAAGGTCTCTCCAAAGTACTGTTTAAATAAATCACAAAATTCGGCATCATCTCAATACTAAGTACTAGAGGTGGCATAATTGTAACCAGTTTTTTCAGATCGGCATAAATACAAAAAACACCTGTAAGGGCTGCTCCAGATTTGACATATGCAAAACAGCCCATATAATCATCTTCATCACCTATCATTGTCATCAGCACCGAAAGTAACAGCAGTATAAGAATATTCAACTTCCAAATAATATACTCAACATGCCTAAAGGTGGCCAATAGAACGTGTTTGGTCATGGGTCAAAAAGAGTTCCACTAAAAACTGGTAAATTTTATGTTGAGGTTGGGAAGGATCAAGCCAAAAAAGATTTTGTCTAAGACTACAAAGTTTCTTATAGATAATTTGGGGTGTCAAATATGATCGCAATTTCAAGAAGAAACTAATTTTTTTTAATAATATGATTTAGACGGATATTTAGCATCAATATTTGGGCTGACTTTTCCTTTTTACCCGCCGACCCGTTAGAGATGAGCATAACCCAAATACACTCGTGTATAAGTAAATGGGTTCCAATTTCCACCTCTAAGTATGCCATATATTCTGGATCTGATCAAGAATCATGTTATGGTTGGAAGTGAGTAATAGTCGTTTACCTTGAGTAAGAAGGTCAATAGCCCTGTCCACTTCATGTCTAGTTATTAGACCAAGATATGATAGACCACAGTACCGAAGGAAATGTGACAACTCTAACATCATCGGTAAACATCTTGAAGTTTCTGCTCCCATCCTATTTGAAATCAAAACCTGAACTTTTACAGAAGACAACATAAATGTCTTGAATCAAGAAAGGAACACAGGACACACGACGGGTCATTAGCTAAAAACATCTCTGATTATCTAATATCTACTCCAGTAAAACTGAAATCTAGAGGTGCCAAGATGGGTGGACCGGCGGCTTGGGTAATGGGTCAAAATATGTTTAGGTCCAGCAGACCATCTTAGAGTTCATTTCAGAACAGTTTGGGTAGACCCATCAACACTTTTTTGGTCCCTTTTCTGTGAATATTATAAACAATTAATAAATTCAATCAAATTAAGAAAAATAATGGATTTAGTAAACTAAAAATTTATCTTATTAGAATTCAAATGATTTTGAAAGATTTTAAGTCTCTAAGTGCAATTTATACAACTTCAACTTCTTTAGCCAGCTGACCCCCCGCTTTCTTGATAGCTGACCATTCCATTTTACCCATTTGATCTGACATCAATAAAATACAACCTAGATCCAGCCCATCCATATTTAAAAGTGCAATTTCTACGAAAATTTCACATTAGCTTTGACTGCATGAGAACTCTCACCGTGATTTGCAAGACATATAAGCCAAATAAAGCAAAAAGCTTCTCATCTTTGCAATCCTGTAGGATAGAATAAAAGTGAGATTACAAAGAGTTATTGGGACATTAAAAACCTAACATGATACATAGATTATAAAGTAGTGTGTCACAGACTATTTTTATGCAGATTGCTTTCAGAGAATGTGCGATTAATATTGCTTTATTGACCAAATCCACAGAGCCGGTATCTTCATCTTCTGGATCTGATAATGTGGCCTCTAAAACCTTGAGGACAACAGGAATGGCAGCTTTTATTTGCTCAAATGTTCTTCTCTGTAAGGCCTCAAAAGCTGGAAAAAGGGAAAATCACAGAAAAAACTTTGTCAGCCATCCTCAAAGGGTTCATCCAAAATTTCATGGGTGAAAGAAACTACGTCCTAAATTGGCAAGTTTACTTATGTCATCCTCCTACAGAGAAACTCTAGATAAATGATATCCTTGGAATGAAATCTCATGGGTGTTCCAACAAAATTTTATTTAGAGGTTTATTCGAGCCTACATAATATGCATATAATCTAGTGACAGTCATTATGACCTCACCACATTCCATTTCAGTAATATGATTCTAGATGTCCGTCTATGAATCTCAGTTGTTTCTTCAACTCTTATAATACCTAAATCAGTAGATTGCTTTTTATAGCTTACCACTTAGTTCCTCAAATGTGTATGATTTAATTTGCATTCCTCCTCTACTTGAATATCAAGTGTTTCACCAGTTTCCTTGTTATCGACACCATATTGTTCTCAGTCAAATTATAATCTCTTGACCATGACACAGTTATTTTACCAAACATGCATTTTTATTTGTTAACCCGATAAGGAGGTATTTGGATGTGTTGCCAACCTAATGATGATTATGATTCTCGTTTTTAGGGCCGAACACCCGCTGTAAATTTTGGTTTACAAGAATGTTATCCATACAACTAGGAGAGTAATGCACTTAAAATACGATTAAGTAATCAACTAGAAGTATCCTGAAATAGGAAAAGGAACCAGTAACCGTTACCCTTTGCCAAAGCTCCTAGAAGAGGTGTAAAATAAGAACTGTTAAAGCCATCACTTGAAGAAGTCATTGCCTGTTCAAATAGCACAGAACATTAATCAAGGGCATGTTCACATTTCATATGAAAAAGAAGAATCTAAGTTATCTAGACTTCTGAAATAAGTGTGCTAGCTGGTCCTTCGTAATATAACTTGAAATATAATTGCAAATATAATGCAATTTCATCTATCTATACAAATATATAAACATATTTCATAAATTTTATCTAAATCCTAAACAAGCAGCAATGAAGTGAGCTTAACACCATGAAGATAAACACAAACATACCTCACATAGAACTGAAACCATATCTCGTGGGCTACAATTCTCCACGAAACGATCAATGATCCTTTCAACATTCTCAAAACACCTCGTAGACACGAATGCCAACTTAGCTACAGCCTTCGGCAGCTCGAACGCTAGTGCATCTGTTACCGCCTGAAAACATTTAAAAATCCCCAAAATAGAGACATCGCCAACACATTTAGGTATACAAATACACATCCATAGTTGAATACAGCTGTCAAAATACTAAAAATTAAGTTATGCATTGTAACACATATATAAATAGTAAATGAGCTGGCTACCTGATCAAGTGAAGGTGAAATTAAGTAGTGATAAATTTGTGTAAGGACTTGAAACGCGGAATTCTCTAATTCGTGTTCATAGTTCGTCTCCGATGAGATCGAATTTGATATCGAATCGAGAAAGCTAACAAGCTCACGTATGAATTCTTCTGATTGCTTAAAGTCTCCATTAGCAATCGACTGTGAAACAACAAATACATCATTATAATCCTAACTCCGTAAAGAGTTATTCTGATTGTGCATATTATATAATAGTAGTAACTAATATATAACTAGAATAAAGAGTACGTACTTGGGAGCATGAATCTAGGGTTTGCTGAAGAAGAACAGAATTAGGGGGGTTTTGTGCTGACATGAGTAAATGGGTTTTAGCGGGAATGAGATGACCTCGGTTTTCTACTACTTTCCTTGCGGGTTTATATCGGGCGGAACCACTCAGCCGACCGGGTTGCACGAGCGACTAGTAAGCTTGCCCAAGTTAAATAAATAAATTGTCGAAAATGTTTCGAAATATTGGGTCGAAGCAATTTGGAATTTGAGAAGGAAAAAAGTAGAGATTACATAAATCTCGAGGCGGGCTAGATCGGACCGGATCAGATAATATTTGATCTAATTGATTATATCTAAAGACAGGCTAGATCGGATCGGATCAAATAAGATTTGATCTAATTAATTATAAGATCCAATTAAGTGGGATTGAATCTGACTCATTAGTTAATGAATCATAATTCGACCTAAAATTCAACCGGTCCATATAAATAGATTTGAATATAGGCTAACTCATTTATCGTACATGACCAAAATATGTTAAAATTAAGAATCGTTTCTTTTTTCGCACACACTCTATAGTCAAATATATTGTTCTTTAGTTCTCAAATATCCTGCTAACTTCTTCCGTTAACACAAAACCAAATTACCTGTTTTGTTCTAGGGTTTCAACATAATCTTTCATATCACATTACAGTATCAATTTTTCTCTAAAATGTAGTGTTTATTGTGAAAAAGTGATCGATTGACATGTATTAATCACCATGGCAGCATAGATTTTTGTTTCTTCAAATTGGTAAAAGTCTACATTTATAAAGCAGCTAAACTCTTTCCTTTAATTTGTGAATCTATCTATTTATTTAATATAATAACTACTAGTAGTATACAAGTAGATTAAATGATATTTGATTTTGGTCTTCGTGATTGTATCCCGTTGTTTAATTCTTAGCTTTTCATATATAATATCTATCTAGTTTGTTTTCTTAAAATATTGGTATAATGGTAATCGTAGTTAGAATTCGATAAGTGAACAAACTGGACAGTGGGAATGACCATGCCATGTATTTTGTTTGTCATGCTTTACATATACTTTTTGAATGAATTTTTCTGGGAAAATTCCCTTTCCATAGTTGAAAAAAAAAAAAAAAAAAGAGAGAACATGTTACTTTGTAATTTTTGCATTATGCAGATTGTAACGAGATCAAGGTTATTTGGAAGTTTTAAAGTGAAAGTATCCAATTTCTTACATTTTGTAATTATTTCATTTATTTAAAAATGTTAAGTTGATTTATAAGCTTATAAAGTATAAATCTGTTGAACTTTTAAAATTGCATTTTTAATGGGTTGATCTGAACGGGTCATGGGTTAGTCTAAATAAAGATCCATCTAAATAGGTCGACCTTTGGATCACTTATTGAGTTCATGAATCTAGTTTTTTTACCCATTGAGTCACATTAATAGGGCGGGCGTGACGGATCTAGATTAACATCCGGCCCATTGACACTTCTACGTAAACAACTCGTTTCGTTGATATAAGTTTAGTTTTGAAATTTGCATAAGTGAAATTGCCTATTTTGTGCGATATGTACATATGTTAATATATTATCTTCGTGAATTTATTTGTGGTCTTAAGTTTTTCTTTCAGGATTTGAGTTGGGCAAAGAGGAGTAGACTTATGTTGTAGCTTGGAGTATCCTATGCTACTGGTCAATTTACTCAACGAAGTAGAAATTCTTTAGAAAACCGGGTACATTTTCTAATAGTGCAAGTATGTCATATAACTTGTATTGCTCGACATTTTTTCAACAAATACATGTTGGCTAATTTGGTTAGCACCCTTTTAAGTACTTTTAACTAATTTTATGTCTCAATTCATTCTTAACTTAACTTGGATCTTCCTCTTAAAGTCAAAAATACAAACCATAGAAAACAAATAAATGGAAAATGTGATGACTCAACTAAGTAATCAGATAATACAAATACGAATATGTGGTGGTTTGATAATGCCTCCTTTTTTATATTGCCCTCGACTTTTTAAATGTATAATAATGATCTATCCAAATTTAATACGCACAAATTTTCATGTAACTAACACTATATTTGCGTGATTTGATATTGGTAACGAAAATGTAAGAGAGAAAAAAGATTATATAAGTATTTGTGACTTGCCTATAATACATACCTTAAATCATATTAAAAAATGTAAAATGTATAGTAATGATCTATCCAAATTTAATACGCACAAATTTTCATGTAACTAACAGTATATTTGTGTGATTTGATGTTGGTAACGAAAATGTAAGAGAGAAAAAAGATTATATAAGTATTTGTGACTTGCCTATAATACATACCTTAAATCATATTAAAAAATGTAAAATGTATAGTAATGATCTATCCAAATTTAATACGCACAAATTTTCATGTAACTAACAGTATATTTGTGTGATTTGATGTTGGTAACGAAAATGTAAGAGAGAAAAAAGATTATATAAGTATTTGTGACTTGCCTATAATACATACCTTAAATCATACTAAAAAATGTAAATACTATAACAATTTAGACGTTTGGTATAAGTGTTTTCGTGTATCACTTTATGAATATGTATAGTGTGAGGAAGTTGTGGTTTAAAAGAGCCTTAGACGATTTGAAGCGTTAAAGGCTCAGAGGCTTAAGGATCAAGGTACTAGGCGCAAAGGTAACCCGTTACGTAATAAGAAGCCCATTGAACATAAAATACTTAAGGTATGTTTGATGAAGTAGTCGTATGTTGTAGCTGTAATTTTAGGTTTCGAGCTTTTAATGAAAAACTACTTCTAGTAGTTTTGAAATTTTGAGCTTTTCATTGGATTCTAAAGTTACAGTTTGTACATAACAAACAAAACTTTTATTTTCATGTGAGTTTTTTATATAAAAACTAAAAGGTAAAACTCAATACCTAACATGCTCTTATAAATTACTTATACATAACATTTCTTACACTAGTATAAAGTGTTTAGACATCATCATACTCCAGCACAAAATACACATATGACACTACATTATTCGAATTTAGAAAGCAAAAGGTTCACATACTTATTGGAAAAAGTCAAATGAAGTCCAAATTTATCTTATGATGATTTGATATTTAAAGTCCACATAAAAATTCAATACCATGATTGGATGTTATTTCAATTTCAATCTATCTTTGTTTGCATCAATTGATTGTGGTGAGCACTTATTGAGACTGGTTTTTAGTGAAAGTAGGGTTAAAACAAATAGAGTAAATTAGGTTGTTGGGTCAATCGACATTGTTTTTTATATATTGTCTTTGAAGTGGGATGAGAGGACCGGTCAACATTGATCATTATCAATATTTTGCAAGAACATATTAGGGTGACGTAAATATTGAACTTTAAAGAACTATTAAATCTCGTTAAAAATACCATTAACCAAATTTTATAGAAACCTTATATACAAAAGATCCATATAAATTGTAATACAAAAAGCACCGCGTTAAAGCATACATAATGGCTTCAACTCTACAGCGTTTAAAGTGATGCCATATCATCATCTAACTTTTTCAAAACCTATTAAAATATACTAAGTTCGAAAGAAATACTTATTAATAATTGTATAATGTGTAATTTTTATTTACATGTAAAAAGTAACATGGAATAAAGGGAAATAGTATAAAATACTAGTTGGACCCACGAAGTGAGTTTATTTCTCACTCAACCTCTCTCGAATGTAATATACATGCAAAACATATACATTGCTATCTTTATAGTCACCTCATAGTTCAAAGCTACTTTGCACCTTGCCAAATAAGTCTATTGTTGATGCTCTTTGAGCACCTATCACCTTTTAACATTTTAAGGACCTTCTTGAAGTATTATCACTTTTAGTCGTGAGTCAATAGAGTACCTATGTACCAAGTAGAAGTCTAGAAGTAGAACACTTCGACAAACATAAATACATAATACTCATACCATTGGCCCACCTAACATCTGATAAAGCCCATTCACATCTGACTGGCCCGCGTAAGCAACCCTAAAAATACATACAAACATCGTTTAATATATACCTAATTTTCTAGGGTTTATTTCCTTGCCTCCAAAATCCTTCAATTCTCCACACCACTGTAATCACCGTCACCAAAAACAACAAAAATGAAGACGATTTTGTCATCGGAGACCATGGACATCCCAGAAGGTGTGGAGATCACGGTGAAGGCCAAAGTTATCGAAGTGAAAGGGCCAAGAGGAACCCTAACTCGTAACTTCAAACATCTTAACCTTGATTTCCAGTTGATTACTGATGAAGAAGGAAAACAGAAATTGAAAGTTGACGCGTGGTTTGGATCCAGGAAAACGACAGCTGCCATCCGTACAGCTCTCAGTCATGTTAATAATTTGATCATTGGTGTCACTCAAGGGTTTAGGTACAAAATGCGGTTTGTGTATGCTCATTTTCCAATCAATGCTAGCATTACTAATGGTAATACTGCCATTGAGATCCGGAACTTTCTCGGAGAAAAGAAGGTATATTTTCATTTATTTTCAGTACTTTTTGCTGTTTGATGTAATAATGAAGCATTAGGTTTAGGTTAGTTCTATTATGTGCAAAGTCATTAGTAATGTTGTGTTAATTGTGTTGTTATTATTTTACAATAAGTTGACACTTATAGGTTTAGGTTAGTTTTATAGTCTTTGGTTGGTTATTAGCTGATTATTTCGGTTTTGTTTCAATTTATTATATTGCTAATTAGGGAGTTTGAAAAAAATCCAAGATAGAGATGTCTAAAGCTTAAGTAAAGATATGTTATAGTTAATCTGAGTTAATTTAGTTGTGCTTAGTTATTTGTTTGTGTTGTTCCATTTGGTTTTCAATTTATTGTGCATTATGGATCTGGATTTAGGTTGTGTATGCTTAATACATGGATAATACAACTTGTCAATCTTCCATAAGTGTTAGTTAGGTGATAAGTAAGTTGGGTTTATAAAGGTTCTAGTATTGAAATTGCATTTTGTGTTGTATTGATTGATTCCACAAGTTATATCTCTAGCCATTCAGCATTGTATCTTGCATTATTTTTTATGTAAGTAGTTGCCACTTTTTGTCTGATGAGATGTATTTCTATGAACAGGTGAGGAAAGTTGATTTGCTAGATGGTGTAACTGTGGTTAGATCAGAGAAGGTTAAGGATGAGCTCGTACTGGATGGAAATGATATCGAGCTTGTTTCTCGATCTTGTGCTTTGATCAATCAGGTACCATATTATTTTGTCTCATAGTTCCTTTAGATGCAAATTTCTATTACTCAACCCACATATCTTTGCTATTATGTATTTGTGGACTTATGCACTTCGAGTGGATGTTGATACAAATATGTATAGCTGGGAAGGATCTATAGGGAAGTAAAATTTGAGGGAAGTAATGATTATAGCTTATATATTAATTGATGAGTATTTCAATGAATACTATTTCGTGCTTAGTATTCATTGGATGTAATATTTATCAATGAATATTATAAGTAAAAAGGGTTGTTTCCCTTGAAAACTTATACCTCCATCTTGATCCTCCCCCTATATATTGATAACTGGAATGTTAGAAGGATGATGTTGTTTCCTATACAATAATATGGCTATGATTTATGTTGCATATGCAAGTAACATATGAAAAAAGGATATGGTTTTAGGTGTATCGTTCATATGTTTTTGCACACAATTCCCTAAACACCTTCATTTAAACTACTCTTTCGTGCTTAACTTAGAATGGTTTTGAGAGTTTTTTGTTTTCAAAAACCAAATTTGTTTACAAATGTTTCTTAGTATGTACACAAAAATTGAAATCTTTTTCCTTTTATTTCTGAAACTTGTTTGCAGAGATCACTCTTGTTGAATGTTTAAACCAAAATAATACACATTTTTCTTTTGTTTCTTTAAACTTTAATTGTATTATTTGAAAAAAGGAACCATCTTATCTGCGACTTTTCATTTTGTTGTGAAACCGAACATTACTGTATAAATAAGACAAATAAAACTTTCAGCGTTAGCCAACCTATCTTTAGTTTAATCGTGTACTTGCATTAACTAAGACTTCCTTTATTTATCTGCAGAAATGTCATGTAAAGAACAAGGATATCCGGAAGTTTCTTGACGGTATTTATGTGAGTGACAAGGCAAAAATTGAAGAGGAAGCTTAAGTTTGCTAAGTGCTACGTCATTTTCTTTCTTGCGACAGGAATATTTAATTTTAGCTTTTTATTGAACCTTTTGAATTCGAAGTTTTGTTATAAGTTAGCTCGTATTGGTTCTATTAGCTCTATGTCTTACCGGGTATAATGTTCGGAACATCTTTCATAGGAAAAAAATCTAGTCTTGTGAGTTTTGAACAAATGCAATCAAATTCTGTTTAGGTATTTTACAGGTTGTACTTGTAACTCTTCATTTTATGCATAACGGGTGTTGTTTTGGTTATGTTTTGTTATCTGTTTCAACTGGAAAACATACAGATGTTAGAAGAATGGTTAGTAATCACTAGGATACAAATGGCGTTCATTGATTCAGAAAAATAGAGATAATGTGTTTGATGGTCATAAGTTTTGTACTTATTTTTGTTGGGAAATTGGAATTTGATCTTGGGTATGCTAACCTTGATTGGTCAGTGTCGTTTGACAAAGGTTACATTCTTGCAACAAACATATGCAATTGGGCAAATTAAGTTGTCTGCATACGAGTAAAATTGCCACTAGGTATTGAAGTTGAGATCTGCATACAGGAGACCCAAAAAGAAGGGTCACCGCCTTTCAATGTATTTTGTTTTGATGTTGAAGCCATAATTTTGCGACGGAGAGAGCTATGATAAAATTCAGTGATTTAAATCTGAGGAATTACATGAATTGGGCTCGAAGACCTGTGCCAACGGGAGCGTCTTGCTCCCGTCCTTCGCACGTCCTCAGACGACTTCCGTTGGCACCAACCGTCTTTCACACGTCCTTCGTCCTCCATTTCCATCTCGTTCAAAGAAACCCAAAGACGGTGGGAGTGGGCCCCACAATAAAAAGAAAAAAAAAAAAAAGATTCTTATCTCCGTTACAAGGTCAAATTTTTTATTTATTTTTCAATGGTAGCAAATTGCTACTTTTTTTACAATTTCTTTTTTCCTTTTTTTCTATATATATATATACACACACACGCACCATTTCCTACTCATTTTCACACAAACTACTATAATTCTCTCTTTCAATACAACAATAACAACTACAATTCTTGTATATTATCTATATAATTCAAATACAATATCATATCGTAATGGATCCATTAGAAAATTACGACATCCGATATTGAAGATATGAACTCCATTTGGAAATGCTCTTATCGAACACATTTGGAATCTCCCGGCAAATTTTCGTGTTCGAAATAATTAATGTCATCGAATTTTTAATGTTTTAGTCAATTAATGTGTTGTATTTAATAATTATTGTAATTGTATTTCTATTTTTAATGTTAACCTTTTAAATTATTTAATGTAATGTTTTATTTAAATTTGTGTTTAAAATTATAATTGTAGTTGTATTTAATGTAATTAGATAAATGATGAGGTCTTCTAGTCTTTCTGAAGAAGTGTTGACATGACGTTGATGTGACACGGAAGAAACTTGGAGCTTCTTCCATTGGGAGTGATCTCACTTGAAAAATTATGTTAAAAGATTAAAAAAAAACTTCATTTACATTTTCATAATAATTTTCTCCATCAATATTCGTATGACCTAAGCCCAACAATGCCTAAAATATGTGGTCTCTATACAAAATAAATGGTAATGTGAGTTATATGATTGTAAAAGTATATCATTTCATAACTAAAGACGTAAATGAAAAATATGAATGGTATGTTTGGTGAAGTAGTTGTAGTCTACAGGCTGTAGCTTTAAGTTTTGAACTTTTCATGAAAAGTTACTTATAGTAGCTTTAAGATTTTGAGTTTTTTATTGAATTTTAAAGCTATAGCTTGTACATGACAAACGAGACTTTTATTTTAATATGAACTTTTTATTCAAAAATTAAAAGTTAAAGGTTCTAAAAATTTCACGTCAAACTTGTCTGAAATATATATACATAAGCATATTTATCTATTTTCTTGAAACCTTGATCACAAATAACATTTTACTTTTTATCCACTTCGGCTAATTCATGAATTAAAAAATGAGTTTAACGGAGGAAGCTTAAGATTTTTGATTTTTAAAGATTAACTCATATTAATGTAAAAGCTATTTTTGGGATACAAGAGCTGGAAACTTTAATTCATGAATTAAAACTTTATTAATTAGTTAATTCACTGATAATTACCATATTTAAGCGTCATTTTCAGTTTGTTAATCGAAAGAGAATAAGCGCAATTTATTAAATAAATACTACCCTAACCAAGCATAACTGCATAAGGACTTAATAGAAAGTTTGTAAAATCATCGGGGACCAATTTGATAAAACAAGGGTTTGATTCCCATTTCTTCTCCACTGCAAACCGATCCAATTCCGAACTAAATGAGTAAAACCATCACTCTCTCAATCTCAAACTGTCAACTAGTTCTAATCTCCGGCGATATTATCAACATCAACAACAATGGAGCCTGACGTCAGCATCGATACAAGCTCAATGATCCGGATCGCGGTTATTCCAATCGGCGACATCCACCTACACTTGTTCCGTAAATACGCCGCAATGCTTTCACGTCACCATAAGATCGAACTCTCAACTATCACTTCATTCTACACCGAACATCAAAAATCACCGTTTTCTCAACAACCTTGGGATTCAGGTAGTTTGAGATTCAACTTCATTATCGGTGGATCACCGCCGAGTCCTTGGGAGGATTTTCAATCGAATCGTAAAATTCACGGCGTTATTGGAATCTGTCATTGTACATCTTCTCCTGATCTTGATTACGTCGTCGATCAGTTTGCGATTTCGTGTAAAGGATACTCGTCTTCGCTTGTTCAAAGGTGTTTCGCATTTTCGCCTAGTGATACACAGGTGGTTGTTAAGTTTAGTCAAATTAATTTAAGAATTATGCTTCAGATTTTATTACTCTGTGATAATTAGTATATATAACGTTATTTTGTTATGTTAATGTGCATCATTATTTTTAGTACTAGTAGTTAGCTGGTGAATAGTTGATCATTTCACAGGTTAGATAATGAATTGGGGATACAGTTAATAAGCACATGTACCTAAGTGATTTGGTGCAACTATATCGCAGTGGTTAGTGGATTCTGAGTTGCTAATATTATTCAATATTAGTCTGATATCTGAGAATTACAAGACATATAGAGAATAGAAAAGTAGGCAAGTAACTATTGGAGTGAGGTTTATGCTCTCAGTTTTTGATAACTTGGAGATATCGAGGTTCCACATCTTGTGCTGTGAATGTAGTGATAATCTTGCATTATTGTTAATTATTTCTGTTCAAGTGGTCAAGCATATATTCATTAAAGGATTAACATGGCTCTCCGAATAGGAGAACATTGGCTATCATTTTTCTTACTGCGAATCTTCAACTGCTACATTTTTTAGCCAAAACAACAGAATACATCTTTGTTGAGTGTGTACAAAGTTCTGTCTTTTATTTTGGGTTTGTTTATTATTACCAACTTGCAATGCTATAGAAGGTAACAAAGTTGTAAATAACTCTCACAACCCTTGACGTTGATAGAACTTGCACCTCTAAACCAAAACCAATACATCAATGACTGCTAAGGTTAACTAAATGATGCTCTTGTTATGTCAATTTGTCTTGAACATTTTTATTGGTTTGTGACCAATATCAGGTATATTATACTTTCTGTCTTTCCTAGTTGATGATATTTTTTTCTTGGCTCAACCGTGTTTTGTTTTCGTATGCTGCAGCTGGCAGATGGTAATAACAAAGGAAATAAATTGGTTTTGTTTCCTCCTGCTGACCAGCGGAGTCAGGAGATTCACTTACACACAATGATGCAAGACATCGCTGCTTCACTTTTGATGGAATTTGAGAAGTGGGTTCTTCAAGCAGAGTCTGGTGGAACCATTCTAAAGACGCCTCTAGATTCTCAAGCCAGTCTCAGCTCAGAGGAGGTTTATGTTTTAGGTGTCCTGATGATTGAATAATTGCTACATTTCTGTTCCTCCTTTTCTTTTCTTTTCTCAAAGCTACCAAACGCTAAATTGTCAAGTGCATGCTTTAAGAATGGCAGCTAAACCAACTCAATCAACTGTTTCAGGTGATCAAAGCGAAAAAGAGGAGACTTGGCCGAGCACAGAAAACAATTGGAGATTATTGTTTACTAGCTGGATCACCTGTTGACGCTAATGCCCATTATTCTACTGCTTTGGAACTTGCTAGGCTGACTGGGGATTACTTTTGGTATGCTGGCGCATTAGAAGGTGGTGTCTGTGCCTTGCTGGTAAGCATATGAAAGGATCAATGATCTGAGATGAAAAAGATACCGTAAATAATCTCTTAACCTCTAGTATTCTGGTCTCTCCGACATGAGTGACATCCATGCTTTTACTGTAGTAACAACTTCCACATCACCTATATATTCTATGTTTTCAAATAAGGCTTTGCTCACCTATCCTGTATTTTGAATAGCTAGTTTGCAACTTTTAATGCTTGCTCATGATGACTTCTAATCACAGGGATGTAGAAAATATTATTTTCCCTGTGTAATCTGGAACCTAGGTTTTATTTCTTATTGTAATGGAAGGAAACAAATTTATAGGGAATTTGGTGGAAACATATATATATATAATATAATGAAATGTACGGTAGCAATAATTCCACTCCCTTATTTTTTTGCACGGTGCCCCAAATCCCACCTTATTAGATTTAAGCTACAATAGTGTATACTATACAATAGTGTATACTATTCAATTATACTTTTTTTCAAAATAATCTTTCAAAGATTCCTCTTCCGCTTTTGAGATTTAAGAACTAAAAAGCATTTATAGTCAAATCTTGGCCTCAACAGAGTTATGTGTATTACTTACATAATTTATACCGTCGACGTGCATCATGAGCTGGTGGGTTCAGGTGAATTAGAACTACAAAGTTGGCACAAGTTGATTATATAAGATTCCACACTAAAAAGTGTGCTAAAAGTAACTGAATAAACTGTTAGTAGAATTTTGATTCTGTATGTAGCAAGTTAAACGTGCTAAAAATCATGGATTGGCTATGTGCTATCATGCTATATATAAATGTATCTGGTGAAAGATTTTTGGTTTTCTTTTCACAGGCTCTGTGATCAGATCAGTTTGCAACTCTTTTTTGCAAAGGTTGATTGCTTATGATTGTCATCTATCAATATATGGTGTAACATTTCTTTGTTTTCTGTATATGTGCAATAAGATGGATAAAGAAGTTCAAAAGGATCCAGTTATAGAGGAGGAGGTCAAGTATCGTTACAATAGTGTCATCGTGCACTACAGGAAGTCATTTACACAAGACAATTCTCAGAGGTAGATCCTTACAAATATCTACATGGTCAACATCTTTAACATACGCAAGTGTAATAGCACTCCAATTATCACACTAGTAGAACATTTCTCATTTTAGACTGCCCTATACTCATGCAGTTACATCTTTCGATAATTTGATCTGAAATGACTATTTGGCCCTGTAGTCTTGATCTCTGTGGTAAATTATACTACATTGTCATGGTAATAGGAAAGAACTTTTTGAGCATGATATGATATATCCAACTTAATTTCAAGGAACTGCTAATGGATTGTCACTTTTGCTTTTTGAAAGTTTGTGAAGCAGTTAGTGTTTAAGAAATTTTATGTTAATAAGACGTTTAAATTTAAATCGACATTTAAATACAGATCCTTATCATATCAGGATCATTCTGGTAAGTTATTAATGAATTTACTTATAATTAAATTTATTCGTTTACCTTACGCAGGGTCTCACCCCTCAGCTTTGAACTGGAAGCTACATTGAAATTAGCAAGATTTTTATGCAGGTATATTCACAGAACTTGTTGTTTTTTATTATGCCGAAGTAGGTTTCATGAATGGTGTGATATGATCTACTTATTGTCTCCATTCTATGGAACATTTAACTCAGTCTAGTATGAGAATGTAATTTTGTTGTATATATAAAAGGTATCTTACGTTTTCTTCATTACGAGGCGGACTTGTACATTATTTAAATTTTGCTTATCATCAACAAACCTTTTCATGCCCAACTAGTTGGAGTAGGGTAGAATTAAAACTCAACATAAATAAAGTTGTAAATTGTTTTTTTGGAATCCTGTTTTGTCACTTTCCTTCTATTCTTTCACCACTAGTTAATTCCTAAGTCCTTATTTATCTTAAAACTATCTCTCCTGATATTTTTCATTACAGGTTTCAGGGTCCCTGTTTTACTGTTTGTATCTAACAGTGCTTATGAGTGTTTTTTGATTCAGGGGAATTACTCAATGCTATTATTATTTTTCTTATTCAGTTTGCGAAATGGGTTTGCCCCGAGTAAAAGAAACCTTATTTGCGAAAGTAACATAAAAAGTTGTTTTTGCGAAATTAATAAAAACCGGGATTTTCTAAAAAAATAGTTTTTGCCAAAAAAAAAACAACTATTTTTGCGAACGTTCTCCAAATAGAAAATAGAAAATCGTTTTTGCAAAAGCTTACCAAAGAAACCCTTTTTTGCGAATTTTTTTAAAACCAATGTTGCCAAATTTTCCAAAAAAAAAAAACTGTTTTTGCTGAATCATCCAAAAAACCGGTTTTCCGCAAAATTTTCCAAAAAAACCACGAAACCAAGTTTTCTTAATGTATAGTGTTTGAATTCAGAGTTGTTGATTTAATCAATTTCATGATTGAATGTATCGTGAAAGTTATGGAGCCCTCCTTGTACTCAGTAAATCAGAAAAACCCCTCCCAGTTTTAACTCTATTGATTAGGCCTCTTATGAGAAATGGCATATTAATGATGCTTGTTAAACTTGTCACTAAATTAGTTTAATAGATTAATATTAACTAGTAAATTACCTGCGCAATGCGGCAAAATATTTTTTAAAATCGATTAAAAATGAAGCGATTAACCGTTGCAAGGTTGATATGAATTATATTTTTTTAGATAAATGACATGATAAAGGTTGATAATCATGTCATATTAACATGGTTGTGTAAATATATTTTATTTGTGTAAATATATTTTATTTGTGTAAATGTTTGACTTTCCATAATAACATGTCATATTATTTGAGTAGATGAAAGGGTAAAACAGACAATTCACATCTTCCCTTTTTCAACATTAAGGAAGAGAATGTTAAATGGTTTATAAGGGGTATAGATAGATAGTAAGAATACTTGTAATAAATTATAATTATAAATTACATATAATAAAGAAGGCTGTAAGAAGTTGAGATCAATGTGAGCATTGTTCATTCATGTGATTGACAGACGAGAGCTGGCTAAGGATGTAGTGGAGCTTTTGACTGCTGCTGCAGATGGAGCAAAATCTTTGATTGATGCAAGCGATAGACTGATATTGTACATTGAGATAGCCCGATTATATGGAACTCTTGGGTACCACAGGAAAGCAGCTTTTTTCTCCAGGCAGGTGGCTCAGCTATATCTACAACAAGAAAACAGTTTGGCTGCTATTAGTGCCATGCAAGTCTTGGCACTGACGACAAAAGCTTATCGTGTTCAAAGTAGAGCGTCCATTCCCAAACACATTGTTTCCGATGTGAGTATTAATACAGATTCCATTAGGACTCCCTTCATATTATGCATTGGTAGCATGTGACACTGCATCAAAACCAATTTACTACCACTTGCTGGTTAAGTTGAACATTTATACACTGCCATGCTTGATTACCTCTGCTTGTAGGTGGTGGAATTTTTGGTCATACATACCCAATAAGTGTCCAGCTCTATGATTTCTGTCAACAACCAAATGTTTAAAGGATCATGGTGTGACAATAAATTGTAACATGCTACAACTTCCTTGCTTCCTTTGTTAATGGATGACCATCCCTACTTGCATATGAAGATGCAAGAATTAATAAAGATATCTTTTAGACGAAATAGGAAATGAGTGGAAAATGCAGGACCGGAGTTACGTAATTTGGAAATGTAATTCAAATTATTAAGATCTCTGTGGGTGAACTATGTTAGGAATTTCAACATGCAGAAAGAGTAATAGTTCATCACTATTTGTGCCTTAGCATTTTCTTTGAAATGTTGATTAGAACTATGAACATCATTTCTGGTAGCACATTGGCCTTCTCTACTGACCTTTGTCACTTTTCCTGCCCATTCTTTTGAATAACTGCACTTTATCTCGAAGGCCGAAAGACAAAACATATTCAAAGGTTTTGGGTAAAGAGAGGACCAAATCTCGAGATCTGAAGAGTTCAGTTTCAGTAACCCCCCCCCCCCCCACCACCCACAGAGAGAGAGAGAGAGAGTTATAAGAGGAATAAGTTGATTTTTAGATTCTCAATGAGCCAACTAGTATTGAAAATGCAATGCAAAATTATGTTAATGCATCTATATCCTCTGAAAAATTACTTCAATACGAAATCATGTTTGATCTGCTGTAGAATTTTACAGAGAGCCATTTATGTGTTGTTCGTACACTGCCACATTATTTACTTGTTTAGATTTTATCTCACTTTCACATTGATCTTATCCTAATAGTTTCACCTTAACATATCAGTTATAAGTGTTGCAATCTTTGGTTCCCTTTATGTGTTTGACTGTCTTACCTATATTTAATCATATTTTGCGTTATACAAGGATATTGGGCCATCAATTACTGATGGTGGCAAGATGCATCATCATTTGGTAGTATCTCTATTTGAGTCACAATGGAGCACCCTACAGATGGTTGTATTAAAAGAGATACTTCTCTCAGCTGTCCGTGCTGGAGATCCTCTTGCTGCGTGGAGTGCAGCAGCGCGTCTATTAAGATCTTACTATCCTCTAATAACACCTTCAGGGCAAAATGGGCTTGCAAGTGCACTCAACAATTCTGCAGAGAGGCTTCCTTCTGGAACTCACTGTGCTGATCCTGCCTTGCCTTTTGTGAGGTACTTGGCATATAAATGAATTTTATCATCTAGTTAGGAACTAATGGCCAATACAATCTAAGCATATATGACCTGAATTGGAGCAACTAGTGTTAGTACATGTTTGCTGGCTAAACCCTGAAATACAGGTTTAGCTGTTCTTGAGAGAAATAGATCATATCTAGAAAGAAAAATGGGCGAGATGATTAAAAACACAACAGAAAATACATTAATCCAATATTCTCATGTTAAAAAGCACCAACTCCTAGTTCCATCATATATATACTCTATAGATATTTCTTTTGTTTCTAATGATTATTTCCAGTTTTGACAAATAAAATTAGTTCTTTACTATTTTGTAATAACATAAATGACAATCTTGTTGTACTTAGTTATGGCTCTGCCCATCTCTTTTATGTGAATACCGTGACTAAATATCATCTTTGATAACTAGGTTGCATTCATTTCCTCTACATCCATCACAGATGGACATTATAAAACGAGATGCTGGAAGAGATGATTGGTGGGTAGGATCAGCTCCTTCGGGTCCTTTTATTTATACACCATTCAGCAAAGGGGACTCAGTCGACGTCAGTAAACAAGAGCTTGTATGGGTTGTTGGAGAACCAGTTCAAGTGCTGGTGGAATTAGCAAACCCTTGTGGGTTTGACTTGCTGGTTAATAGCATATATCTCTCGGTCCGTTCTGGAAATTTTGATGCATTCCCAATCAGTGTGACTCTTCCCCCTAATTCCTCAAAAGTGATAAGTTTATCAGGAATTCCAACTAAAGTGGGTCCCGTGAATATACCGGGATGCCTTGTTCATTGCTTTGGTGTAACTACAGAGCATTTTTTCAAAGATGTTGAAAATTTGCTTCTTGGAGCTGCACAGGGACTTGTTATTTCTGATCCTTTCCGGTGTTGTGGGTCCGGAAAGCTGAAAATTACAAATGTTCCAAATATTACAGTAGTACCACCATTGCCATTGTTGGTATCACATATAGTCGGTGGTGATGGTTCTGTCATTTTATATGAAGGCGAAATCCGTGAGCTCTGGATTAGTGTGGCTAATGCTGGCACAGTTCCGGTTGAGCAAGCACATATTTCTTTATCAGGGAAAAATCAAGATTCTGTCATATCTATTGGCTATGAAGCATTGAAATCTGCACTTCCCTTAAAGCCTGGTGCTGAAGTGACTATACCAGTCACTTTAAAAGCTTGGCAGCTCGGCTTGGTGGATCTTGATACCATTGGTAGCAAGAGCACATTTGTAAATACAACTAGGCCAATAAAGGATGCAAGCAGCCCAATGTTATTGATCCACTATGCAGGTAATCATTTGTACTTTTAGTCTAATGGTATAATAATTCTTGCATAAGACTAATGTGACAAGTAGTGTTCCTCTACTACATTGTGAAAATTATTTATGTATTTGAACTGAACTACAAAGTGAGATTGAAGGAACTTAAGTTATTCCTTGGTCTACCCATATAGGTTTCATTTAAATAATGTCTACTATACTATATCTTGGCTTCCATACTGGCTGTGGTACACGGTTTCATATCTCTAGTATTATTACTATTCCTTAATAAAATTATTTGGGAGGCTACATCATTAGTAGTACACTTTGGGCGACTTTTGGCCTGTCTGACCTGTTCAACCCATTTAACCTTTTCGTTTCCTCAGCTAACTTATTCTTCTTTCAGTCGTTCAACCTGTTAAAGATAATACATAACTCCAGTTTACCCGTTAATAAGCTAATGGGCCAAAGTTGACACCTCTGCTATTCACCTCTGCTACTTGTTTCCTGTCTTAGGTCCTGCAGAGAACCATAAAGAGCCTACAGAAAGTGTTAATATTGTGCCACCCGGTCGACGCCTAGTGACTCCCTTAAACGTATGTGTTTTGCAAGGCTTGTCTTTTGTGAAAGCTCGGCTACTATCAATGGAAATCCCTGCTCACGTGGGAGAAATTTCTGATAATCCATTAAGTGATGGTTCTGCTGATAAAGGTACTGATTACTCAAAACACACAGATAGATTGGTGAAAATTGATCCTTACAGAGGAAGCTGGGGCCTAAGATTTCTCGAACTTGAGTTATCTAATCCAACCGATGTTGTTTTTGAGGTCGGTGTATCTGTCCAGCTTGAGAGTACAAATATTGAGGACAACAACAGTTCTTCTGAATTTGATTATCCTAAAACAAGAATAGACAGAGATTACACTGCAAGAGTACTGATACCATTGGAGCATTTTAAGCTACCCGTTCTTGATGGTTCTTTTCTTGGGTCAAAATCAGAGTCAAACGGAGATGGTGTTAAAACTGTAAATTTCTCAGAGAAGAACAAAAAAGCTGAGCTCAATGCTTCTATAAAGAATCTGATTTCTAAGATTAAGGTTAGGTGGGTATCGGGTCGGAATAGTTCAGGAGAATTGCATATTAAAGATGCCACACAGGCTGCCCTTCAGACATCAGTGATGGACGTTTTACTACCGGATCCTTTGACTTTTAGTTTTAGACTTGTTAAGGATCGTGTAGGAGAAGCTGAAAAGAGAGACTTATTGAATGGATCAAGTACTGAAGGAGATTCTCTTCCACCTAAAGGTCCTGTGCTGGCACATGATATGACCCCCATGGAAGTTGTGGTTCGGAATAACACAAAGGATTCTATCAGTATGTGTCTTAATATTACATGTAGAGATGTAGCTGGTGAAAACTGCATTGAAGGCAGCAATTCTTCTGTACTATGGTCTGGTAAGACTGTTTAGCCTCTCTGTGTGTGTTGTAAGTGTGTTTCTGTTTACATATACATTTTCTCATGGACTTTTCAAGCCATCATACCAGGCTATCTGTTGCAAACAAAACCATCTTTCCTGCGAGACTGGAGCTAATGGAAAAAATGACACCTTTGCAAGAATAACTGATTTTGGACAAAAAGTATTAAGTACCAAACATAAATGTTTTTCTCTTTTGCACTTAAACTCTACTTTGTACGATATTGCTAATTCTTATAGACTCTGCTCTTCTGGTATTTGTTTTGCATTTGTAGAAGATATTAGTTGGTTTCTAATGAAAAACCAAGTGCAATAAGTCAAATGTCAGATGTTTAGACTTTAGAGATGGTAAAATGGTTGGGTTTGGTAATGGGTTGAGACAGTTCAATAAGTACATGTTTGGTTGGCTTGGGTTAGAGCGGAAACTGTTTTTGTGCAATGTGTTTAAAAAAACTTTATATGTAACTATCGGCTTTAACATTATTACAAAAATTACCTGGTTAGAATTAGAGCCAACAACTTCTTTAAATAAAATGAGTTAGAAGGTTCCTATGCACTAAAGTTACATGCTGGACAACTTTCAACTCTTTAACCCAATTGACCGCTTTCTTTTTAGGTATCCTTTTATTTACTAATTCAACCTGTTAAGTATAAATCATAACCGAAATCAACTGATTCGAAAGTTGATGAGTCAAAGCTGTCACCTCGACTATATATGCTATAGTAAGTTATAGATGAGGCCTCTAAAAAAACCTGAATGAAATCACATTTTAAAGCCCCCTAATCGACTCGTGTGTGTGTGTGTGTGTGTTTAGTATTTTCCTTCTATTTAAACTTACTAACTTTTGATCCTCTACCATTGGTTGTCAACTCAATTAAGACTTAAGACTATTGGTGCTCTTCATCTAAACAATGTATTTTTTTTAATTTTTTTTTATCTGTCTTTATGTTAGGTGCTTTAACTGGCATGAAGGTGGATGTTCCTCCACTTGAAGAGATTAAACATTCATTCTGTCTTTATTTTCTTGTCCCGGGTGAGTACACACTATTGGCTGCTGCTGTAATAGATGATCCTAATGAAATTCTTAGGGCTCGTGCTCGATCTTCTTCACCTGATGAACCAATTTTTTGTCGAGGCCCGCCGTATCATGTTCGCGTAAACGGTACTCTCTAAATAGCTCTATTTCCGTATTCACCCATTCGCTAAAAACTTCATGTTGCATACAAACGGTCAACATTTTTCTTTCTTATATACACACACACATACATACATAGGACATATAGGTATGTATGTGTGTATAACCTGAGTATGTGCATTTGTTTGTACTATTTTGTAACATTTTACACTTTTGCATCATGGTGTGTAATTTATCTACTGTTATTGGCAAAAACCATTTATGTATGCAAGAACTTTAGGAGAGTTGTTCATGGTGTCTTTGGAACATTTTTTTCTTAAAGAAGATTAAAGCGTATGTTTTCCACTCTATTCTCCTCTGAGACAGTGTTAATCTCTATACTGTGTACTTGTACTGTTGTCGATATAATACTTGATTTTACCCAGTTATGAAAGTTTTTAGTTGAAAGAAAGGTGTAACAGGGCAGTTTATTAATTCAAAATTGAAATTGTACATAATCTTTTATTTGCAAAATGTTGTATAACAGGGTAATTGAAGTATGGTGTAGTATCATTTTTCATGAAAAACTTGTTTTTTGGCAAAATCTGAAATTTGCCACTTTGTTTAATGGGTGTATCTTAGATGCCAGATACCATAAATGTAACACGTCCTTAATAAATTGTTTAAATATAAAATTCATAACTTTAAAACATGAAGTGTTACTATATGTAGTACAAACAATCATAGTATTGTCAATCAACAAACACAAAGGTAATCAAATTGAAGTCGCCCAAAGAGTGAGACCTACTAAAAATCAAAACTTTAAGCTTGATGCTGGAACTTGTGAGTTCTTCTAATAAAGTCAAACACTTGGTGTTATATGAGAAAGACCAAAGTCAATACCCGACTAAGGTAATCATCTCATCGGATTAAATATCTTGGCAACCTAGTTGATACCTTTAGAAGTTGGTCTTTGACTTTGACTTATGAATGATTAGCTCTCTCTTTGTTACACCAGTATTTTTTTAGGTATAAAGAAGATTTGAAACATAGTTAATGATATACTGTGTGTATAGAAAAGTTGATGCAACTCATAAATCATTATCAGTATCGTTAATGTCTTGTAATAGGTGTTATAATCTGGTAAATATATTAGAATCTTATAAGAAAAACATTGTAATTGATGTTAAGCAATAAATTTTAAGAGGGTGTATTCTATGTTGTTGAATTATATTTGCTTCCTGATGATCTAACATATTCGTTGAATGAACATAAACATATTGTAATCTTTAATGTCATGTAAGTTTAAAGAATTACCCATTACCGATGTATACAAATAAATTTGAATCATAGTTCCAACTTATCACGCAATAGCCATATTCCCCACTCCTATCAGTCCCTCTCTTAGACTACAATAATTCCATAAAAATGCTATAGAAAACACTCCACATTCTCATTCCCTTTTTATGGACCATAATCAATCAAAAAAATTGGTCAAATTTCACCAAACATGATCCACTATTGTCCAAATAAAATACTCATATTCACACACATGCTATGTGTCTATTACATGCATATATGAATGTGCAAGTGTAAGTAGCATCAAATCAAGAAACAAATTGTCTTGTATGATTGCAAATCAAACGCCTTCAAGTAACCAAACAATGGTGTAACCTCTAATTAATTTATAGAAGACAATACCTCATCAAAGTTACATCTCTTCTTAATGTTATTTTGGCTTTGTTGGCTTTTCATCTCATCTATCATATCAGCTATGGGTACGTGGGGTCATTTGTACCATGATTCACTAATTAGGATTTTTAGTTACCATGAGGCTTACTCATCAAATGTGTGGATCCCAATTATTTGTTTTCTTTTTGATGGGAAATGTAGAAAGCTATTAAGTGGTATTGTGGTCCAAGGATGTGAGCTATCCTAAGTGCTAGTGTGGTCCATGAAAGAAAAGCCTATTTTTGTGGGCAAAGGAACAAAGATTAAAGAGGAGGGTTGTGGGCTATAAATGTCATTCAAGTTCTACCACTACCTTATCCTATCAATGCTTCCAAGTAATTCACCCTAAATATTTTGCATTCCACACATTTCAAGTAACAAATACTCTATATACATGTTATAAAACATATTTTAGCATGATTATGTTGCAAAATCCTAGTGTAAGTTATTGAAAATTTCATGTGATGGTTGATTATTGTTTACCATTGCAATGAAACGGCATAAGCTCATTTCAATCAATCCGGATTCTTGTTATTAACCTAAAATTCTTGGATGGTATAACGACGACTTAGTGATCATTTAGATTACGTTCCAATAAGAATCTAAATCAAGGTAGATAAGTGTGAGATGCCTAGATCAAATGAGCTTACGTGCTTCTTTTACGAGATAAACGAATCTTTTCTTATGAAAAAGGGTTAAAGAATATATAAAGTATTTGCTTATGTACTTGCTAAAATTTTGGAACATTTTCATAGAATTACTTTTTGGAAGAATTACTTTCGTTATAGTTAAAAGCTAAGACAGGTTTCACTTTAATTAGTACGAAATATTCTAAAGATGAATAATATCAAGCATCTAAAAGACAATGATTGAATAAAAGTACAAATAATTATCCTCTAAAAACAAATTGGGTTTTAAAAAGCATATAAAAAACATTGCTAAGCATAAATGCATCATAATAATAATGATAATACAAATTAAATTAAAGGTTTTCGATAAGAGATGATATGACTATTTATTTTATTTATTACATATAAGGCCATAACATCACTTTGGAGGTCCTCAAAATTCTTACTTTAGGTTGTCAAAGCAATAGCTTTCAATCACAACAATTGATTTTACACATATATATTGTCAAAACAATCTCATTTTTAAATAGTATTTTAAACATGTTTGTATAGAGAAATCATATGTAATCTACTTCAATTTATCATGTGGGCTATATCATATCATTTTATTCATTCCAGTAGTAAATGAGTGCTTCATCTAAACTATATTATGATAAATTCAACTAGAAATAGAGCTTTAAAGTGAAGTATTTTTTTATTAATAAGTATAATCCATTCACAAAAAATGTTTATTGAATAGTTAAAGCAATTGATAAATCCATTTAAATGAAATTAGAAACCATATATATAGAAATGTTGGTGGAAGTGTGCCAAAGTTTGTAAAATAAGGTTTGAGTTATTCCATGCCTATTTGGTGTATGATGGAATCAAATATAATAAGAATAAATCCTATGAAATGTCATTTTAACAAGATATTTTCTACTGTGAAAATGACTATTTGTTCCTTGGAATTAAATGGTTAATTTTGTATTATATTTGTACTCTGAACTTCTAAAGAATCACAAAAGAGGCATCCATGCATGCAGAATAGACAAATATATATGTATTCCTGTCTGTCTTTTGAAGAAGGAAAAAAAGTAGAAATAAATTCGCAGGTCGCGATTATACGTGTGTTCTTCGCGTAAAAAAACATGCATTATGTAACAACTCGTTTCATATTCTATTTAGCAACATATTCAGACGTCTTAACCCTCTCGTAAATCATTTGTGTTTTTTTTATCAAAGAATTATACAAAGTGTGTATATTATATAAATAAATAAATGGTCGCAAAATTTAGAGCCTACGTGAGAAAATTTATCCGAAGATTTGGGAATCCTAATGAGACGTTTAATTTAACAAAGATTTCAAGTGACGATGTCGCGTTGAAATAATAAATTGTTTATTTAACCAACTGCGTTAACTCGGTTGATCAAGATTTTCTTATGGGACTTTGAGGAGAGAATGTTTGGCTATGACAGGTCTCAAGTTCAAGTTCCGTGACTTTTACCTCTTCAGGCGATAAAAAAGAAGGAACATGAGGGTCTCAGGATTAACATACTGCCCAATTGGATGTCACTGTTAGACTCTGACAAGTCATTCTAAAAAGAAATTGTTTATTTATTAATTTAATTTGTTTTTTATCGGATACTTGTATCTTTTAATTTAACTTTACTTAGTTTTATTTTATTTTATTATTTGAAATTTGCTTGCTTTTAAAGCAATAATGCGTGGCATAATTATTATAATTAAAATTAAAATTAAAATTGTGGAAATAAGATTATAGATTTCTGGAAAGTGAAATGGGTGATGACATAGCGCTGTCGACTGCCTTATCGCTGACGGCATTTACGATTGCCGGATGACTACTACTACTACCTGTTCCACAATTGTAGGGGACCATCTCCTTTTTCCTACTACACTATTTACCCCTCATCAAACTATTTCTTATTTTCAAAGTATTATTTTATTTATTATTTATTACAAATATATATAACTTTATCCATCTTAAAGTTCACGACCATACAATTTAAAAAATACAATCACAACACTATTTCATCAATAAAATTTTATTTACCACATTAAAGCGTTTTAATTGGTTGAAATTCATATTTGAATCATTATTTTTGAACATTTCAAAATAAAAGGTCAACTATAAATTTAGTACGGAAGAAGAAAAAAAGGGATAGGGGATAATAACAAAAAGTCTAATGAAGTTCAAGAAACCAACAAAAGAAGTCATTGACGTAAAGTTGGGCTTTTTTACTTGTAATTTATGTAACTATTCGTATCGTTTACGTGTTCTATGCATTGAACAAGGTTTATTACAACACACTGTGAGCTAACAATCTCTAACGAAAACCTTTTCTATACATACTTTTTTTGTAAAAAAGAGTTTAGAAGATTGTTTTTCTTAACAAAAATTGTTGTTTGTTTCTAAAAACAAAACTTTAGCTATTAATTACTAGTAAATAAACATTTATATTATATTAGTTTAGGCCCATTTAAACTTTACAAAAGACAAACTAACCTTGTACATCTTCAAATGGCATTTTTACCAAATACCTTACAAAAAGAAAAGGCATGCACCAAGGTAGCATATAGTACTCAGTACTTTCTTTTTTGATAATTGAAAGTTTACTTTATTATCACCGGTGTCAATCACATTTTGCTTAATGCATCAAACACGAGATTAAAATATGCGTACTTTTGTAGCGTATCAATAAGTTTTGTTTTGGCACATGTTAATATAATATTGAGATGGTGATTAAAGTCTCATGTTTAGATCAAAAAATGCTTAATCTATTGAATGTCCTATCTAGTATTCTAATGAAGAACGTCGGCTGTAATCACACCCTCTTTTCTATGTTTATATAGATATAGATAGATGCAATTCTGTAATAAGAAACATAAACAAGAGAAGCGAAAAGGCGATAAGTTGGATAACACGAATGTTAAAAGTGTGGTTGGCATAACAAGTTTCGAGAGCTAATACGAAATTGAGATTTTAATTTTAATAATCTTCGATCAGATTGAAGAAGTGTTGTTTGACAAATATACAAGATAAAGAAAATGAGGTTGGTAAAAAGTAATCTCTTATCTCTTATAATCTATTAAACACATGTATAAACTCTTTGTATTCTATCATTTACACCAATTGTACGTTTATACATACTGTGTAACAGCATTCACAATGATAAGATGTAGCAGAGTTCAAAGAAATTTTACATGCTCAGGTAGAAGTAAAAATTGCATTGCAGGTCTTTAACGCTGAAATTGAGCTTAGCAGAGCTTGAATGAGAAATAGATGAGGGTGGTGGGCCCTAGTACTAAAACTATTTGCATTTAATTCTATTACTTTTTCAATTAATTAACTTTTGCATATCCCTTCTTATTATTCACATTACGAAGTAGTTTTTATGCAATATTCAGTAAATACGTTTTGTTTATTATACAAATCTAAGGTATCATATTGGAAATACATATACGTACTAAAGTTAGTAAACACATACACATTCATGACGACATCATGATCGATTAATGTGATATCATTCTCTAATGCAACTGACTGTTATTGATTGAATGAAGATGATAGTGCTAAAATTAGTAATATTTACACAGTTATTGAAGCATAAAAACTACACGTAACTATTATATCAATAATATATAATAATACGTCTATGTGTCAATCTAAAAAATCTCATAAAATTTAATAAATTGTAAAGCTTTTATAAAATGAATAATTATGGATGTGGCCGTATTTTAAATCTTATAGAATCCAATGCACCAAGAATACTCTAATATAAGACTACTCTCAACGGGTCCGTTGGTCGAAAACTGATGTGTGTCAATCCATTGACACATTGGCGCGGAAGCATCAGTTGACTGTGTTAGCTGGTGTGTGTGAGTTTGGCGCGAGGAGGGTTGGGTTGGGTCCGCATTTAGCTTTTTTTCTTTATTCTTTTTTGACTGTCAAGAGTGGAAATAAAAAAAAAGTTTTATCTCCATTAAAAAACGAATGTATATCTGTTTTTTTTCTAAAAAAATAATTTTTATTTTATTATTTTAACTTCTTAAACATACCCAAACACACTACAAATACAATACAACTAAATTACAATTCAGACTTAATTTTTATCATTTTTTTATTGTAATGTTTTATTTAGATTAATTATGTAACGTTTTTAATTTTAATGAAATTTTTTTATTTAAATATGTGTGAGACCTAGAAATGAAAGTGATGCAGTCATAATTTGCAGAGATGCATCAGTCAGAGGTGATGCTGCAAGCACCCTTCTTTTCTCTCAGCACACGTCTCTCCGTACATACATATAGAACATGCATTTATTCAAAACTATCACTTATATATCAATTTAAAATGTAATTATATGATGTACAACTGACATGCTACTAAAACACAAGTTGTATAAAAGCTTTTAGACAAACGCCAAACATGGAAAAGCAACCTGCTTCTACTGGCACCGTGGGGCCCACCAAATTTAACTTAAAAAAATAGATGGGGTGGCCACTGCGATGGGACTATTGTACCGGTAGTCCAGTATAGTATCTCCAATTTCACTGAGGGTGCGTATGCTACCACACCGCTTTTTCGACACGTGCCATTTGGTCCCCATTTGGCTTTACATTCATGATATGACCACGTCAATTTGGTGTTAACCCAAAATGTTAACAATAATTTGACATAAGTCGCACAACAAATTTAAATAGACAGAGACTTAAAATACAGGTATAAATATAAATACTTCTTTCAATATTAAAATTAAAATTAAAACGTAGATTCTAAATTTTTAAACTTTCTATAGTTACTAATGAATTTACCACGTACATCAATTGTTTTGTATTCTTAAATTTATTAATCATTTTCTTTTATCTTTTAATATAATATATATATATATATACTTTATAGCAATTAATTTCTCACACTTTATGTTTAGTAAAAAGTTTGTGTCAAATATGCTTAGCTCCATAGGGTGTTTGTAGGATAAAAAGTTTGTAATGAAATAAAATCTATATAATCTGTTTTTAAAATTCTCTTATATAGGTTCCAGCTCGAAAACAAATTACAATCATCTATTATAAACTTCGGACTACAGTTAATTGTTATCAAACATATTCTACGTTTATAAGACTCAATAACTTATTTATCGTATCAACTAATTAAATCGACAATTTATAATGGAAACCTTTTAACATTTTCCACGTCAAACAAGATATAATAATAAATTAATACTGTTGTGATCTTTAGATCGGTTGAAACCTTTTATTTTCTGGAAAATAAAATTGACTTCAGTAAATAAGACTCAAAAATAAAAGGACAAAGGTAGGATAATATGTGCACATCAATAGAATCACATAGTCTTTGTCCTGTCATAATGAGAGTAATTTAAATATATCAATAAATACTTTTGTTCTCACTTATCACTTGAGACAATACATTAGATAGAACTAATATGTCTAGCATATATTTTGTGTATATAATAAAATAATTAATTAATATTAATATAAGGAAAAAATAAAGTATAAAACAAGTGGCAAGGTATGTAAGTACATATCTAAGAAGAACAGTATAATATAATTTACTTAACTATATATAAACACACACTTATTTCCTTATTCTATTCATTTGCCCTTTCTGTCTCCCTAATATCTTTCACTCTTTCACTGCTAGCTATAAACCAAACAATACTACAACACCTCCCTATATCCATCCTAATGGCATATCATCCTAACAACAACAATCATGTTTCACAAGATATGTCCATACAACAACACTTTCAAGATACCAACAACAACAATTCTAATTCTGTCCTTCAAACAATTCTACCAGATCACCATCATCTCGCTCACTCTTCTCGTTCCACCGGTAAAGATCATTGGCTCAATAGCGCAATTCTAAGACAACAAAGCAACCGGTTTGGAGACAGTAATAGTAATAATAATAGTAATAGTTTTTTACTTGGCTTGCAAACGAATAATAATAATAATTCGGATTCTGCTGTTACAACATCGTCTCACCATCACCAGAATAATAATCAGTGGCTATCGAGATCGCTATTGCAAAGAAATATTAGTGACGTAAGAGGTGACGACGTCGTTTCTCAAGTTTCTAATGATTCGATCATCGTTGCTGGTGGTCAGGTTTGATTTTTTCAACTCTTGATTTTAGTTTTTACATAAGTTTTCGTATTTTTTAAGTTTTTAACAAATTTTGATGGTACTCGAATTGTAGATTTATTCGTTTTTTCATAAATATAAACTGCTAGTTGAAAGAATTAGTTCAATTGAACGAACAAAAGGAGTCGTAGTTTCACATTAGATACAGTAAAGATAATTATGACCTTGTTAACGGCGTTAATTACGCGCATATAAACTATAGATTTGTATTTTAGAGCGATAAGTAACACTAACACAATACATACTATGATTATACATATATATACAACTACACATATTATATACAGACCGTGTCAATGAATTAATGTTATTGATAGTTTAATTACTCACATAAAGCTGCAACAGAAACCCTTTAGGATTGATTATATGCTTATTTTATCGTTTAAATTGAGGTGAATTACATAGAACACTTAACAAAATGATGATGTGTACTTTTCCAGGTTAATTTCATGAAGTTACCTTGTATGAGTTCCTTTTCATATGAATTTACATAATTCAATGCTGACAATTTTTTATTTATTTAAGAAAATGAGTATATGTTGTTTTGAAATATTTATAATTTAATTTAGCTACAATAAAATACATAAGTATTCGAGAGTTGTGTATGGTTCAGAAAACGCAAACCCATTCACTACACAGTACACGCTAATCAAATAATTAATTAACATGCTATAGTAAGTTAATAATGCAATTGTTTCCTTCTTATGAAATAATGCCACGTATTAGCTTTTGATAAGATTTTCAATCCAACTTAATAATTTATTTGAACATCTTCAATCATTAATCAAGAGTTGTTGGAGAATGATTTCAGTACATGCTTCTTCTTTCATAGTTTTCAAGTATTGGTAGTAATTTTGATTGGTTGATTGTTTTTATTTACTTTTCGATATTATATTAAAATTTACAATAAATGAGATATATGGTAACTGCATTTTGAAGGGATAAAAATATGTAGTTTCAGTCGTTGACTTTTATGATTAACAGCTCAGATTCGCTGCATTTAAACAACATTGCATTTAAAATGCAGTGTTGCAAATGTGAATTATTGATCACGGAAGTGCATAACTGAGATCATCTTGCATTTTTCTCCTCAAATGCAATTGTTTCTCTCATCTCACGTTTAAAGTGAATAGTATGATTTTTTTCTAATTGAGAAATGGTTCAACATATAACGTCTTTATTTAGTTTGTAAAAGATTGAGAAAACATATTAGATATAAGATTAAACAAATGAATTATAAGAAATCAAATCAATTCACAAATGTCTGAAATTTCAGCTACTAATTTTTGTAAAGCATATAGTAGTACAATAGTTAAATATAGAAGAACCCTTACAGTAATATACTAATTGTTAGCATCATTAATCCGTGATAATATAGAAGTATGATTTAATTAATAAGTTGCTTAAAACGAATCGAAAAACTAATCTCCAGTTAAGTTAGAAAGCCAATGGACAATAGATAAGAGGCAAGAAATCGGTTAACTACTACTTAAATTATTGAAACTATTAATTGAACAATTGGTTGACAAATACCTAAACAATAAAAATTGTGAAAAGGAATGTTTTGGTATCATTAACATTAGATTCATTGAACAAAGTTTAACAAAAAAACTCGAAGAAGTTACAGATTACACTTAATCGTACTAGTACTTAGATTTTATGGAGATTAGAGATGATGGTGGCTTAGATAGAGTAAGAGGGATAGACGATTTCAACCCTTAATTTTTATAATATACGGCTCAAATTTACTACATTATAAGTGCACTACATAACATTGTAACTAGTGGCGAAACTTGAAAGTTGTACTTAGAGGGGGCGAAGTTCTTCGATATGAATGTAGGGGGGCGAATACCAAATATACAAGATACTTTAGTCTTAAACTTACCGAATATATACATGTATACTAGTTCTACTTTCAATTTTCGAGGGGTGAACATCCCTCCCTGCCCCTTATATCTTTTTGCCCTGATTGTAACAATACTGCATTTTACACTTACAAATTTATATGTCTCATAATTTCATATCCTCTGAACTAGACTCGGTATGTGACACACTTTTTTTATTGATAAAATTTATACTCGATAGTAATCCTTTATTAGGTTTTGTATCTCATGCATTTAATTTGTGAAATGAAAGAAAATAACTAATCGAAACTATACTACTATTATAAGTAAAAATATTATATATGTCACTTCGAGACTCTTGAATATCATGTATATCTTTTAATGCATAATTTACAATATAATATCTATGAACATTTAAACATATATGATATTTTAGAATTTAAAAATTGAGTGAAAGATGTGTATTTAATCTGTGAATCAAAATATAAAAATAATTGTTAGTACACTTGTACCTAACTGCTATTAAATCCATTTGATGTTTTGTTGACGCTTTTACCCTTTTTCCCATCTTTTTCAACAAATGTTATCTTTTATGCATCCGCACTTGTACTTACAACAACAAAAACATTTAATTTCAATGCTCTAATTCATCTCTTAATAATATAAATAAAACCAAATCCGTCGGTTAAAAATTCTCATAATAGTAACCATGAAACGATCACATTCACAGGTGGATAATAATAACAGTAATAATGTCGCCGGAGTAGGCGAGACTGACATCGGTGCCGGCAACGGCGACGGTATGAATTGGCAAAATGCGAAACAAAAAGCTGAGGTGTTATCACACCCCTTGTACGAACAGTTGTTAGCTGCTCATGTTGCTTGTTTACGTATCGCAACTCCGGTGGATCAGTTGCCGAGAATCGATGCGCAGCTTGCGCAATCGCAGCAGGTTGTTTCGAAGTATTCGGCTCTTGGTGATCTAGATCATGATGATAAGGAGCTTGATCAGTTTATGGTAAGTGTTTTTTTTTCTTTATCTCAAATTTATATTTTGGATGATATAATTGTTCTTAATTCTGATGAGCTTTTAGCTAGTTATTACTAACTATTTTTGTTGTTGTTATAATTAGCTAGCCTTCTATCCGGTTAGTAGGGTTAAAAGTTACAAAACTGTTGGCTCAATTTCTTTTATAAGATCTATATAATTAAGTTTTATATATTAAAATGTAATTTTTTTGAGATTATATATGCTAGCAATATAGTATATTCTAATATGCATAGTACGATGAACTTTGATAATAAGTTCTATATCATTTTCTTGTTTCCATGTATTTAATAAAATAACAAGACACGAGATTATATCTATTTGTAACGAGTTTATGGATTAAAAACTAGTGTTAAGTATTTGAAAATATATGCATCGACTTTGCCCAAAATTCTAGTATACATATCAAACTTTAAAAATTTTTATTGTATATGTGAAACTTAGTTATTGTTATTGTATGTATCAAACATCTTAGATATGATGATGTAGTTTGCCACGTCTACTAAAAATAACGGTTATCTGACAAATAAGTCATTATATGCATACCATTGCGATAACTGAAAATTTAATATATACCGTAGAAGTATTCAAGTTTGATTCATACAATACATTTACAGACATTTAACCTTAAAAATAATGGTGTGTTGGTCATTCTTGGGTAAATAATATTAAATGAACATGCCTCTGCATCATGCCATCATGTAGCATATTATGTTCTATTAACGACGATACTATGTGCTCTTTTATACTCACTGTATCTCTGTATTGCAATGCAGACACATTATGTTCTATTACTATGTTCGTTTAAAGAACAATTACAGCAACATGTTCGAGTTCATGCAATGGAAGCAGTTATGGCCTGCTGGGAGATTGAACAATCACTACAAAGTTTAACAGGTGATGTACAAGTTTTTGGCCCAAAATTATTTTCAACATTAAAACCTAAAGTTTATATTTTGTACTGGGCACAGGAGTCTCACCTGGAGAAGGCACAGGTGCAACGATGTCGGATGATGATGAAGATCAAGTAGACAGTGATGCCAACTTGTTTGATGGAAGTCTAGATGGACATGACAGCATGGGTTTCGGCCCTCTCGTCCCAACAGAGAGTGAGAGGTCGTTGATGGAGCGTGTAAGGCAAGAGTTGAAACATGAACTGAAACAGGTGAGACTTGAAATTCTCTTTTTGGACACTTCTTGGTATCTGTTGACTGTGAACTATATATATGCCTGTATACTTAAATTATATAAGGTTTTTAGTTATATGTTCATCTCATTTTGTTATCAGGGTTACAAGGAGAAGATTGTGGACATAAGAGAGGAGATATTACGCAAGCGGAGGGCAGGGAAACTGCCTGGTGATACCACTTCTGTTTTGAAATCTTGGTGGCAATCACATGCCAAATGGCCATACCCTACTGTAAAGAAAACTTTTTTTTGTTTATTTTTGCATACATTTTAAGCGGGGTTCATGCATAAGTAAATCTGTTGAAATTTCCAGATGAGTGAACTATATCTTTATTTAGAGTTGTTTAATTGCTTTATACATGTAGGAAGAAGACAAGGCACGGTTGGTTCAGGAAACAGGACTGCAATTGAAGCAGATTAACAATTGGTTTATTAATCAGAGGAAGCGTAACTGGCATAGTAATCCTTCCTCTTCTACTACCACAAAGAGCAAACGCAAAAGGTATTATAGTTGAACGTTGTCTCATTCATTTAATGTTGACAAAAAACAATCTTTTTACTTGATAATTTTTCCACACATCAAAATCCAACATCATCCGTTCTGAAATATCCCATGAAAATTGCAGTTTCCTTACATACCATTTCCTAGCTGAAGTAACTAATTCGCTTGTAGTTGTTAATTTGCTTCTAGTTCACATACTTCTCATGTTATTAATTATTGAAAAATGCATTAGTTGGGTGACGGGTCAACATTGTTTTAGGTCAAAAGTATTGGTCAAAAATGGTGGGGCTAGGTTGACCTGCTAAGCTTGTTTTATTTATTTATGTATTTATTTATTTGATAAATGATGATTGTGTTAAAAAATAAGGTAACAAAAACTAGAACATCAAAAATAATCTACCTTTTTAACAAAATGGTTTAACAGGTTAGAAGTACTTGAGTAGACTTTGGGGGATCTCTGACCCGTTTGACCCTTTTATCAATAAACTACAACCCCAATTGCCTGTTCTCAATTGATTGAAATTGCTACCTCTAACTAATAGGAAAGCAATCTATATCCATTATTCACTAGTTAGAGACTTTTTGTGGCCTTCCTATAAACAAGTTCCAGCCAGGTTGGATCTGCATTATTAATTGATAGTTTTACCAAACTCCATATCGAGCCAAAATTTGCAATTTTCATTGGATACCTATGATCTCATTCATTATACAATTTTAATTTACATAAAATGAGAAAAGAACCCCGTAGATGTAACAAAACTTAGACGAATATTGAATCATATTATTTCTTGAAACCATCTTTAATTCAATGCAATCATACAAATCAATCTCTAAAATTATCAACTAAAAGTTTCAAGGGCTACCCACCAACTTTAATCACAAAAAGAAGCAATGCAGGTGAACGTGATAGTGATCGTGTCATGTAAACTTCCCAAATGATATCCATGAATGGTTTCTCTAACAAGAATATACCAGATACCTGTACATGTAACCTACGAGTATGCTGCACATGAAAGCTACAAAGATCAAGTGTTCATGTTTATACAAAGTGGAAAAGAGTGTCAACATTTGAGAACAAGATGAAAATGCAGAGATCCAATGATCATGTTTGTTAAGGTATACACTAGAAAGTTATATGTGACTAATACAGTAATACTGCATTTAGGATACCTTTACCTGAATTGTAGTGTATTTGTCAGTCTTTTAATATCCTGTGAATACATTAGGGGCTTAGCAGTTACGGGGGGTGTATATCATAATGATTATGTAGAGATTATAATTCATTTTGGTGGTTAATATATATGAATTTGGATCTATATGTGCAATATCCACACTATATCTCCTTGCAGATACAATCACATATATAGGTGTTGTTCGGACTGCATATCATATTTGAACTGCATGGATACGGCGTTATTTTATTGAGTCGTTTTAAATGAGTAGATTTGCATCATGTTTCGTCCCGGTTACGCTTTCCATGTAATTTCAAACGTTAGATATGTTTATAATTGAAAATTGGCCTACTTTAGATATGTTTGATCTTATTGTTCTATATATGTCAAATCAATAAAATTCAAATACTTACATTGGTGTTACTGCTGCGGTCTGGCCTGACACATTATGTTTCTAAACACCTGTTATGACACAGTGATTTTGATTTAACCAATTTGGACGCAACTCGTTGACGAATGTGCATGGCGGTTCGTTCTTCTTCCTTAATCACTTAAGGATGATGTTTGTGTCCTCAAAAAGTATTCTGGGTGTTTGGGATTTTGCTTATATAAATATTTTATCAGCTTGTTACCTTTTGACATAATTTATAAGCAATTTTAAGGGGTCGAATAATGAAGAAAAACAACGGTAACTTATGCTTATCAATTTTAGCATGTGATTATATAAAATTATGATTATGATACTGGGCCAAGGCCCTAAGCTTGAAGATGTTTTTTCCCCTGATGGCCTGATGTATGAAAAACTTTATAAGCCCTCAAGATTTAGTAAAACCTAAAGGTTAATGACTATAAATACGTTATTGTAAAAGACAAACAGAAAACTAAAATTTGAATAATTATGATACATTCCTGCCGGATAGGTAGCGTCCTAGACAGTGTTCTGAAAAAATATTGTTGCTGAAAAAGTGAAGTAAAGAACAGTATTTTCGGAGTTAAAATGAACTCACAAATATTTTAAACAAATTAAATAAAAAGAAAAAAAATTAGAGCACAGCGTCGCGTCTCAGACACTGATCCAGAATGTTCTGTTGAACGCTGTCTAGAACATTGATGGGAAGTGAGAAAACATTGTAGCATAATATCCTAAGCCTTAAACGTATCCAGAACACTCCCACTTTGTATGCTCTTATTCTCCCACTCTGTATGCTCTTATTCTACAAAATAAAGCATTTTATTTTTTAAGCATGCATGATGCAATGATATATTAGCAAAGTGTTAGGTAGTCTCTGAAATATGTATCTTAATTCACATGTTTAATGGGAAGGTCGTATCTAAGGTTTGGTTCAACTAGTTGAAGTTTCTTTTCTTTTTCTTTTTCTTTTTTTCTTTTTGGGGCAAGTAAAAGTTAATAGTTGTTGTAACTTGTAACTACACATATTCCTAAAACGATGTTTGGATCAAAACTCTTAACTAATCGCTTATATATTTTCAAGTAACCACTCAGATACGAAAAAGAACATAAATTTTTATAAGCTTTTTATTATTCGTAAAACATCAAAAATAAACTATTCACTAAATACATATTTAATTCTGGTAAGGGATCAAAGAGTCAACTATATTTTGAAGGGAAAGAAGGACATATCATTAACTTTTAAACGATTGAAATTCATAATATTACAGTTCATGTAAAAAATTAATAATTGAAATTGTCTTATTTCTCTTTCTCTCAGGATGACGCTAAAAGTTACCTTTAATTTTTAATTTGACTAACGAAAATATGCATGTGTGGGCTGACACACTTTGGGCCCGTGGTTTATTGAGTAGGTATGGACATATTATATTACATATAGTTATAACAAGTTGGTACAAAATGTCATGTTAGTCCAACTCAGTTGAGTGTGTGAAATTGGATTGCAAGATTTGGAGTGATAGACCCAAGCACAGCCAACTTACTTTTAATACGAAATTCCCCGCATTTTGAAAGTATTTAGATTCTATTAGGCAGTGAGTGAATAGCTAAAACAATAAAGTTACCATCTTTGAATATCTAATAGATATTCAAGTGGTAAAGTAAGATAAACATAAATATAACAAATATATATATATTATGTGGGTTAAGATCGTGTATGATTGCCGTTCTAAAAAGTTAAAAAGAAATGGAGGTGACAATTTATGACCAACGCATAGCCATTCATTTACAGGTATAAACTTTAAGCTGGGAGACGTAAAACACGCATTGCCTTTATTTAATATTGTCACTCTTATTTTTATGTTACTATTCTTCTCTTCAATGCAATGTGTACGTATTAATATAGTCCATAATGATATCTATAAACAGAAGCAAACATTGCGTCGTCGGTCGTCCACATGAAATTAGATATTAATTATTAAGGTCAATAAATGTGGTGTGTGTGTTGATTTGTCATATTCAAAATGAATTGACATTATATGTAATGTCAATCAATTTATTTACATAAACTTAATTAATCTATAATAATTAATTACTTAGTTAATTATTTTAGACTTGTTAATTAGATACGCAGGGGGTGTTTGGTTTTCAATAAAAAATGAACAATCGATACGGGTTTAATTGTAGGGTGCAATTGAATGAATGAATTTGAAACCATATCTGTAAACCATTCCATTTAGCCAAACACCGTAGTTGGAGATGCAACTCGTTTCTACCCACTAACCAAATTCACCCTTATGTTTATTTTAAACAAATACAAAAGAAAAACTTGTTTATATCAAAACATTTTTATAGAATTTTCTATTTATAAAAAATGTACCGTTTACAAGTAGTCGCAATTGATATGAAGGGTATACTTGACGACACGTAGCAGTAGCAGTAGTTGTAAGCAGTAGCAATAAGCAGTAAGTAGTAGCAAATCAGCAGTTGTTTGTTTTAAAAAAGTGTTTGGTAACGTAGCAATAACATTAATTATAAAGTGTAAAATTACAAAAAATGACATATAGGTGTTTTGTGAATGTTATTTTTGAAAGTATATATGTAATTTCATAAACAAAACGCAAGTTGCTGGTTGAAATGTTTCCTCATCAAACATTTTAATGGAAGCAGTAAGACAATATGCAAACTCTAGTTGTTTTGTTGCCAAACAAGCTTTTTAATCAAATTGTTAATTGCTAGTCGTTTGTCTCTACAAAATACTTCAAAATATTTACTACCAAACACAACTAAAATATAATTAACTGTAGGACTTACAACTGCATTTATTTTATAATTGGTAATAATAATAATAAAAATAATAATAATATATATGATAATGATGATGATGGTTTGTATATTTCATTTTCAGTCGTATCATATGGATCTATTTGATTTTTGGGATATCTTATGAAAATAGTAGTATCAACTCTGATAATAATAATAATAATAATAATAATAATAATAATAATAATAATAATAATAATAACAATAATAATAATAATAATAATAAAAAAAAAAGAAAACAAATAATGTATTATGATGTTAATCCCTTATATCTTATCATTTTGCAAAAGACTAAAATAGATTAAGCTTAATTTTATAGAAACTCGAAAAGTGTTAGTAGGACGTAAATAAACACAAGTGTTCATCTTAATTTTATACACCATTAAATAAAAACAATTTAGATGAACATGTGTGTGGTGTATATTTTTATGTCGTTTAGTATGTGTTTTCATATGATTTGAGTTACATATAAAAATATTTAATGATTTGACACTTTTTAAAAATATCTAATAAAATAATAATAATGGTAACAGAAATATAAATATAAACATAAATTTAAGAAATCAAGTTATAATCATAACATAATATTAGGTTTTAAAATTGTTTAATTATTACTAGAAAAAATATCTTTTTTCCCGTAGGAGTCAAAATATAATAAAGTTGTTTTTGTAAGATGTAGCGTTATAAATTTATGAATTAAGTAATTTTGAAGTTTGATAAAAGTATAAATTGTCATGTTTATTTTTGTAAAAATATAATAATAACAAAATTAAAATTTAAATGAATATATAAAATGTTTGAATATTTGTTAGACATTGTATATGAAATTTATTACATATGTTTATAGAACAAAATGATAAAAAGATAATTAAGATATTTTTAATATATATTTTTTAAGATAAAATGTGGAAATGTTTTATAAGTATATATATAGGGCTGATCTACAAGGAATGGGTAATTTAGTGGAAAAGGGAAATAAATATGAGCCATTCAAAATATTTATCGTGACCAAATTAACATTCATCGTGATAAAATTAAAATTTGTTGTGATGAATATTAACAGACTACTCAGATTTCCTTCATCTCTTTTTCTAAAATTACCCTTCTTTCTAGATAATCTATATATATAATGTTTTAAAATAATAAATTTTTAAGTCAAACTGAATTACGAATTAAAAGTTAAAATTTTAAATTAAAAATTGAATGACAAATTAATAACTATCTCTATTTCAGACGTTTTAGTTCTCGAAATAAATATGCACCGAATAGGAATTCTAAGTTGCGAGTGTGGCGGGAAATGAGAGTCGACACAAAGGTAGCTGTGGTTGAAGTTTGAGACTGCTGACACACGTTTATGGGACCCACACGCACTCTTGTGTGTCACTACTACAACATAGATACGTTACGGAAACTAAAAAGGTGTTTTTTCTTAATCAAACAATTCAATTCAATTGTTTAGAGGATAATTTATTTTTGTAACATGATATACTCGAAGACTACCAACACTTATAAAGACTATTAATTTTTAAAAATAAAAAAATTTCATAATTATAGAATTAGTATTATTTATATATATATTATTAAGTCTCTAAATACATTGAACTAAAACTCCTCTACCGTTAAAAAAAGTTTTACTGCTATAAAGTTAAAAAATAACTTTGAAATAAAAAGAAAAATATAAAAAAAAAAACTAAATAAATGATTAGATATGTTGTTACTTCAGGAGAATGCCTTAATTTGCGAGGAGATAATTAAAAATTGTTAGTATATATTTTTTGTGTGTAGTTTTACATAAATATAATACAATGTTGATATTTTAACAAGTAAAACGAGATGTTTTGGTTTGATTTCGATGCATGGTATAGTTTATGTTATGGTCCACCAACCTTCCGATGAGTGTGTTTGTGAGTTTGTCCAACTTAGTTACACGTGGTGATAAGTTTATTATTTTGTGAGGAAAAGTGAAGTGTTAATATATAGCCGTTAAAGTAGGTCATATCCCGTTTATAGGAAAGGTTTTAAGCAAAAATTATTGAAACATGTTTAATTGTAGGAATAAACCTTCTGCTTTCATGTTTATTTATTTATTTATCTTTCATTTTCTTATTTACCTATTTGTTATTTGAAAAATACAAATTGACCGTCTGCCGTTAAGAGACAAAACCTCCAATATTTATTTGCTTTATTTCTAGTTAATTATAAAGTTTTAAAACAACTTTAAAATATATTATTTATTCCTACGATACGATATCCCAAAATCTTATCATAATTATATAACTACTCGATTATGTATACTTGTCTAGTTGTGTAATAATCCATTTTGATGTTTTTGTATTTATTTTTTATAACTCGGTATTTACACATCAATATCTTCATAATAGTTCTTAGGTTCAAACTTCACTAATTGAACATCTTGGGGTGACAAGAGAAATAGTTGAAAATGGTCATAGAGATTCTCCAGTTAGACAGTATAAATCTAAGTAAAAATAATCGTTTTCCCAAATAATTCGAACAAAAAAAAAATCTCATTCGTTTACCCGTTTTAACTTCACATATATAGAATTTATCTACATCAACATCGTAATGCCCACTAGTCTTGACCGCTTCTTTAAAATTGCTATACTGTGAATTAAGACTCTTGTTAACAAAACGTGCAATTTTGTTTTTTAATTCCTTTTTTACAATCGTTATACGTTTCCAACATCAAACCTATAATATAACAACTCTTCGTAATTTAGAAGCCATTAAAAGTTGGTGGCATAGTGATACATAATGCACTTACTAATATTCTTACCTGATTATAAAAATCACGTTTCCAGTTATACGTACTCTTAATTACAATATATCAACCAAAATTGTATTAATTATGTTTTCTAGTACTATAACAAATGCAAATTATCCGTTATATCTTATAACATGTTCGAGTAAAGTCAATTTCATGATACCATAGTAACATTTTATGAAAGTTGATTAATTTTAGTTGAAATTTTATGATATCCTAATGGAATGTGGCTGGTTAATTTGCATAGTAAAATTGTGATTGATTGTATTTGAATAATCTTTTAGAAAAACAAAAGTTTATATAAGTTTATATGAACATTTTAAAAAGTTTATTAATATTTGATGAGTTCTTTTTTTAAAAAAAAAAAAGAAAAAAAAGAAAGAATTGGGAATTGAATAATCTACAACGATTTGATCATCAATCAATTGAGAATGTTGGTTGTCAAATTAAATATATCTAAATAGTTTGCTTACGTGTTTCTTCATGTATCAATTAGTGCATTTCTCGTTGAACTTAATTTATTTAATATTAATATTAATATAACCAATAAATAATGATTGTGAATTCTAATCGTGGCGTATGATCGTATCGGGTCATCAACGAACTGCCACGGATCCGCTGATGTTTTTATGATTATTTTGTTTTTCTTTTTAATATGTCATTTTATTTTATTTTATTGATTAATATTAATATTAATTAATATATTTAATAAAGTAAAATTAAAAATGTTACTAAATATACTTCGTATGTTTTACACGCATTTATAATTACTTTTTATATACTTCTAGTGAAGGACTGAAGAGAGATAAAAATATAAAATCCAAAATGAGTAAATTGTTCTTCAAAAAGCATTGTAATCACTTTAGGCTTTAATTTAATTAAATTAAATTAATGGGTTTATTAATTATTATTTTTGCCATAAACCCCAATTTATTAGTACCATCTCAGGCGGTTCTTTTTACGCCCCATTTTCTCTCACTTTCACTCTGTTTTTCACTTTCCTTTTAAATTATCCCAAAATTCCATTCAAACAAAAAATCTGATTGCAAAATATTTTCTGTCGACAAAAGGTTTTGATACTTTGTAGAAACCCTGAAAAAAAAAAAAAACTCTGAAATCGCAATGCAATCTACCAAAAACACAACATCATTTGCTGTTTTATTTCTTCTTCTTCTTCTTGCTCTCTTCTTCGTTTTTTCAAATGGGGAATCCTATTTTCCTACCCACAGAACACCCACTTCAGGTATTTCCTTTTTTCCAAAAAAATTACATTTTTTTGTGCAAAGTTTATTTGGGTTTTAATCGTTTTACAAAAAATGTAAATTTGTTCTGGGTTTTGGATGAAATTTGTTGTAAGGTTTTAAATCATGAAATTTTCTTTTGCAGCGGAAAATCAAGGGAGGAAGTATGATTTATTGGGAAGTCTGGGGGCAAAAAGGTTACTTGATGAAGAACAAAATGATGTGAATTCATCACTTGTGTTGGCTCAAAGGAGAACAACAAGAAAAGATCCACTTGATGGGTTTAAGAAATACAGAGGTGGTTGGAACATTAGTGAGCGCCATTATTTGGCTGTAAGTTTTCTATCATTTTGATTTGTTTATAATATATTTATTTTGGTGGTTTATGTGATTATTTTAGTATTTTGCTTCATAAATTAATTAACTGGAAAAAAGTGAATGGTAATGAATTATTATTAGGATGTTTGGGGAAAATGGAAAAATATTGTGGAATAAACCCATAAATTATTTGCAAAACTGCATTATTTCTGGATTTTCCAGGTTAGGAACCCAGTACTATAATTTGGTTTGGGGGAAATAAAAAATATTAATTTTTCTACAGTCTCATGTTAAAATTTTGATTGAATTGATTTCTGTAGTGTTTTGGTTCATCAATCAAGTTGTAGTAATTTTTTCATTAAAACCCATTAATATGAATTTTTATTTTTTTAAATATTTTTTTGGGATGAAGAAAGTAGTGAAATTTTTCCAGAAATTATCAAAAGCATACATTGATCATAATTATCCTGGGGAGAAAATAAAATAAAAAATACGGAGTAAAAACTTTAAGGAGAAAAGGTTAGATTTTTAGTGTTGATCAAGACAAATCGTTTTCCTATGTTAGCATTTCCAAATCCTAAGTTATGGTGTGATAGTGACTTGCTGACTTATAATTCACAGTTTTAAGGCTGTACACATATCCGGGTTCCAGTGTTCCTATCTTGGAAGATTGTCAGCTGTAACTTTTGTTTGGGAGCAAGTTATATGGTCCTAAATTGTGGACACTTGTTATTACATAAAATGGGAGTTGATAGTTAAACAACAATTTTTGATCCATACACAACGGTCGTATTTGAACCAACCATTTTACCCTTACATTATACTAGATAAAGTTGTTGTGAGAGGAAAAACAGTATTTTCATATAAAGTTGTTGTGTATGTATCACCTCCCTATAAACAGATGGAGAACAGCCTTTAAGCAGATATAACATTAGTACCATGGTAGACCATATGTGCCTGGGACACATGCACTAGGCCAAACTTGTCTTCATGATCCCTTATGGCACATATGCGACTCAAAAATTGTTGAAAGCTAGTACTCTTGTATTAAGAATGTTATCCCTATGTTAAAGTGCAGAACAATGTTTTGGTAATGACTTATATCTGAGATTTCATTTCTGGAAAAGGGGGGAAAATGAAACATTAGTTATTTGAAGTTTAAATATTGTGTAGAACTGCATATCTGTCAAAAGAATTTCACCTACTTAATTGAATAAGCTGGGCGCATGTGATGTTTATTTGTTTTTCATTTTTCTGTCTATATTCTTAAAAAATGCATGTGAAGTGGAGAACCTTTTGTATCTTAGAAGTCAACATTTGAATAGGAACAAAAGGAGTCTGCTACATCTTGAATCTTTTATAATTTCATATTTAATTCTTGAGAAATTATTAATACTTACATATAAATGATAAATTTACAGGAGTTACTACATAAATACTGTTAGAAGTATAAGGTGATGGTTGATAATTAATAAATTTGACCCTAACAAATTTGACATTTTTAGTTAATGGAACAAATGTAGCATTATTAATTTCATTTTATTATAGCTCGCACTATAAAAAGGGGCTTTGAGTAAAGGACAAGATATGAAAACTTTGGTCTACATCTTTAATTCTAAAATAATAATGTCTTAATCCAACATGTGGACACAAAAAAGTTTATTTAAGAATCTTTGTTTCATAATATAATGTTAATTTGGGATATATTGATACTGTATTATTTGAATAATGATATAATTTGTTCAAAATCACATGAATATATTCTACTTGCTATAATTAAGTAATTATGCGTAGCATTCATTGGAAAAGAAACAATTCATCTATTTTTTTAGTTTCATAATCCCTGTCCTGAGAATATTTGTTGGAAAGGAAATAGAATGAGATTCAGAATAAAGTTACTTACTTTTATGATCTTTACCTAATTATTATAATTAAAGTAGAGAGGTGAAATCTAATGTCTAACACTTACATTGTTTGTTTTTATTCTTCAATTCCCAAAACTAGTGCCTTGTTTGACTTCCTAAGTCAAATTGATCAGTTTTACTACAGCATCTCTACAGATCATTTTGGTTATAAGGAGAGAGAAATAATAGCTATATCACTCTATGACAAGAATTTTACGCTACAAAACCTTTTGAGCTAAAATGCTATAGAAACCTATGTGCATTCTGAATTTGGAAAGTAGTAGGTATGAATATGAAATTCCGCAATTTAAACATGAACTTCAAAGATATATAGATGATTATTATGGAGCACATAGGTAATTTGACTATGTTATAAAGGACTTCCCAAGAAGGAAATTGCTCTTGTGGGGTAGACAAAATATTAACTTCTATGGTTGGAGGTGGCAAAACGGTTGGGTTACGGGTCAAAAAGGGCCAGGTTGACCCTAAACCCTTTTTGTCCGTATTGAGAAGTTATTGCATAAGTAATTATTATGTTAAAAAATGGTGTATGAAAACTAGTGCGATACAATGATCTATTTTTGATTTGTTGCATAAAGCGATCTAGGAGGTTGTATTCAGCAAAAATACAGATTGGGGAAACTTTCGACGCCTTTGACTAATTTTTAATGATTTTGCCAACGTGATCCATTAGATATTATCATATTACTCATAGACCCAATCGGCTCATCCTTAAATAATGGGTTGAACTTGCCAACTTTAATTATGGTGAATTTCATATATATATATATATATGTACTTATTTGTTTATTTATCCATTCAAACTTGTTGTAATAGTTAAAAAATGTTGAATGCAGTCTGTGGCATTTACTGCAGTCCCGTTCTTTGGTATGGCTGCCGCGTGGTTTGTGTTCTTTGGGTTGTGCTTATCGCTGATTTGCCTCTGCTATTGTTGTTTTCCACGCGAACCGTATGGCTATTCTAAACTAGCTTATGCCCTCTCTCTTATTCTCCTCATGCTCTTTACCGTCACTGCAATGTATGTCTCTCTCTCTATATATATGTGTGTCTGTGTGTGTGACCTTGGACGAATTGTTAAATATGATCCTTTAGCTAACGAATCATGCCTGACCTACGATGCAATTAGTCTAAACAGATGGACTAGCCTATTTATCTGACTTCTTATTTTATGAAATGAGAAAATACGAAATTCAATACATTTTGAGGAACTATATTATCTAGGAGTAATATATCAAAGATATAACAGAAACACACACCCAAGGTTTAGCCTTAGCCTACTTTACTATTCGCACTTGTGTGAGTTTAATCTAACAAGGAACAGGAGTTTTGTTGTCAATTGGTCACTAGTAAACAACTAAACACAATGCATAATTCCATTTTTCAGATATAGGTTTTAATTTGAAATTTTATAATTTGTGAATTTAACTACTATGTTCCATTTTCTGTGGCAAACAAACTACACTTCTTTCTAAAACGCTAAAATATAAAAAGAAATGTTATACCTTCTAAGAATGAATGGCTATATTAGGTTCAATTTAATTCAAACGGGTGAAATTGAATAATACTTCCACAGTTCCACCCATTTTCGTAACAAGAAGTCAACTACAATTGTTTCAAAAGTTAATTAGTACTTAATCATCCGTATTACTCATCTTGTATCTCCCATATTGATGGTCAAAAGTTTGGATATGTGGTCAAAGCGTGAATCATGTATATTAGCTTTTCTGTATTATGACGAGACAAGTAAACTAATGGCTCTCCTTGGATTTTTTTTCAGTGTTGGATGTGTTGTTTTATACACAGGTCAAGCGAAGTTTTATAACAGTACAACAGACACATTAAAATATGTTGTACATCAGGCAAATATAACTGCAGAAAAACTTAGGAATTTGTCTGATGATCTTGCTTCTGCAAAGAAAGTAGCGGTAGCCCAAGTGTTCTTGCCAGTTCAAGTCCAATCAGACATTGATGAGATACAGACAAAACTGAACTCTTCATCTTATGCTCTCTCTGATAGAACTGAAGATAATAAAGAGGACATACACCGCGTCCTAGATACTGTGTAAGTAATACATTTGATATGAATTTAATATTACAAATGTATCATAAAATCAATAAGTTTATTGTTTTTGGTAGGAGGTTAGTTCTGATCATCCTATCCGCTGTGATGCTCTTCTTGACATTTCTCGGGTTCTGTAAGCTACCTTTTTTACCTTGATATGTTGCCTATTTTTTATCCCAATGGGTCGGTCAGGGTGGGCTCGCTAGCAGGTTATAACGGTTTTTTTGTACATTTGAAAGGTTCAAAACGGGTAGCTTTTTGTACAGTTGAAACCGCGTTGATCCAAAGCTCTTTTTGTTCGGGACATAAATTTATTTATATTTAAATAGTGAGTCAAATATGATTACAGCTATGAAAAGGAAAACTACGGGATAGCTATGCCGCAGTCAAAAAGACATTTATATTATATCAATAGTATTTTATATATTTTTATTTTTTTGAATAGAGTGGTATAGAAGGTTTTGTGCATTAAAAAGAACACTTAGGATGGCATTTTACTACAATTCTAAGCTATCTTATTATTTTACCTGTTGGACTGTTAATGATCCAGCATAACCGAATTGACCTATTGATGAGTAAATGAATTGAAATCGCCATGTCTACTAATTTATTTGTTCTTATATCTCCGTGCAGTATTTTCTCTCTTTGGAATGCAATCTATGGTTTACACGTGAGTGAGATGCTAATATAATGTGATCCAATGTATACCGTTCATCAATATTTTCTAAAAAATGTTATGTTTTGAATTATTGCAGCTTGGTGATTGTTGGATGGATTCTTGTGACTGGTACATTTATATTGGCTGGCGTATTCCTGGTTCTGCATAAGTAAGTCCCTATTGGATACGTCTAATGAAAATTTTGCAAAAATCGACTTGTAAGGCCCATATTGGTGCACCACGGTTCACTTGAAATGAGCAATTTTAAGGACGAAATGCTGTGTATGATGGCTATTTTTTTTTCCTAAACTTGTGACAAACCACTTGGTCTAATTCGTTATAGTGTTTGTCTTTGGATTTTTCACAAGAATGATGACCTGTAAGCAAAAAAATGACTAGCACCATAGTTTAAAAAAACATTTATCACCAGCATGCTTACGCTTTGTGGTATTTTAGATTTGAATACTTCAACATTATTTAAGGATGCCCCTTCTGGTCATTTTTATCTATATTAGTTCCTTATGTATTTGGAACTTGCCAAAACCTCAAACCATGATTATCCGAGTATAACAATTTCAAACAACAGGATCACGTCCGAAAACCATCTCATGCAGCACTTTCGTTTTAAAGCTGGTTATGATTGTGATTATTCAATATCACATAGTCAGTTTCAAAACTCGTATCCAGTATTATTAACAATAGTCTCGTGTTGTATTAGTGTGACTGCAGACACATGTGTGTCAATGAATCAGTGGGTTCAGAATCCGACTGCTCATACCGCTTTAGATGACATTCTTCCGTGTGTGGACAATGCAACGGCTCAAGAAACATCAAGGAGGAGCAGAGAAGTCACTTCTCAACTTGTTGATGTGATCAACCAAGTCATTACTAATGTCAGTAATATTAATTTTGCCCCTAATTTCACCCCCCTCTTTTTCAATCAATCTGGGCCTTTCATCCCCCTCCTTTGTAATCCTTACAAACCGGACTTCAGCAATCGAGCTTGTGACCCTAAAGAAGTCTCATTGAACAATGCCACTCAGGTATATTATCTATTTTGGGATATTGCTCTTTTGCTTTGGAACTCTTGGGTAGAGGTGGCAAAGTGGGTGGGTCGAGTAACGGGTCTTAAACAAGTAATATTTTTGACAGGCTGCAGTGGAGTGGGTTGGGTTGACCTGAAACAAGTTGTCTAAATTTCTTGATAATGTGAATATTAAGGCTGCTGGATGTTGAAAATTAGTTTGACCTGAAGAGTAATAATAAAAATGTTTTATTTTACAAAACTGTGATGTTCTTCTTACAAACAACCATTACCTTTTGTAGTAGCGTAACGACTGGATCTATAGAAGTTAGTTGTTTGTTGCAGCCTGAAAGATATAATAAAAAAAAGTATTGTTATATTCTATCCTCCCATATTGCCCTATTTAATGTCCATTTTTATTAGCACTTTACCTTTAATTTTACCTTTTAATATATGATAGCAGGCTAGTCTACCTAACAATTTAGGCTGCGAGTTCAATACTTCACCTCAAGTTAGAAATATAAGCTAGTGACAATTTCGATCCATTTACTTATGAATGGCTGCTTTGGCTTACGATTAATCCCTAATGGGTGAAATGTTCGTTTTGACCTGTTACCTTTCCGTGCTACCCGCCATTTTGGCATTTTGCCACCTTTTATATCAATGTATCCGTTTTGACCGTTTTTTTTCTTTCAAAAGCTAGTCTCTAAACAAGAAACACTCTTGATTGGTCACAGGTGTACAGCCAATTTGTGTGCCAAGTTTCACCAAGTGGGATGTGCATCACCACAGGCCGCCTAACTCCCGATTACTACAGCCAAATGTCAGCTGGAATAAAACTAAGTTACGGGCTATTCCTCTACGGGCCTTTTCTGGTAGATCTTCAAGATTGCACATTTGTCAGACAAACTTTCACAGACATTTCACGAGATCACTGTCCGGGCCTGCGTCGATACAGCAACTGGATTTATATTGGGCTGCTGATGGTTTCATTAGCCGTTTTGTTATCTCTGGTGTTTTGGGTTATCTACGGAAGAGAAAGAAGGCACCGTGTCTATACGAAAACACTGATCGCAAGAACAGAAGACGAAAAGTTTATGTGAAAATTGCATCATGTTGGAGAGGGTTGTGAATAGTTGTGCTATTTGTGTCTTTCATTGTTGTATCTGTTACTGAGAATAGTTAGTAGTGTATACATTTGGAGTCCTGATTGTCATGATCTGTGGATTCGTTTAATATATGACTCTTATTTGAAGAAAACTTTTTTTGTACTCTTTTTAACAAAATTGGCTAACTCAAGAGGAAAGAAAGATAACCATTGTAAACTACTAAAATCATTAATCAATGACAGAGTCAATTTTACATGTGAAATTTGGAAGATTAAATTTAAGGATCATATGTTATGAATGTGATGTGATGTGATCTGATCTGATTTAGTTTGACTTGAAGTGATCGCCCATATCTTTAACTTTATTTAACAAAAAGCTAATGGTTAAGCACTTATTAAAAGTAATAATAATATTAATTAGTTCTTCAACTTAAACGTTTTAAAACTGAGATCACTTGAGTAACATATTTGGCAAATACGGATTCTTATAATCTATATTATATTAACCTATTACTATAATCTTTGAACTATATGAATATAGGCTTTGAAACCTCTCAATTTAAATATTTACATGGGAGATTATGTTAATCAAATTCGATATTGTAAAATGCTACTTAAAGATTCAAACAATAACAAAAACTACAGAAATGGAGGGCTGTGGATAAGGATGTTTTTAGGGCCCCCCTAACTTGCAAATTTGTATATATATTTGATAGTAGAAACCTAAGAAATCTTCTTAAATAGTTCAACTGGTTGGCTATGTCTATTTTATATCTAGCATCCGTGGGTTCGATTCTCACTGTCTGTTTGTTTTATACCTTGTTTATACAATAAGCTTGTTTTTGCTTACTAATGATTCATGAATACTTGTTAGTTTATGGAATATGCATTTATTTTCCCGTTTTTATTACCATGCTTATTGTTGTGTTTTTGTATATAAATGATCAGGATTTGCATGTTTGATTTGGAAATTATTATTTTGTTTTTTTTACAAAATTTATTGATTCGTAAATTAGTGATTTAGTTTTACACAATACTAGATGAATCAGCAAAATCATCGCACATGCAATTAACTAAAAATTAAACATCATTTCTCAAATAAGTTAATATAAGGATGACATTTATTTAAGAAATAACTTATCATTAGGGTTTTTACTTCTTATAAAGGCACTTACCACCCTTGTTAGATAGTGTATTACTAATAGCTTATTTTGCTATTCAAGTGTATTTAATATTTTGTAATTAAGGCCTACATTATCATTACCGCACGGGCCTCCAAAATTGTTGGGCCGGCCTTGGTTAATGTTAACGTACCATGATTTTTATATGTATGTTATTTGTAAAACATTTCTTATGTCTTATAACACACATAATATACGTTAATTTACTAGAATAGTTTAGTTTCAATAAAATATGTAAAGAAGAAGATAAGTGAAAAAAATATCTACTCATTTTAATAAGATTCTAATATTATGAAAACGATAAAAGCAAATTTGTTATATTTTTTAGGAAAATTTATCTTCGTTTAAGTTTGTTTTAAGTTTCACTAGTAGTCATTTACAAACTTCAATTACATTAATCATCTTTTCTTTTAACATTTTTACATCAATATTCCTTTACACTAACGATCGTTAATTATTCCATTAAAAAGGACCATGCGTGATTTTTTTTATTCTTTTAATTTATTTTCATTTGAGTGAAATATAAATTATAAAATTCAAAACATGTATAGATACATTATTAGGTGTTCATAACATCATTTTCATCTTCACCATTTCACTTGACAAATTCATCACCAAATCTGATCTCCTTATCCACCCAAATTCACCACCATCTTTCACCATCCGATAACCCTCCATCACCCAATCATCGTAACTAATCACGACTTTGGTAGCAACTGCCACTTCTCTTTTGCATCCATTCCTTACTTAAAAAACATCTCAAACGAAAACCCTAACTTTATAGTATAACAGTTTTGAAAACTTTAAATCAAATATGTGACTCGTGAAATTTAGGCTACAAATATATGTTTGAGTAGTGGAAAATAAATTAAAAGAATAAAATGTAATACATTTTCTTTTAACCGAAGTAGTTAACAATCGTTAGTTTAAAAGAATTTTAAATTATTTTTTTTTTAGAAAATGATGATTTATGTAATTCAAGTTATAAAAATAACTCAGTAGAACTTAGAATAACTCAAAAACAATTCACGTAATTTCTTTATTTTTGGGTAGATTAATCCTTATGTATTAACATATGATTAATGTTGAATTTTAAGACAATAACGTCATTGGGACCCTTGTTTAGCTGGAAGCAGTTCACCCTTAATTTCGACCGTCCATGTGTATCATTTTCCTTCGTTCATCACAATCCTACAATAGAATAACCAATAATCCTAACCCAACCATGGTTAAAACTCCCACCATACTTGAGTTAACCAACTGAAAACCTACGTATCCTCCGCCTATAAACCCCCAACCTTCCAACTAATTACATCACATACCATTCATTACTGTATTCCCTTCCCTATAAATTCGACGTAAAAACAGAGCTATGTTTGCCCAACTGAAGGCCCGAGGGCCCTTCAGTAAAAACACAGAAAAATAGCGATGTCTTCTACAAGGTCAAAGTCAAAGCAATCGGTATCACCGTTAAATTCTCCGTCACGTATGCCGTTGTCTTCGATGACGTCATCGTATGCTTCTTCCAGCCGTCCTTCATCACCGTCGGATAGGCTTTCGCAATTGCGTGATGGATTTGGATCGCCGGACCGGTCAAAGTCAACTGTACGGAATATAGCTAAGAAGAAGACGTGTATGTGTTCGCCTACGACGCATCCAGGATCGTTCAGGTGTAGTTTACACAAAAACATGATGATGACGTCACACTCTTCGAACAGATTGAATGTACGTAGATCTGCGATGACAAATTCGCTTGTGAGATACGGTAAATCTGATCAGAGAGAAGGTGATCTGGTTAAACGAGCTCTTGCTGCTTTGATTCGACCGTCGTCGCATCATCAACGGCGGAGAACGGCGTTTGAACCAAAACCTAGCCGTTTGTCTATCATGTCTAACGCCGATTGTTGAAATTTTGAAATTCGACGACATATAATTAAACGTGGTTTTTGTGGCAAAAGAAATCACGTTTCATTTTGATATGGATGAAGCTTATTAGTTATCGAATCGAAACGAAACGAATATCATTTGTATACCAATGATTGTTTGAAGGACATTTTGAACTAATACAACTTACAGTTATAATTAATTTGGTAGTAAAGTTAGAAACAGCTTCAAATCAATGTTAATGGATAGGTTCAGTTTGTTATCTAAGAGTTTGATTGATTTGTTCATTTCATGTTCACGGTGCACAGATATTACGTCAAGTCCGGCTGTGCCATTTGTGTTTCCGTTTATTAGTAACGGACGACCGTTTATTCTTTGATCGTGTATTTGATATGCAAGGTAATATTTACTGTTTTTCGTTTTTTTAGTTAAGAATGTTTAAAGATATATATTTATCAATATTATTTTATTTTAATGATATTGTGAAATGTGAAATTATGAATGTTTTTCCGGTGACAGGAGACTGAGAGCTATGTCGTTATGGCGTTGCTGATGTGGATAGAAATAGTTAACGTACACAACACACCAAAAATGGACTACATGTCAAGTAGTAAAAAGCTAAAAAGACAGTTAAAAATGGCTTTAGATTTAGTAACATAGATTTTGGTAAACAAACTAAACAAAAAACAAAAACAAAACAAAATAAAAATAAAGAAAATACAAAAAAAATAAGAACACAACGTTTAGTTAAAGGACTTTGGGCAAGAACACTGGCAGAGAGCGGAGAACACCGAATTTCAACATTCTTGATAAAAAACTCGGTGCCACGTAGACCACTCCGTATGCTTTTAGACCACCAGGGGTCGTTGGGTCTTTTTCAGTTTTTGGTCAAAAATGTTGGAAGTCCAGCGCTTTTTACTCCTAGGTGAAGTTGAAACAAGACGTTTATGACTGGAGTTAACCCTCTAACGCCATTTATTCGAAGTTAAGCCTTTTCTTTTCTTTTGATTTTATTGGTTCAAAAATAATTTGTGGGCCCCTTTTAACATCGAACGTAATATTAAACAACTACCTAAAAGTAATATGGTTTTAAATATTTAACATTGAACGACGCTTGTGCTTTTAGGGTAGTGGAACGGAACTTAATTGAATTGGACTAAACTGCTATAAGAGTAACTGAATTGGGAATCAAATTGTACACTAGTAAGGTGAAACCGGTTCGAACTCATATCACACTAAAGACTTATAGTAGCGATTGAAGACTTTTTTTATTGATTAGATGATACTATCTATCTGAGTAAACGAGAAAGAAATTACATTTTAGAATTCATACCCAAACTAAATATACCGGTTTTTGTCTGCTATGGTTTCATACCAACTATACAATTTTAACTAGTTTGAACATCGCTAAAACTTTAAAATGTATAAAAGGTGGCATTGAGTACAAATTTTCTTTCTTGAATTGTGGACTAGCTGAAGTAAGCATCCATATCTTCTCATCATATGGTTACTTTCGTATTGAAACGGCGCGATTAAGGCTACAACCGAATTTTTCGTTTCATCTTTTAAAGTGGCCAAAAATACAAGTATATGCTAATGTCGCTTGGTTTTGTATCATTTTTCATTGGTCACGTCTATTTCATTCACTTTTCAGAGGTGGTTGAATTTTACTCATCATTTATGTTTTTTTTTTTTTAAAAGGTCACTAAATTAGTACTCCACTGTATTGAAATATTAATTTTGTTAAACTATTACAAAGTTGTAACAAGATGTTACTTTTAAAACCACTTGTATACTCATGTACGTCATGTAAGATTAGATATGGTAAAAAAAGCTGCATTCGATGGGGAAGTCGACCCCTACATTCGATTTGACCCGAGACTTCTCAACTTAACCGGGTATGAGGGATGGGAATAACCTCGGGTCTCTATATCCATACCTAAACCCGCATCCAATAGTAATTTTATTGCATTCTCAAATTCACACTCGAATTATATACATTATATTAATATTATATAACATAAATTATATACATTTTTATAATATAAACTATATATGTATAAATTAAAATTATTGATTTTCAAAATCCTAGTATATTATCATATCGTACTCTTCGTATTGTCAAAGTTGTTTTCCCATTTTATTAACGTGTTACTGAAACTTGATTCAATTAATCAATAAACCGTAGACACCTTTTTATACCTCTCTGTATTAATAAATTGATGTCATATTTAATCATATAATAAATTATAAGAGTTTATGTTTATTAAAGTTGACATTTTGGTAATTTGTTTATATTCAAAGTTAAATTGAGAATGGGAAAAGAAATCTCTGAATACCATATGGGGATCTCTGATTCTCGTAGAGAACGAGGATGGTATGCAAAATCAATCTCCAACGGGGATGCGGTTGAGAAATGAGATTCCCAACAATTCCCGCCTCGTTATCATCCCTACGTAAGATACTTAATTCAATACTAGTCTGGGTCTCGTGCAATGCGCCCGTTATAAATAGAAAATATGATAATGGTCGACAATGATAGTCGTCTTAATCATAATGATTGTAACTTTTATTTCAATTTCATTTATAGTTTATGTTATCAAAATAATTTTATTTTAATTATTATTATTTCAAATAAAGATAATTACGATGTTTATAAATTAAAAGAATATAAAATGTTTAAATATTTATTGAAAATTATACAGGGAAGTTACACAAATCTATAGGACAAAGGTATATAAAGTTATTTTAAATTTTTTAAATCTTCATCTAAAAGTGAAACATGAAGATGTTTTAAAAGGAAATATAAATATTTTTTTGTTTTTCTGTTTTTCCACCATTACAAAGTCGATTAGGTTTTTAAATTGGTAAAAAATATTGTAATATAAATACTTACCATTATCAACAATTACATGATAACATTGATAGACTCTTTTCTGTTTCCTTTCTTTTTATTAATTTGAACATAGTGGCTGATTAAATATGTTAATGCGTTTTTTCCGCTTGTGTAAACACATTTCACAGCTTATTCGAATTAATATGTAAATCTAGGAGTCACTTATGGTAAACTTATTTTGTAACTTATTGATCTATCGATTTATTCAAAAATACCAATAAATATAATATGTAATGTAAAAGTTATAAAAAGTGGTTATTAGCTTCTTCGAATAAATTTTATATTATCGACAGAGTAAAAAGTAGTTTACCAGAAGAGAAACTAATCTCTATATATAAATTATTACTAATTGAAAAGTATTTTTGTTTATGTGACATGCTTCTCCTCTTAACACCTAAACATTATTGGATGTGTCATCATTTCCTTTACTTGCTAGTTATCACATCTTTTAAATCCATAATTTTAAAAGGTAATTAGTGTTTCTTAATACATTCATAAATTTTTACCTAAGATTATGAAAGTTTATTATTATATGGATTCATATTCATATTAATTAATATATATGATAAAAGAAATAAATTTACTTTATAATATCAGTTCAACTAAATTAAATTGCAGTCAACTATGCCTTATATAAAGTTAATAACTTATGCAACTAAATTAAAAGGTTTAATATGACAATATCTTCAACTTTTAAAAAAATATAATTGACATAAATAAATTATTTTAGAAACTTTTACCGTTGTTATAAATAAATGAAATAAATGATTTCATTCGTTTCATTTGCATAATTTTTGACGAATTCAAGACAAAACAAGATGACTAACAACTTATAGGTATCACATAGTTTTTACTTTTAGTCATTATTTTCCCTTTCTTCACAATCTTTTTTGTATTTCATGTGATAAAGTAAAATTATGAAGAACATATAACATCTACATGTTTTCTCACCAATGTTTGAGTAACATATATATTATCTAATATTGTGTATAGGGAAAATGAAAGACTTAAAGAAATTAAAATCATAGCAGGAACATATAAATTTCTAAAACTCAATTATTATATACCTATCATTAACTGACACATTTACTTATAATTTTCAGGTAAGTAAAGAGAATAGAAGAAACCAACACCGTGAATAAAAATAACAAAAAAGAAGTACTAAACATATAATACTTATTTGTACAATGGGGAATTTGGGGGTACTTCTAGCAGCACCTATAGTTTTGTGCTACTACTCGGAGTGAAGGGAGTACGGTGATGTGGCACAATGTAATTAAGAATCATCTTAATGTGACCACTCCCACTGTCAACTTGGTTCACAGTATGGTTGGTTCAAAAGGGTGGCTACCACTTTGAGTGGTAGCACCTTTTTGGTTATATATATATTTTTAATTTTGTGTGTATAGTTTATTTATAAAGGTAAAAAAATGTTTAAATGTGGGTCCAATTTTTAGTGTGATGAGTACGCTTTTAATATGAAAATGATGTGTCAACTTTTTTTCGATGTGTATAGTTTTATTTTTAAAGGCTCTGAGATGTGCTATTCTTGGCAACTGTACAGTTTGGTCGGAGTGTTTGTATCATTTCTCTGGGTCAATCAGGAGTAACAAAATAGTCATCCTTCCAACGATAAGAGTACAAGATGTGTCTTCACATAATTTAGTGTACAAGTTGCTTAACCAAATCGCCATTACACGTGTTAGAAAGCGTCTTATACTCGGCTTATGCGGTGGACAATGCAATAGTAGCTTATGAACGTGGAAATTATATGTATAAGAAAAGGGTGCTGATACATCCATCATCTTTTTTGATAAATCCATCACAATTGTATGTTAATAAATTGTAATGTACACATAAATTATGCACAATGTTGGTGAATTTATAAAAAATGATAGTGGATATATCTTTCGAGAGATGAAAAATAGAATGTTTTGCAGAGCTGTTAATAATTTTTTTGAACATGAATAAATGATTATACTTTAACATATTTAGAGACATAAATTTTGTTACGACATGAATACAGTAAATTACTCCCTTCGTCCTAGGGGTGGCCTTGACCCGCTTGAGTTATTGGGTTGGCACATCAGAAATAGTCGATCCAAGCCTGACTTGATTTTCAAATCGGGTTGAGTATTTCAACCATACTCAAAATCTGCTAACCTGGACCCCGATCCAACTAACTTGTTAATCTAATCAGGTCAACAGATTTTTGGGTCAGTTTCAGTTAAAGGTCAATTTCGGGCAAAATGGGTCACATTGGTCAATCTCTAAATTTATAATTCTTCGTAAACAAGTATAACAATATTTATAAAATCTCAAAAAAGATCATATTAGCTAGTATATTCATCCAAATTTAATACTTAAAGCATCGTCAAACACTTTAATTTGTTAAATTTTTAACTACCTTTAAAATATATTTGGGTTGTCAAGTTAACTCAAAAATTAATTGGTTGACTCAAACACGATAAAAAAATAGCAGGTTGGCAGGTTTTCACGTCAAATATCACGACCCAAACCTGCTTATTTTCGAGTCGGTCTCGTGTTGACTTTCAGATCGTGTCGAAAATAGCCAATCCTACTCTGTCCCAATTTATTATTTTTATTGCCTTCAAATACAAAAGTTAAATATAAAAAGTTATTAAATTTTAAATTTACCTTCTTTGATTACTTTTCAATAATAACTTATTTTGTTAAATTTTTTTAGTTAAATTTGGGTAAAATTAAAGGAAATTGTTTTGGGACGAGGGAGTAATTATTTTACAGAGTACAGAATAAAAATAGGTTTTGTTTTAGGAAAGTTGTTAAAACCCTGGCACTACATTTCCTTAACCCCTCCCCAGTCGGTGATTCCCCTCCTTCATCCTTCTTCATCAACGCAACGCCGTCTTCACAATTAATTCCTATATGGAAGACGAAATAGTGATCGCATCTTCTTCCACCGATTTCGGAATTGGTTGCTGGAACCTTCTTTCCGGCAAAGAACACCTCCGTTACAGCTCTTGCGCCTCTCCTTCTCACGGTCTTGTCTCCGTCGCCGGTCGTTTCCTCGCCTCTTCTCAGCTTCGTGATTCCTCTTCTTCATCATCTTCTGGTTCCATTCTCTTCTGGTCCTGGAACAAAGTAATTCTTCTCCTGTCATTCACATTACTTTACATTTTCATTTTCATTTTTATTTAAAATTTTGTTTTATTAGGTTTTTGATTGAAGGTACACGGAATGTGACAAGAGTATTAGCATACCTAAAATCTGTTAGGATGTTTTAGCCCTGAATTTGTAACCTTTTGGATACCAGAGTACATGTATGATGTATTTTTATGTTTCTTTTTATAACTTATGTATGGATTTTAAGGTTGTTAGGAGATGTATGATAACTTCATTATTATATATCAGAACCGAAGAAGAGTGCGTTCACTTATTTAGTTATGTTATTGGTTTTTTTTGGTGTTGCAGCCTCGGGTAGAAGTAAAGAGTTTTCCAGCTGAAGCAATCAATCCTCTTGCTTGTAATAGTGAAGGCACTTACATTGTTGGAGGAGGTGTTTCTGGTGATATTTACTTGTGGGAGGTTAGAAATCAACTCATTTCATTTTCGTTTTATATATGGTTGCTATTTGTTAAACGACTTAGGTGTTGTTTGTTTTTTACAGAGGTTCTTGTCTGAAATCTGAAAACCACATATGAATATTCAGAGGTGGTTCAGAAGTCTGAAACTGAATTATTTAAGACTGTTTGTTTTTATGAACTGAATCACAAATATAGTATTTATCTGAAAAGGTAACTTATTAATACAATAATAGTGTATGTAATATATTATAAACATGACTTGAAATATGCGCGAATAGGGAATTGGAAAACTTGATATTGTCCATACTAATGTTGCCTGGTTGTACGGAAGTTATCCACGCTGATATCTTTTCAAGAATTTGCTTTTGTTCTTATTTTTCCTCCCATTTATTAAGTTGTTTTACTATTTTTATTTATATATCTGTTATAGGTTGAAACTGGTAGACTGCTGAAGAAGTGGCATGGTCACTATAGGGCTGTTACTTGCTTGGTGTTTTCTGATGATCAGTCACTTCTGATTTCTGGGGCAGAAGATGGATCTGTTCGAGTGTGGTCGCTTTTGATGTATCATTCGTTTACCTATTTCTTTGTGAATTTTAGTTATAGGGTTCATGACAGTGAAGTAACGTGTACTATTTGTATGTTTTGGGGGTAGGATATTTGATGAGGAGCGGCAGCAGAGAGCAGGGCATCTTTATCATTATAGTTTTTCTGAGCATGCTTTGCCCGTTACCGATATCGTTACAGGCCATGGAGGATCTAATGCAATTATAGTGTCTGCTTCGCAGGATCGTACTTGCAAGGTTTATATCCCTTACTCCTAATATTATCTATTATGTGCTTTTAGAGCATATAGCAACCCACGATAAAAATGATAGTCAAGATGTCTTTCTGCTTACAAGAATGTCTCAATTATATTACCAACTGCTTTAAGCTTGTGTGTCAAATCATATCAATGATTGTTTAAGTTCATCCGTTGGGATTTTTAACTTCCTCAATTGGTTTTTATTATGGTTGTATTTCATTTTACACTCCAAAAAGGAAAATACAACTTGGAATGTTCACTGTGTTTTAGTAAAAAATAACCTTCAAACTGTTGCTAGAGTCATGGAACTAGCTCTCGAGTTTTCATTGAAATCTTATATCGTAGTGAGGGCAAATTTGAGTCATTTACTTATGAACATGTTGATTCGGATATTGTTAAACTCTCATGGGTCAAATGGGAAATTAAAGTTTTTCAAGGAAGGGAGTGGGTAAAATAGGTTGGAATGTGGATATTGCCTTATGTGTAATATGTATAACCTGCTAAATAGTTTCGAAAGATTAGGTTGTCATTGTAATATTTGATTTTTTGTAGCTATAAGATTAGATTGTCATTGTAATATTTGATATTTCTATAGCTATAAGATTAGATTGCCCATTTTGCCTCCTCTACTTGATAGTGTCATCAAATGGTCGTGGACTTTTGGGCTTTATATTTAAGCATGACATTCATCATTGCAGGTTTGGAGCCTGGCTAGGGGAACTTTGTTGAGAAATATTGTGTTCCCTTCAATAATCGATGCAGTTGCATTGGATCCCGGGGAGCATGTTTTTTATGCTGGTGGTAGAGATGGCAAGATATACATTGCAGAACTCAATGCTCAAGGCACATCCAACTACACATATGGGTTGCATATCATCGGCACATTGTCTGATCAAAGGTATGCCAGCGTTTTGGAATACAGGTTCCCCAAAAAGGTTACATAGGTTGTTTTTGTATAGGTTAGCACCTTTCTGGTTATAAAATATATGGACTGGTCATCATTTATGTGGAAGCCATTTTTCTTTGATTAAAATTGTCCAAAAATACCCCATTTTTACTTTCTACCACTGAAGTGTCCAATGTTATCGATGATTTATGTACGTCTTTGGCTAAAAAGTAGAATTTTTTTTTCTTTGTGATTAAGCTTCAATAACAATGCCATCAATTGTGTTTGTAACAGTAAGGCTATATGCTCTTTGGCTTTTGCATTGGATGGAATTCAATTGGTTGCTGGATCAGAGGATGGCATGGTTCGAGTTTGGGACACTAAAACTCATAATATCATTCGTGTTCTGAAACATGCTAAAGGTATAATAGTCGAATTGTATCAGCTTTGCCCCCAAAAAAATGTAATTGAATTTCTATTGATTCCTTAGATCCTTGTGATTCTTAATCTAACTTGTTCACAGTGCATACAGTAGAGGTGGTAATTTTGACACACATACTTATCAATGCGTCTGTTGAAAAATATGTTTTCTCTTTAACAGTTCAATGGTTGAACTCAAAAATTAGCAAAAACATGTCAGAACTCGAAAGTAGCTCTCGTAGTAATCTATATTATTTGAATGCATAGAACCTCATAGTTCAGTTTTTTTCCAAAATAGAAAAATTGGATTTTATCGAATTGATGTAGTTTTGTAATGACATTTGACACTAGGTACTACCGAAAAGAAATATATTTTTTGGCTGGAAGTGTTTCAGGCCAACTAGACTTACACACCAAAGTTATCTGTTTTGGTCTAATATTACCAACTTGCTCATTTTGCTTTCTCATTGTTAAACTGCTCTGATTTCTGTTAAATGCTTGTTCCAGCCGTTCCATAAGGAAGGCCCGATATATGTGTGTTTTTATGCAGCGTCTGCTTTAAATGCTCTTTAATCCCTATAATCTCCTGGTTCCTTTGTCATCAGGTCCTGTTAACAATATTCTTGTAATTCGACAACCACCAGCTCTCTACCCTCGTACGTCTACAAATAATCAAGGTTTAATGGCAAGAAAGCATGTGACAATGCCACCATCACTTGAGAAATACACATCGATAGATGAACGATCGGATTTTAGTGCATACATTGCTCCTCAGCCTGATTATCACAGGCCTTGTGATGCGATCTACGGCACTGTTGACTCGATGAACAAACAGATTAATGAACTTCAGGTCAGTGTTTTTTACTTTACTAAATATGCAGACTTGTTGCAAACTTTCGCTTGAACTGGTTATTACCTCAAGAATAAGTAATAACAGTTGCCTATTGTTCCATTATCACCATTACGAAAATTGTGGATATTGGTGTAAGTTCTTGGTGACTCCTGAATATTATTATATAGGGTGTATTAGGCATTTGGCAAATAATCGAATGTTTTACTAAGAGGTGCAGAGAAACCTTGCTTAATTTCATGGCACTAACGTATACGTGGCAGAATGGGCTGGTTGAGTGACTCTTTTGTTTTAGGGCAAAATGCCAGAAAAGGTAACATTTTTGTCATTTTGGGGTGTCCGTTTTTAACTGTTACATTAAAAGATTGTGTCTTTTAATTTGATATTACGAGGGTGTGGGATCTTTGTGTTCAAACTTTTCGCCCAGCTGGAGCTTAATTGGCATGCCGCATGTATTTTAAAAAAAAACTTAAACGATTATGTGGCATATTTAATAGATATATATGATACCCCCACCACCTAGTGGTTGACGCCCTGATATCCTCAAGAGAGGTCTCAGGTTCTAACCTCACTAGCAGCACATGTTGGGGTGGCCAGGGAAAGGCTTCGGAAACGGTCATAGGATAAACCCGGTTAGGCGGCGTAGATCGGAGTAACAAAAATGCTCGTGCTCCCTGGGAAACCTGAATAGGGAAAACCTTCTTCGTTAACCCGTTTACCTGTTTATATGATACCCCCACCAATTTTAGAGTTTATGTGTGTGTTTGTGTAACGGGAGTTTTGGGTGAGAAAATGACGGCATTGACTTTTATTTTGAACGTAAAATGTGTTTTTTAAATTGTTAATAATATTTAATGCCAGCAAAGCAATCCATGTCATCGTTTTTAAAATACTGTCATTAATTTTTGTTGCCAGCAAAGCGATCTAGATGGAGCCCACACCCCTCATAATATTGAATATAAAGACACAATCCTTTTAATGTAAAAGTTTAAAACGGACACCCCACAATGACAAAAATTGACAAATATGTTAACTTTTTCGGCATTTTGCCCTTTGTTTTGTTCTATTATTTACGTGAACAATATGGTAAGAGCGATTTATAATATATTGATCCAACTTCTTTTGTAATGGACTTACGACAATTTGATAACTTATCAATAATGTACAACCAATATCATTTGCAATGCTAATGAGTTGAAAATGTGACCGTTATAAAAGCACATTTTATGCACAGGATGTGAGTATGCACTTCTTTATTTCACGGTATTCTTGTTTTGCCTTCTCTTAATACTTCAAATGCAACTCGTCCTAATGCTCCGTTGTACGAATTTCTATTATCATGTTTTAGAAGTTCTTGACTGAAAAAGACGTGATTTTGTGTTTCCCATCTTGCTTTCAGCAACATGGTTCTTCTGGAACTTCTGAAATGGAGTTGGAAAGACTGAAACAAGACAACCAAAGGTCCATGCAAATGGTCCAGCAATGGAAGAAGATGTATGAAAATTTGCATCAATATTGTGTTGGTGAACTCTTAAATGGAGAAGGAGATGAAGCCAACATGAAACTCTAATCGAGTCAGCTCATTAACCATAGACGTCCAACAGATTTCAGGTTCTTCTTACTGTTTTGGTTATATAATCATCAGATACAACCATAAAAAATTATGCAGTGCATCTTTTGCTCTCAACTATATGTAGTTTATGATTTGATACCTTATTCGGTGTAGTATATGAATCTCGTTAATCCAAATTTTGTTGTCTAAGTTCTATAAATTTGAGAGTTTGAAATACAAGTTAAAAAGTTTAGTGGCACTGCCTCCATCTAGTCTTAAAAGATATTACTCATGCCTATGGGTATCATCTCAAAATTACAGGTAACGAGTGCGCTATACTTTCTCATATATGTAACCAGACGGATACCCCTTCTGTATTCATCTAAGTTGAGTTTCTTATTTTATTTTATTTTATTTTATTGAAAGTATCTGATAGTGAAGAAATTAGTATTTTGTTAACCAACTACTAGTCTACTAAATACAGAATTGATTGTAATTATGAAATTATATAGAGTAATTGCATATTACAATATAGTGAAATTAAATACTCTGGAAACTATATTACTTGTTTTTTTTTTGTCTATTTCCTTTTTCTCATTCTGTCTGGATTCAATTTGAGCACTTGAGCCAGTCGAATTGTATTGTGGTCCTAACATCCAATAGGAAAGCTCGTCTAGGCCTGAACTTGGTTTTCAATATGTTTTTTGTCAACGAATATAACCCATTGAAGTCGAGTGCTTTATATTTATAATTTACTCCCTATTAGATTATCAGTCTACTTGACAAAGTTGAAGTTGTTACGTATCACATCTCACAAGTTCAACAAGCATTGTTAGAAAATAATGAGCGGTGAAATTGTTTTTTGGTATTTTGACGGTGTTTTGAGAGGAAATTGTTAGTGGAAAAGTGAAGGAGTGGAGAATGATGTTCTAAAAAGTATTTTTGAAATTAAAATGAACCTACTAATATATTTTGAAAAATAAAAAAAGAATGAAGGGATGAGATAACGTCTATCACTTCCATAGCTGTTATGTCATGTGTATGATTAAGTGCACCAAATAAATCTTCACATAGGGCAATCATAGATGTGTATCTATTTGTAATAAAAATAAAGATTTCATATCAGTGGACACTAAAAAATTAAGTATTAATATTATAATTTGAAATCTAAATCAGGGTTTTCATAAAAAATTCAGTAATATTTAATCCAGTTTTTATTTTTATATATTTTATTATATGTATCAAGTTTAATAAGCGGAGGAAATGATTGATGTTGTTTAACTTTATATATTTTTAGGTGGCATTAATGAGATTTATTTTAGGTACGTTTTCTTTTAGGACCTATTATTTGCACACTCTATAGGGAGTGATGTGACTCAGACACACATAAATAACAATTGATGTGACTTATATAGGGGGTGATGAGACAGGTATACACATATAGGGTGTGCAATTAGAATTTTCATTTCTTTTCTGAAAAACTCCAAGTCAAAGAGTCATATCAACCTTTTCAATTTTGTCCAGATTCACATTCCATCCCTATATTCAAAACTTCACCTTTTTATTTCTTTTTCTTTTCTATATTTTTTTTAATATAAATCAGATAAGGTTTTATAGAAAACCTTATATTTCAATAAAAAGTCGTCCGTTTTCATAAAAAACTATAAAAGTTATTATTTCTTTTATAAAGATCTTTTTTATTAAATTTTTTATAGAATATCATTTTAATACAATAGTATTCTTTAATAAAAATAAGTCTTATAAACTTTGTTACTAAATTTTGATTTAAGTGTTATGTTTTATAAAAATAATTCTTATAAAATTTGTTTTAGTAGTTATGAAATCTTTGAAAAATATTCAAATAAATTATTTGACACGATCAAAGAAAAATATAAATTATTTAACGTGATTAAAGAAAAATATGAAATATAAATTATTTGACGTGATTAAAGTAAAAATATAAACTTGACGTAATTAAACGTGAAGCTTTATTGACTAAACATGAAGGTACTGTGTTTATATATGTATATATATATAAATAACGGGTAAGATCGACCCTTTGCTAGCCCCCCAGCGATTGGTCCCACGATCAATATGAGAGAGGTAAATTGTGTAATATGTGGTTAAAGGAAGATGAGGATGATGATTGAATTCATGACCTCCTAAATTATGGTGCGTGTCCACCACCACAAAATCACCATCTTGAGGATTGTTTATATATGTATATATATATATATATATTTGTTGCCTAATTTTTTACTTTGTTGATTACTTTATATATACGTACAACTGAAATATTTATATTCTTTTTACTTTTCAATTGTTTTCATTTATTTGAATGAAGAGTGTCAGACAAATATAGACAACTGTTTGTGTTTTGCTGGAGACACAAAGTTATTGTTCATTTATTTGTGAAAAAGAAGATTCGCCGTGACTATCACTTTGCTCTAGTCCGTTCAAGAACCCACAAAATGTTACATGGGTAATTCGACATGTACACGGTAACCATTATGTTAATGTTGATTTTCAAAGAAATTACCCATTATGTAACATTTTTGTTTGATTGACTAAATAAGATTGTTATTTAAATACTTAGTTTTATTTGTATGTATATCAATATTTATTATTTATTATTATTATATACTAAAAAAATTATAAAAACATAAATTTAGTGATGCATGGATTTTTTGAGAATTATTTGGGGTGGGTAAATTATGTGAAATATAAAAAATTCATTTAGAAGCCGATGAGTACAGTCCACAAAATCAATATATCATTTACATATTTGTCTCAAGAAGTTATAACAATTTTATTTGTTGGTTACCCCAAAATCATTATAGTATAAATTAGCATTTATTAAAGAATAGTAATTCGTACACTATAAAATTATTAGTTAGTTACTAATTTTGCACATGTACAAAACAATTAAACATATGTATGACACTATTAAAGTATGAGTTTTGGTATATGCATTTTTCTTATGATGTACAAACTACAATTCTCTTTTAGAAAAATAACAAGATATATAATACATGTAAAATACCAATTATTCAAGAGTTTTTATGTAGTAGATAAGTTCTTTATAATGTAAAAATCAAGTTGTAAATTGTAAAAATATGACAGACATAAATAGTACAAATTAAAATATAATGCTTGATAATTTAAAGTTTTTTTTCCAAATATAACAATAATAATAATACACTAAAAAGATGGCTTGTATATGATAAATCAAAAGTTCATTTAAAAATGATAAATGGAAATGGATATTGTTGGCAATTTACAGAAACGAAGAAAAGTGCGACTTTACGCCTAGGTAAAAGTTCACCTGACAATTTATTTGTCTGAAGTCTTTACAACCGTATCGGTTGTAGGGTCGATATTCATCTTTATTCTATCCAATGAAAGACGCCAAGGTGTCGCACCCTGATCTGTCATACAGCCATAGCTACCATGGACCGCGTGGATGTACGCCCTTAACGCACCTTACTTTCCGTTGACCTCTTTATGAGATTGTGGGGGGATGGTACATTTAAATAACTTTGGTGATAAGTAAACATATATATACATGTGTTTAAAAAGAGATGCTTATTTCCATATCAAAAACCAGTGGTTTCCGAATTATTGTTTATTAGCAACTTGTACGATGCAATAAATTAAGCATAGTAGCATGAATTTGGTAATATTCGTTTACAATTTTGTATGGAGTATTTCATTTTAGTTATATATCGTTTATTTATTTATTGTTATTTCCCCCTCATTAATATTAAATTTGGAGGTAATTCTTTTTTTCTATTTGAACCTTTTGTTCATCTTCGTATTATATAATTATAATAAAAATATTTTGAAGTATGTATTAATTTGACAACATATACTATAACTCTATGTAATAACTATACTCATACTCATTATAATTAAATTATGTATTATAAAAATCATCATCGCCAACGACACTAATAGGCCCGCAACTCTATTGAGTTGGGTGCTAAGTTAATTTAAATATTGTAGTCCACGTAATTTAGTTAGAACAATACAGTTTGTCTGTTAAAGTTGTCAATTATTAACATTTTGTAAAAAGAATTTAAGTTAAAAATACTCTACTATAACACTCTCCAATGTTTTTTTTTTTTAGTCATAAGTAATAAGACAAAAAAATTAAAGTATCATTACTCGAATAAGCAAATGAAGAAAGTCATTTTAATTTGTTTAAAGATGAGTGGTTATTGCACGCACGTGTTGTGAGACTGGTTCTTATAAACCCATTCAATTCAAACTCGATGTACTCTGCGGTGTCGTTTTATTCTCTCTGGTCAGACCAACCAACAACACACCAAGCATTAGCTCCCCCCATTTATATTTCTTCCATATAAAAACATTCTTCCCCCAAAATCCGCCATCCATTAGGGTTTCGCTCTTCTACACTTATTTCCTCCATATACTTATATATACACACCGATTCAAATTCAGGTTTCAGCTTATTTCCCTTTTCAATTTTATTCCTTTCTCAATCTGTTTATATTTATATATTGTATCTATACTTGCTTTAATACGAAATTATCAAAGTTAGGCTTTAGTAGTAGTAATTATTTGAAGTCAAATGGGGAAACCTACTGGAAAGAAGAAGTTACAATCTAGTGTAGAAAAAGTTACGAAACAGAATAAAACTGAAAGAAGCTCAAAACAAATCGATGAAGATACTGTTGTATTTGTTCAAATGTCACTAGAGTTGAAAGAAGAAGGAAACCGATTGTTTCATAAGCGAGATAACGAAGGGGCGATGTTGAAGTATGAGAAAGCTCTTAAATTGTTACCTGCGAATCATATCGATGTTGCGACTTTACGTAGTAATATGGCTGCTTGTTATATGCAAATGGGAATTGGTGAGTATCCGAGAGCGATACGTGAGTGTAATTTAGCTCTTGAAGTAGCTCCTAAGTATAGTAAAGCATTGTTGAAGAGAGCGAGGTGTTACGAAGCGTTAAGTAAGTTGGAATGGGCGTTGAGAGACGTTAGGCATGTGTTGAGTATGGAACCCAGTAATGTAACTGCGTTGGAGATTGAAGAGTCGGTGAAGAAGGGAATTGAAGAGAAAGGGTTGAAAGTTGAAGATATTGAAAACATTGTGCCGCCTGATTATATCGAGCCATCTACTTTGAAAGCGTTGAAAGAGAAGACGAAGAAGAGGAAGAGTAGCAAGTTTGAGAAACAGACTGTCGAAAAGGTCAAACCAATCAAAGTTGAAGAAGTCAAAGAAGTTAAGGTTGACGAAGTCAAAGAAATCAAGGATGAAAAGGTTAAGGAGAACAAGGTTAAGAGAGTTAAGGATAAGAGAAGTTATAAGAAAGCGGAAGATAAGGTAGTTGTTGAGGATAAGAATAGTATTACCGAAGAAAAGGTTGCCACGAGGACGGTGAAATTGGTGCTTAATGATGACATAAGATGGGCCCAGTTACCTATTGATTATAGTATTGGTTTAGTGAGGGATACAGTGTGGGATCGTTTTCCGAACTTAGAGGGTGTGCTTATTAAGTATAAAGATCAAGAAGGGGATTTGATTACTATAACAACTACTGCTGAATTGAGATTGGCTGAATCTTCCAGTGATTCTCAAGGCTCATTTAGACTATACTTGGTAGAAGTTAGTCCAGATAAAGAACCATCTTACGAGGGTTATACCAGCAATGATTTTCCAAAAGCCAATAGCTTGATATCGAGTGTTTCTGAGAATGGAAATGTTGGGAAAATTAGGGAAGTTGAGAAAGTTACAACTTGTGTAGAGGACTGGATTGTACAGTTTGCTAGGCTTTTCAAAGATCATGTGGGATTGGAGTCTGATTCATATTTGGATCTTCATGAGCTAGGAATGGAATTGTACACCGAAGCAATGGAAGAAACGGTAACAACAGAAAATGCTCAAAAGCTTTTTGGTATTGCTGGAGGGAAGTTTCAAGAAATGGCTGCTTTAGGATTGTTTAATTTAGGAAATGTTCATATGAACAAGGCAAGAAAGTGGGTGGATTTTGCAGAAGATGGAACCAAAGAGTCGAATCAAGAGGAAGTGAAGAAAGGATATGAGTGGGCAGAAAAGGAATACGTAAAAGCCGCTATACAATATGAAGAGTCAATAAAGATTAAACCTGACTTCTATGAAGGGTTTTTTGCGCTCGGGCAGCAACAGTTTGAACAGGCTAAGCTTTCTTGGTGTTATGCGGTGGGAACCAATACTAGTTTAGAGTCAGGACCTTCTGTAAAGATTTTAGAGCTTTACAATAAGGCTGAGGACAGCATGGAACATGGAATGCAGATATGGGAAGAGTTGGAGGAACAACGGTTAAATGGATTGAGTTTGTATGATAAATATAGGGATGATTTAGTCAATTTGGGGTTGGACGGGTTTTTGAAAGATGTGTCTGCTGAGGAAGCTGCAGAGCAAGCTGCACGTATGAAATCACAGATGTATATCTTGTGGGGTACTTTGCTTTATGAACGATCTGTTGTGGAATTTAAGATGGGTTTGTCAGCATGGGAAGAATCTTTGGCAGCCTCAGTTGAGAAGTATGAGCTTGCTGGAGCATCACCAACGGATTTAGCGGTGATTGTAAAGAACCATTGCTCCAATGCAACAGCTTCTGAAGGTAATTTAGACACTATAAATGAGAAATTTGCAACAAAGTAAAACGTTGTTTTCACTTCAATTTTAATTTGGTGACTGGATTATTGATAATCTTTGACAAAGACATGCACAAGTGCAGGTCTAGTTCTCCAAATAAGAAATGAAATGAAAGTATGTAGATATGTATTGCAATTTTCCTTGTAAGAATTACAGCTATATATTAAGTAGTTATTTTCTGAGTAAGGGAATGCTTTACTTACTTTTAAACTTCACAAGTGCAGGTCTTGGTTTCAAAATTGATGAAATAGTTCAGGCATGGAATGACATGTATGATGTTAAGCGGTGGCAGACTGGTGTTCCATCCTTCCGACTGGAACCACTGTTTCGGCGCCGTGTCTCAAAACTACACACGCAAGTGGAACATCTCTGAGAACAATTATGAAATGCACCATGTGTTTTAGTCATTGCATAGAGCTATATGGTTTTCAAGTAAGATTGCTAATCCTTTATGTCTAGTTTAGCATTCTGTATAACTAGGACACATGCTTTTTGTCTACTTATTGCTTCATAGTAAGGGTATGGCATGATCTTCAGAAATTTGGGCAGTACTTGATATTAGTTGACTTTCTGCAAAAGACACTAGGTATTTTGTTCTGCATGTACAGGTCAAATTGTTACTGAAGACTTCAGTTTTCTGTTGGATCAGTTAATCATATGCAATTCTGAAAGAGGAAAACCTACTATTTTAGTGTGCATTTGATTATCATCATCCTGGTCTACTGTATGGTTGGATGATTTTTTATCAGGGCTGCTGTTCTGAGCCTGCTGTATTGTTTGGTTATTGTTTAAAAGAACTAAAAATGGGTGTTCTGGCTTTAGATAGGGTTCTATCAAAGCTGCTAATAGAGAGTCTATTCGTTTTGTTTGGTATGAAGAAATTAAGTTCTACTTAAGAATTTAGAATGTTGCTCTAAAATATATATGTCCTGTAACGTAGTAGTGCCTATATATTAAGTACCTTTAGGTAGACTAGATTTGTCATTTGTTTTTTTTTTTTGTTTTCTTTTTGCATTCAAGCTCTGAGTTTGTGAGTTTATTGTTTGGTTTAATTGGAATACTTTTTATTGAAACTTGTTAGGGGTGTGCAATATTGAAATTAGGAAATCTTCTTAAAATATTCCCTGTTTCAAGTTCGTGCAATATTTATGTCTTCCTTCTTGCTGTTCTACTCTCTATTTTACTATGAGTAATATCAGTGATAGATCATTAAAACGATACTACTGATGTATCTTGCAGGTTTCTTTATTGATCGTCGTCTTCAACTTCAGTTCTCTTTTTCCATTTTTGGAGGTGAAAAAAATCCAAGAGTTTGTCAGCGTGTTGTTTCTTTTTTTTTGTTTGTTTGCAGCACGACTCACGATGTGTGCTTCTTTTGGCAAGAAGCCACTTATTCATCATCTTATCATTTTTTGCTCTAGGGTCGAGTAAATTATCAAGACTACACAAAATTTTCATATTAGGTGAGCATAGTTTGTAACAAATTTAAGTATTTCATGTAGAAGGAAAGTTTAGCTGTAAACCATTCCATTTCAATTGTTATAGGGCTCTGTTGCTCATGTTGAGTATATGGGGTTGCAAAGTTTGTACTTTCTTAAAAGTGTTTCTTCAAGATATATTGATTATTTTAGTGCACATTTGTTGATGATCACTTTCTTTTTCTTGTCGTCTTGAAGTAGATATGCCTATATGGGCACGAAGTGCGGGCCAAACGACCAGATATTAATATTAGTTGATCATAGACCAACAAACTTATTTACGCTCTTTTAGTTTTAAATGGACACAAAAATATTGTTCAATAAAGACACCCAGACTTTCTTAAATACAAATTAGACACAAACTGCCAAAGCTACTTGAAGTCCCCTCAACAGTTGATTTGAGATGAAACTGGCACGAAAATGAAAGGAGGGTCCCAAGCATAAAGAAACTGGACTGTTGAAAAAGGTGCAATTGGCCGGCCTCCGTTGACACTGCAATTATTACCGACGGGTGCAAAGACATCTGGATCAACTTTCTCGACGCTTTGGAAACCGTCACAAGAGACCGTAAGGGCTTGCTGAGGGCATTTACATGTGTTTATAAAACTCACATTCCATTCTTGTTTACCTTCTATTTGTGCAGAAGTTCTTTCTGTCCCAATTGTTATGTCTTTTAGTTCACATTGACAGAGACCTAAAAAGGGAAATGGTTAGACATGTGGATACACATAGCAAGTTAAATGAGAAATATGTGTATGATAGATATGGTAAGATTCTTTTTTATTTTAAATTTTGTTTTATATAACAAAATAAACTTAAAATATTGTATTAAAACACGATAGTCTTCTTTAGACATAAACAACGAGTCTCGTCACATGAAAAAACCCACAGGTAATTTGGCAATAATCTGTCATAAAGTGTAGATGCCTCTAGTTACAAATAAAATTCATCATTTTTATTTTGTTTTGTTTTGAGAGTTTAAGATGTGTTTTGAGAACATAATAGAAGTTTAGAAAACGTATACAAATGTAAAAATGATACTTTTGTGTCGGAATAAAAAATAATATATTTAATTATTTATTTATATTTGTAGTTAAAAAAAGAATTTTCTTTTCTGTAGAAAAACACGAACTTGAACAGAAAAATTCCAAAAAAACAAGTAAAGTTTTTGCAACTAAACGTGAAACTTGACTTCGAACTTTTTCTGATAAATCCTTTGTAAAGCCTCCAATAAATAGTTTTATTTGCAAGTTCCCTTACAAGTTCAATGTTTCAGAATAAGTCATGGATCAATTATAATTCGATCATTACTAGCGCGTGATATAGAATTCAAATAAAAATACTGGTGTAAATATTTATATTCCATACAATTTGAAATATAAAGAATTTTATAAAAGGATATGAACTGTTTTTAATTTATATCATAGGGTGATATCATATGAATCATTTATATAACACAAAAGACACAAACAATTAAAAACAAACCATTGATTTAAGAAATAAAGTGTTTAGTGAAATAACAAATTACCGAATTCAGAAATAACAAACGGTAAAAGAAAATCACATACAGTATTAAACTTTACATTTTATGCTAAACGGATCAAGAATCACTATATTAGTCAATGGAATAGTTGATCAAGAATCGAACTGGTTAACAAATTTCAATTAAAAGTTTGAGATGTGTTTACAAAGATGATTGATAGATAGATAAAAAAGGTTCACCTTTATTGAGAAGATTGAAAAGAACAATTGCAAAAACGGAATGCATTATTGAAGCCATTGTTGCCATGAGTTTGAAGCTAGCTTTCTGTGTCAAAGTTTAATGAGTTAATAGTTTGTGGATTGTGTACTTCCCCTATTTATAACACCTTTAATTCTTGGTGTCCCACTTTAGCTTTCATAACATTGACGTACACATTTACCAAGTTTTTGAACTAATAAGTGAATGACATTAAGACCATCAAATATATTATATTATGAAATATTTGGACTATGATTCATAGTTAATATGCAAATCTCTCGGTCGGACTTCAAAAAGCTTTTCAAGAATTAGATTATAGACAAGTTATAAATATATATTTTTTCTTTCTTTTAAATGAAAAAGCTTTCAAAAGCTAAGATTTAAAAAAAAAAGTTTTTACCACAATGTTAAAGAGATTTTAAAAAGCTTTTTTAATACGATGAGAGGGTAAATGTGAAAATTTTATCGTCAAAAAAGAGAAGAAAACTTTTTATCAAAAATTTAATAAATTTCAAGCTTTTAACTAAAAATGCTCTAAATACTAGTATAATATAACCAATCAAATAACATAAATATTAAAGACCACAAGCTTAAAGTAATTTGGGATTGGTGCTTGGACTTTTTCAAAGTACAGCTAAACTTCAATTTCTTTTAGAGCAAGTACAAAAGCCATCTCTCTTATACTCGTATTATAAAAGTAAAAGTGAAAATATGATAGATAGATATATATATATACATACGTACTTATGTAGACTTAATAGGTTTAAAAATGTAAGATTGACATGTGTTAAGTTTAATCAATAAAATTAGGAGAAAAAAATTATACCAATCAATAAATACATTAGATTTACTTTTAGGTCTATCTAAAGAGACCTATTTAACATTACTCAAATAAAAGACACCTTTCATTTTGTTCATGTTGTCAACATTTTTTATTTGCTTATAATCAGAGTTGTTTTTAAATAAACATATATGTTGGCGACAAATATAAAATTTTACAACAAAAATGACGACATAGTAGAAATCTATTACGAAATAAAAAAACTCGCAAGAAAATTTAACATTTTTATGAGATAAAGATTTGAGTTTATAGTGTGAAACTAGCATCCAAATTTCTTTCTATATGCATAATATGGTAGAAAATTTAATATCTTTAGGAAATACAAGAAAACAAAAAATTTGAAAAAAACTCGCCAAATGCGAGACGTTGTCACGAGCTGATCAATGAGATGAAATATGAGTTTAGTGGTACGAAATTACTTTCAAAACTTATCTATACACACATATCTTGGCGACAAATATAAAATTTTGCAATAAAAATGACGACACAGTATAAATCTATGAGGAAATAAAAAAACTCGCCACGAAATTTAACATTTTTACGAGATAATATTAACGAGGTAAAAATTTGAGTTTATAGTGTGAAATTAGCATCCAAATGTCTTTGTATATGCATAATATGGTAGAAAATTTAATATTTTTGACAAATAGTAGAATATAAAAAAATTCGGAAAAACTCGCCAAATGCGAGATGTAGTTGCGAGCTGATCAATCAGGTGAGATATCAGTTTATTGGTGCGAAATTACTTTCAAAACTTATCTATACACACATATGTTGGCGAAAAATATAAAGTTTTTCAATAAGAATGACGAAAAAGTAGAAATCTATTAGCAAATAAAAAAACTCGCCAGAAAATTTAACATTTTTACGAGTAATATTAACGAGGTATGAATTTGAGTTTATAGTGTCAAATTAGCATCAAAATGTCTTTGTATATGCATAATATGGTATAAAATTTAAAAAAATTTAGGAAATACAAGAAAATAAAAAATTCAGAAAAAATTCGCCAAATGCGAGACGTTGTTGCGAGCTGATAAATTAGGTGAAATATAAGTTTAGTGGTGCGAAATTACTTTCAAAACTTATCTATACACACATATCTTGGTGACAAATATAAAATTTTGCAATAAAAATGACGACACAGTAGAAATCTATGAGGAAATAAAAAAACTCGCCACGAAATTTAACATTTTTACGAGATAATATTAATGAGGTAAAAATTTGAGTTTATAATATGAAATTAGCATCCAAATGTCTTTGTATATATGCATAATATGGTAGAAAATTTAAAATTTTTGGAAAATAGTATAAAATAGAAATATATGAAAAAAATCGCCAAATATGAGACGTTATTGCGAGCTGCTCAATTAGGTGAAATATGAGTTTAGTGGTGCGAAATTACTTTCAAAACGTATCTATACACACACATCTTGTCTGAAAATAGAAAAGTTTTCAACTAAAACGACGACACAATAGAAATCTATAAGGAAATAAAAAAATATGCCAGAAAATTTAACATTTTTACGAGATATTATTAACGAGGTAAGAATTTGAGTTTATAGTGTCAAATTAGCATCCAAATGTCTTTGTATATACATTATATGGTAGAAAATTTAATATTTTGAGGTAATACTAGCAAATAAAAAATTCAGGAAAAACGTGCCAAATTCGAGACGTTGTTGCGAGCTGGTCAATCAGGTGAAATATGAATTTAGTGATGCGAAGTTACTTTCAAAACGTATCTACACACACACATTTTTGCTACAAATATAAAAACTTTCAATTAAAATACCGACACAATAGAAAACAATGAGATAAAAAAACGCGCTACAAAATTTAACATTTTTACAATATAATATTAATAAGGTAAGAATTTTAGTTTAAAGTGTCAAATTAGCATCCAAATGTCTTTGCATATGCATTATATGGTAGAAAATTTAATATTTTGAGGAAAATACTAGAAAATAAAAAATTCGGAAAAAACGCACCAAATACGAGACGTTTTTGCGAGCTGGTTAATCAAGTGAAATATGAGTTTAGTGGTGCGAAATTACTTTCAAAACTTAACCATATATAAATATCTTGGCGACAAATATAAAGTTTTGCAATAAAAATGACAGAAAAAGTAGAAATCTATCAGGAAGTAAAAAAAGTCGTAAGAAAATTTAACTTTTTTACGAGATAATATTAACGAGGTAAGAATTTTAGTTTATGGTGTCAAATTAGCATCCAAATGTCTTTGTATAGGCATTATATGGTAGAAAGTTTTATATTTTGAGGGAAAACTAGAAAATAAAAAATTCGAAAAAACGCGTCAAATGCGAGACGTTGTTGCGAGCTGGTCAATTAGGTAAAATTTGAGTTTAGTGGTAAGAAATTACTTTTAAAACGTATCTATACACACACAAATCGAAGGAAAATATAAAATTTTGCAACTAAAATGACGACACAGTAGAAATCTTTGACGAAATAAAAAAACGCGCCAGATGATTTAACATTTTTACGAGATAATATTAACGAGATAAGAATTTGAGTTTACAGTGTTAAATTAGCATCCAAATGTCTTTGTATACGCATTATATAGTAGGAAGTTTAATATTTTGAGAAAATACTAGAAAATTAAAAATTTGTAAAAAACGCGTCAAATGCGAGACGTTGTTGCGAGCTGGTCAATGAGGTGAAATATGAGTTTAGTGGTGCGAAATTACTTTCAAAACATATCTATAGACACACATTTTTGCGGAAAATATAAAATTTTGCAACTTAAATGACGACACAGTAGAAATCTTTGACGAGATAAAAAAACGCGCAAGAAAATTTAACATTTTTATGAGATTATATTAACGAGGTAAGAATTTGAGTTTATAGTGTCAAATTAGCATCCAAATGTCTTTGTATATGAATTATATGTTAGAAAGTTTAATATTTTGAGGAAATACTAGAAAATAAAAAATTTGGAAAAAAAAGCCACAAATGCGAGACGTTGTTACGAGCTGGTCAATGAGGTGAAATATGAGTTTAGTTGTGCGAACTTACTTTCAAACGTATCTATACACACACATTTTGGTGGAAAATATAAAATTTTGTAACTAAAATGACGACACAATTGAAATCTATGACGAAATAAAAAAACGCGCCAGAAAAATTTAACATTTTTACGAGATATTATTAACGAGGTAAGAATTTGAGTTTATAGTGTCAAATTAGCATCCAAATGTCTTTGTATACGGATTATATGGTAGAAAGTTTAATATTTCGAGGAAATACTAGAAAATAAAAAATTCGAAAAATGCGCCAAATGCGAGACGTTGTTGCGAGTTGGTGAATGAGGTGAAATATGAGTTTAGTTGTGTGAAATTACTTTCAAAACGTATCTATACACACATCTTGGCAGAAAATCTAAAATTTTGCAACTAAAATGACGACACAATTGAAATCTATGATGAAATAAAAAAAACGCGCCAGAAAATTTAACATTTTTACGAGATAATATTAACGAGGTAAGAATTTGTGTTTATAGTGTCAAATTAACATTAAAATGTCTTTGTATAGGCATTATATGGTAGAAAGTTTAATATTTTTAGGAGATGCTAGAAAATAAAAAATTCGGAAAAACGCGCCAAATGTGAGACGTTGTTGCGAGCTGGTTAATCAGGTGAAATATGAGTTTAGTTGTGTGAAATTACTTTCAAAACGTATCTATACACACATCTTGGCGGCAAATATAAAATTTTGCAACTAAAATGACGACACAGGAGAAATCTATGACGAAATAAAAAAACGTGCCAGTAAAATTAACATTTTTACGAGATAATATTAAAGTGGTAAGAATTTTAGTTTTTAGTGTCAAATTAGCATCCAAATAATCTTCTTAAAATTGAAAAATAATGCATTTCCTTTTTAAATACATAGATAATTGTCATATTTATTTTAGACCAACCATATTAACACCGGATAACCTTTTAGCTTAATAATACGAGAGAATTTTAATAATAAAGGAAAAATGTTTTATGTATCTAACAATATAAGTTTAAAGATGTGCCAAACATTTAAATTGGTTGGTTTGTGAGATTGATTAGTGAAAAATTGAAGAAAAGACCCGTAGAATACATGTATTAGATGTTGTATGGATTACACGTAGATTGAGATATGCATCTCAGGATGATTTGGTATTACTTATAATAAGGAGGTTATGAGTTTTAAGACTTGTTTAAGGAGGTGTATAGATAGTATGTAGGCTAAGTTTTTGGTTGGCCATTCAAAGAATAAAAGTGAACAAAGACCAAACGTATAAACATTAATTGTGTATAATCATAAAAAGATAAAACCTAAAAGAGATAAATATTGACACATTTGGAATCATACAGTGATCGGCTCAAACGCATCACTATCTTTAGTTAGGAACTTAGAATCGTTAATCCTTTCTAGTTAATGTTAATATTGTTTTTCAAGTCTTAATTACCTTAGTGGTAGCTATCAATACCTCAAAAGATAAACTTAATTATGAAAACATAATATTATTCCAATAGGAACTGAAATTTGACTACTATTTTCTTAAAGTAATTAGGTAGATATTTAAAGTAAACTTTTTTCAAGAAAATAAAAAAGATATATATGAAGTCTACATAACTAATCAATGCTTATATAACAGTAATAATTCAAGCAAACATAAATGGTTGATACATAACCTAACATAATATAATGTAATAATAAATTTAGTATATAACGATATAATAATATATATATTAACTCTTAATTTTTTCATAAATAAATATTTTTAACATCTATTTGTGATGAATATTTTAAAATTTAAAATTATTTGTGATTTTCAGAATTCATTTACAATGAAATTAATGATTGAGACTTGCTTATAATTTTTCAATTCTTATATATATTTTATATGAATATGAAATGAAGATAATAAGACAAATAATTATTGTTCATGATATTAATATTATATATAGGTATAATCTAGAATTTACAGAATATCATCCAATAAATAAATACTGAACGTAGATTAAAGAAAATATTTATTGGGTTGCTGTCAATCAACAAGGTAGTTGCGATTTTATATTATTTGAATGTATAAGATACATAAAATGAATTCAATAATAGTATAATTAAAATGTATATGATATAACATGATTTAAGCTACAAATAAATAAATATAAGTCACTTGAGAAATTTAAAAGACGTACAATGACACTGCGAAATTTAGTTATGAACATAAAAGAGCTAATCGCATTATATTGTGGTATATGGGGTACTATGAAAAATTTAGTCAAGTACCTATATTCAATTGTTTTAAAACGTGAATAACTAAATACGAAATCATATATATATATATATATTTACATTTTACATCATTAAAGAAATTCTTCTATATTAAAATTTAAGATCTGTAAAATTCATAATTTTGAAACGTCGTTCGAAAGAAAGTATTAAGTGCTCTTGAATCATATCATATTCATTCATTTATATAGGGAGGGTTAAAATAAAAAGTTTAAATATTATAAGAATGTATGAATGATTTTAAAAATACCTTTTAATTATCTAAAACATATTTTTCTTTAAAACTTTTTTAATGATTATTATTAAATTAACTTTTGGAAGTTAGGATAAAAATACAAATAAAAAACATTAACTTTCTTTTCTGAATTTTTTTACAGTCCTTACTGTTGTGATCATTCAAGATAATCACAAAAGTTACATGATGATTACATGCGATTGTTCTCTAATATAATGTGATTATCGTATGTTTAAGATAATCACAAAATAGGACATGATAATCACCAAATTGTAAAATGTGATTATTATAAATAAATAAATTAATGAAAAATAATTAAAAAAATAAAAAATGTTGAAATTTGAAATATAACTTCTAAAAGTTATTTGAATAAAAAGCTACGAATTATTTTATTTATAAAATAATGTGTTTTGGATATTTAAAAAGTAATTTTAAAGTCATTCATACGTTTCTACAATATTTTTTTTATTTGAACTTAGATATATTTATATATATATATAGGGAATGATCCATATGGAAGCTTCAAATCTTGGAGAAGGAGGGAAACAAATTTTAGCCTTTGATTTTTTCATAAAAAAACGTTTTTAACATTCATTTTTTTATGAATGTTAAATTTTGAGTAATATTCATCACATATGAATGTTAACAATATTCATTTATGATGAAATCAATAATTGAGATTTGCTTCCCTCTTTTCTTAATTTTTATCCAGAGGGAAATGGTAATCTTAGGGGAAGGGGGAAGTAAATCTGGACCGGGCGGTCCAGATTTACTTCCCCGTTCTCCTAAGATCACCTTTCTCTGTAAATCAGTCCTATATATATATAGACTTTTGGTGTTGTTTAGAGTTTGATCAAATTAATAAAATTGATATTATTTTATCCTAGTTATAAATCATGTTTTAATATAATTGAAAAACACACACACATATATATATATATATATTTAATCAAATAGACTAAAATTTCCTTAGTGAATAGTAGAAAAGGCACTCTAAAACACATGAAATGATATTTAAACATCTAGATAATATATATGTATAATGTAATTTTTGTCCTCATCGTTATATGCTATCTAAAGATGTTTGTCTCTATGCCGGTGTTTGGGTATCAATTCAAAATTTATATCAATATTTATACGACTTTCTGCTTATAAAAATGAAAACTGTTTACAATAACAAAATGAAGCTCATATGAACAAAGACTGAAAGACTTCATTCCATTCCAATCATGATCAGATAATATGTTTTTATTTTTAAATTAGACGAAGTTCTATTTCATTACTCATGCTAAATAAAATTAAACAAGAGACATCCATACAGTGGAAAAAAAAAAAAAAAAAAACCTCGTTCCCCTTACTATTTAATTTCAATAACAAAATCATGCCTTTACGAACAAGAGCAGTATGTTTGTAAATGTATTGATTTTTCTTGATATCTTTGTGTATTAATTCAATTATTAATCACTTTATCATATGTATTTATTTTACTAATATCTTATATTTTATTTAGTCATTAACTAGAAATCAAGATGACCGGTCATTATTTGATGATGTTGTTCTGGAGAGCTGATGCGTCAATGACATTTCATTGTCATATCATTAAATAGTTGGATACATCTTTTCCACGTTATCGTCTTCATCAACTTCAACTTTTTGGCGACACCATCTTTTTCGACGGTACCATTTTTTTCAACAACACCATTTTTTCTTCGATACTACCTTAACCACCAACCCTTATCTTCTCCATCTCCGCACACGACCACCATCTCCGACATTTTTCGACAACATCATTTTTTCCGATGACACCACCACACCCATTTTACACCACCTTAACCACCAACCTCTATCATTTCTACTTCATCACTATCTCCGGATTCCAGACATCACCACCATGATGCCACCACCATCTTCAACATTTTGCTGGCAACATCATTCTTTTCCAGCGACACCACCACACTCACTTTTTACACCACCTTAACCTTAGTAGTAAAGTGGGCTTCGCGTCTATGTCTACCTTAACTCTGCCAAGTAAGTAGCACCATTTATTAATGCATGGTTTGATACGGGCTATGAACACTATTAGTGGGTCATAAGGTAAAATATCTTATAAGGAACAGATCGAATGGTTAAACAGTTCAAAGTCAATTCATTTGATAAAAAGAAACCTCTCAAATCATTTTATTGTCAAGAACTTAATTATTGTTAAACCGTTAAAATGTACATATTTGGACACATGAGACCTTTGTTTAAATATTAAATTAATTAGGATAAAAATAGAGGATTGGTCAACCCGTTGTTTTGATCCATTACCAACTTATGTTTCCATCTTTAATCATTATAATAGATTTCTGTTTATGATATGAAATATGGTGTTATTAAGCTATATATGTATCTTGATGCATTGAACCATTGAAATACATCACTCCTCCTAAACTTGCTCTACACGTTAGGCCTGCTCCTTTTATGTAATACATTTGCAGCCTGATGTTACAGCCCCTGGAGTAAATTTCATTGCAGCATACACCGAATATTCAGACACATTAACACCTGTGTTATCCTACATACCATTGCCAAAGGTAGACTGCTCCTAATATGTGCAAATTCGGTAGCTTGCTTTGATATATGAGTTTTGGATTTATGTTTCTTTCTTTAGCTACGCCTAATATTGGAGCCACTTCACCAAGGTCACTTGCAAAATAGGTTTCTTTTTCACATGTTTGGATTTAGGTATGATTGAAGTTTTTCTTTAAATATTGTTTCGTTGTTGCATTGGTATGTAGAATACTGCAAGATGTTGATACCTTAGAGTCCATGGATTCAATGTCAGATTTACAAGTTAAACTGATTGATTGTGTCATCTAATTTGAAGTGATTTGTCTAAAGCTTATTACTTTGAATGTATGTTGATCAATATTAAAAGGTTCGTTAGTTTCATAATTATAAATCATAAGAATACATTAACTTTATTTTAATGATTACCAGCTACTTATTAAATGTATATGTATCCTTAAAAGTCTATATTACTACTGACTTATTATTAGTCCTATGATGCGGTAATGCTTCAAAAAATGTTGAATCACTCTTGTAGCACATTTGTTGCGGGTTGAAATAGAAAATTAAGGAGGAAGTAGAGTTGCATATTATTTTTTGTGGGATGCAGCAAAGCAATTAGTTTGAATAATATTTTCTTTGTTTGCCGAAGACGTAATCATGGGATGTTTAATTGGATTTTTAATCCAATGCTTTAGGTATGAATGGGTACCTATTATGTGTTATTATCACCTAAGATAGTATATGTGAGGTTTAATGTGTTTAGGAGCTGTTTGTTGTGATTTGTAGGTTATGTTTAGACTTTCGACTTTGGCCAAGGCAAGTAGATTGCCTTTCTATTGTTTTCTTTCAATATAGGGATGAGAACTAGGTGTGATATGTATCTTGATGTGTTATGCTTTGAACGTTTTTATTTTCTCTCAACTTTTGCGATTTCGGTTCTTTTAAATTGATTTGATGAGGGTCTAGTAATGAGTTTATTGTGCATCTTTGACTGGCTATCTCGAGGGATTGGACCAACATTTCCATCTTGAGGTTGTTTTATGGGTCGAACATTATAATTGTACGTACAGCATGTAGATGTTACTAACTAAAGTTTTGTTCATGCAATATTCAATAAGGTCATGCAATACCATGCAACCAGTTTTGTTCATGTAGTTCATGCCCAATGTGAATTAAAAGATATAACCGTGGGGACAGAAAGAATTGATAGACAAGTACAAGGCAAACCAGAATGGAATGTTAGTTTTATAAACACTTGCAATTGTCCTCAAAAATCTCTTACAGTCTCTTGCGACAATTTTCAATCAACTGAGAAAGTTGATCCAAAGTCGTTTCCACCCGTAGGGAATAACAACTGTACTGTCAACGATGGCGGCCATATTGGACCTTCTGCGTCAATCGGCTTTCTTTATGCTTGGGACCCTCTTATTTTTGTACCTGTTTCATCTCAAGTTCAATGTGGTTAACTGGATTTGATTAGTTTTTGTTTTTACTATGGATTTTAATTTTAATTTTTAATTACTAGCATATATTATTCAGTATATTGTAGTATTGTGACCACATGATCTTATTTTCTTATTTTAATATGATTAAAAATGGAGCATTTTATTTTGTTTAGTTTAACTAATTAGGGACCCATTATCTAAGATAATTTAATTCCATGGACAAATTTAATTTGTTAATAGTATATTATTTATAAAATAATATCCAGAAAAGTAAAACAAATAGTGAACTTAGATCAAATGAAGTATAAGATATTTGTCAATCAATATGATTTTTGTCCTCATTGTTAGATTGCTATGTAAAGATGTTTGTCTCTATGCTAGTGTTTGGGTTTTCAATTCAAAATTTAAATCGAATCAATATTTATGGTTATTTGAATGAGGTGTGAAGACTCTAGATTATGCATCAAAACATAATCATGTTACTCCATATGAATTTGATATAAATAATCTGCAATCGGAACACTACAATGATTGTAATAATTATACAATTACCTCTTTATGTCAATTTTTAATGAATAAATCACTATGATACAAGATAAGTTTACTCAAATGGCTTTGGTTATGATGGTCCATAATGGTGTGATTTTGAGGAATCAAGACTCTGAAGCATATTGTTCTTGCATTGCAAGAGGAACAGCGGGTCGCCAGGCTGTGCCCTCTGGGCTATCCATAAGAGCAATGCCGAGTATAGCCAAGTCTTTTCTGATTGCATCTGATCGTTCATACTCCTTGTTTTTTCGTGCTGCATCCCTTTCTTCGATTTTTTCAACAACTTGGTCTTCAGTCAGTTTTGCACGCTTGAGTGCCTTTTCCCTCAGCTGCTGCAAAACCTTCAAAGAACCAAATGAACTCAATATTAGCATTCTTCTGTGGAAAATAATGAACTATAGTCAAGTTCTTTTTGAAGCTTCAACATATCTATCTTCAACTTCAGGTGCTCAGCACATGGGACTATCGAACCATTGTACTTGCCATTTCATTTTCAAACAGCCAACACACTAACTATTACAGAAAAAAAAAGACACGGCTTTCCAATTTTCAGTAAAAAAGGGAAAACAAAGTAAGGATGTCTAGAATACATTTGGAGATGCTACAACAAATAACTAAATTTTACACATTAAGTTGGGCATAACTAGACAATTAAAGTGTGTCAAATTGTGAACATGTGCCAATAATTGGCATGGCTAACTGAACCTAAATCTTACTTTTAAGTGATGACCTATTCTATTCTCCATAATATCATCTTCTATGCATCTTTATAAGTGTGAAGTTCTTCTACAACTTTTGGAGCTTAATTGTTACCAACACTTGCAAACGAGTAAACGTTTTACATACTTTCGCATATACTTTCTGTAATGAGTTTGAATTAGGTACCTCATGGTAAGTTGGTGGCATGAGCCCTAGAATGTCAAGGACATTCCTGATAGTCTTCTCTATAGCAGCAAGCGACTGTATTCGTTTTCCTTGCTTCTTTCCCTGCAAATTATATGTTGAATATTGAGATAAGAGATAAATTTTTATAATTCCTTGATTGCCACCAACCAACTGATCATTCAGAGAAATTAATCCAAGCATTTCTGAAAATGACTTGTATCCTTAACTTTCTAGCAGTGCATATAACAGGATTACTTTAGAACAATAGCTCCTCAGCCTCCCAATAGTTCAGGACCAAAGTTTTTACTTCAGGTCACAAAGGTTAAACCTTTCCAGTAGGGGTGGTAAAATGGAAGGTGGGTAGCGGGTCAATTCAAGTTTGGGCCAACATAGGTAATTTTAATATAAGTCCCGCAAACACCTTTTTGTCCACTTCGTTTGTACTTCATAAACAATTAATGCATCAAATACAGTTGCATAAATCATATACAAAAATAATATAAATCTCATTTCTTTGAAACAAAATGATTTTGGAGGGCGTATGCATATGATTATACTTTGAGCGACTTTCAATCCATCTGACCCGTTTCTTTTTTAGCTAAAACTTTTAATTCACGTCATCTGACTAGTTAGAGATAAATAAAACCCAAAATGACCCATTTATAGGTAGATTGGTCAAAAATGCCAAATCTACTTATAAGCAACTCAAAAGTGTATGGTGCACATGTTTCATGGGCTAAACACAAGAGAATTGCCTTGCACAATAGTACGCACCTAAATTATCAGGAAAAAACTGAAGTACCTTACGGGTATGTAGAAGATCATTGGCAGTTTTTAAGGGATCGGATATTGCAGAGAGGACAACTGGAGAGTGAAGATCTTCGGACATAGAAGTAAGAAATACATCATTAAAACTGTGTAAACAATCAACTATTTCCGTTGGTACATTTTCGATCTGACTTGAATCATCCAGCTGTCCTGCAACTGCTACACAGTCTTGCAAGGTCTGCAACCGAGATAAATAACTTAACCTTAATTAAGTACTCCTGAAAATTAGCCATGGATCGGAAAATTTTAATCATATATAAATCGAGAAGACGTTTGTTAAAATGATACCTGATATATGTAATACGCACGATCAGAAGCACTTTCGAGCTGCACATCAGAGTAGTTGATGGGGGATCGATAGTGTGTTCCAATCAGGAAAAGTCTCAAAGCCAATGGATGATAAAGTTCTATAACCTGAGAAAGAAAGAAACAATAATTTGCTTAACTTCATGCCCAAAGATCATGGAAGTATTTCCTTCGCCGGATCCTTTCTAAAATTAGTTTTTAAGTTAAAATTGCCTATTTTCCTATCATCATTACAAATACATTTATGGTATGCATTTGGCTACATAATATGCAGTTACTTGTCTTTATCAAATGATATCTTAGATGTTTGACAATGGGAAAGTTGCAGTAAATAGTGATGCACTTTCACTTCCTTTCTAACTTGATTATTGGGAATCTGAAAATCTGTCACGAAAAGCGTGCAATCTTCAAAAGCCATTATAACAATCACTCAACTTCCAAAAATGTTGTAAACACTATGAAAGCCATCCCCAAACGTCAACATCTAAAGGTTCCTGATCAAAGTTCCAAATAATCTATTCTGAAAACTTAAGCTGTTTAAGTAATTAGTTTTGTAGTCAAGTAACCAACTTATAATGAAGTGAATATACATTGCACTGCATTGGATTGTGTTTATCTTTCATTTGACTTGTCATCTATCCGTACTTACATTACTTTATTATTATTATTCTCAGTAGTTTAACTTTTATTTTGTTTGGTTTATCTCGGTAGTTTACTAGTAGTTGTGATTGATTGTATGTTGATGAGATAAATTTATTGTGGATCAACAGTCGAACATTTTACTTTACTACGTGTCAATAAATAGGGGGCAAAGAGTGTAAATTAAATGATCTTATTCTTTTAATCATTTTCTTCCATCCCATTTGGTAGGCCCATGTTAATTTCTGCTCATATAAAGTAATGGGACCCAAAATCGTATCTCATAAAAAACTAGACCCAGTGATAAAACAAATATACATTACATAATGAGAATGAAAACCGGAATATAGAAGATCAAACTGTTCTTTTACCTGGCGAATTGTGAAAAAGTTACCAAGTGATTTGGACATTTTCTGGGAGTCGATAGTCACAAAACCATTGTGTATCCAGTAGCTTATGTTACTTTTGTCACATGCAGCACAACTCTGAGCAATTTCATTTTCATGGTGGGGAAAAATAAGATCCATCCCACCACCATGTATATCAAATGAGTACCCTAAATAAGCAGCGCTCATTGCACTGCACTCGATATGCCATCCAGGTCTTCCAGCTCCCCACGGGCTTTCCCAGGAAGGCTCACCTTCCTTTGCAGACTGCATAAAAAAATCAAGAATAAATTATGCACCGAAACAATGCTAAGCAATTTAAATCATTCCAAATGATAACTTTTGTTGAGGTTAAACAAATCATGTTTTCTGAAAGAAACTTTCTTACCAAGATCCATCAAGCTGATTGTTAATACGTCATGCTTAAATGAGTACCATTCAGTTATTAAATGTTTTCAGGTACATACAAATTAGTGGTGGCACCAAGCTGTCAACTTATAAATGGGTCGATTCAGGTTATATTTTATCTATGATGGGTCAAACAGGCCAGAAGACCCCCTCCCCCAAACTGTCAAAGTGTATTTTAATGCATGAAACCTCCTACATATATTTATTCAAAAGATTGGATTATTGTTGAAATAATAGTTTTGTAATCATAATTCACACACTAATAACAATTAAATTACCAAAAGAAAAAAGACTAAAGCTATTCAGAACGTCAGATCGACCCATCCTATTTCAACTCGTATACAAAATACCCATTTTGAACCAGTACCGAATATGCGCGACCAACCCTTTTAGCCACCTCTAAACAATAAAGCATTAAGACATAGTAACTTACTTTCCATAAAGCAAAATCAGCAGGATTCTTTTTCCTTGAGTCCACTGCCACCCGCTCACCAGCTCGATTATCTTCTAACTTCCGCCCAGAGAGTCGTCCATATTGAGGAAACTCATCAACCGAGAAGTAAATGTCACCTTCAACTCTGTAGGCACGTCCATTGTCAAGAATCTGTGAAAGATGTATATATCAAACAATCAAGCACCAAGGTTAGCCAAGTTCAAGATTAGGACTGAAACAACATTAATTTTTATACGAGGAATACTGACCATGCAAAACTGAAATAAGCCATTTGTTAGAATCATGATTACCAATGTACCTTACATATGTCAACTATATTATCAAGGATGACCACACAAACATTTTAATTATAACTGTGATAAGACAAACTTTATGAAATTTAGCAACACAATTTCACTTTATTTCTAATCTGGTCACTGAACAGCAAACAACCATTCGACTTTCAGAAAGCGTTATAAAGATTATTCAGCCAAGTCAGTCTTTTACAGGTTTCCAGTTAGAAAAATCAATTTTTAAAATACCATCGCTTGGACAACTACTTCTAAACTCCTGAAAATTTTAAAATAACTTGTGTAGCAATTAATTAATATTTTCTTCCGACAGCTCTATGGACTTAAGTGGACAAGCAAAAGGAGGAAAGGATCTCACCAAACAATGAGCACAATTACTATATTCAAAAGCACGTACCAGTTTAATCATATCAATGATTTGGGGCATGTGATCAGAAACTCGAGGTTCAACAGTAGGAGGTAGGCAATGAAGAAATCCCATATCCAGATGAAACTCTTCACAAAAACGTCTGCTCAAGCTGATTGGATCCTCTCCCAATTGACCTGCTCGAGCAATTATCTACAGAATTTAAAAATTGTACTAAGCTATCCTTCATGTCATACATATATAACACGTAGTTGATACTTGAACTCATAGTCTTAGGTTTTTGCAAATGATTGATAAACACACGGTTTTACATAGAAAAAAAAAACTATCTTTCAAGAGATATAAGCCCTTTCGATAGGATGCTACTAATGTTAGCAAATTCAAAAATTCAAAATTATACCTTGAATGCTAAAACTCCTTTAAATAAGATCATTAGTTCATTAATGATGAAAATAACCGATTTCACACAATTAAAACAGTTTAAATATAAACACGATAAATCTTGAATAGGAGGGACTGGTCCGTATTCAATCAAATCTTATGGGTGTTTGAAGTTAAGGCCAATTGTGTTATTTGTTCAATAGAATTTCACCTTCATACAACCATTAGTATCATGATATCTGCCTTAGCTAGTACTGATAAATTATAATCCTTTGAGACATCTTATATCACATAGCACAGTAAAGCTAATACATATGCATTTTGAATTAAATAAGCAGCCAATAATGACAAGTCAACTCACCTTATCATCAACATCAGTAAAATTTCGAACATAACTAACTTCATATCCCATGAATTGTAGGTATCTGCCTAAGTTTCAAGTAGAAAAGCCACCTGATTAGTAACATTTTATTGTAAATACATATGCATATACTTATACAGATATATAGTGATGATTAAATATAGAAATGGGGGACCTGAAGAGGATATCGAAGGAAACGTAAACCCTAGCATGACCAATGTGACTAAGATCATAAGCAGTAACACCACAAACATACATTCCAACTTTACCATCAACTTTAGGTTTAAATAACTCTTTTTCTTTGCTCAAAGTATTATACAACCATAATTCCTTCAATTGATATTGTTTCGTATCGCTATTAACCGTATTCAACTGCCCTCCTATAGAAGAAGTTGTTGTTGTTGACGATGAAGAAGAACAAAAAGACCTAACAATGTTCCTACTGTTATTAGTTTTGTGATAATTTTTGTAATTGGTGGTAATGAAAGGTTTGCAAGATTGAATTCGTAGCAGAGGTTTGTAACACCTGAACAGCAATTGAAGAGCAGCCATATAAGTTGTTTCGGCTATCTTCAATCCAACCAGTTGTCCCTGCTGCTTCGGATAGAGGATGGCTGGGGTTTATGTAGACACAGATTGAGATAAATGATATTATATATTATTTATTGATAATAATTACAAAATGGTGATGTAGCTCAAATGGTATAGGCTCGCTTTACATCTCAGAGGTAAAGGGTTCGATCTCATGAAACTCCACATAATTTTGACTTTTATACAACTATATTATTTATTTTTTGCTGGGAAGCACTCCTAATGTTGTAGGTAATAGATCTAGTAGAATAGCAAAAGCTAGCATATTTATTTAGAGTAAGTAAAGAGGTATGTGCCTATTAATCTTGTCCTAAGTTACGAGCCGAATCTGTTGGTTAACCATTCGTTCTAAGCATGAAAATGTGGCTTGTTGCATGACGGAAGTGTATGAACCATTTGGAAAAACTCCAATGTTAATCATTTCAGCCACAATAGCTAGACCAATACGCATACTGATTGTTTGAAAGCTGCATTATTCCTTGCCATTTAGATTGTATAATAAGTCTCCAAAACTTTGGAACAGCCAGAGCTATAGCTACATTTCATCTGTGTGGGACTTAGCTACAGGGATAATTCATGAAAAGTTCCACCATTTGAACAAGCATCTAGAATGATAACTAAGTTAATTGAATCATTTATAGAAAAATTCCTACTATCTGAAATACTTTTTTTAGAACGTTACATTCGTTATAAACCTAAATAGCATTTATTATAAAGACACCGAAGAAACACACAATTAAGTTTAAATCAAAATCTAGGTTCAACATAATCTAGACTAATTTGAAGATGACTCGATAAGAAAAACAAAAAAGTACATTGACACTTGATATTAACATGTTGGAAAAGTTAGTACAAACGTCTACATACCTAACAAAAATTGAATCAAAATGGACAAAAGAAGAGCGTATATGTAATATATCACAATTTTGAACATGACCATCCTCTTCGAGGAATAACACCAGGGGTTCACTTTCAGCACTCGTGTCATACAATTTTTCCATCTTCTATAATCGTGAACAGGCGGTTTCTCAGTGTTGAAGCTACACAAGAAATCAAGACGTGAAACCAAGAATCTTTTTAAGGCAAAGAGTTAGTGATGACGATTCACGGGCTATAACCCGACTTTCTTGGAAATTCTATCGGGAATATTAGCAATCACAAAACCAGCAAAAACCTGTAAAGCGCATTAGAGCACCGTAGATTAGCAAAAACAGTATAATATCTTTGTTGAATCGGCATATTGTTTAATAACTCCAAATGTTATTACAATAGGATGCCTGGATATAAAAATGTATCGGTTTTTTAATATGTAACAGAATGTGTACCAATCTTAAGTTTGACAGTAAAAAGGTCTGACCATAAAAGTCAGTACTAACTCATATATTACCTGAGCAGAACCAAGAATGTAAATGGCAGAATAATGGCGGCCATGGATCATCATATCAGCCACCATTGCAAGTGGGATAGTGAGGGACATACCTAAGGTGGCCACCAATGGAGTCGTCCATACAACACATAATGCCCTAACAAATGCAAAATTGATTATGTTAGACATTTGAGATGGATTTTGATCCAAATAAAACGTTACATTATATACATACCAAAAATAGTCGGAAAGTACGCTCCCAATAAGTCCGTTGGCAATAACTACTTCATCCATTTTAGCAGAGTGAGGAATCTTGAACTTTGGTTCAATTCCTAAAGCCGTAAGTGGCCAAACTGAAATAACAAAACACAATCAATTTATATGAAAAATAATCATAGTCGTTACTGCATAAGTTTCTAACACAACCTTATTTTTTTGTAGTTTTTTAGTGTCTAAAATGGAAAACAAAAATATTAAAAAAAATCACATACAATTTTGTAAATGATGTATTCAGAACGGGTCAAATTGGTCAAAAACCACCCGACGTGTATTTTTAGAGCAAAAGTGATAAGACCAAACCATTTTATTCAAAAAAAGAAATTTAAATAATATAATTTTCATAAATCATTTTTGGCACGCTAAAAATTTCATAAGATTCAATTCTATACAAGTGCTTCGGGTCAACGCACCAAAATAAATAAATTATGGCATAAAGTCATGGTGGTTAGTTTGATGAGTATTAGACTATCAGAATTGCCTAACTACAAGTGTAGGCATACCAAGCCACCATAGAGCCACAAGTGTAAATAAGCCAATATATCCAAACAACTTTTGCACGTCAACGCGTTCTCCTTCCTCCCCGGAAAACTTCTTAAGAAGCACTGTAATATAGTTACAATATTGCATTATCATACAAGAATACAAAACTTACATATGCGTCCACACATATATATGTATTTCACGAGTACACATAAATCTAAGTAGAGAAAAAGATGGTACTCACCGGTAAAGAGGCCATAACACATAGCTGAACTAAGCCCGAACAGATCGCCAACGAGAGAGCGATCGCCATTTCTTTAAAAGAAACAAAAAGTTCAACTATATATCAGTCAATGCCCTGAAAAATTCAATAAAAACACCAAAATGATGAAAAACCTAAGCACATTCTTTTAAACTTGGAAAAAAAATTAGGGAGAAATATCACAACCCATCTAAACAAAATGACTTAGAACGTGATAACCATTTCAATACACAATCGATGAATTTTGACCCATTTGACCTGCTTCATTTTTATCTATTTTTTTATATATAAGTTCAACCCATTGTACACGTTATCAAACCACATACTGAACCAAACTATTTTCATAAAAATGAATTGAAAACTACCAAAGTGATAAGTGACCGCAACAACATTACCACAAAAGAAACTTATGAAAACTACCAAAGTGATAAGTGACTTACGAAGAGGAACTTGCAGTCACTTCATCTGCAGCCCAAGTTTTTCCTATAGTTGTCATGGCAACACCAGCCATACTGACAAAGACTGCTACAATCTTTGTCACATTTAAAGAATCTTGGCCCAAAAATGCACCGATGAATAGAGTAAATAGTCCAGAAGTTGATGACAGTACTGTCGTACTAGCAACACTTGTATGTGCAAGTGCAGCATTTGATAGATACTGAGATCAAAGCAGAAGGAACTAGTCAAGCTTCAGATGTAATGAAATTTAACACCAGCAGCACAACACCTTTTGTTGTATAGTTCAACATGGCAAACTATATTTCATAGAATATTTAAGATAAGTTTTCAAGAATCTGGAGTTCAAGTTTAGCCTATTTGACCTTGAAAGTCAACTATTTTGTTAAATCTTTGACTGTCTGTATCAGTAATCATCTTTAAACCAAGACATTTTGAGAACAATCTCCAAAACTGTATTTGATGAGGGTAAAATAGGCCATGTAGCTCTAACTAGCAAGTAATTATGATAAATATTACATAAAACTTAGCTTGGACAAAACCATCACTTGCTCAAATAAATACACGATGTGTTTCTTCTGATTATAGATAGTTAACTTATTCACTGTTTCAACTTTCAAAGCATCATATTTAAAGAACCTAATATCAAAGCAAAATAATTATTCAAAAAAAGATTGTGAGAGTATGATTGTTTTTATTCATTTATTTTTAAGGATGACTATGTAGGCTATATTAAGAGTCATGTTGACAATTTTACCTGTATAGAGTACATAGTTATGATGGTTCATCCAGTATTTTGAACACAGGAAAATTTGCCACAGCTTATGTTAAAGATGAGTACTTATGCAAAGAAACAAAAGTAAGATGGTAATTGATGTATGTAACCCTGAAAAGTTGTAAAAGCATAAATAGTTACCTCTGTGAGAAACCATATAGGCGCAATATAGAATCCATAAGTGGCAACCTCCCTCGTTGTGACCTGGGTTTCATGTTTCAATGGTGAAATATCACTTTTGCCTTTTGGGACTAGCGGGTTTCCTTCTTCTTGAATAGATAGGTTGTGATCACTACCTTTTCGACTTAATGCCGACCCTTCAACTTCCATTTCAAACATTGTTGACCCACTAATGTACTTAAGTGGCGAGTTTACTGCAGCCGGGATTTGACTTTTTCGTTTCTTGATTATCTTATATATCCAGTCTTTGATGAATGCAATTGGAAGATAAATAACCATCAATGAAGCTCCAAGATATGTTACTGCAAATGGCTGTTTATAGTCCGTGAATATTCCCTATTATATGTGATGTACACAAACAGTCAGAATTTGGTTGAGTACAAAAATATCATTATTGTGTTAATTTAGTGTCATAAAAACACCACTATTTTGTAATTAAGTTTGAAATTCAAGAGAGAAAATGGTAATTATCCTAAAGTAGAATAACGTGTGCTAGATATATATTGTTAGTATGTTAGGTAAATGCCTAAAGTGGACCCGTTCAACAATGATGCAATAGTAAAATACTCAAAATGAAAATAATTTCCATCGATAACTTGTAGGGGCAACTGAGTCATTTTACCTTGAGAGTTAGGATTTCGTAAAAAAAGGAATTATAGCAAATGTTGAGGAAATGTCTTTCCACATTGTATCATTTGCTTTCACAGAAGTTCCAAAACTAGAACAACGATAGCTCCAAAAAACTGCCTATTTTAGGTCACCAGGTGTTATTTACTGAATGTGAATTCACAAGGCTTGTGATATGTATGAAATGTTCCTTGCTATAAGTGTTACGTATGAACATCTTATTAACATAAAGTGACCATTCTAACCTTATAGAATATTTAAACCGAGGTGTTGTTTGATAAAACAGAATAAAGCCATAGCCTTGGCATAACTATCAAAACCTACACCTGTTCAAATAACAACTATTGGGATGCTTCAATGTGTGTGTAAACATATGATTGTGACTTGAAGTCACAAGAATCAGTTTTGAGTTTTTAGGATTGTAAATGACGTTTTTACCTAAGAACTAATAACTGATTCTTGTGACTTTAAGTCACAGAATACTAAGATTTGAAGAAACTGGTGAAAAGTTGTTGGAAAAACACTAATCGTTGAGGCAAACGTAACCTTCTTATCCTTAACTTCAATCTAAGGATTATTTATCAACTGGTTATCTTATTCTAATTATAGTTATTCAAGATGCTGTGAACATATCAGAACATCCTAACAAACCCTAGAATCTTAACCTTCCAAACGAATACACCCTATGATACAATATGAATACAACTAAAAGATGCACATATAGACCTTTCTCTAAAGATTATGATTGTGTTCAACAAAAAGGTAGAAGTGTAGAGGTTTTGGTACCTTACAGAAGCAAAAAGAAAAAGGTTGACTTTGTAAACTTAATTCCCTATCTACATGGTTTTTTACCAATACTTTGAACATTACTCCCAGATTTTGAGAAACTCATGTGATCTAACTCAAATTCTGAAACTTGAAAAAATCCCAAAACATCAAAGCAATTAACAATCATTCAAAGGGTTAAATCCCAGCAAAACAATCATCAAACCAGCAAATTTCAATCCTTAATATCAAACAACAGAAGCCAAAACAAAGTACATACCAAAATATTACCAATCCAAATCACAATCATTCATCTATAAACATCAAAATTCATAAAAGAAAAAATAAAACAGTACCAAAAACTGTAAGTTAATTAAAGAAATAAAGAAGTTTAACCTGGGTAACTTCTGCAGAGCAAACCCATATGATAACAACAGCAGCAATTAAAAGCAACCCAGCTTGATATCTCCAACCCATCAATGAATATCAAAAACCCACAAATCTTTGTTGAATATTCTTCAAGAAACACCAAAGATCTGTGGTTTTGCTCACCCAGATCTTTGAAATTCGGGTCAAAGATTCACACTTTTTTCAATACCCACCGACGATATGACTTGAAATTTGTTGCGTCAAATGGGGTTTTTGGGTTCCCTTGATCTGAGCTTCAATGCATTAATTCCAAGAGGGAGATAATGGGCGAAAGAAAAGCCAAAATTTCGAAGTTTTTTTATGTATTTTTTTTCTTCAGCGTTTCTTTGGTTTAAATGTTGTTAACATGATGGCCAATGGCAATTGCGTAAGTAAATATTTCCTTATTATACCTGTAAAATTCTAATCCAAAAAAGTTGGGGTGCCTCCATCCAGACCAAAATAGTAAGTTTTGTGCAACACGATTAGTATTGCAAGTTTTTCACTTTTTCATTTTTCTTAGTATAGGATTTTGTTATATAGAAAAAAAATAACACCTTAATCCAAAAATTGTAGCATTTATAAAGGTATAACGAAGTAACGTCTAATACGTTAAATTGGATACTTAGAAACCAACAAGCCTTAAAATCATAAATTCATAAACCGTAGCTAGACCGAGTCTAACAAGACCATGGTCACACACACAACAGGGTCATGTAACGCACTGGAATAAAGGGTTGGGGACCATAGGGTACCACTATTGTAGCACGGTTTGGAAGTTTTAGCATAACGCGGCTCAAAGGGCCATATTGCCATAACCACTATCTAGACAATGTCGTGATATTTGTATATTGTGTGTGGTGATTTTGACTGTGGTCACATCGATATACGCTAAGAGCGAATAAACACACCTTAGGTGATATTGTCTCGTAAAATGACATGAACGTCTTGTTCACAATAAATTAGTTCAGACATACTATCTTTGGAGTGCAGAAGCTAAACTAATGGCAATATGATCACTGGTGTACTTGGAATACTAAATATTAAAGGACCAATATGATCTAGTTTTGAAGTTAACGGACTAGTATGTCTACATCATTCTTAGTGAGTTGCATCCGATTTCCACCTAATGAGTCCAAGATTTAATTTCCAAGTTGACTTTTATTTGAGCACAAGCTTTATTTGTACTACACGAAAAGATAGTTGTGCCTAAAAGTAAAGTGAATTTGCTAAAATACCCTTAATGAAACAGAAATGTACAGGACATCCCTTGTATTTTCCAATTATAGCAACATAAGCCCTCAACAACATTATAACAGTAACTTGTAACCTATAGGAAACATATCATATTCATAACATGAAACTTAGGGTATCATATATATTTAACAAAAATTGTATATTACTAATTAATGAAGCTACATGTCAGTTAATACCTTTTGTTGTGTATAAATCACAAATATTACCTCAAGCAAGTATGAGGCATGTACTCATGCTGAAAAGCTTCAACTTATTGTAACAAAGTTTGAATCATGAGTTTACTAAAAAACAGAAAATGCATTATTCAAAAGAAAATACACTTGAATAGAAGAAAAAAAGAAGTTGATATTTAAAAGCAACCAAACATATTCTCAGTGGATATAAGTCATTAAAAGGATATGTTAGTTAAAGTTGAAAGCCACCAAATGCCATAAAGTAGTCAATACCAATACATATATTATATTTTTTTATTTAGATCCAACAGAAACTACTATTGTATATTGAAGAAAATCTTTATATGAAACTACCAGGGTACGTGGTACGAATGTTCTTAGAGTAATAAAAGTGGTCTACATAAATGTATAGGAGGCTTGGAGCTAGATGAAGACCCGGCCCATTTACTAACTTAATAATGCATATAGTGGCGGAACCATTAAGACGGCAGGGGTAGTACGTGTTACTGGTCAAAAAATTTCACGTAATGTAAAAATTGGAAAAGAAAAATTATTTTAGTAGAAGTGCAACTAATGAATTTGTTGTGTGTTACTAGTAAAATTCTTTAAGTGCAACTAGTTACTTAAAAAATAACAAATGAAAATAAGTCTCTTTTAATTACAAAAAGAATCGTCCAATATATATAGTCAAAAAGTCTTTTAACACCTTTTACTTAATTAAAATAAAAGAGCTTTAAGCCCAACTATTTTATAAAAATCAGTGCCTAACATGAGAGTATTTCAAAGATTAACTCAAAAGGTTAAAAAATCTCACATCTCCAAAAACCATCGGTCTTCCAAAACGGGACACAAACAAAGCACAACTTATGTTTTTTTATGTTCGAAAAATATGATCTTTCGATAGTAAAAATGAAACTGTAAGTAAAAATATCTTGATTGTGATGCATATCTAATTTTTTTAAATATTTTTTTTGCTAAACTAGATGTGAAACTACTTTCAAATTTACACTACAACCGGTCCAATTTTCAAAATTTTATGATATAATAAGATCAAATTCCTTTTAATGTTTTATTATAATTAATATTACATATTAATGTTGCAACCTGTGACATTTGATCCTAGTTCCGCCACTGAAATCCGACCAACAACAACATTAATAAACAAATCCTAACGGCATCTATGTCATCCATCTTTTTAAAGCCCTTATTGTAGATTTTCACTAAATTTGATATCTTAACCGAATTACTTGGTGCTATATCTCGAAACAATCTATCCCTAATTGGGATACTAGGAACATGGGCACCCGCCTTTTCTAAAGAGGCATTTCTACTAAACCTAAGGCCCGTTATAAGGAAAAACTCTTGCCGACGGAACCGAATGTCTTGATTACCCACCCTTTGATTTATGAAACGTTGAAGACTTTGATCAATAATGAGTATAATGCGGATTTTGAAACTGTCAATCACATTAAGGAGTGGATGATCAAACTTATCCATGCCTAAGCATATATTTCAAGGGTCGTCAGAGTTGGTGATATTAACACGACGACATCGGTCCAGGATGTTGTGAGAGTACCGAAGCTGTAAGTAAAAATATCTTTATTGTGATGCAAATCTAATTTTTTCAAATATTTTTTTTGCTTAAACTCTAGGACTTCTGTCACTGACACACTATCTTAGGTAAACAAATTATGTTACTTAGACATAATCTTTAAAAAAAATTTATTAACTAGCAGCATCTTGTATAAGTACCCCTTTGAATCAAAACACATTGCTTTCATTTCGTACAAATTACTGTGTTTCGTATCGCTCTCCTATCATACAGGTTACGCGTTTGCATGATTAACATATCATGATAAAAGAAAAAGGTAAGAAATATTGCATGAATCAAACACGTACCAGATCAGCACGACGAGCAGATTGAAGGATCTGGTAACGAGCAATGCAGACCATGAAATCAATACCAAATGCAACACCGAAAAAGAGACCCCCAAAGAACTCCATCTCTGTTTTTCTTTCTAAATACAGAAAAAATCGATTAGTCTTTCATCTGTTGAGTTTTCTTGCAAGTTTGGACATGGAATTTCAATGGCAGAGGCCATTGAATACATTTTTTCATAGGTTCAGTCATTTTTTCGAACAGATCAAATGGTAACGTACGAATCAAAACAAGTGGCTAGTTAAATATTCAATAATACTATAAAAATATGCGGGTTATAAACATAAATCAAATTCTAATAAGGTCTTAACTTGATAGAAATTAGAATGTACCTTATAGAGTAATAGCGACTAACTTTAAATATAAGAGCCGAATCTATTTATTTGAGAAAATTGAGGGAAAAAAGTGCAAGTATGTAATTGGTTAGCTGCACATGTTAAAGGTGATGTCAAGAAGTATGTCAAGAACATACTTGACATCCCCTTGTTAACAATGCATGATATATAAATTTTTTATTATTAAGATAGTAGTTACTGATGTTCCAAAATAATTCAGGTATTTGTCCACGTCATCACATCCCATTTTACAGTACATTCACATCATCACCTCTTACATATGTGACGGTTTGCTCGTTGCCATGCTATCGCCTCCACCTACATTGCAATCCACATTAATTGTTATATTTCGTATTTTATATTAGATTTTATTGATGATAATATTTCCCGAATGATAATCTTCAAGTCTATTGTTAAGTTGTTTCGTTTTTTTTCTTGTAATTAAATTGATCAATTATGTTTAATAATCCGATTAATAACGTAACGGTATATTATGAGAGTTCCCAGCTGACATTAGTGACAAATTTCATCAAAAGTCCAATAAAGGTAACGATTGGTTTTCCTTAAAACATTGTTTAACCTTCTAAATGATTAAAACATAGTAAGTCTAAAAAATCGGGTTATGCTAAAATTAAGTGATCTTAGTCATGCGTCTCAATTGTGTTATAAAATATTAATGGTTAGACCAATTTGTTGTTATACACGCTAATTTGTTTAAAAAAAAACAATGTAGTCTAATAATACAAACACTATGTACTACACAATATATGTTACTCCGTACTATATTTTGTATCACTATAGCCGACCCTACCATCCATGCTCGACGACCCTCTGAACGATTGATTTCTACAAACATCAGTTCGTGACAACACTACGTACTACACAATATATATACAAGTTATATATATAGTTTTACATATAAGATAGCTAAAAAAACCAAGATAATCATTTCTGAATGTAGTTTTATACATATATTTATTTAAGAAGATAGCAATAGAGTCATCTCAAATTCTAATAACCTAATATCTACAAATTTGTTATGAACTTCTTTATAAAAAAACAATAAAGTTATGAAATATGTTGCAAATTATAGATGACAAATAAAGTCAACAACCTAGCTACTTTATCTGAAAGATATGATAAAAACTCAATTCTTTCAAACTTAATTAGATTTAAACTGTGTAATGCATGACAATTTAAGTTAAACAATTTTTATTTTTATATTTTTTATAAATTTAATAGTTTAATATTATTTTTCAATTAGTGTTTGAGTAGGATTTATAGATTTTTTTAATTAATTATTGTTATATTCAAATATTATCTAACTCTATCTAAATTTACTTTTTAGTTTATCTTTTTAATTTAAATTATTAGTTATTTTTAAATTATGAGAAGCAGTCACGTGTTATTTTGCTTATATGACAAAATATAAAGCGACCTTTTATTCTCTATTAGTATATATATATAGATATAAATACAAAAAATTCTAACTCATTATCTATAGTAAAAATATCGGAGCCACCAAACAAATATAACAAAATTACAAATTCAGTTCTTCATATTGGGTTGTTGAAGAATAAAATAAAAAAATATTTTTATTTTCACATTAGGATTTTACTGTTATGCGCTCTGAAACACATGATAAAGTAAATTTAATGGTTTAAAAAAATATTTAATATTTAATATTAAACTTTATATTTATTATTTTTTAATTCAATCTAATATTTAATTTTATGTATGTATAATAAATTTTAATAATAAAACTTTGAATCATTAAATGCATCTTATTGTTTGTCACACGCGCTAGAAATTCCTTCGTAATATTGGGTATGTTTGAGAAAACTAGCTGTTAGCTGTAGTTGGTAGCTGAAGCTAGTAGATGGTGCTTTATTTGTAAACTGTGTTTGGTAAAGTAGTTGTAGATGTAATATCAAAATGTAAAATAATCAAAAAGCTCATAAAAGCCTGTTGGAGTAGCTTTTAAATTAGGAGCTTAATTTTTAAACTAAAATCTTTAAGCTTGTATATACGAACAAAATTTTAATTTTTAAAAGAGTTTAATTTTTAAAATAAAAAATTTTAAGCTCCTAAAAAATTTATGTCAAACAGGCTCACTGTGTGAGTATGGTCATTCTCGTTCTAGTCAAACTTTACCTTTTATGCGCCATAAATTTAGCATAAATAAAGTGAAAAAATCACGTAAAATGAGAACAACAATTTCTCAATCCTGATCACCAAGCGTCTCTCTCGCTATGAAAACAACGGGATACGGAAAACTTGTTGCTTACGTGGCAACAGCATCGGCGTCGCTGATTGTTTTCACGATCATCGTCGTTGTAATTCTGATCGCATTCTCCGGCGGTGACGTCAGTTACTCATTTACCAGCTCTGATTCGAAACCTGATTTTTTAATGCCGATGGTTCGATTGCAAAGTAATTTGAACTTAAGCCATCAACATTATGATCGTTTTAACTTACGTACAGAAATTTCGTCAAAATCGCCTTTGCGTAGTGTGTTCAATCGGAATCGAACTTTTATAGTAAGCATTTACGTTGTGAATTGATGTTTTTGATTAACTTTACGATATATAAATATATATAAATATAAATATATATATCAAGGTGCATGTGTCGAACTTTGATCGTTTATCATCGCATTAAGTGTTAAACTGCGTGTTTGTATATGCGTTTGAAGTTATTAATATAATCGACGTTTTTAAATTAATACCTAAACTTTGATAGCTGTCGATCAATTCATAGCAGTCGCAGATTTCAGGTGTGTGTTTTTATGAAAGTATCGGCTTGAGATTTTGAAATTAAACTGTTGATACGTAATGATAATAATCTTAATTAATTTTGATTTTGTTTTGTATTAGTTATTGAATTTTATATATCATAATGTAAGTCTGTGTATCTATATATAGTCTATATATATTTTTAGTTTTAAAAAAGTGAGAATTGAATTAATTATTGTTTAAACGTTGCAGAGTCCACGTCAGCAGCGGCGACCGGAGATAGAACTATCTAGAGCAAGAGCTGCGATCAGAGAAGCTGCTTCTGTTGGTAACCTATCACAATTATTGAGAAACGGTGACGTTTTGTCCGGTGATATATATCATAACCCCGGCGAGTTTTATCAGTAAGCTTCCCGCCTCACACCTGCACTTCATATGAATGTTTCTCAAATTTACACTTGTGGTCCCTATTAATTATGCAAAAACATTTAGCTTTACAACTATGTTCTAAAAAGAAATATATGATATGATGAAATGCACTAATTGTTTTTCAAAATGTTACAACCTCTAGAAAAAACGATAAATGTAATGGTGACTCTAATGGTAATCGTAGATTGACTTACTTGTTACAGTCTTAATTTATTGTTCTTTGCAACAAAATTTAGCCTTATATTGTTTACTTTTAGATCGACCACACCCGCAGTTCATGCTCATATCGAACTAGACTATAAAACGTTACCGTATAAGTCTTGTGTCATTTAATTTTAATATGTTGTTCTCGTTTTTGTAGAGATAGAATGATTGATGAAGCTTACAAATTGTGGAACAAAAGAAAGGAAATAAAGTGATATTTTTTGTACCATCTAAAGTTGGAAAAAAGGGTTTTATTATTGTTATTTTTCCAGTTTGAAAAAATATTCTTGTACAATTATGTACTTCCTATGTAGTTTGACATACTAAAAGTTGCATGTAAAAACTTTGGGACAGAAGAGAAATGGTGCTAGCTTTTGACATTTAAATCTTACAGCTTATTAGTGAAAATACATAAACCTTAACTTAACAAATAAACTATCAGAATTTTATCAAAAAATGTTTGGATGTAAAAAAATAACCATAAGTTAGTACAAAAATATGTTGCTTTAATTGTCCCTTTATTAATTAGAAAGATGTAATTTCCAAAAGACAACCAAATTGCATAATTTTCGTAAAAAGTAGGAAATTAGTTGTATGCTAACTACAATATCTTTAGTTATTATAAAATGAAATAATAAATAATAGGTACGGAGTAATAAAATAGGAAAAGCTTGGATTGCCTTTTGGAACTACTTCCCTTCTAAGTGACTACCAGAATGATAACTATAACATTCCCATTCATCAAAAAAAGGAAATGTCACTTTTTTTTAGTCATAATCATGAAAAGGAAATGAAAGCCTAACTTGTAATAGAAGCATCAAGCATGGGGTGTGTCCCTATTCCAAAGTGCCCCTTCCCTCATCCCTCCACTCCTGATCTCCACTTGCAAACATTAATTCTCACAAAATCTATAAACCATGCTTTGTAGTCATCCATCATATATATCTCATACATATACTTTATAAAATTGATATTATTAGTATTTATCAACTTTAACCTCAAAAGCTATACATCCTGTAAACTATTTTCTCCTAATTTAACCTAACTTGTATTATCTTCCAGCTCCATCTTAAGTACTATGTTGATCGTTATTGAACTTGTTTAATGCATAAACAAATGCAGGAGTTATATAGAGATGGAGAAACGATTTAAAATATACGTATATGAAGAGGGTGAGCTGCCAATAGTACATGATGGACCTTGTAAAGACATATACACAACAGAAGGAAGGTTCATACAAGAGATGGAACATGGTAAAAGAGGACATAATTTTAGAACTAAAGATGCAAATAAAGCTCATGTTTTCTTCATGCCTTTCAGTGTCACCTGGATGGTCAAGTATCTATACAAACCTAACACTTATGACATCACCCCACTCCAACAGTTTATCTCTGATTACATTAGAGTTATATCCACCAAACGCCCTTTCTGGAACAGAACTCATGCTGCTGATCACTTCATGCTCTCTTGTCATGATTGGGTAATTACTTTTTTACCTTCCCCTTATTATTGTTATTTTCTTAATCTATTTGATAGAATTTTTCCTTCGTTTGTTGTTATAGCTAACATATATTAACATTTAGTTCAATATACAGTTTTTTTTACCAAGATCGAGTCTTTTTTTAACCAATTTTTGCCAGTTTGAAACTCACTGCATATAAAGTATATGTATTTTGATTCTTTGTAGAAAGAATAATATTACAGTAAAAATAAACTGACTTAGAAACTATAAAAAGAGCAACACAGCTACATATGCATTTGAAACCATATCATAATACTCTCTTTATGGCCATGCCAATATTTCATGATATTTTCACCATATATGCATCATTCATCATCTCTATAACAGCTTTCTTACATTTCCAAAACCTTTTCAGGGTCCGCATGCCACAAAAGCTAACCCTAGCCTTTACAACACTTCAATCCGGGTCCTGTGCAATGCAAACTCTTCTGAAGGATTCGACCCACAAAAAGATGTGAGCCTCCCTGAAATCAATCTGCGCAATGGGAACATTCCCATAAACCTTATTACTCCCCCACCACCTTCCTCCCCTAGACCCCACCTCGCATTCTTCGCAGGTGGGGTCCACGGGCCCATAAGACCCATCCTTCTTAACCACTGGAAAGGTCGGGACCCGGATCTTCAAGTCTACGAGTACCTCCCAAAACATTTAGACTATTACTCATTCATGTTAGCCTCAAAATACTGCCTTTGTCCTAGCGGTTATGAGGTGGCCAGCCCGAGGATTGTTGAGGCTGTTTATGCAGAATGTGTACCGGTGATAATTTCAGAACATTATGTGTTACCTTTTAGCGATGTTTTGAAGTGGGAGGCTTTCTCGATTCATGTTAAGGTGTCAGAAGTTCCTCAATTGAAATTTCTTTTGACATCGGTACCGGAAGACAAGTACTTGAGGTTAAAGAGAAACGTGAGAGCAGTAAAGAGACATTTTGTTTTGAACCAACCTGCTGAAAGGTTTGATGTGTATCATATGATACTGCATTCTGTTTGGCTTAGGAGATTAAATTTAAAAATAGAATAATTTTTTTTCTGATGTTATAGATTCAGTCTGATCACATATATAAATAGGGAGTATAATTGTTACGTACAGGCCCATTATTTCATTTTATGTTGAGTATTAAAAGTTTCTTTTGACCATTTGATTAGTATAAAAAGGATCTATATGAACTTTCCCTTGGTACGAAAATTGGCTAAAGAGAATGGTTTAATTTCTTTAATCTTGTAAACATCTCTATAATCCATAACGTAAGAGCATCTTAAGTAGAATCAAAACGCTAAACATAAACAAGTATCAATGTATATTTGTTATAAAAAAAGATAATAATAATAAATATACGCTTATATTTATACTAGGATTCTCTCAATTATAAAACAATGATCTTACAATTCCATATCGCAACCTTATAACCAAAAACCACTTTATTTTATTTATCATAATTAAATTAAATAAACGAATACAACTCGCAACAAATACATGACTACCTGGATTTTGCTTATAAAAATCAAGTTTCCACATTTTTGGGAGGTCTGAGTCAAACTAAACTAAGTTATCAATGCTTCTCTCAAATTCTATAACATGAATACGAGGTATTTACTTTTATCACTACTAACGTTCTGCAAAATTCCATGATAAAAATTTATCAACTCAAGCAAAAATACTTGCAACTTTGAAAGTTAAAGGTAATGTTATTAATGATCATTCTACATCATCAGCACACTCGCTAAAAGGAATCACTTGTATTTCATCACGATGATATTTACACTAATGTTTTCAATATATATGCACCATAACTATCCGATAATCAATACAAATATTGTACTGTTGTTATATGCACCATAACTACCCAATAATCAATCGTACTGTATGGGTAAATACTAGTATATTTTGATATATGAAGTAAAATAACTACGGTGAAAATATCACTTTCCACCCTTATAAGGCTTCAACAAATATCTAGACGTCAAAAAAATTTAGGATAAGATGCATTTAATAAGCTTAAAATTTCCCAAAACATAAAAATATGCATTAATTAATTATATTAAGTCTATTTAAAATTTACCTTTTGTATTCATATCATAAATGTATTTTTGATATTTAAGAAAATTTAAGTTCATTTAATTCAACTTATCTTGTGCTCGGGAGCACACCTCAAAACCTATGTTGAAAATATAAAATGAAAACCTATTCGAACTACCAAGAACATAATAAAACCAAAACTTCTCTAGATGCCCTTTGATTAATATGAAATGAAAAACTCGAATTGTGTGACATTTTCAACTGTCAGTTCTATTGGACCCATTTTATAGCACCTTCCAAATACCTTATATCATACATCTCCTTAGATCTATATGATTTCTATGTTTCCAACAGTCCCTACCAGCCAAAATGACCTCAAAAACTTGATGATTGGGCTAGGTCCCATGTGTGAGGTTGGGTTCAAGAATGGTTGAACCAAGGTCCAATTGCACCATTTACATGGCCATTGCCATGGACCCCCATACCGTTTGGAATAAGGGTAGGTGGGAGTCCAACCGGCATTGGTGGAGGTGCACCAGGGTACACCCCATGACCATGTGGGAGAGAGTGAGGACTCATGTGAGGACTACCAGCTGGACTGGCTCCTTTTCGTTGTTGGAGAGCGTGAATTTGTCTGAGCCCCTCTTTGTGAATCCGGGAGATAGTTTCAAGCTCCTTCATTGATAGAGCCTCGAGGCCTACACCATATAAAGGAGCGTGTCTCGACATTTCTTCTTTAAGGGATCCATCCAGACTATGGATGTATTGCTGCACATGTCAAACAGTAGTTTAGCACACTTTATTTCACTCAGTCTGATGTAACTTGTGTTCTTGAGTTTGGAGTGGAAAAAAGAACAATAACATTAGGTGATTAGTATTTTGCGTGTTCTTAACGTGGAAAACAAATAAAATGAAGTGCCATGAGTTTACTTTTTCTGTGTTCTCGAGTTGCAAAACGTAGGAACGAAAAATGACGAGTTTACAATAATGCCCTTATTATGTTAAACTAGCATAATTCTCGTGCTATGGGCGGAATACAAAGTTTCATAGTTAGCGATGATAGTGATGTCCTTTTCCTTTTCTTCTAGTGATTAGTCATGATGGTAATCAGTGATGGTAGCATTTTCGTATCCAATGGTTACGATTCAGAGACATTGTTGTGAAGGTGGAGAGAGTTATATATGTTTAAAAATAGAAATACTTAAACTTGAAAAGTCTTATTTTCTGTAAATAAATAAAAAGCTTAAATGCTTTAACATATATAGTATATAGATATAGATATAGATATAGCTATGTTAGTTTAAATCAAGGATTGTGTGGTTCTATATCAATGCACAATCCTAGTATAAAGCACTACGACAAAGAAAAAGTAGTAAAAAAATGACAAAGCTACAAAAGAATCAAACCTCGCAAGTCTGCAACTTGGATTCCATGCCATCAATATATGCTTCACATCGAGCAATCTGCTCCTCCTTTTCACGTTTTTCCCCTTCCGTTTGACCAACTGTTTGAGTCAACCGTCGGATTTCATCCTCAAGCGACTGCCTGATTTCTTCTCGACTCACATTCTCTGTTGCATAACGTTTGAGTTCATCATCAAATCTTTTCCTAGCAGCCTCAGCATTCCGTAGTCTTTCAGCAAGAGTATTTTTCTCTTTTGTTATTCTCTGCAACAACCACAGATATGCAACATAAGCTTTCACTATTCAAGCAGAAAGATAACATACTCAGAAAGGAAATTTGTAAAACAGTATTGTTTTTCGTTGGAACTTAGGAGTGATCTATTGTTCCATTTTATAATGCAATTAAAAAGTTTAGGCTTAAATGTATACACGTTTTGGTTTCACTTTACAAATATTTTGGTGCGTTTACAATGAAGTATTATAATCCTGAACTATTTTTGGGATTCATTTTCTTATGAAACACTGTGTTTGCCAAAATCTCAAATAAAGACACCAAAGGGCCTATTTAAAAAAGAAATAGAATAACTCAAAAAAAAATAAACAAGTAAAAAACAGGCTGTAGTTAGTCTTTGAGCTGAATTTACACAAAAAAAAAAAGTTTAGCAAAGCCTCTATCTTCACAAACTTTCCCACTCTTTCTGATACAAATCAGTTTATAAATGATGTCATGACTTTTGAAATTGGACCAATGTGGTCACAACTTCGATGTGAAGTTTAAGTAAGAGATTTAACAGTGATGTCAAGTTCATCTAATTACATTTCAGTAACATCTTTCATGAAATATACATGAGGACATATATAACGTTCAATTGGTGTAGTTACAGTATCTACTGCTGTAACTATGAAGGACAAAGACAACCCAAAAAAACACCGACAACAAGATTACTATTAGCAAAATAAGCCAAACTATAGTATTTACCACCGAGACTTTAATGCTCTTAAAAATGATGCACATGTATAATTCCAGTGATTGTTTACCAGGTTAGTGAAGTTGCAAGAGACAATGGAATTTGAGAATGTAGCAACTTTTTCCATCATATTAGTTTCTAAAAGCTGTGCTTTAGAGTATTTTTTCTTTCTGTCATATATATAATATTACCAAAGTACACATCGTAAATAAAAGTTAAAGCTGAAAGGAAAAAAGTAGAAGCGGGTTGGAAGTTGAGAAGACAGAACTTCTTTGTTAACAAATGATTCAATTAAAGGGTATAGAATAGGTGGTTAATCTTGAAACTAAAGAACTGATTCCATAGCAAAGACAAATATTGTTTGATGTGTTTTATCAATTAAAAAAATAAATCCCGGACCACATTACGTGCCTAAGCAGAAAACTTACAAGAAGGTCTGCAGCAACTCTGCATTGGTTTAACTGGTAAAATGTGTTCCCGGACCACATTACGTGACACAATTGAAAAATTAATTTTTCAATTACTAATATTAATAAAATGTAAAAAATTGGTGCCAAAAGGTCAAAGATAACTTGATCTAAGGCTGGAGTATAGAGTTTCCTTCCAAACAACAAGCCAATTTATTTGACATGTGGAGTAACACATCTACCTTGATGTTATGAGACATTCCTTATCAATCACTAGAACTTTATCAAAATCCTCAACAAGGGAAAACATACTATTACTAGGGATGTTCATATTAATTCCAAACACAGGGGCTCCTTAAGATAAAAATGCTTATTATTATGTATGTGACAGATTTCAGTCACTAACTTAATACAAGCCTTAGTTCCCATGGAGTTAGTTAACCACTAACCACTCCTCTAGCTCTTTTTGCCGTTAACGACAAATTACAATACTAATGATTGCAAGTTTGCAACAAAACAAAAGATCATGATAAAGAATAAAGCATGATAAACCACATCTCATGATCCCTATTTATAGAGTAGTCTAAATATGAATCAAATGTTGGTACTTATTTTAATCATTGGAATAGAATCAATGCATATTTTGGTCACTAAGATAACATTACTGCCTCTTTTCCTAATTTCTAACATTTAAACATATCAATGCAAAATACATTATTAATGCCTATACAATTGTAACAATATGTCAAATCTTACAGTCAGCATTTCAGGAAACAATGAAGGGAGGAGGGTTAAAGACGATAAAAATCAAGAGCATTTTCACCTACATAAGCAAATACGTAAAGCAAGATGTCTCCTTGATGTGCTAAGATGAGTTGGAAAAGAAAAGAAAATACCTTTAACTCATCACGTTTCCGAGATTTCAACTGAGAAAGTTGTGTCTCTGCATCATGAAGCCTATCTTGGAATATTTTCTTTTCAGAAGTAAGCTTAGCAATTTCATCATCTCGCTCTGAGCGAAGCCACTCGAGTTGACTTTCAATTTCTTGCATTTGCTCAGACATTTCCTTTCTCTCCGAAGCAAATCGATCTATCTCAGCCTTCATCTCAGTCTGCCATTTGCAACCAAATATATGATATCTAAGTTCTAACCAGCACTACAAAGTTTCAGTTATAAGCATAGATTTCAACCAATACAACGAGTACCTTGAGACGACTATTAGTAGCCTCAGCTTCACTCAGTTTTTGCACCAGAACAGCCTTTTCTTTAGCCATACTGGAAACTTCTGCTTTGCTTTCTTCGCGTATACGAATAATTTCATCTTCGCTGGCACATAACTGATGCCAAAGAGCAGCGCGATCAACATTTGCCAGATCAGCGATCTCCTGCATCATGCTTAAAACTGGTCTAACAAATTCTTTTTCCTCGGAAACAAGAAATACCAAAATTTCCAAATCTAAATCTACTTCCCGACTAGCATCTGTAGTACTAGTGGCTCGGTCAACAAGCCTCTTCAGTATCCTTAATCTGTAGGGCCCATCAGCATACCATTTAAACAATATAGTATAAAGCATTTTCACGAACTCTCTCACACAAGGATCTCTAGAGAGCCCTAATGTCTCAGCTAAACCAAGAACAGAAGTAAAATCATCCCGTTGGACTCTCAATTGTTCAATGGTCTCTCCTTCCACAAGCAGTTCCTCATGCTGAAAATTTTCAGCAACAAACTGTGAAGTTAGATTGAACCGCCGAGCTAGTCTTCTTTCCAAGACCATTGCCACTGACTGCGCCATGATTGCACCTTGAGCCACAGCTTTCTCGAATGTTTGGGAAGCTTCGATAGCAAGGTATGGGATTGACAACATTTCTAATAAGATGTATATATCCGAAAAATTAGCTGTTGCTGCACAGAAACTTTGTGGGTCTGTATGCAAGCTATCAGAAGTTGCTCCATTTTCACCAAATAAAAAAATTCCACAAGGCATTGATGGGCCAATTTCACGGTAATCATCATCACTGTCAATATCTTTTAGTATGGCCTCAGCAACATCAGTACAACTCGCTACCGTTCGACTCAAATAATCAAGAACGCAAGCAGAGACTTCATCACCCAAAAATTTTAGCCTTGTACGGACAGATCTGACCTGTAATACAACAAATGCAATTATAAAGTTTTGACATAGATTTTATGACAAAACCATTGAAAGAAAATTAGACACTTACTGCTTCTGGAAGATGCTGGCAGTGCAATGCAGCTTTGAATATAAAGTCAACTGTCGCTGCAAGAGACGCATCATTTGAGTCTTCCAAAAGCTCAAAAGATTGATATAGAACACGTTCCCAAACTTCACTGTTGCATTTCAACTGGCTAAGAGCACCAAGAGCCTAAATATCATGGCACACGTAAGATAACCAAATTACCAACTAGACATCAGGGAAAGCAAACGTCAATATGCAGCATCTTACAGGTAGTAGTAAATCAGGTTCGGCATCTGACTTTTTTAGTCTGTCTAGGAGTGCACAAGCAGCAAGTGGATGTTCTGAATGCTCAACCAACTTAGGAACGAGAGAAATTAAGTCAGGTTGTAGATGTTTAGGAGCCTTGTCCAATACAAGAGCAATCTTTTGTGCAGACTGTGGTCTTCGTCTTGGCTCGGGACATCCTTGTGGAACAGCTCCATCGAATGCTCTCAATGAGTTCACAATCAGTCCAAGGAGTTCCTCAGACTGCTCTGGCCATTTAGTCTGAATACAACAATCTGCTAAGCAAATAGAACAAAAAAAAAGAAACAGAAAAACCAAATAATAAAATAAAGACTACAGGGGAGTGGATATGTGTACCTTAGACCGAAGGGATGAACTATCTGATGAACTAGCAGCACATGTTTCAGGTGGACAGAAAGGCTGTCCATGTCCGGTGAATGTCTTTTCAGATGTGTGATTCCCATTCATGTCTGAGCTTTGTACAGCAGAAGCGGTGGATATCTCATCTGTTCCAGAATCCAGCCTGCCATTGACATAAAGCTGTGAAGGTTCTGGGGGACTACTAGCTCCACTACTATCTGGAGAAGGTCTAGAACTCCTATCTGAGCAATCATCATTTGAGCTTCCTTCTGATGGATGACAACACTCCACCATAATATCCAGAAGCAAATCGATTATTGCTTGCTGCAAAACTTTGACACCCATCAGAAGGTTCATCAAACTGGGAGAAGATTCATCAGTTTTAGCATTTTTCTTCCCATCACCAGGACCATAGAGCTTGGTTGGTAGAAGAAAACGCTTTACTTTCGCAGGGTCCTCAAGATAAACTCGAAGCCCAGTTAAAAACCTGGCTGATGCACCAGCATCCATGAGAAGCTTTTCTCTTAAAGTGACTTGGGGCTGGGAAGGATTATCTCCGTATGTGAGGTGAAAGCCTGCTCCAGAAAGAAGGTTCCGGAACAGGTCTTCCTCATCTCCACTGATTCCTTCACTGTCCTCCGAATCAATCATTTCATCAGGATCAGTTGTCAAAGCATCCTGATCATCCTCAGAAGCATAAACCTGGGGGAAAAAAGGACACTTTCAAAACATTAGGAAGAGGAAAAGAGAAGAGAGAAAATATCTATGTATATCTTTACGGATCCACAATTCTACTGATAAGTAATTCATAACTTACAGAATTTAAATAATATCATACGCACTGTTTTAATAGCATAATATCACTTGAGCATGGTATCTTATAAGCTCGTAAATATATTAGGACCATGGGTGTAAGATCCATAAGTTCTGTTACTTTTCTGACCTAATGGTCAAATTGCACCCCAAGTTATTAGTATAACCTAATAAACAAACAACATCAACCTGACCAGTAACAAGAACACGATTCAAATAGATTTATTTTTTCCACACTGCATGTGGTAATATATTTATATCCTCTATGGTCATATTCCAAAACTTATCTCACCACTGGGTGATAGGTAGAGACAGTTATCTAATAACTAGTGTTCTATACCCAACTAGATAATGGTTTCTTTATACCTCCAATTTTGAAAAGAGTGTCAGATAATACAGGTTCAGCCAGAAAGAAGAAAACGACCACTTCTTCTTCACATGTACCCTTGTTCCTGTGAGCATATGAATACACATCTACAGTCCTCTTTTACAACTTTGGATTCCCATTCATTATGCCATCAAAATACCCAAATGCTCCCATCTAAACTTTTCAGCACTTAAAACTTGGAACTCACTAATGGTCATCATTGCAAATGCAAATAATTGAATAGAAACGTCACTCTAGCCTACTACCTATGAAGTTGACACATCAAAGAGCATTAAGGACCTTAGGCCAAATTTGACATTACTTCCAAATTACAATTTTAGAATTGATTCTGATTGATGGGAGAATAGAAATTTGAAATTTAAAAAATACAAATATTGTTTATCAGACAACACATTGTGGTCAGAACTCAGAGAGTACACCTCCAAACACAAGCACATCTTGTAAGCCCTAAAAAAAAGATGACATATTAAGCCTATATTGTGTAATTCATTTTCCCTTCCATGCCATTATTAACATTTCCATAATAATGTGATGTATGATTCCTTTTTGGTTGTCACATTTCCTATTCAAGAAAGAACTACAAATTATGTTCTTCTTCAGAAAACTGACCTAAAAGTTGGCCTTAATAATGTACCATCTCATTTTCAAATAGTCCATATTCTTTGATGATAAGATTGCAAAGAAAGAAATGATCCTCTATTTATCAACTGGACTTCTGCAATGAGTGCAATCTCAAGGGATAATCAGATACAAATAAATTCTGACAGCTAGTTTATCAATTCAATTTTAAAAGCTGAAGCAAGGTCTTAAGATGAGAACCTTTAGAATTATACTTAACATTACAATATAACTATACTGTAACAATTAATAAATGAACTTGGATTAATAAACCAACACACTGACCTCTAGATCCGCGAACTCAAACCATGGGCAGCAATCTAATATTTCACAAACAAAGACAACTGTATCGCGTACAAGAAAACCTGCATCTGGTTCAAGCATATCTGAAACCTTCATGAACTGAAGCACAGAATTATTCCAAGTCTTCGTACAAATAGATGACTCCTTCCACACAGTCTTGGAAGGATTCTTTTGGTTCAGTACAGCCATCCTGTATTTGACCCAAAAATTCTTATCAGGGTCAGTGCCAACTGACTGGTCACTCTCCAGGTATATGCATATTGTGTCAAAGGACTCATAAACACCTGCAGTTGGAAAACAGAACCGTCCATGTTAATATATAAGTCATCTTTTTATTACTTAATAACTGGGGATGAGAAAAAAACCACCCACCAAGCCTAAGCTCACATCCACCGGCTTGAAAGAATCTACTAAATATTTTACGGGTCTCCATTATGTCTTTAAAAGACAAGAAGTTCTCCACCTTCCATGTAAAAGAACTCATTTTTCCTCCTTTATCGGCATTGGGAGCAGTGTTACCAGATTCATTTTCTTGATCAGTAAATTCTTGCATTAGGGATGTCTCCTTCAGTATTAAAACCTCTGCAGAAAATACAACAACATCATGAACAAGGAACCCAGAGTCTTGATCAAATAGACTGGTGAGGGTTACAAATTCACGCCAGCCCCAGTCCTTTGCAGATTTTGAGTAGCGATTCTGAGATTCCTTTGTGACAGACTTATCCTCCATCTTTTGATTCACAACCGACAAACGATGGCTAACAAAACAGCTCCAGTCACTTGTAGTGTTTCGTGAATCTGTAACTTCAAGGAAAACTGAAAGATGACATGGTGGCTGAGACTGCCCTGATACAATGAAGCAAAAGTGTGAGAATCGTACGTATTTCTAGAAATGCTTCCAAATAGTTCCCATACAGAGTCTTAACTGGTGTGGGTGTTTGATATATTTGAAGTAATAAAATAAGAATGATGTTACTCTATTATTTGATAATAAGATAAATTTTAGCTAGTCTGAAACTTATTACTCAGAAATGATAACTGAAAAAAAACAAATAATCAAAAACATAAGGTTAGTCCCAGAGTACAAAATGATAATTGCAACTTGAAGTCACAATAATCAAACACTCTCAAAACATACATCCAAACATCCTCTTATGGCATAATAGTAATCTAGTGAAAGCCAAGGTAGAACAAAGTCAAACTTATAAGGTTTTAAAAATACTAGAGACTTCTACAAGTAATGGTACAAAAGCATGTTACTGAAATAAATTATGAAGTATTACATCTAACAAGAGTCTTACATTCGGCTGACATGAAAGTGCGCATATTTCATTTCTACATCTTACTACACTGTTACTGATCTACGCCAAAATGCAATTGTTCAGAAAGAGGGCAATAACATTGCATACCTCGAGGGTAAACTATAAGACGACAGTCACGATTTCCAATTTGAAACCTCCTGCTCTTGATACAAAGGCCAGTAATCTTTCTCTTCTTAAGAAGATCCTTCAACCTTGTGAAATTTTCAATCCTCCATGTGAATTTTCCCATATGGCCATCTGACTTTCGAGGGCCACTCACAATTCTACCTCCAATTAATCCCCCATTCTTAGAGAAACTACTATGCTCCTTAATGACATGAAAAGACGTACTAAATACAGCCGTATCATCCACCAAAAACCCTCCCTCAGTTCCCGAAAAATCTGTCATCTTCATATAATCATTCCACCCTAAACTGGTATTATCCCCACTCTTATTATCAGCAGCAAAACGTCCATACGAATCCCTATGCATGTGGTTCAACCCCGGCTTTTGATTCAAAACAGACATCCGAAACAAACACCAACAACTCCTATCAGAAACTGACGCTTTCTCAGTATCTTTACTCTCCAAACACATGGACAAATAATCCACACCACTAACAGAACTCTGATAAATACTAATCCGCAAATTACACTCTCCCGCAGGAAAAACAGGACTCATTATCTTCTGTGTCTTAATCATATCTCTAAACAAAGTAAAATTATGAACTTTCCAAGTAAACTTCCCACTCAAAACATCACCAACAGGTCCAGTCATCGATACAGAACTCGATACTGAACTCGATTGAAGCTCATTATTATCACGCACGAAATTAATCGATTCATTCAATATCAATATATCAGCAGTAATAAGAAGACAATTATCCTCATTAAACAGAAAACCTGATTTCATATCAAGAATAGAAGTGGATGGTGTAAAATCACACCATCCATGTGACTTCTTTTTAGTCGAAAACCTATGCCAAGAATCTCGATGAATCGACTTTGAATCATCGATAGGGTTTACGACACTTAACCGATAACTAGCAAAACAATCCCACTTAGATGAGGAAGTTCCTCTAGGGTCCATGATTTGTAAATAAATCGAAATATAACCAGGTAATGCTTGTGAATCACCCTTAGGGTAAACTAACAAACGGCAATCATAACCGCCGACTTCAAAATACTTACTCCATAAAGCCCTAGTTTTAACCCTAGGAAAATTGAATATTGTCCATTTACACACGGCGGCGAATTCGCCGCGTCGTTCGATTGTTACCGACTCTGACGACGATGATGAACAATCACGTGATGATGATGAGGAAGCAGGATTCTCGTCAGTCGCCGGAGAGGTCGCATTCATTAGTTGTACGGCCGGTGATGGCGGTGGCGGTGGCGGCGGCTGCGATGTCGTCGTCGTCGATGACGGTGATGCTGATGATGATGAAACTGCAGCTTCTGCTGCTGATGATGATGATGAGACGGCTTCGGATGAATTTTGATGATGATTGTGATGCTTCATTTTTGTGCTTTTGATTAACGAAATTTTTGTGTTCTATTTATAGATTTTTATTTTTATTTGATGAAAATATATGGAGAAGAGGGTACCGGCGTGGGGGCTGGTGTGTAATGTAAACATAGCACGGGGTAGGGGTTCTCTTTTTAAGTTTCTAATACACATTCTTTGCAAAAGTGTAGTGTGTACTTTGGCGATACGATATCATTTTGTATAACAAATTTTGTCCATATGATGTAGTGAAAAAGTGGTTACGAGTGTCACATGTGATACGTGGCGCGAGTTTTTGTGTATTGCGTGAGTGATATATAGCTAGATTTCGGTACTTGTTGATACTATTTGTTTTGTATAACAAATCTCATGCAAGTAACGTGTTTTTCAAAAGTAATGGTGGGTGAACAAGTGGTTACGAGTGTCAAATTTGACATGCGGTGCGAGACTTGTGCATTGTGTGAGTGATGTCTAACTCGATTCTAATAATTATTGATACGATATCGTATTGTATAACAAATTTCATAAATGTAACGTGTTTCAAAAATGTAATGGTCAGTGAAAAAGTGATTATGATTGTCACATGTGACACGCGGTGCCAGACTTGTGTATTGTATGAATGACGTCTAGCTAAATGTCGGTACTCGTTGATTGTGCATAACAACTTTCATGTACATAACGTGTTTTCATAATATAAATGTCGGTGTAAACGTCGTTACGAGTGTCACATGTGACACATGGTGTGAGAATTGTGTATTTGTGTGAGAGTCTAGTTGGATTCCAGTACTCTTTAATACGATGTCGTTTTGTATAATGTGTAACATATGAAAAGTAGCAAGGATTGTGAAGTATACAAGCGTGTTAGTGTGACACGGTGTAATATGTGAAAGAGGTGTGCTAACTTCACCTAGATTCTAATACGCGTTCACATGATATCGTTAGTATGTAGACATGGTGATACTAACATGTTTCCATCAACGTGTAACGTAGTATGTATGTATTGTTTGTGTAATGTATATTTGCGGCATACTTAGTCAGAGCACAACCGTTGAATGTGATAAAAAAAATGGTCTCGATATAAATAGACATAGTCGTTATAACTATGTTACTAGCCCAATGTAGTTATAAAACTTAACATTCCTGTTTGATTTGCATTAACCAGGTAACCCTTCAATAATAAGGTTGTGGGTTCGAGTCCAAAGGTGGACATAGGTATATATTCGTGGAAAGAATGTGTATATTTATGATGTGGTGTGTGTGAGCTCACCAAATAAATCGTAGTTTTTGTGTTTGTTTGAGTTCCTTTAAATTTATGATGAGTGAACCATTAATATTGAACGAATGGGTGTGATATAAGGTATCATGTTTGTGTTAATATATTACATTTGTTAATAACTTTGAACAATACCCTTATTGTCGTAAGTAAAAAAAAAAAAAAAAATTAAAATGAAGTAATTCAAATTATGACTTTTAAAAGACTTTGACTCTTATGAGTTGTATGACTCTTTCGAGTCTTGTGTGACTTACAAATCAGAAATTTAGATAAACTTTTGGTGTAATCTAATACAAAAAATAAAAGGACAAAATATAAAAAGATATCACTATAATTAATATTGAATTAAGCATTTGTGTTGATTGTACGTCAACGATTTAACTATTGACTCTTACCGTATTTTACTTCTCTTAAGAACAAAATTTTTAAATATACATATAAAGAATATATATATTTATCGTAAAATAATGACTCTTACGAGTCGAGTCGCAAGTGATGAATTAAATTTCAAATTAGTAGTCGAGTCACCGGTTAACAACTACAAGGATAACTTCTTCATAGCTCCTGGTAATTTGATGGAAATAAAAATAATTATGGGTCAGACCCCGTGAATCAACGAAAGGCCGTAAACCAAGGTTACCAAGAAGAAAATAGCCATTTGTTAGCCTCACCGTATTAGTTTATTAGTATGTTTCGTCGGTCAAATTAATGACTTGCTGCATTTGACCAAATATTCTTGTTTTTATGTACTATCCAATTATCTGATTTGAAGAATGATGAAAAAAACTTATTTTCTATTTTCAAATCAACTAATATAAAGTCGATCAACCAATTTTAATAATCATAATACATTTTGGTCGAGTGGTTGACACGTGAATTATGTTACTACCAAAACAGAAAAGGAGTGATAACAGGATCAAAAGAGTAATAAGATATGTGAGTGCTTTTGTGTGTTTTAAAATTGTGTAATATATGTTTTGTACGTGTTGAGTATTCGTTTATGCAGTAAAAGACATGAATACAGTAATGAGATTTCAGTTCGTAAATTAATTTACCACAAGATTATAGTTTTATATGAGACTAAGAGTATGGATGTCGAAATGTGCATGAACGAAAAGATGGACCTGATAAGGAAGCCAAGGTTAATGACTTTGAAATCGATTTCACGGTGTTACTCAAGGCAACCCGCAGAGGCGAGCTGACGCTAGGATCTAGCTCTAATGATCAGCAATTTCATGCTGGTACAGATACCCACTTGATGAAGTGACAACCCGAAGAGGAGAGTTTAAACTAAGATCAAATTTCAATGATGGCTTTGGTGTTAGTGCATATGAAATGATGACCACAGAAGAGAGTTGAAGTTAAGATCGAGCGACAATAAGCTATATATTACATGTTAGTAACCTTCATTTTTCATACCAAGTACATCTAGAGTTCCAACATGGGCGCTGGTTGCTTAACATTGACTTTTGGCATGGATCGAAATGGACGGGTTGGCCCAAAAATTATATTATCCAGCACTTTTATTTTATTTGAAACTAGTGACGTGTCAAATATGACTACAGTGTCATATCGTTTCTGGTAATGGGTTAAAACAAGTTCCCATCAAAATAGAGTAATTCTGGTATTGCTTAAAACAAGTCGAATTCGGTTCATCCAAACACTCGGTTAATCTAAAACAAGGTTAGGTCAACATTCGGTTCATTTATAACATCTTCCGTTAATCACATGTTAGACAAACTCATTCTAATAGTGACAGTGATAATAATAATAATATAATAATAATAATTTACAAAATACTTTGTCAAAATACATGAATATAGCCTTTAAAAAGATAATTGGCATCCATCGTGCGTGCCCATGTGAGAGAAATAAATGGCATGGGATATGCCTCTCCCTCAGCCTCTCGTTTGTGTAGACTGTATACCATTATTAGTTTATTACTAAATTTAATACTTATTAATTAATTAATACTGAAATACTTGCCTCTACATTTCATATTTCATTGTACATTCACAGTTTCATACATACATATATATCATTACTTGTTTCGTCTATACATTTTAAAATACTCTATAAATTCTCATTATATATCTGTGTCTATCTCTGTTTAAAGCTATATATATAGTATTTCTCTCTCACGCATGCATTGGTTTCGGAGCAACAAATCTTCATTGTGTGTTTTAAATCATCTGATATATTGTATTATTATATGATATATTAACTTTTTCTGTGGTTGGATTTCATTCTTTGTTCTGTTTCATTAATAAATCTCAATTTTAGAGACTGTTCGATCATAAGTTTACGTCTAAGTGTGTAGGGTTTCTGGATATATAAATTATTTATAATATGGTTGTATTTGGAATGAAAAAATGGAGGATCATCATAATGGTGAGTATGCTTAGCGTTATGACAGCTTCCATGCTCGCTTCTGCAGATAGAAGAAGCCTAAATAAGTTACAGGATTCGACAGCAGCAGAAAATGTGGATGCTGGTGATTCGAGTTTTGGTTATTTTGTGAATTATTTGTTTCAAACAAGTGGATCAGGTTATCAACATGTCTGGGCTGTAAGTTAGTAGTAGTAGTTTTTTAAATTCTACGTTCCTTTTGTATGGTACCTAAAAGCAATTTTTTGTTTGTCTTTATAACTTAAAACTATATAAAGCTAGAAAACTGGCTTTATACACATTTCCTTGCAACAAAAAAAGTATGTTTCTTTCCAATCAATTAGTTTGCGATGCATGTTGGGAAACAAGCTTATACGAACTTGTAAAATGAAAAGGTGTCTTTCTTTTCCTTTAGTTGTCCTAAATTAGGCATGGAGACAAATGCGAATCAGATTACATACAGTTTCATATTTGATTTACGAAACAGGATTGAATTCAGATTTTAGTTTAACATGAAATCCAGCTTTGAATTTTTCTGGTCACACATGCTAGCTATGTTAGTTTTTGGGACTTCCACCTGCATATGTAGCATGGCATGATACACATATGAAAGAATCTACATTGGTGCAGGTGACCTGCAACTTAAATTTGGTAAATACAAAAAGTCATTGATCTATTTTACAGGAAATGGAGTTTGGGTGGAAAATTGTGGTGGGCAGCTTCATCGGTTTCTGTGGAGCCGCGTTTGGGAGTGTTGGTGGAGTTGGAGGTGGTGGTATATTCGTGCCTATGCTTACTCTGATTATTGGTTTTGATCCTAAATCTGCAACAGCTATTTCAAAATGTAAGAAACAATACAATACTTATTCTGTTTCTTATATATGTTAAGTTAGCTTCATATGTGAATTGTACTTGATTGTTTATCTGGAACATGAGGAAAATATAGATCGACACTTTTTTTGTAACATTTTTAGTTACTTGAATGGATATTAGATTTATTGTTAGTATTTTGCAGGTATGATCATGGGTGCAGCAGCCTCTACCGTTTACTACAATCTTAAGCTAAGGCATCCAACACTTAATATGCCCATCATCGACTATGATTTGGCAGTGCTTATTCAACCAATGCTGATGTTAGGAGTTAGTATTGGAGTCGCCTTCAATGTTATTTTTGCTGATTGGATGGTCACAGTCCTACTTATTATTCTCTTTATTGGTATTCTTCTGGTACAATTTTTCATTTTTTTTATATGGTTAATTATCAAATGACAAACTAATTATACATACATACTCTGAAAAACCTGCAGGTACATCATCAAAGGCCTTTTGCAGAGGAGTTGAAACATGGAACAAGGAAACGATTATGAAAATGGTGATAATCAGTTTTAATTTATAGAGTTGTTGAAAAGGGCTTATTCTTAAACATAAAAATTGCCTTCATTAATATGTATCTTTGTTATATTTTAAGCATTAATGTTCACCATTTCAGGAAGCTGCTAAGCAGTTGGAGCCAAATGGTGGGTTAATTCTACACGCTTTTCATTTTACCGAATTCCTAAAATTACATGTCACTTACGCTCATTTCCGCTTAACAAATTTATATGTAACTACCATCTTAGGAGATCGTGCAGAGACAGGCTACAAACTTCTACCTGGTAGTCCCAGCAACATTAATGATACCAAAGCTGAAAAATCATTAAAAGAAGATGTCACTGTTATGGAAAACGTTTGCTGGAAGGAATTTGGTCTTCTTGCCTTTGTGTGGGTCGCATTCCTTGTGCTGCAGATTGCTAAGGTTATTTATCACATATAATCTATAAATTAAATTTGTTGGTATCTATTGGAGTTATTAGACATAAAGACTTACAATCTGCGTATTTGGTGACGCAGACTTATACGTCTACTTGTTCCATATTGTATTGGGTGCTGAACTTGTTGCAGGTATGCTTAAAAACTCCCAGCACATGACCACGTGTTAACTTATATCGTTTGAAATCTATATTACACTATTCATGTTAACTTATTTTGGTTCACTGTAGGTTCCAGTTTCTGTAGGGGTCTCCGGTTACGAGGCTTTTAGCCTATACAAGGGCACTAGAATGATATCATCCAAGGGACATTCAGAAAGCAACCTTGAAGTAGGCCAATTGATCCTTTATTGCTCGTGTGGCATTTTAGCTGGTATGGTTGGAGGACTACTTGGTCTAGGTGGTGGATTTATCATGGGCCCACTCTTCTTGGAGCTCGGAATACCTCCTCAGGTATTATTAATTTTAATATTCTTTTTGTAAAGATTTTCATATTTTAATGTTGCCATTTTTATCACAGTGAGGTAGTATAATTTTAAGTGATTAAGTCTCAAAGTTGTTGGATCGTTGTACAGGTTTCAAGTGCCACAGCTACTTTCGCGATGATGTTTTCAGCCTCAATGTCTGTTGTAGAATATTACCTTTTAAAACGTTTTCCGGTTCCTTATGGTAAGTGAATCTCCTTTTCATCAATCTTTTTTTGTTTTTGTCATATTATATAGTTTGCTAATTCTTGGAAGTATTTCACAGCTCTTTACTTCTTTGTGGTGGCAACGATTGCTGCTTTCGTGGGGCAACATGTGGTCAGAAGGCTGATTATTATCCTGGGACGGGCATCTCTAATCATATTCATCCTCGCCTTCACCATATTTGTTAGTGCAATTTCATTAGGTGGGTAGTCTAATTGACTCTTTATTGCAAATTCCTATGACAATTTGGAGACAAGAACAATTTCCCATGACATCAATAGGTTACCAGGTTGGACCACACACTGAAATTTGACTCGATGTTTGTATTTATGACTATAGGCTGGGAAATGGATAAGTTGGGGGTAAGTAACATGTCAACGCGGGTCACGGTGTGTTGACCGACCACATTTTTTTTTGTTTTTTAAATAAATAGTTAATGTACTAAATTGAATTTCTGAACATGATTTGAGCAACATAATAATCTAAATATGTGAAGAAAATGATTTAGGACATTGTGAGCATTTATGGTGTAAATGCACCTTGGGCGATTCTAGCTTGACCCGCTTGACGTGTTATATGTTTAGCGAATTTAGTTTAACCAGTTGTTCAAAGGTAACTCAAATCAACCAGTTATTTAGTAAATGGGTTGATAGTCTGTTTCTGCCCAAATTCTAGCCTCTAACACTTGTACTTGTTTTACAGGTGGAGTTGGAATATCAAACATGATTGATAATATTCAACAACATGAATACATGGGATTTGAGAACCTGTGCAAGTACGAGGTTTGAAATTATTTTGTTACAAAAAACCACATTTAACCTTGCTCCAAAAGCCATAGTCAGATTCATTATGACCCATATACCGAAGCAGCGATCATGGCAAGAAGTGCATTTTGCAAGATACTTCCTGATAATGTAGAGGCCTTCTCTCTGTGTAAGGCTAGTTTGTGTGTGTGCGTGTATTTAGTTGTCTATGTTTTCAGGTTGAGGAGATAAATAACATGTTCTTCTTTACTAATTAATCACAAAGGAAGTGTGAAAGACAATTTTAGCTTTTCTGGTCAAGGCAGACCGCGTGGATATTATGGTTAAATACACAAAATAAAAAAATTTAAGTACGGTTATAGTAGTGATTAAAGGTAAAGTTTCATTTTTTTTCAGACAACGTCCAACAAAAACATCACTAAAATGAAGTCCATGAGTATTTAACAGGAAATCTGATCATCAACCACAGCAAAACCTCTTATAATACACAAATACAATAGAATTTAGTTCTCATACATAAAATAAAGACCTACTGACAGTCAAAATAATTTTCAATCCATGACCTCCAAACTGGCCGACATAAATAGTCACAATAAAAAATATAACAATAAGCATTTGCAAGAGTCTCATAAGGATGAAAAACTGAACAACTTCACACAAAATATACCAAGGAAAACAATCCCACATGGGCACCGAGCCATCACCCAAATTTGCAACTGGAACTGGAATTGAAGTAGATTTACATTAAGCAAAAGCTTAATATTCGATCTGTTTTCAACTCCAAACGAATAAATGGAGTTCTGAAGTCACCTTTGTTATTCCAGACACCTTATAGACAAGTAGGAAGTGTAATTCCGTGGCAAACAAATGCCAATACGACATATACAATCACCAGAATAAGCAAGATGAGAGCAATCCTGCATTTGGAGACATAACTTTAAATCAGTTATATAACAAAAAGAGAAGAATCTAATAGCAAAATGAAGTTACCAAAAGGTTTTTACAATTTAATGCAAATTATATCTCAAGTACAGTTTTTATACCCTGCTGGTATAAATCCTATTTACACAAAGATTTTAAAACATGGCATTCAGACTCATGGGTCAATTTGAAATATGATTTCTTATCAAGTCTAGAGGTAATAATTTCAACCCAAATTAGGATCATATTTTTATCTTCAACAGGTCAATTTGGAACATGTGAACGGTCAAATGGGTCGAAAGTCAGTGTATTTAAATGCTTATAACAACCTTAATCACTTTACCAAAAATAATTACTTTAAATTTGTACTTTTAGTACTGACAATTAATACATCAAGTATTTACATAATTCAAAGAAATGGACAAACTTGCTGGCAGACCAAACCAACCCGAGCCTGACCTTTACCCAACCGGCCCCAAAACTTGTAATGGTTCCAAAGCCACTCGTGTAAATCAAGAGACTTACAGTATGTTGCTCCTATACTCCCTCCATTCAAAATAATAAGAACACCATAAAACATGGTCAGATCTTTTGGAAAGAAGGTAGTACCATGTGCCCTAAAAGCCTAGTTCTTACATAAGTGTGTATATGAAATCAGGCTACAATCCTATAGACAACTTAATAACGCTCACTCTGCCCTGAAGAACAGGCTAAGGAACTCTTTTGGTGAATATTTTATGACAAACGAATTCATTTTCAGGGATCAAGTTTTCATTTATCAGTCCCATTGATATGTTGTGATGAGAAACCGAAGATATGATAGTAAAACAAAAGCACAACATTATAAGGGCCAGAATTCATATGTTTAGAAATTACGTGAGTTTGACATTTCTCCACCAGACTGTACTCCTGAATCGGCGAGTCTGCTTTCTGAAGCGCAGTGTATTACTTTGCATATTGGCAGTTTTATCAACAAGCAACTCCAACCGATCACCCCTATCTAATACCTTGTCAATATTCTCAATCATCACAGTGCGTACCTGTTTATCATAACAAAACACACGGTAATGATTCAAGATACACATCATTAACAAATGTGCAGATTTATATGCAAGGAGAAACAAGATCTAGAAGCTAAAATACATATTTTAAAATCAAAGGCACACTGTAAAGATCAATCTGGGTTCAGGTTGATACGGGGCATTCTGTAAGAGGTCAAAATGGGTCAGTCAGGGACAGGGAAACACAAAAACTTTTTTGTCCAGCTATTTTACATAGGTAATCTGTTCATTATGATTACAAAACGAGAAAACAAAATTACTACAATAATAATCTAAGTTCTCACATAAACCATTTAGGAGGTTGTATGCATTATACACAGACTTACATATGCTTTTAGCAACACACTTTATAGACTATCAAATTGAGTTGTTTGAGATAAACACAATCCAAAATGGGCCCATTTATATTTAAATGGATCGAACTATATCATTGATAAACTAGCATAACCATATGACATTATCTTCTCTTAAGTTGACTGCTACATGAAAAACAGATTGCAAATAACTACATACTCACGTGCACAATTGGGAAAAAATCATTAATGAAACCATTTTATATGAACGTGGTAGCCCAAATTTGCTGGTCGTTTACATGTTATAATGATGAGAGTACTTTCAAACAAAAAGAAAAAAAGAACTCAACTTGCCTCACATTTTATCCCTCAAATCCATACATATCCAAGAAATACCAATTTTTTATCTTATAAAATGATTAAATGAACATTGTGCTGTGACTTGATACTCAAAACTCACCTGACCCATTTCACCTTTTAAACGGTTTATCCTATCAGCATTAGGATCATTAGAGTAATACTCCATTTGTTGACTCAGAACCCTCGAAAACTCATCATTCATCCCATAAGCTTGAGCTGACAAAACTGCTCGGCCATAAGTCCTCACAAATCTCTGGTGAATGTCTTCCAAAAAAGCAAACGGAATTCTCCCTAAACAAAATATAAAAAAAAACAAAAAAAAATTCAACCTTTTATATATTATGTAGATGCAGATTACAGACAATACACATGTCAGCTACAAACTAATAAGATATTAAAAACAATAATTGAACAAAATGAAAACAGAGCATAATAGTAATAAAAATATGTAAATTTGAGCTTACTTCCAGCAACATCATCAGCCATACACAAAACAGTGAGGCCATCAGTACGCTTGACATGAAAAATATATCGATCTTGAGAATAAGAAACATTCATATCATTATTTCCAGGTAATTTTTCGAGAATTTGTCTGGAAATGGTGGTGGCATTCGTTGGGGTGCCACTGAATTCTGCTAAGACAACAGATCCCCTGGCTACAAGCGTGTAAAGAATCGTCATCTGTATCTGTATCTATCTGTTTAAACAAATAATGAAATTCAATTAGAATTGAGATAGAAAAATATAGGGGTTTTCGGTAGCGAAATTCAGTAGGGGATCCGAATGTTTGGGTAAGAATAAGGGGGAGATCCAAGGTGGTGCAGGTGATTGATTTAGGGTTGCATCGTTTTCTATGTGAAGCAGCAGAATCAAAAATTATCAATGTCAACTATTTTATACTCCGTATGTTTTTCTTTTTCCCTTTTATTTTTTTCTTCGGATAAAAACTAGTCGTATTTTCGTTAAAATAAAAAATACTTGCTCGTATTCTTTATTTTAAATCTACTATCTACTGTCTACTATTAATATTAATTAGGTCATAAATTCGTCATAATACGTGTCAAATTTAATTTTTATTTAGTCAAGTTTTTTATATAGTTCATAGACGTGCGATAAGGCGCGAACAATTTAACTTTTATAGATGAATAAAATATTTAGTCGATTTTTTAATATTGTGACTGACTTTTTAATTTCAATGGATACATCAAATATTTAAGGGTCGAAAATGTAATTATACGAAAGAAATGTTGATCGTTGCTAGTTTATAGACTCGCGATATTGCCGGACGAATTTAACTTTTAAAATATTGTGGCCATCTTTTTATATAGATTATATACTCGCGATAACGCGGGACGAATTTCATTTTTATAAATGAATAAAATATGTGGTCGATTTTTTTATACAGTATATATACCTGGGATAACGACGGACGAATTTAATTTTTATAAATAAATAAAATATTGTGACCAATTTTTTATATAGTTTAGAGACCCGCTATGACGCCGGTCGAATTTAATTTTTATTTGTCTATTTTTTATATTGTTTATATACCCGTTATAATGCGGGACAAATTTAATTTTAATAAATGAATCAAATATTGTGGCCGATTTTTTTATTTAGTTTATATACTCTTTAATTTTATAAATGAATAATATATTTGGTCTAATTTTTTAATTTAAATAAATACATCAAATATTTAAGAGGCCAAAAGTATAATTATAAAATAAATTAAGATTGTTAGATCGTAAATGGTGGAAAACAATGAAGGGCTCGGATTCCTCCATCATATCCTCTTTCAATTATATATAAAGATGTGTTAATCTAATATATCATATCTATCTAATATCTAATATCCAATACTATTAATAATGCATCATGCATGTTAAATCTTAAACTCTCAAAATTAAATTAAAATTACTCATTTATCCTTATTAAATTATATATGAAATTTACTTGAAATAGGAAGGTTATTATTTCAAAATTACCTTTTTATATATTTAATGGATTATATATTTGTAGGTCAACCAAGTATATCATTTTATTTTTTGTAGCCCACCCATATTTGAGAATGATTATGTAGGCCAACCATGTTTGTATGTTGTTCCATATACCAAATCCGTCTAAAAACTCATTGGGAAATTGTAAAAAGACATAAATACCCCTGTATTTGAATAAAAATAAAATAATGTAAATTAAAAATTACCTGAGTATCTGTGTTCTTTTACATTTTTACTATGAGTGTTTAACTGAATTTGGTATACATGGAACAACATACAAATTTGGGTGGTCTACAAAAACAAAATGATATATTTGGGTGACTTCTAGATATATAATCATTATATTTAATATTGTCATAATGAGGTTAATAATTCTAAATTGAGTCTACCTTATATTTCTTATTCCTTTTTAAAATTTAATTGAACACCAATCATTTAAAGTTACTGTTGCACATAGAAAATTAGAAAATGAGTTATTAGTTTAACATATTAAAATCTTGTCTATAAAATTATAAAAAAAGTATTACGACGTACTATTTAAGGATGGTATGTCATTCAACAAACATACTATCGCATGTAACATTAATTGATAAATGAGTTACTGCTACATTGCGCGGGCGATGTGCTAATGTAATATAATGGTGCTTTTATTTATACGGTATGAAAATTTATTAAATATACATACATTTAATCCTGGGAAAATAAATTGTGTAGTTAACACTAGAGGGTATGTATTCGAATTCAATATCATATCCTAATATTAATACGTCTGATACAAAATTATTTAAAATTTAGATATCTACAATCTGGGTATACGATTTAGGTTCAGGTATTAGGAAGTGATTTTTGGAATTTTAAGTTTATTGTGTAAGTAAATTGTAAAATGAGATTTTTTGTATGTTTAAAAACAAAGTTATCATGTATTTAGAAAATATTATTAGCATTTTTTATTAAGAAAATCAGGACTTGTTTTCATATAAATATGTATTTTACTTATAGTTATATTATGTTAATTAATTATTTAAATAGTTATACATATTTATATCTTTGATTTAACAACAACAAAAAAAAAGAATTAAAAAAATGTTTATTTAAATATTTGAATATCCCGATACACTTATTTGAACTTTTAGGTATTTGAAATCCTGAATATTCAAAAATTTAGTTCCATTAAAATAAAATGGAGAGTAGAACTTTGATAAACAACATGTAACTATATTAATTTGAATTCACCATCATCCGATTATCAATACTTAATTTAATTAATTAATAAGAAGAAGAATTTTGCTATTTATAGTTGTAAGGGCTAAAATTAAATTTATACATATATTAGTGGTACATTAAAGTGGTTGAGAGTAATTATATTTAAGGGTGAGTGGTTATTATCGAGGTACAAACAAGTTATGTTTATCATTTTCCTAATAATAATAATAATAATAATAATAACAACAACAATAATAATAATAATAAATTAATTTTGTTCTGTTCATTTCAATCGATCGATCAATCAAAATCAGTTTCCTCTAAATCCTATGAAGTACAGTATTATAGTATAATATCATCAACAACAAGAAAGAAAGAAAAGACATTGATCTCCTTGTTTTGCTTTCGTATTTAAGCAACTAGTGTAATACTTAGACGGTGCCCCGATTACATTTTTTTGGTACGTATATGTCGTTTTTTTGGCAACCGTGAATAGATAAATAAGCTATCAAGAATAGGTTGAATGAAACTGATCATGATCATAACTCACACATACATACTACATATACCATTGGTAAAATTTAAGATGAGCAAAATCTGAAGACATTATTATCATAAAAGGAAATAAAATCGTAAGCATCAATTGCATTGTTATAAAGTTTTAATGTGATAAACATTAAGCATAACCACAAATGAGGAACTTATCATGTTCATTGTCAAATAAATGAGAAATACATTAGCTTTATATAGTAACATGACTCAAATGATAATGAAATCGTAAGCATTTAATTGAATACTTTGGAAATTTTATTTAATTGGCAACAATTTTGAAAAAAACAACTATTCAAGTGAAAGTTGTAGAGAAAATAGAATGAAGGGTAGATTCTTCATTGCACAATGGATCATATACAACTTTTACAATTAGCAGTTTCTCCATTAGAGGTCAAACCATTAGCTTTGCCACTTTCATCAAATTCAACCTATATATATCATTATTGTATCTACGAGTATCTTAATAGTAGGATAAAAAATACCTATTAACTTTGCACTTCACAAAATAGATAGATAGTGATACCAAAGTAGTGAAAATGATAACATACCTTGCGCTCAGGCTTGTTAAGCATTTATGTCCCATAAACTTCATTAAATCAAGCAAATGTGTGTAGGATCAATGCTCTTAATGAACGTACCATATCATATAGAGGTGGCAAGAAGGTCGATCAAATGCATTATAAATGAGTCTGAGCTACTTTCAACCCATTTGACTCGCTACCTTTTAAATTTTTTTATTCGACTCATTTAAATTAAAACACAAGCCACATCAACCCATTGTAAGTAAATGGGTCAAATATCCACCTTCTAACATCACAATTTAGAAAATATGCACGAAACTGAGTTATGAAGACCAACCAAAGACAACTCTTCAAGCCCATACATGAGATAGATGTAAAGGGATCCTGTTTTAAAACGTGTTATGGACTATGCATAGAGCTTTAGGGAAGCAAACACCAGAAACATTTTAAAAATGTAATCATGGTTTTCAAATATTAGGTGAAATAAAAGACAATATTTCATCATATAATGATCAATAGCATATCATATTTGATATAATACAATGCTGAAAATCTACTATTCGGTAAAAATAGTCGAATTTTGTTATAGTAAGTCGAATGGGTAAAGGTTATGATGACCCAGTGGATTTATTGACTTATTGTCTACAAATTCTAACAGATAACATCAATAAACAAAATAAGTACTCTATAAAATAAATGTGTACCCTTATTCCCTTCATAAAATCTACTGTCAGTTGTTCCAAATAGCTATTGCTAGGGTATAGTTCATGACCAATAAAGTCAACTGTATCATCTTGAAGATCATATTTTCTGCACAAAAAGAAAATGTTGGATGTTTGGTATTATCTAGTAAATTGAGACATCATAGCATGCTATAGTTAAAGAGGGTAAAGTGTGTACCCAATGAGCTCTTCTGCAGGAATTGCATTCAAATCTAAGCCTTCATGAAAAGGATCACTTTCATCGCAGTCTTGGACATATATAAAGAATTTGTTACATTGATAGCTATTCCAATATTCGACTTCATTAAAGGAAGCTCCAGCAGTCTCATTTCTCGATGCATATAAAAAGCATTAAATTTAGTTCTTCCAAGGCTTTGAAAGGCAAATGCAAAAATGTGATTGTTATACCATCCGTGTTATAATAAACAATACGTAAAAACTGGAATAGGTTACTTTGTAGCCTTAATACCAGCAAAGATGGTGGTGGTTTCAGAAATACCAAGAAGCATCTCTTTGAGAATTTTAGTGGTTAGTTATTCTAGTGAAAAAAAAAATTTGGTCCCTCATGGGCCATGTTGAAACAAATTAAAAGAAATGGTAAACAACGTGTGTATAGTTTACCAAGAGTGGCATGTAGCATGTCAAATAAACATCAGTTTCTTCCTATCTAGTACTATCATGTACACAACCAAATGATCACATAGCATGAATACCTTGTGTCGTATGTCAACACAAAGGTCATCGATTGACCTGTAAGATTGTTAAAGAATGAGGAGAGTAGCTAACTTGCAAACCCAAACAAATAAACAATATGTCTTTTAACAAAATATTATAATTTTATACTTGCAGTGGATGTGACAATATTCTAGTAGCACATAACTATGTTAGAAATGAAGCCTCCGTCTATGTAGCAATCTTTCAAATATTGCATCCATGTAGTGTAAATAACATGAATCCTACAAATACAATGTAGATTTTTGAACTGTATAGTGTCAGCAAATGGCAAAACAATTCCAAGCAACTAGTGGAATGTTTTGTGTAAACTTAATAAGTGACGCTGAATTAAGCATGATTCAAAAAGAAGTTAACACTGATTATCTAAGAAACATGAAATGATAGAAGTTAGCAAGTAGCTTCATAATAATACTAATGGGATGTTGTAAATTATTGAAACGAAATAACACCTTAGTGTAAGGAGCAAAATTACCAAATTCAATATTTTGACAACCCCTTCAACAATGGTAGTCACACACACTAATTTTGATGAAATTAAATTAAAGATAATTTACAAAAAAAGTCATAATAAAAAATAAGCAATAAATAATATCTTAAACTCTGATACAAATTAAATATCATATGGTTTATTTGATTTACCTTTATTACTATCTTCGTCATTTGGTAAGTGCATAAAGACATCAACTTCATCATCCCATTCCATATGAAGAAAAGTCGAAATAGGGTTGGTAATTTTCAACACATGTAAAGTTGTGTAAATGCGTCACAATTCCAGAACAAAACCTACTTCGATTTAGATGAAATTTGTTTTGGAGAGTGTCTGTCCAGTGGGGAGTGGAGGTGCATTGCCCCAAAAGTGACTGGGTTGGAGTTCAGGTGACTTTAGACTGTGATTTCGTTTTTTTAATACTAAATGCGGTGCATACTATAAATGTGGTGGATAGTTTCACGAGGTAGTTTCAAAGAGTGAGTGGTTTTCTGTAGGTAATAAGAGATTAAGGATGAAAGGCAATTAAGAAATAAGAAGCAGTTCCAGAAAATAACTTTAAATGGTTGATATCAAAAGTTAAGGGACTACTTCGAGTTATTTTTTGGGAAAAAGAGAATATAAGTGGAAAAAAGAAAAATCAGATTGTGTTCCTGAGTTTTTTCTACGGAGAGAAGAGAAGAGAGAGAAGTGGGAGAAAAATCTGGACATCTTTTATCTCCAAACTTTCTCTCCAAAAGTGGGAAGCAATGGAATGAAGGAAGATTAAACAAGTTAGAAAATGACATTTCCTTCCATTTCTCTCCAACTCGAGAACACGAAACGTGTGAATTTCATTTCTTTTCTTTTCAACTCGACAACGCAATAGTGTTCTTCCTCTTTTTTTCTTTTCTATGATTTTCTATTATTTTCTCTTCTTTTCTTTCAACTAAAAACTTGAAACTGGGCCCTAAATGAACCGAGATGATTATAAGTCAATGTAAAAAGTCAAATGTAAAAACGGTTTGACCTGCTCATAGTAGTATTAGTATTACTTTGTATAGAAAAATCAATCCATCTTTCTTATTCTAAAATCGAATCGAATCAAATCTCAATTCAAGCGAACGGTGGACTTGAATTGAATTGAATTCAAGTGACGAAAAAGTATTACGATTACACACTTGTAACAAACTTCATTCCACCTGTCAACTTCCCACTATAATTTATAATTTTTAATTCTACTACTTTGGTCTCTCCGATCGATCTGATCAAAACCCTAGTTTACTTGCTTACTCACTTATTCAATACAATCAATCAAATTGTATTGTTGAAGATATAAATTGATCGGAAATGGAACGACGGAAAAGTCCTCCCAAACATAGACACGATGGGACTTCGCCGTTGCCGTTAGGCATGGATTGGAGCCCTCCCCCCAAAAAATGGGTACTTTTAACGTTTAATTATAATCAAAATTTAATTGAATTATGTTTTATTTTCAATTTATTTAATTTGATTTAGCTTGATTGAAGAATTAAGTTTATTCATGCTCATTGAAGTCGAATTACACTGTGATTTTTGATTGAATATGAATTTTGTTGTGGAATTCAATATTGTTGGAGCTTAATATATGTTCCTATTACAACATCAAGCCTTGGATTTTGATTTCATAAATGTGCCTCATGTTTTTTCTTTCCATGGTTTTTCATTTTTGATATATATTGTTGAATTTGTATACGATTGTTGAAGGACATGGTTCGATTACCTAATGTAATTATAACGCAGAAATGGTGATACTGTGAAAGTCATGTAGCATTTTTCCTCTTTTAAATATGTAAAGGAGTAAAATTTAGTTATAGTAAGATGCTAATTAGCAGTGTTTAAGCGTATTATAGGAAGTTATTTCCTACTGTGAGTCATCTGGAGATGATTGTTACATTCATTAACCAAATTTTATCAGCTATCATTTCCATATAGGGATACAATTTATTACAATCCCGTACCTGAACAATAGGAACAAGTTTCAATTAATGGTGGCAGTCGATGAGATTACCTAGGAGACAACTACAGTATATTAGTCTAAAAAATCATGTGTCATACTGAAACCTCAGGAAATTGGCTGTAAGGCAGAAAAAGTATGAGCATGATATTAGTATTGTTTTCTGACCTGGATGGATCTTACATTTGAATTCTTCTAAGACGTTGTCGGTTGTACTGAGGAGTCTAAGATGTCGTACTTATTATAGTGTATTAGTGTTATTGCATTTCTCCTCAGAGCTACTTCTAGTCGTATCTTCTGCTTGCAGGGGTAGTGTCGTTTGACATATAATATGCTTTATCTACCCTTTTTACTTGATAGTCTTGTGTCAGTTCCTGTCTCAAAATTCCCTATTGTGCAGAATGGGCGGGACACAGTTTGGCCACATGATCCTCGCACAGGATGGAGTTACTGCATCATGATCCCAGCCTGGGTTGTCCATCCAAAATCTAGAGACTCAGACCCCGTTGTGGTACACACTGATAATATCTCAGTTGTTTAATTTTACACAAGTAATTTCATGTATTCCTTCGTTCTTGAACTGTCAATAATTGCCTCCAAATCTGAAACTCAATGTTGACGTAGTCAAATAGGAAATCGATACAAGTTTGATGAATAACTTTTAACTTTATCTGGGTGTAATGCTGTTGCCAAAGGAATTGTTAGGTATACTTTTTATATTTGTTTCAATCATGGTAATTGTGAGGAACAGAGCCTTTGCTGAAAAGGTGAACAATATTCTTGAGCTGAATCAGAAGAAAACAGATGACATAGATTAAATCGGGATGTTAGAATGAAAATAGACCTTTATTTAAAGGTGGCAATAACTAATTGCCAAAAGTTCAGATAAATTGAATCACAAATTTGGTACGAATGCTTCGCCTTCCAATGTGGTTACTCACTGTTTTTTCGACAACGGTTTACGAAAAACTATACTCTACGGCGGAGAAAATGGGTGTGGTATTGGATCAGGTTGGCTTGACCTGCCAATACTTCACTGGTCAGTTCTTTTTTGAGTTTTATAAACAATTAATGTATCTAGTATGAGAACAAAAACCATATTTTGAAACAAATTTTTTTTTTTGTGATGCTTATGCAACTGTGCTTAACACTAGGCGTATCAATTGTAAATCTGCCCTTGTATGTAAGTATCTATACCATTTTTTTAATAATCAACATAATAAGTTAGGCACTTCAACTCATTTCTCTATCGCACTAAAGTGGTGTACCTAACACGACATGGCGTCTCTCGGTTTCCCATCCAGGATTTTCTGTTCATACCGTAGGTACCAATTGAAAAGTATCAGTCCGTAAATACAAAGGAATGCAATTCATTCATTTAGTCATTTTGAAATGTGCTAATATTTTGCTTTTTTTAATGGATTTTAATGTTCAATACCCCAAGTTGGCTTGGCTAGATCAAGTGACAAGTGCTGTTAACCTTTTAACATGTACAGTAGTTTGTACCAGGAAAACTTCAAGTAACCATATATATATATATATATAAATCTCAAGATAAAAAATTTATTTGTCCACAATTAGAGCTACTTTTTGAAATTTAAAAATAGTAAGGATAATTATGTAGTTTAGTCTTGAGGGAACGATGCCATTTTATATCAAGAAACCGTGTTTCGGATCTAATAGAAAATGGGATCCTTGTTTTTAGTCTAATTATTCTCGAGACTAGGGTTTTGTGCCAAATTTTACAATTTTCTAATTTTAGATTGTTCCAACACGTTAAGCCTTTTAATCTTTTCCGGATCCATCAAGGAGCATTAAGAGATGGCCAATGAGTTATCAAATTTGACCGTCTGTTTCTTGATACGATGTATTTTTGTGTATATTTTTATAACTTGCTTCCTGTTGGAACTTGGATAATCTACATAATACCTGTTCTTAATTTGTAGCTTGATTTAGTTTAATTCCATATTAACATGTTTAGGACAGTTCTACAGGATTGTGGTTGGTATGCAATCACCTGAAGGAGTGACAACAACACGAGCGATATTAAGAAGATTTAATGATTTTTTAAGGTTACTTGCTGCTGTAAGTACTTAAACTTTGTTGTATCATCTATGCTTGACTTGGAAATAACTAGGTCTTTTTCAATGGAAAATAAGTCACACCCTTGTGACTTTTGACATTTGAACCAACAACCTTTTGGTTGGTGGGCTATCTTAGATGACAAAGCACTGTTAATAATAAATACATTGGCGTTCTCATTATGGTTCATTTTACCTCTGAACTTAATTTTTGCAGCTTAGGAAGGCATTTCCTAAAAAGAATCTCCCATCAGCACCACCAAAGGGACTATTGCGGCTAAAAAGTCGAGCATTGTTAGAAGAGGTAGTTACCATCTTTGAAGCCTTACCTGTAAATGCCAAAATAGATGACACATTTGCAAGGTTCCAAGTCGACATTACATTTTTGCCAATTAAAGACCTTCACAATTTATTGTGATAACTACAAAAATAAAATAAAAATGTTCATCAAAAATCTATGTAACTCTTAGATTTTTCAACTGATTATCCGATTCTGATATTTTAAGCTGCAATAATTACAAAAAATAGCTCACCTAAACAGATATATCTACTTAGAATCTGAACGGGTATGTACGATTTGTATGTCTCCTATTATGCAGCGGCGTTGTTCTTTGGAGGAGTGGATGACAAAGTTGCTATCTGACATTGATATATCACGAAGCATTGTAGTTGCATCATTTCTTGAATTAGAATCTGCTGCTCGCTCTGGTATGTAATTGCCTGCTTCACCTTGTATAACATAAACTAGAGCCTAGAGGTGGCAATTTTGACCCACTTACTTATGAATGGGTCAATTGGTGGTGTGCTTTATCTTGAATTCATCAAATTAAAAAAAATGAGCTAAAAGTGGAAGGTGTCAAATGAGCTTGGTTTGATGCATACTAAAAAACTAACCGTGGTAACACGAACCTGTTACCCAACCCGCCTGACCTGAGCATCTTGTCACCTCTACTGTAAAAATATTTAGCGTGCTTTATTAACTTTCCTCATTCTATTATGGTTCATCATCTACCATGTCAGAACTTCAATTTCTGATAGCATATCTTAATTCTTTTGCAGCATTTCAAGATGAAAACCCACAAATTGGACAAGGAAGCCTTTCTGTGAGTAATGCTGATTCCATGGCTTCTGGTAGTTTTCCAGTCACACCAGACTATGGTAGTGACACTGCTTACGAGACTTCAGAGATTGGGACATCAAGCTTAGGACAAGATAATATATCAGAAGCTGGTACAGAAGATTTATCGCTGGACGAAGATTTGAGCGGTCCACTCGAAAAACTCGTCAAGCACGGCATGTCTAATATTGACGAGGGCTTATTAATGGGAAATGCTATTTTAGAGCAGGTAGAAGGGTATCCCAGGCATACAATTCATGCCAGAGAGATTAACAAAGTTATAAGGACTGGTGACAAAAATGGGAATGGAGGAGATTATGTGTCTGAAAAAGAACATGGTAAGTTAATTGGGAACTCCGAGAAGCTATCAAATGGGAGTCTCGGGATTGAGACAAGCTCTTTAAGAAAGAGTGCATCATTGGATATGGAGTTTTCTGGTTTGTTGGCAGATGACCATTTGGTTTCTTCAAGTGATGTAAACTTGGTTCTTCCATTAGGGCAGCAGCAAAAGATGAATAGGGTTCTTGTCAGTATGCAGAGGAGACTTGGAACTGCAAAAACAGACATGGAGGATCTAATATCAAGATTGAACCAAGAAATAGCAGTCAAAGATTACCTTATGACCAAGGTATGCTAAATAGTACTGCTACTTTTTAGATATTTCTTACCCATCCAGAAATGGAATATTCGTTTTTTTTTTTAAATAATTGAGAAGGTAATATTGCCCTTGCCTCCAGCCCTGTGACCCAAATTCATGACTTTCTTTTGAGATTTACACTGTTATCATTGTGGCCTGGTACATCAACTTTACATGGTTTGGGTCAAAATGGGTAACTTATAGTTGGATTAAAAAGGCCCCTCTACTGGCTGCCCGTGCTTGCAAGGTCCTCGAGTTACTAGTGTGACGCAAACTAAATTGCATTATGTTAAAAATGGGTTAACTTATAGATGGATTAAAAATTCCCTTCTACTGGCCACCCATGCTTGCAACTTTGCAAGGTCCTTTAGTTACTAGAGTGACACAAGCTAAATTGCATTATGTTATCTATCTTGTTTGTACATGATATTTATTCATGGTTTTGTTGCTAAAATATAACCACGGTGAAGCCAGAAAGCCAAATATTTGAGGAATTAGAGAAAAATTCCAATGCATATTCTTGCAGAAACGAAAAATTAATCCTCATTAAACATGATTATATAATACTTCACCTGAAACTATATGTATATATGTAGGTCAAGGATTTGGAGGAGGAACTTGAGACTACCAAACTGAGAAGTAAAGAAAACCTTCACCAAGCAATTTTGATGGAAAGGGAAAGAGTTACTCAAATGCAGTGGGATATGGAAGAACTTAGACGGAAATCACTAGAGATGGAGTTCAAATTGAAGTCTCAACAGGTTTCATGACACTGTCACTTCCATTAACATTGATTAAAGTAACTAGAGATAGTAGAATTGGCAGGGAAGGTGAAATGGATAACGGGTCAAAATGGGTAATTCTTTGCTCAGGGTTGAACGGGTCGGGTTGAACTGAAACACTTCTTGTCCAAATTCTTTTCTTCTATAGTATGTAACTTGATAATAGTTTATATTTTCTACAATGATCCAGGACGTTTTAAGCATTGAAGATAGACTTTGGGCGACTTTCAACCCATATGATCCTTTTCCTTTAAATCTAATTGTTTATTGTTTATTTGACCTGTCAGATAAAAAAACACACCCGAACCGACCCATTTATAAGTAAATGGGTCAAATTTGCTACATCTAGAAGTAACTTTCTTGATTTTAAAAAATTGACGAGTGAAAATTTTCCAGGATGACAAGCAAGAAATAGAAACACCAAAAACATCCATGATTGAAGAAAAAGATCAATTACTGCAGGAGTTGGATGGTACTAGAAACAAGTTTGAGCAACTATTGAAGAAACATCAAGAACTAGAAGTTAAATCAAAAGCAGATGTCAAAATTCTTGTCAAAGAGGTTAAATCCCTTAGAAGTTCACAAGCAGAATTGAAGCAGCAACTAAATCAATCACTTGCCAGAAAGTTAGATGAGGAGGTATTATATCTATTTATGATTCAAGTAGGGAAAGCTGCAGTGAATAGCGGAATATTTTCACTTCATTTTTAATTTGGTTAAAAGACTTTCTAGATTGTCACTGAAATCACTGTAATACCCGAACTTTATAATGGGTTTTGGGATGATGGTTTTAGTACAAATCTTAAAAGTCCAGTGAGTCAGTGACCAAATTCGAAATGAAGTTTATAATGGGTTTTAGAAGTTGGTTGCTTTTAATCTCTTTATTGTTCAACCAAGCATATGTTAGGTACTTTATCTGTTGTGAAAGCTATCATGCCAATAAGGAAACCTACACTTGCTTCCGTCCCAATACAAAGACAATGTTTGACAGGAGATAAGTTTGGTCAAAGTGTTTGACTATTAGTCAAATATCTAAAAATATACCCACTAATGATTACACAGGGGGATCTTGTTGATAGAGCTAATTCTATCATATAATTTCATGATGATTACTACTGGGCAAAGCAACTCTGAATGCCTTTTATTACATTTATTTATATAAGGACAATGGGAGTGTAAAGTATAGTCTGTTCTTTTCACATCATCATAATTTATGATATGTGGATTTTGGATCTTATTTCATTAAGTGGTATCATAGAGAAGTCTCTATGATAGAAAGATCGAGATAGCCTTGCTAGAAGTAATTCACATAAGATGAAAATAGAAAGCAAAATTCTGTAAACAAATAGATCTTTAATATCGCAATAATTTTGGACTCCACCTTGAATTATATAATTATGGTTCCTCTATTTGAGAAATGTGATATACTATAAATGTCTTATGTTTACGAAATTGTGGTCTACAGAAACTACTCCAACAAGAAAAACAGAAGTTTGAGAAGGAAGAAGTTACTAGACTGAAGTTGCTGCATGAATGTGATATTCTTCAACACCGGCTTCGCGAGTGCAGCATGAATTTGCTTAGTGAAAATGAAGATAGACTAGTCATTGATTCTCCATCAGTGCAAGATGCTTTGGATTTTGTAAAAATATCCGATGGTCGGATTGAATCTCTCTTTGCACAGGTACATTTCACTCTGCATGTTATACTTAGAAGCTGATTGATACGAACCCACGAATAGTAAGAAATAAAAACAGTAAAAAGATAGATAATCGATATTCAAGAGATCGATCGACTCTCCAACAATTTACTTTTGAGAGGTAAACCAACTCTCCAATGATATTAAAATCACCAACCCTATATATTCAGCAAAAGAAATATTACAATCATAATAAGCCCTATATATATAGGATATCTCTAACTTGCTCCCTAAGATTATCCCTAATTAAATGAGATTCTATCAGTACTTTCCTAATAATACTTGAAGGATATCTAATATAATATCCATATTTAAAATAATAAATAATAAACCAAATATAATCTCCTAAAATTGTATCACTGATACACTGACTATTGTTCATTCTGGACTTGAGCCGAGTTGAGTGGTGGGTTAATGGTCTCAGGTTGAAGCAAATCATGTTTAGATGAGTCGAAATGATCCATGTCGGGTTGTGTTGGCTGACCCACAAACACTTTCAGTCTAGTATTAAGAAAAGAATTTAATAAATAATTAATGCATTATTTATGGTTTCAGAAACAATACGATTACTAAAAGAATTTCTAATTTCTTTATAATGTCAACTGGCAATTTCTCCAGGCACAAATCTTAGCTCAAGATGATATTTTGGATGCTTCAACTGCTGGTGATATAAACGACGATGATGATCATAACATCCCAACAAATAATAAACTTAGGAAGATTCTATCAGAGATTCTTGTAGATAACATCACTCTAAGAAGACAAGTGAGTCTTCTTGTTCATCATGCTCTCAAAACAGGCATTGTAACAGCAAAAGACATGGAAGTCCCTTTGGAAAACTCTCTAGAAAACGAGTCATTAGATACAAGATGAACGTATGGGTGAAAACTGTACATACATCAATACATAAATATATAGCGTATGGCGTTCTACTAAAATTCAGTTACCTTTGTGGGTAATTTGAAGACTTAGTTTTTTAAAAGTTCTATTGGTTGGTTATTCAGGTAAGTTTCTTTTTGCACGTGTACCGGATTTTATGGGATGATTTGCTATAATCCCCATGTCAAGATTTTGCACTGAGATTACTTCTTTTGACGCGTACCTGATGTTACAAACATAAAACAATTACAAGCTACAAACATAGTTGCATGTTAACTTCCATTTGTGCATTACAATGATCACTTTTCTAATTTATGTTAGCATAGCGATAGATGCCACACACGAAGTCATTTGTCTAGTTGTCCTTGAGTTTCTTGAAGTTGATGGGTGACCACATTTCCATCAACCAGCATTATTTCATTTCATGTCGATGCCAGTAAGATATTTCAAAATTCATGTAGTCACCAACGTTTCGTAACTGAAACAAAAGTTGATAAGTCAACATCTTTGAATACGATTACGTTTTCACTCGTATTTATTTTATTATCGTCATCGACATCCCTGTTACTACAGTCACGTCACATCCAACTAGCTAAATGACATCTTTTTATAACCAATTTTCATCTTCTTCACGTTTTCATCATCTTAACACTACACAAATCTTCGTTAAGAAGCCATATGTTTTAGGTCTTATACAACCTCACTTTATCTCTATCTCTAAATATAGGGGAAATAAAGGATGTTTTCATCATATTATTCCTTTAAAAAAACCTCTCAATCTAACTATCTCCTATAAAAACTCCAATTTATACAGATTTATCCTACTAATTTCAAATTTAGATAGTAGTTTAAGAGTTTATTCAGTTTAATTTCGTTTAAATATGTCACTGTTATTTATTTGTCTAATATATATATTTTTAATGCATTATTTCTTTTTATTAATTTTGTTTTATTTTTTATTAATAATAATTATCGTTTTTAAGAATTTAAAAATATTGAAATTTGATTAATATTATAATAACACTAAAAAGTATTGATCGAGAGTTTTAGAATATAAATAGTATTCTCCATAATGGAAAATGGACTTTTTCTGAAAATCTATCTAAATATAGAGTACTATTAGAGAAGGGCGTTAAAACCAATATTTTTCATTTATTTATGGAAACCCATAAAACAAACATATCTCCCACAAAATAATTTCAATTTCGATCGTAATATCAAATTTTAGTGTAGATGCGTAAATATTGTATTTTTTCCCTCTTATATCTATCTATTATGTAAAGATGCCTCTTATTACTATAGCAAAGTATGAGGTGACATATGGACCTTTTTCATTGATCTATCAAAAAATAAACTTGCTTAAAAATAAATATAATACAACATCTAGATATATGGAATATAGATAGAGTAGTTAAATTTGTTAGCCACTAATATGCACACTTGGTTTGAGTAAGTGGAGTGACAATTTTTTTTTTTTTTTTCTTTTCTCAAAACATAACTTCCATCATCTTTCTTTCAACTCTCAACAATTTACTTTAAAGAAATAAAAATTTATTGAGTATATATATTTCATAATTTATAACCATGGTGGGTCTATATTTTGTATTTTTAAATCAACGACATTTATAGTTTACTTTTTAAAATATTAACACATACGTTTATATATAGCATTTTGATGATGCATTTAAGTTAATCTTTTTCGTGTTATATTCATATAAACTCTTATACGTTTGATCATATACTTATTCTTGTAGGAACAATGCAGTGGTATAAGGGATCTATGATTGTTGGGAAAAACAATGGTCAAACATAAATTATAAATCCGAAGAGTCAAAACATGATTGTATATAACTTAGTGTTAAAATGGCTAAGTCTTTCTTAGTATGTGCATATTTGTATAGTCTTAGTCTGTGATATACTGTGTATAAATTGCTCAGTCTGAATGTATATGACGTAAGACAGACTCAAACCGGGACATACTCATACTATGACATACTCAAATGGAGACAAACTCAAGTGAAGACAAATTCAAGTCATTACTCTAAAGATAATGGAGGTAACTACAGAGGATCCGAAGAGATCTTATTAGTTAGGAGAGTTCGAATTGTATTCTAATTGATTTCATTTCCATTATATCCGTAGTGGTAGGTAAAAATCTCTATTAGTTAGAGATACGGTAGGATACGATACAATACTTCGTAAATTGCTCATCACCTCAATACATTACATATACTATAAACTTTGTGTTTATACGAATTGAATTTTTGATAAATAATATATTCATTCGACATTAAAACGGTTTGTTTCATATTGTTTTTAATTCTGCTAAGTTCAATATTATTTGGTTTGTTATTAACTTGATATTAAGCGGTGAATATCAAATTTAATTTGTTAATCAAGAAACTGTAATATATTTTAAGACCTAACAATAATAATTTAGTTTTATTGTTTTCTTAGTTGTGTTTCTCCTATTACTATTTAAATATCAAATTACAAAAGATACATATCTATACAAAAGATACATACATATTTGTTATGGAGTATTAAAGCTTTTAACTCCAACCATATAAATACTGGCATTGAGTTTGAAGGTAAAAAATCATTAATATTAAACTTCATGAATTGTACATCGCACATGCAAAAACGTACCTAGTGTGAATATACATGAATGAATGGTTAGCCAAAAAAAAATAGAAAAGGAAAGAAAATATATTCATCCGGATAACATTACACAATATGTTTATCTTTTATATCTAAAGCATTGTCAATCTCGATTTAAAAAACAAGTACTGAAATGCATCAAATATTTTTTAAATATTGATTACTTATTAAATTGCGAAAGCTACATGGTCACAAAAATGCATTGCCGAAAGGCCAAAACATACGTTGTTTGTTCGTCAATTTTATTTATCCAAAGAAACATCGATACAAGATATAAGATTCCAAAAATAGCTTTCCAACCAACACAATTTTCTTGGTGTATGTTGTTTGAAATAACGAAACCGTCCTCAATCTTTATCGAAACTAAATTGAGCCCCTTCAAATATTTGGCGTTGTATACATCGTATCCTTTTGTTGATTAGTGCTACAAAATTCATAAGGATAGATACTTAATGATCACAAAAATCACATGTAAACGTACATAATAATTAATCTTTATATATATAACTAAAAGAGTATATAATAGAGAAATTTGAGTCCTTTATTGTTTTTCACTTTTTACAATTTAACAATTTTAATTTCTTTCGTATAATTATATTTTTGGCCCTTAAATATTTGATTTATTTATTTAAATTAAAAAAATTAGATCAAATATTTTATTTATTTATAAAATTAAAAAGTCTATAAACTATATAAGAAAATCGGTTACAATATTTTATTCATTTTATTAAAATTAATTTTTCTCACATTATAGCGGGTCTAAACTATATAAAAAATCGATCAAATGAAAATTAAATTCAACCCGCATTATCGCAGATTTATGACCTAGATTAAAACTTCATAAAAGTTGTTCAAATTGAATCAATTTAATTTTTTCATTTGATTATATTGATCAAATCTCTTTTATTAGATTTGTGTTTTTCAATTGACGTGACTCTATCCATGTTTATGTATATATATATCTAAAAATCACAAAAATTAAATTTCAAATTTTAAGTATTTGAAAATTTATAATTGTACTTGTATTTTGTGCACGTAAAAGTTAACTTGTAGATATATATATAAACGATAATTGATAATTGATACTTAATCGTATTAGTATTTGTTAGTATTTTAGTTGTTGAACAATGTGTACCTTTGCTTATAAGCTCGTTAAGCAAAGAAAATATATTAGTAATATAAAAATTTTAAGTTTGAATACCGTAAAATGTAACTTGTTAGATCAATTCGTACACCTTAATAATTCAAATCACGAAGGCCGGTAAGTTTTTATGATTCTACGGTCTTGTTGAACAATAGTTGAATCAAGAACTAAATAAAATATTTCTCATCTTATAATAAATTACCGAACACTTTTAAGTCTTTAAGAGGACTTAATATGCACTAAAGTAATAGTACAAGGGTGTAAAATAACATTTTTTTCATTTTTAGCAATGAGTCTGCAGCGGATAAACGTTGGAAGGCAGTTGATAGGTACACGCAGGACAAACCTATAGCGTACTTTAGCAACTGCACATACACCTCTGCTAAACTACGCACCTCCCTTCCCCCACCTTCAAGTCTCTTTTTCCTCTCGTATTCTCATATACACAGTGATTGCACATATATAAGTTTTTGCGAGTCTTACGGAGGGCGATTGTGCTCAGAAGTTGAAAAATGGCGGCGTCTTCAGCTTCTCTACAGTCTAGTTTATATGCATCCTCTTCTTCTTCTAAGGTAAATTCGTTTAATCTGTATCTATATATGTATATCTGAATCTATATATGAACATACTCCTATTGTAGTTGTAGTGCTAACTGTGGTATAATGAAATAGGGAAGAGGTTCATTAAGTACCGTTTAGGGCATTGTGATTTTTATTTAACATGTTTTATTGTTTTGTGATTCTACTGTATATTGCTTTGAATACAAGCGATACTAAATATGGAGTAGGCTGTAGGGAAGTGTTCACTGAGTAGGGTTTCGAATTCGAGTCGTTCGAACACAGTTGTTTGGATTTGAAACATTTTAGCTGAATATGAATTCGTATTTGCACTCTTAATTGGCTTAGGTTAAACCAATTTCTGCAATTTTGATCTAGATTTAAGCATTTTCTGGGGTTTTCATTGTAAAGCCTGAAAATGATATTTATTTATATCTATATCTATATCTATATCTATAATGTGTATATATATGATTGATTTCGGAATTCGTGTCGGTTTTGTTTGATAATCAACAATTCAAAACTAATTCAAAAGCTGTTTCCTGTCAACTATATGAATGTAAATTGTTTCGATTTTTTTATTTTAGTTTTTGGTGTTCGAAAACTGAACACCAGTGTTGTAAAAGTCGACCTAGGCGCCTGTGTACTCGCTGGAAAATTGCTGATCGGCCATAGACCGTGCCGCCTAGCCTGAATCGGACTAATTACTTGGTCAACGGTCAGTCAACGATCAAACGTGGTCAAGATCTGGCGACTGAGGAATTCAGCGAGTCAAAGTAGTAGCAAGGGCGCCGGTTGAGGAATTCCGGTGAGGCGAGTCAAAGTAGTAGCAAAGGTAAGATTGATGAAGAAGATGAAATGTTAGGCGAAGAAAGAGAAAAAGCTGATGGAAAAGTAAGGAGAAAAGGAGATCGGAAAGTGAGGGGTTCAACTTTTTTTCAAAAAAATACAAAAGTTTACATTTTGGTCCTTTATATATAACTTATACTCCGTATTACTTATTTATCTCTAATTAATTTTTTTACTTTGTTTTCAAGTACACTATTTGTTTATATATTATTTAAATTATGAAAAAGGTCTAATTCGAGTACGCTCTGATTAATCCCCGACTTGGCTGAGTACTCCCTACAAGGTCGCAGCTGTGTACAACCCCGCCTAACGCCTTTTACAACCTTGCCGAACACCCCTAGCTAAATTAAATTCTTGTTCTTCTCAATGATCTGGACATAAAGTTATTTTATATTTGAATTTAGGGATTAGTGCGTGGGAATGCACTTAACATTAGCCCAATCTTTACAGTGTGTATCAAACTTCATTTTAGTCTATTATGTGTATCGAACTTTCAGTTTTGGTCTATTGTGTATATTCGACCTATTATTACTTGTAACCGCTTACGTGACACCTGTTTTTGATGACATTTCAATGCCGTGTCAGATGACGTGGCGACTTATAGAATTGCCACGTCATCAAAAATACCGGTTACCGGTTGAATAAGTCTTCGGATACGTACAATAGACTAAAATTGAAAGTCAGACACACACAATAGACCAAATGGAAGTTGGGGTACACACTATAGAGATCGGGCTAAAGTTAAGTGCATTCCTACGCACTAATCTGTTGAGTTTAAGCTTGTACTGCATTCAGGCCCGAGTGTGATTCAAATTAAAATCTATTATATGAATATCGATGAAATTGTTTGTCTGTTGAATTTTCAACGTATAAGAACTACTGTAGATGTCCAGGCTTCAATAGTGATCAGACTGATATTGAAATGCTAGATCTTTCTAAGAAAGTTGAAAATAAGTGAGAAAAATAAATCAGCAGAAGAGTACGATGAAAAATATATGAGCATATCAGTTATATTTGTGAAGGAGTTCAAACTGTTGAGTATAAGTTGTCCTCTGAAATGGGATTAATTGTTCTCTGTGATACATATTTTTGTCACCCTCTCTTCAAATTTGTGAAGTTTGTACTCTTGTGTTTGGGATCTAGGTGTGACACCAATTTTTTATAAGTCACAAGGCCATGCAGTAGTTTTACGATGATAAATAAATGCCACAATTGCAAAGAGTATCTAATTCTAAATAACAATGATTCTAGAAGTTCATAACAGAAAACTTTTAATCTAGATATATTGAGTGACTTTCACAAAAGTTGTTATTATATATGTTTGCTGAAACATGACTAAACGGCTCATGCTCAGCCACAGGTCAATAAAAATTTTATAATGTTTTGAGCTTGTCTTATGATCTTCTAAAATTTGGTAAGCTGCCTTCTTGCAGTTTTGCCTTGTGAGATCCGATAAGTTTAACCAAAGGTCTTTCAGTTGCAAAACGAAGGGTCGTTCTCATTCTGCATGGATTATCAAATCAGTCATAAACAACAAAAAATCAAGTATCAATGACGACGAGGCAATAGAACCTGCAAGAATTCTTCTCGAGCGACTCTTCGCGCAATCACAAAAACTCGAAGCAAAGATTGGTAAATATTCAAATCTACCTCATGATATTGAATTGGAACTGAATCTTGGAAAGCTGGAATCTGATCTTCAAACAGCCCTAAATGTTTTAAGGAAAACAGAAGAAGATCTAGAAGCTGCAGAAAATGAAATATTATCAGAATATCATGAATTAGACCAAGCAAAAGAAGAGCTAAGTAAACGAGAAGAAGTTGTAAAATCTACTATTTTGAAGCAGGAGGAACTTGAAAATGGGCTAAAACAAGCTAATCTTGATTTAGCTTCTCAAGCAGCCGAAATAAAAAATTTGAAGCTTCAACTTGAAAAGCAAGATAAGGAGGTAACTGCAGCCCAGTCGGCACTTCTATTGAAAGAAATCGAACTGAATGTCATGGTCGAAGAATTGCGGATAAAGTCAGAGGTAGCTGAAAATACTGAATCCGAACTTAGGTCAAAGTCAAAGCTTTTGGCTGAGACCAAAGAAATTGTGAATAAACAAACTGTCGAGATTCAAGAATTGAGACAAACCCTTCAGGAGAAGGACGAAGAGTTGCAGATTTTTATGACACTTCTTGAATTTGAAGAAGAGAAAGTAAAAGAGGTTGAGGCGAATTTGGAGAAGCAGACAATGGATTGGCTTGTGGCACATGAAGAAATGAAGACGTTCACGGAGGAGGCATCTAAACGCACGGTTGAAGTTAATGAATATTTGGAAGAATTTATGAGAGTGAGGAAGCTACTTGACGACATAAGGTCAGAGTTAGTATCGTCACAGAAATCTCTGACGTTATCCAGGAAAAAAATGGAAGATCAACAAGAGATTTTAGAAAAAGATCTTTCAGAAATTGAACAACATCGGGAAAGCGTAGTTTTGTACACAAAAAGCCTTGGAAATGCAGAAGTTGAAGTTGAAAGTGAAAGAATTAAATTTAGACTCGCAGAGGCTCGTAATCAAGAGCTTGAACGGGACTTGTCTATGGACAAAGACCTAATTACGGAGTTACGAAACTGCTTAAATGAGGAAAAACTTTCTCTACAACAGGCAACTGAAGAATTTTCGCTTCTTAGAGATGAATTAGACCGGAAAACGTTAGAATACGGGTCAATGCATAATGCTCTCGAGTCCAAAGAGTCTGAACTAGTGGAAGCAAAATTGGAGATTCAACATTTAAAATCTGAGCAGTCCTATCTTGACGTTATGTTGAAGGAAAAAGAATCTGAACTACTTGATGCACATAAAATGTTGGGTGAGGTGAGTCAAGAAATATTGAATCTAAAAACGCTTCTGAATAGTCGAGAAAGTGAGCTTACTGAAACAACAATGATGCTAAAGGAGAGAGAGGAACAGGTTGAAACGATCCAACATGACCTAAACGAGACAAGTTTAAAGTATTCTGAAGCGACAAGTGTTGTAGAACGTATTGTTGAGCTTACAAATAAAATCGTGAGTTCTATTAAACAGGATGACTACATTTCATCAAAAGAGAAACAGCTTGAAACTGAATTAGCAGTGATCAGGGAAACCTTACGGTCACGGGAAAAGGAAGTTTTGCAGACTCAGAGAGCTCTAACAATCAAAGAAAACGAGCTTAGAATGGTTTTCGAAAAACTAGATGAACGAGAAAAGGAAATGAAGGAGATGAAGCGTGATTTGACTCATGATGCTGATGATTTGAGGAAGCTTTATGCAACGGCACAAGAGAGAATTGGTGAGGAAAGTCTCGGCCAATTGGCAATTGAAAAACTGGAATTAGAAGCTGCTCAACTGGAAGTTGAAGCAGCAACGAGTGCTCTTGAGAAAATCACAGATATGAGTAGAGAGCTTTTACATACCACTAGTTTAGTTGTGGAGGTTGTTAATGATCTGGATGTTTCTTCAACACGAAACGTGCCTGAAAATGAGATAGCTGTTTCTGAAGATCGTTGTTTTGCTGAACTGAAAGCCGAAGTTGCCAGGCTTTCAGATTTCACCCAAAAGCTCATCCAAGAAGCTGGAATCAATGGGGATTCTGGTGTTACTTACTGGTAAATTATTGTTGTGTTGTAGGTAAGTGTGTACAAGTTGTATTGGAAATGCGCGTTATGGCTAGATGCTCGAAAACTGCTCTTTTGGATTTTGGTTTTTGTATCAACTGTTGCATAAGGGGCTATAGAAGACCGTAAGAAACCCAAATCCTGTCGATCTTTGGTTCTTTTCGATTTGAAGTTGTGTTTGTAGGCAACTGAGCAGTAACTTGATGTACGGGTCAAAATAGGTTGCCTTGACCCGTCAATACTTTGTTATTCATCTTTTTGTATTTTGTATATAATAGTAATGAAAAGAAAAAATATGATTACAAAACTATATTGTTTCAATAGAACAAATTAAGGGCATTATAAGCATTTGTATACGCATTATCTGACTTCTAATCCATTTGGCCAACCCAACCAAATGCGATCTTTAAGACACTAACCGGATGACTAATGCAAAAATGATCAAGATCAGTGGATACACTTGTTTGGCGCTGGTTTTTAAAAGCACACAGAAGGCATCACATTTTAGTAATATTTAGGTTGTTAAGGTGCATGTTCTGATGTAACACAGGAAATTATGAAATCGTATGATAATCTCCTTTCAAGAAAACGATTGCTTAAGAACATAAGTTACTTCGTCGATCGAATTTACCTAAATTGTATGGTGAAATCGAGCAATAAGAAACAATTAGATAGCAAACCATACCAACGTGGGGTACTTCGATTCCATATTAGAAGTGGTTTGTCTAAACCTAAAACACCAACCATGTTATTAAATTAAATTAAAGTTAAAAAGAAAATATATTTCCAACCTAACTATTCCTAAATCTCTAACAAATAATTAAGATCCAGAGTAATTCCACAAACCAACCACGGTGGTTTAACTAAATAGTTAAAAATAAATAAATAAGCAAACTACAAACCATTACTAGTGGCAGACATCCCCATAGTTTCATCATAGGTAGGTTCAAATCTCAAAATTGCACACCTAAATAACCTGAAAATAAAAGACCTTTTCGTTTTAAACAAACAAACTATATGTAATGATGAGACAATAACTAATTTTCTATAGTTATACCCCTATCATATTACTTTGCATTTCGTTTATCATTATTATTATTATTCAGTTTCAACCAATTTGACAATTTCCCTTATGAAGTTTATAATATTATAAGAGTAAAAACGTAAGTCTGTAAAAGAGATTATGCTAATATGCGCATTCAAAGCACGTGTTAAAATGAATTAATAAATTTAAAATAAGAAATTAATTCTTTCAAAATGGCAAAAGTAGATTTCATGAATGTGTATAAGTGTTTCTTCTTATTTAACTTTTTGTTGAATTATTAGGAAAATTTGAGTTTTTGTTATCACTTTCGCATTCTACACAGCCTCTTTATAAGAAGTTATGTTGATAGATAATATTCTTTTAAAGTACATCACAATTGAATCTTGATTTTAAAGCTAAGAAGTAGATTTTTAAGGTTTTGTGATAAAAATCAGCTCCCTTGTAAAAAGAGCAAAACAATAATAGAATATCCAGCAGCAGTAAGATTCTTTCTAGTACATAATCCATCAAAAGCAGTTTCCTAATCCAAAAGCAAAACACTATCATTTTCCACTCAAAGCAAAGTATCATTCTCCTTTGTCTTCTTTCTACTTTTAAAGATTGATGTATCAATATCATCATCAGCAAACTTTCATCTCCTGATCAATATAATTCCGATCCTTAGCTTCATCATCATCAGCTATAATAATATAACTGATATGCAAATTCTTGCTCAAGACACTCATGATTCTGCCGATCATTTTGCATATAACCGTGATGAATTCGATACTAATCATAAATTTTCATTTGAGATAATTGGATCACGGCCGCCTACTTCATCTTCACCTCTACGTTCTTTTTCTCCGTTGTTACTTATCGAAACATTTTCTAGAAAAAGCTTGTCATATGGAAAGCTTCCTTTAGAACCAATTAAACTTACTGTACTTAAGTTAGATGGATCTTCTTTTGGTAATTAACTACTTTTTTCTTTTCATATTTGCTTTTGATTTATTTATAAATTAAATTAAATTAAATAATTTTATTCAAATGGTGTGGTACAGATATTCGTGTTGTGAAGAATCCTACAGTGGCACAGTTGAAACAGGCTGTGGAGGATGCTTTTAGTCATTTACCTAAAAATGGAATTGGCAAGGTTTCTTGGTATGCCTCTGCGCCCAAATTAGTATTCTTTCTAATTGCATATTTCACTCTGTTCATTTCTATATATGACAAAGTGTACCACTTAAAATGGGTTAAATTGCTTTTGATCATGTGCGAAGGTCACATGTATGGGCGCAGTTCTGCTTATGTTTTGATGGTCAGAAGCTTCTTCATGACCAAGATACTGTCATTCTTCATGGGATCAAAGACGGTGATCAGGTTAGCAATTTATATCGAATTTTTGGTGTAACTTGTTTTTTTTTTTTTAATTTACATTTGTGAGTGTATGTGGATGTATATCAAACATTTGTGTCCTAAGGGAAACCGAACAACCATTTTTTTTCTACATCTAGTATGTGATATTATTATGGTACATTAAGGTTATAAATGGGTTACATAGGTACCTTAGAAGTACCTAAGAAGTTTATCTGTTGCTCGGTTTGAAGTTTACTCATTAGATACTCAATTGGATCATTGTTATATTTGCATTTTTGTTGTCATTATATTTAATATATTGTTTATATGAAATTATAAAGAAATGGACAAGAATATGGCCACAGGTTAACCCTTACCCAAAAAGACATGGTTTTGACCAATTACCCTGCTCATGTGACCCGGCCATTTTGGCACCTACTTATTTGCATCTTACGTTCAAGATTCTCAAGTTCTTTTAAAATCTCACATAAGGGATTGATTTTTCTTCTATTTTGAATGCAGCTTCAGTTTGTCCGACATACATCCATTAGTTATAATCTTGTTAAGGAACGATCAGAGAAGCATGACTATGATTTCAAAGAATCCCAGGTGTAAGTTCTTTAATTTATTCTTTTGCATTACCATCCTGCCATGCATTACTTCATGACTTTAAGGTCAATCCACAAAATTTTCAGCTTCAAAACATCTACTAAGACGCTTATTCTCATCCTGCCACCTACTTATTGGAATTTTGATAGGTCACCAGGCAAACAAGAACTGCAGAAACACGTGCAGAAAGAAGTGGATAATCACTCTGGTGACGCACAAGATAATTTAAAGCAGCTAAACAATGAGGAAAATGAAGAGGATAGTTGTGATGACATTGCTGTTAATATCACATGTCAATGCAGTTGGGCTCATCTACTAAGACGCTTATTCTCATATCGCAGAAGAAAGGGTCACGATACGAGTTATGAGAGCTTAGTAGTTTAAAATCGTCCGAAGTTTGAAAATGTAAGAGACAATAAAAAGTATTTTAAGCAGATTGAAACATAGAATAGCATAAAGGGGTCTTAATCGCTAAAGCATATAACACCCTAATTGTTTTATTTTGAAATTTATATTTACTTTTATGATAATATTTCTTGTGAAATTATAGTTAACACGCTGATTATTATAAAGATCTTTAGAATTGGACAAAATGTGTTTGCAGGTCACCTAATCCAACCCGGCCCATCAAATGTACTAAAAAGAACTCCATTCCAACCAGAACATGTTTTGACCCGTTACCCAACCTAGTTGACCCAATCATCTTGTCACCTCTAATTTATAGTCAGTTATAAGACATATATCTGTTTAATTAGTTACTTATCATTGTTGTGTCTCAAATTGGGCAATGATTAATGTATATCTGTCTATTTTGTAGTCAACGATACAAATGGAGATTAGTAACATGTTTTTACAAATGTATATCAAGGTCTGTTACTGCTTCACGCAGCTGATCATTCATTTGTGATGAAAATGTATCCTTGTAAAGTGTGATCGGGAGTGCATGGAATGGCTCGACAACTGTAGCTTGTTTAGTTCGAGTTCTCGGACAAGGGACTGAGATTCTGAAACATTGCTTTGTTTGGCTAGATGAACAGGAGTATTAGGATTAGTCAGTTGGAACTTCCGACAGAAATGTCTCAGTTAGCTTGAAGGCCACTGGCATGATGAATTTACTGTTTCTTACTTGAGTTGTGTCTTTACTGTTCAATTATTTGAAGGAAAATGTGAAATTAATGGAAATATATTTGCAAATCACTATTTTCCCACTATCAATAGTTTAAGAAATGCAAATTGATTTAACTATGCTCTGTAGAACTTCTGTAACATGGACTTGTTGACTTGTAAACATATTGGTATGAGCACCAGTGAAATACTATCAGAGCATTTGTTAAGCCTTATTAATCAACAATTAATACACACAAACACATACAAACTCAACATGCGCACGCACATGAGATTCAGGTCAAAATTTCTCCGGCATTAACTTTGTCATTTTTGATACAGCATTTCTGTCACAAAGTATGGATGTGATCCCACATTAAAGATCTCATCCTAGTATTAAAGATAAAAAAAAATCTCTCTCAGGGTTCCTTAAAGGAAATTGTTGCAAAATCAAATCATGAAATTACATTTCAAAAACCAATTTGTTCTTCCAGATATGGTACCCAAACTCGTCCGTCACTAATTCTCAACCTTTTAAGTTAACTCAACACCATATCATGTCCCAAACATGCCCAAACTTGACCTGTAGTATACTTTTACTCTGAGGTGTCAACCAAATTATGTACCTTTTCAAGGCAGCAACCGAGTAATTGCCTATTAGAATCTTGAAGAATTTATTTCCCAAAGAGTTTGAAGTAGGCATATAATCCCGATCCAACAAATCCAAGAAGTTGCCCTATGACATTTAACTGCAAAAATAATTTGTCAGGGACAATGAAATTTTCAATAGAGAGAGTGGTAAAAGCTTGAATTATAAACCATTCACAAAGGAAATGTGCATTCGTATACTCACAAGATCGAATGGAAGGCCACCAAAAAATATCCAGCCTAATGTGATCGTAAAAAGATCCTACACGCGATGACCAGAAACCAGAAGACGTATTAATATAATATCTCTGTATTTAAACATGTTTAAAAACAAACACATATGGTTTCATGTAAGCAACTAAGCATGTAAACTGAAAACTTGACACGTTAAAAGCTTCAGAAGTTAAAGAACTTTCCTACATTAAGGATGGTGTTTCTATTACTAATGTATGTTTTTGTATATATTTATCAAAAGTTACAGGTGTGGAAAGATAGTTTTTTGCTAAGAAAATGAAACCTAATCATATCAGAGAACTGCTAGAGACAATTTCAACTGGGTTAAAGATATATACCAAAAGCATCAACAGTTGAGTAATGAAACTTTGGTAGAGTGAAAACGTGACAAAGAATGGACGATTTTACTTGTATACCAGAAAGCGTAAAATCTTTATCATATCCAAGATATTCACTCCCCTAAATAAAATGGACCAAAAAACAAACCTTCAGATTACCACAGATCGTCTGTGTGACTGCTGAATTGAGAGTTGTGTTCAAGAAGATAGAGTAGTTCAAGAGAAAAGCAAGCATGCAGGACAGAAGCAATACAATCTGTCCATTAAAATTCATGAATAAAATTATAATCTTGAACAATATATTTAAGTCATTTAACGAGTTTTTTAGTGCATGCAATAACAATGGAGGAACTGGTTGGAGCCCAAAGTTTACCAGAAATCCTGGAGCAAACAAATATGGGAAGTTCATAGTCATCTGCAAGTCACCCCTTATAAATGTCCAAAATAGCAGGACAGGTCCACAGAGAATTCCTGCATATGAAACAATCATATGATAATTACAAGCCAATGACTTCAATTGAAATACATGATCACAATATTTGAATTTTGTTAACTCACCATTGCACCACATCAAGCCAAAGCTATTGAGTCCACTTGTTTTTCCTGAGAAACTTAAAGGACATATTTAGTCATGACTAAGGTACATCGAGAGGCTCAATGAATCGTAAAAGGAAGCAGAGGCAAGATTACCGATGCGGGATATTGTTGCAAGATATACTGCTGTAGTAATATTTGATAAGAATACAATGGAATAGCCGTAGGCATCAAACGACAGGTCCCGTGATCCAGCAACGAAAGCACCAAATACAATCAAGGCTACACTGATAAAACCTTATTTTTTTGAGTTAGATGTAAGAGTTAAATAGCGCTATCAAACACGATATAGCGGAACAATTAATCACACTAGTAGATTCTACAGAACTACCATGATGGGATAATGGCAGAAATTTTTCACAAGAATGGTACTTATACAGGAAAAAGGATTTTAAAACTGAACTTAGTAGTTCCAGCAAAACCAAAAATTATGCTAGGTTTGAACAAATATCACTGTAAGTAAAACTTTTGTATTGTTAACTTTCTAGCATTATCCATATAATATATATAATCATTAGCTTTCAACAAAAGAGATTGCCCTTGATGACTAAAAATACCAAGCAGGACAAAAAACACACATAAGCTATAAATGAATACCTGCCAATTACAGACCGGCTATACTTCTGACCAACCAAGATAAACTCCACAAACATCGTAAATACCACTGTCGTCCTCCTAAGTGTGGTGTACATGGGTACATTTACTCCTCGTACAGACTCCATAGTAGCTAGCTTTCAGCAAGAAACAAAAAGGTAGGAACATGAAATGCATAAGTACAAATAAAAGCAATACTAATACAAGCAAAACTCTACAATAGACCGTGTGCATACCATATAAAGCAAATAAGTCAAAGCAAGAGGTGAGGTGTGAACAACCGTCTGCAACGACACGAACCCCGTAGAGTTATCAGTATCACCAGAACTAAAAGATATTACTTTCCAACGGCGTAAAACATAAAGAAAAGAACACGAGCATATTATCTGCAGAAAATGGAAGATAAAAATTATTCACTCAATCATCTGACATGTTAATCGTATTTCAATAGATAAAATTATGCAATCATAACATTAATTTGTCACTGTCGTACAAAAATACAGTGTTCAACCCTCTGGTAAAAGACATAAAACAACAAAGAATCCAGCATTAGTTCCTTTTGTTATGTGATCTTTAATTAGGATGAGATGTAACAAATGTAGAATGAAAATAGCATGTAAAAGCTCATGATCTTCACAACAACAATCGGAATATAGAATATCACATTGACCCATTAAAATACGCGAAGGAACTTAAAGCTTAAATAATTGTGAACCAAGATACGTACATAAAGTAGGTGCTTTCGTACCTGAAATAATGTGATGACATTTGCAGATGGAAAACTATAGGATGAAAGGGCTGCTTTATTGAACAATACCAGCATCACTATAAACATCAAAGTTAAGACTAACATGTCATACCGTACAAAACGAGGAGAAGCTTTCATGAATATATGATAAATTAACCTCTGAAATAGAATTTTAAGTTCAAACTATACAGATTGTTAACAATTAGAACAATCTCATTTACTTATGATCTTAACACACCTATGCATCACATACCTCCTGCCTATAATCATTATAAGATTAAATTATATCAGCTTTCTCGAGCAATAAACAATAGGAAACCTAACCCTAACTAAAGCATCTAACGCAAGAGTCTTGCTACTTTGTACCTAATTATCACTTTCTTAAATGTTAAACTCACCACAATCTTCAATTCAGTTGGTTTATAAAACTCATCTTTTTTATCCATCAAGTTGAACTAATTTCCATCAATCTTAACATACAATATTTATAAAACCTCAATTAAGCAAAAAAGAATGAAAATTTATCTTATTTCTACAAAACTCTAACATCAAATTACTGAAAATTTCATCAACCACTAATTTGTAATAGTTCTTATCTAGATGAAAAATTGATTCACTTTTTTTTTTCTGGATGGTATACTCTAATTCAAAAACTATAGATACAGAAATGAATATATAGATAGACAGATACCAGCGCAAGACATGTAAGAAAGGGCGGCGTAAGCTCCGCTTGACGTCATGGTAGATCCTTTGAACAGCCTTTGTTCGCCTTTTTGCTGAGGATCCGACACAGGTAAACTCATTCGGTCGTTTGATGACATCATCAATCAATCGGAGATCGAATTCAATAGTCGAATTGTGTATCTATCTATCTCATCTGAGGAATCGATGGGGGTATGTAAACCGGTGAAGATGTGCTATAATGCTATCTGCCCCCTGCGTTTTCTACCTTTTCTTGAATTCTTTTTCATTTTCTATTTTTGTACCTTTTTCTCCATTTATTTGACCGAATCTACAAGTCATGATTTTTTTGGTGAAATAAATGAAACTTGAGTTGTGAGTTTGAAGTTAGTTTTCAGATGTATCTACGATGGCATGTAATTTTAAACGGAGAAATCGTTGAAAAGGGAAAACTAGTATACTTTATATTTTTCAATATATCTCAACTCGATCCCTGATGTTATCCAATGATATTATTAGCTGGCCTAATTGTTCAACTAATACCACCCGCTTTCGCACCATTCTAGACTGACAGATTTATAATACCGTGGTGGAAATTATGATCGACAACTTGTTCACAACAATGAAAAGTAAAAAAGTAATGAAACCATTTGAGCTTTCAGCAACTACTGATAGGTTCTCACCACACATTGAAAACCACCCGCTTCTCTAAGTCATGACCACACCAATCAGTTTGGGAACATATGACGGGGCTACGAATCCCGAAGAGTTTTTGCAAAGATATACTGTGTTTATGGTCCCAAAAAGCATTGTGTCTGGTAAGAATGAAATTTACCTTATAAGCCCAAGATCTCTCATGTCCACAGTTGATGTGGGATTTGCCTAAGGTGTTACAACCCCCCCCCCCCTTGGGACTCATCATCCTCGATGAAGTTTGCCCCACCACCCAAACGGTACATGAGTCGCTCTGATACCATTTGTAACAAACCGTGTTGCTACGACCATATCTGTTAATATCCACTAACATATGTGTTATATGTTATATATAACACATGTGTTACACTAACAACACATGTGTTGCATTATAACACATGTGAATGCAACACATGTGTTAGTTGCTAGTACCACATATGTTAGTTGCTAGCAATAGATGTTGAAATTTAATAACATATGTGTTATATGCTAATAACACACGTGGTAAGAAAGCTTGTGCTAAAACGCAACACAAACGCATGTGTTATCTAGATAAAGCATGTGTTATCTAGACAACACATGTGTTATCCAAACAACACATGTGATAAACTGCATTTTAAAAGGTTCATGATCTTGCTGATGAGTTCGAAAACTTGTACGATAAGGATGAAGTTAGGAAGGCAATTATACGTGGTATCAAGATCCGTTATGATGATAATGGAAAATATCAAGTTTGAGAAGTTTTTAGGAGATTAGTTTGTGGTTACATTTGGTATGTCTATATTGATAACTTTGTTTTGTATATAGGACATACATTGAGTAGTTCTATGAATATTCTTATGCATATATCGTCTTTAGTTGGTAAATTATTTGAACACATTTTGAAAGTATTGTACTGTCCAACACATGTGTTATATGCTAACAACACCTGTGTTATAGTTGTGAACCACACATGTGTTATAGTTGCGAACAACACATGTGTTAGTTGCTAAAAACACACATGTTATTAACACAACACTTGTGTTAATAAACAGAACACACGTGCTATCAATCCAACATATGTTCAAAAAACACATGTGTTAGTTTCAAACAACACATGTATGTTAATAACACACGAGTTAGTCGCTAGCAACACATTTGTTGCCAGCTATTGTTACTAACGCATGTGCTAGTTGCTTACAACACATGTGTTAGCCGGCAACAACACAACCTAAAAATAACATAATCCAACAACATATGTAACAACTGCTACCTTTAATTTAATAGAACTTCAACTCCCTCCCAGTGAAATCGAACAAATGTACAACTACATTTGGGTATAATTATAGTACATATTTATAAGATTTACCTAATATAAAATAGGATATCATCTTCAGAAATGGCTTCACCTACCTGAACTAATAAAATTTACACTTCAACCCAGGTCCCTAAAGATCAATAACAACTAAATTAGATAACATACACCTATTTGAGCACCTGGAAATTTGACTACCATTCCCATCACTGTTAAAAGTACATAGACTATTTCCTAATCGGGTAATTTATTCACTTGACCCATTTACTGCATCTCCACTTTTGTTTATCAAACACACAAACATTCTGACTTGCAAGTTAAATGTTGGTAGGTGGAAATCACGTCTTCAATTGCTTGTTTAATTGCAAGTTTGGTGGATTTTTGTTCCACGAACCCTAGTTTCTGAAATCACGCTTTGTAAACCTTAGTTCCTGTTTGTTGTGTATCTGTGTTTTATTTTTGAGTTATTAATTTATAAAAAATTGAAATACCCTCTAAAATGATAAAATTTGATTCATTTTATTAATTCTTAACAAAATTTTCATACAATCTCTCTTCTCAAACTCAATATAAATAGATCTTTTTGATTTCAGTATAAGAATGTTTTAGCCATAACACACCGATAGAATCTACTCGTTATCTCACATTACATATAGTGGTAATGTAAAGCTATTACACGTGTGATTGAAGTAGAAGGAAGCTGGCATGTTAAGTCAATCAGTGGTCATATTGTAGCTACCTATAAAAAAAATAAACTCATGTCTTCGTGCACTAGCTATAAATCATCTATAGTAAACCTACAATAAATATATAATACATTAACATTGAGTGTTTTACAAATAACACCGTTACAAGGTTTTTCATGATTGTGTACTACTTTATCGAGTTTTCACTATCTATAATTTTGTTATTTGACCAAATGCTTCCATCCAACCAAAGACGGTAATGGAGTTATATATTGACAACTACAAGTCAATATGAGAAGCCCAACCAGGCAAGTAGTTGAACAACCACACCATGTGCTTTGACTTCCCCTTTTGTGTCGTTTTATTGTCCATGTTTTCCTATTTTGTTCATTGTATTACTAATTTGGTCACATTGTCGGGTACTTGGTTGGCAAAATCCCATATCAAGTCCAAATCTATATTTAAAACCTTTAAACAAACTATTTGACATTTAGTCTAGGTTCAAGGAGGGAAACGGTATCCGTTTTTGAAAGCTATCGGTAGTTGATTTGAGATGTCGACCAAGTTAAAATTGAGTATGGAACTACTTAACTTGATTGATATAATGTCGGATTTTTCTACATAAGATAGACGATATAGGACCATTTGTGGAATTTGTCTTGTACCATTCAGAACAAAAATTAAAAAGTAGGGTAAATGAATATTGCCAAATGTTGAAATCATTGTAGACCCTCAAATATTGACAAAGTTATGTAAAATGTGAAAGCTTCATTAACTCGAAGAAGAAAGCTATTCATTCGAAGATATATTTACGAAGTCAAAAGTTGGAAACATTTCTTTACTTCTAGCTAGTTCACCCTTTTGTGCTTCAAATGGTCAAAATTTCCACTGAAATCAAACACATTTTTTACAAATCAATTTGTGAACATAATTTTATAAAATTTTGTATGTTCATCATATCTTTTTTTATAAAAAAAAATAAAAAATAAATTAATATCTTGTAGCTCAGTTGGTAATAGGCGGGAGTATATTTGCTTCAAATTAATACAAGGTCATGACTTTGAGCCTTGATACTCCATAGTCACATGAGTAAGTCAGTTATGTCGCTCACATTATGAATAAATAACCGACTGTGAATTAATCTGGAATGTGATTTATCAACTTTTTTTATCTTAAATAAACGAAAAATAAAATAGAAGATCCATTATTTACTTTTAAAAACAACCAATATGTAAAAAGTAGATTTATTAATTACTCGTAGAAACTAACAACCAAAAAGTAAAAAACAAGATATAATAGCAATAATTAGTCGTATAAACTAAGAACCAAAAAGTAAAAAGAATGTGAGCTATAAGTAACCTTAAACATGGACATAAAAAACAGTAGAAAAACATATGTTGGAAGGATGTTGGTTTGCCCCCACCAATCCTATGTTATTTCCCTTTTTTCGTTCCCACAATTGGCAGCATTGTTCACTTCCCACCCGACAAACAAAATCGTATTCTCCAAACCCCATATTTAAATTCTTTGAATCATAACAAGATATACGTACTACATGATTCAATTCCTGTAGGCATCGATAGAGTTGAGATCGAAGACTCTAACAAAACATATATAGTCCAAATTTCGTTGTTGTAAGTTTGTAACTAGTGGATATAAGTTTGAATATTTAATGCAAAACAACTTTTGTTTCTATATATATAAATTACAACTCATAGACGTTCCATTGCATTTAATGTTATGCTATATTTAGTTTTTTCGAAGATACTCGTGAACAATTTTTGGTGACTAAATAATATAAATGATAATAAAGTACGAGATTAAAAAATATAAACGAAAATAATTGTTGTAGTTAACAACACCGTAGATGTTGTTTAGCTTAAAGAAAGGCTTAATGTATGTTTATGATAAAGTAGAAAGGTAAAAACTACAAAATATATACGATATATGTGATTGATCAACCGTCAACGTCATCTAACTTTGTGTTGTTGAGACCCATCTATATATTTTTCAAAATATACTCAAAAACTTTAAGAAAAAAATAATTTAGAAGCCAATTAATTTCCTTCGAATTACCATTTTTTATTTTTAGGGCACGTTTAATGTCGAGATATTTAGTACCATTCTCTTGCTCTCGCAATTTTTCATGTTATGTCTTTTAAAAAAACATAGAAGTTTTTTTATATTTGATTTTAATAAACAGTGCGGTCCCTCTACTATATCTGTACAAATAGAATAGCAATTTACTGAAAGCGTCTAGCTTGTAGGATATATATATATATATTTGTGATTGTATATAATATGTGAGTTAGTTCGAAGGATTAAAATTTTAAAAGAAGAAACAAAGAAAGAAAAAGATTAGGATATTTCACAAAAAGATAATATGTCGAACTTTATTTATCAGTGGATATCATCGACAGGTTAAACAATCATTTATAGATGGTAAAAAGTGAAATACCAACAAAATAAGTGTATGTGTAAGACCACCAAATATTTTACTTTCGATGCCTCGTTAGACATCTTTGATAAAACCGGCGGCCGACCAACATGTTGCACGTTTTTAAAAGTAAATCCATATATTGTCTACTAGATTTTGAAGATAATTATTATTACCATGTCCAAATACACATACAAATACTGTGCTTTGTAACACACATGGAAACAATGTTACTAGATACTCATAATCTTCTTTATTTATTGCTTTGGTCATATTTCTATATTAATATCATTCATTACACATGTGGGAATGGTTGGAACTTGAAACTAGTCTCGATTTGTGTTTAAGAATTGTTCCAAGGTGGTGAGATAAAAGAAAGTAAAATGTTATTACCAATATTTAACAAAGTGCATATAATTTTTACATGTAAAAGACATTTTCAAGGGGAGCATGGAGTGAAATACCAATCAAATGATTAAAATATTGCTCATCTTCTTTCACATATTGTACATTTCAAGGTCAAATTAAATACTTTAATACTAATCAAACAATGTACATGTAAGGTCTATTTAACATACTCTAATCAAACAAAGTACATTATTTTAAATATTTGTAAGAATATGACTGAAATCATGCTTAAAGCTTAGTTATAAAACATTTACAACTAACTCTAGTAAAATTTTGACACATGATAGGGTAACAATGATGACTTTGAAAACCAAATGTCTATTTGTGTTGTCTTTTTGAAAAAGCTTAATCCTGTGTTTAGTCTATTTTGGTTAATTAAATAATTACATTAGACAAACTTTCAAACTTATACAACTTTAATTAGCCTAAAATCCACATCAAATATTACTTTATTTGATGATTTGATTTGGTTTGTCTAAAGTCATCACTCTCTCCTTACTCTTTGTTTTTTTTCTCTATCCATCTCTAGAACATCTTCGATGCAAGGTTTTTTGAAAGCTTTTCTAAAGTTTTGTATAAGAGGTTTGTAGAGATAAGCTTTAAAAAAAACTCATTGCTTCAATAGTAAAGAACTTTTCAAATGATTTTTATAATATAAATTGATTAAATTAATATGAAAGGGAGTGTTGAATTTGATAGATAGGGATAGAAGGTTTTTTTTTCTTTTTTCTTTTTTTTATTTATCTCTTCTAGTCTTAATATATATATATATATATTGTTGCTTACTTTTTTTATCATTTATCTCACCTAGTCTTTATATATATATTGGGAAAGATACATAGGGAAACTCCAAATTTTTGAGAAAAGGAAATTAAATCTTAACCTTTGATTTTTTCATAAATAAATGTTTTTAATATTCATTTGTGATGAAAATTAAATTTTAAAATTATTTGTGATTTTTAAAATTCATTTATGATGAAATTAAGGGTTTGAGATTTGTTTTCCTCTTTCCCTAAGTTTTTTCTTTCCTTTGATCCCCACCCGATATATATGTATATATATTATTTTTAACTATTGAAAATCTTTTATCGTTATATCAAAAAATTTCTTGATAAACCTCTAATACTAAAGTTCTTAAATGATTATAAAAATTCTTACATTGAAAATGCTTTCATATATATTACGTTGTCTCTTAGCTCGAGGTAACTGATGGTTTCATCATGATAAAAATCACATAATAATTTTGTATCATTATTGGAAAGTATTGGTCATGGTATATGAATAGGTCATTCCAGTCAATACACCACCCAATTTCATATCCAAATATATGATACACATCGTTGGATCCATTAGTTTTTGTCGAGGGGACATCTGAAAATTACTTAAAAAGTTATGGCTGTAAAAAAAATATAAAACATTATCATAACGTTAGTAAAATTGTTAATCTACATTAATAAAAATAATAAATAGCTTAAAACAGTTAACTTTAACGTGTTTTCTCTTAATATTATTATTATATATATATATACACACACACATTATATTAATATATATCAATTGAAAGGAATATTATATAACCTTTTTTATTTAACTTTGTATATATTATCTTTGTTTCTCAAAAAATATTTTCCATAGCAATCAAAATTGAAGAGATAATAAACTCGAGAATCTACAACATTTTTTAATTATTATAAACAAAATGTTTAACAAAATAAAAGTATTCAGAGTAGTCTTTTTCTTTAATATACAAATGTTATTTTAGTTATATTATTATAATACTGCATAAGTATATCAAATTGAAACGGATTAAATGACAATTTACAAGGTCGAGTATTAGATTAGAATAGAATGTATCTTTAAACAAAGACAACGGTCCTACAAGAAATGTGTGATAATAAGTTCAAAATTATGAGTGGGACCCATTAGTTATATTCTCCACCTCCTACAAGTGTTCACCTCAAACCTTTTTCTTTAATATAGTCGAATTAACACTAGGATGACTCCGCCCATGGTGATACATGACTTGATAAAGAAAATGTCTAACATTTATTAATATAGTCGAATTAACAGAGGCAAAATTATAGTTAAGCAAATTCATATAAATATAAATGAGAATTAAATAAAGTATAAATAAATTGGAAAAGATGATTTAAAGATAAAGCAAAAAGATTGGAGTAACTAAAATCGGATGATATCAAAAGATAGGTAAAGAAAAGGACATGATATGGGAGTTTGTCCTCTTTTTCCCGACCCTTGTCTTCAATGTTATCCACCTTCTTAATTCATCTCTCGTACCAATGTTTATCATTCGCTTTCTGCATATTTAGACAATAAAGTAAGTGGATAATATTTATGGAGTTACCTACACAAATATTATCGGTTGTTGAAACTATTTTTATAGTTTTAATACACAATGTTTAGTATAAAAATATAAAAGTAAAAGAAGTATTGAAGTAAACTCTTTATTCGTTCAACAACTTCACACCTTGTAATTTGCATCTGACCATGCACCCTGACATTCGCAACTCGCAATACGACCATTGAATTTTAACATTTTTTATATTTTTTATATTTTGTTTTAAATTTATTATGAAAAAGAGTAAAAAGTTGATTTTTTTTAAAAGACACCGTATGATAATTTATTATCATATAAATTTTAATTTTGATTAAAATGTTTTTATCGAATGGACATGAAATTCAATGTTATTCGATGTAACGTGCGGACATTCTCCTAGCATATCAACTAATTAAACACGTTCACTTGATTTTAATTTGCTAAAATGGATATGACGATTGAAAAACCAATCTGCTAAAATAGATAAGACAATTGAACGTAATATGTAATTGAAACCATTGTATATGTACATTAAAGCCTTAAACTTCTATATATGATTAAAAAAATAAGGTAAAAGTACAAGTGACATCTTTCGCCAAGAAAGTACATACCACAAAGCTTGATGTACAATTTGCCTTGTGGCTTTTCCCACATCTTTACAAGCTCTATAAATACTCGAAATATTTCAAACACAATAAACCACAAAAACAGAACACACACACTGACCTTTGTGAAGAATATTCAATGGAACTTGAGCTAAGTCTTTCACCTCCCAATCAAAAGAGACAACCCACCAAGAAAAACTCGAAACAACATAATCCTCGACGTTCGATTACAACAAAATTTCCTCTTGTTTCATGGAATCAAGATAACAACAATGATGAACACAACAATACATTCTTCAATGGCGATTACCATGAGTAAGCTACTATATTTCTTGATTTAAATCTACATACATGCAATACCAGTCAGTTTACTTTATAAATAACAATTTTCTGTTACATATTTTCGCAACATTGTTTAAATGGTTTATGTTGGCAGATTAATTAACTAGAATAATTTGTGGGTGTAGGTATTTGGCAGGTAATAGTGAAGGTTTAGATGGATGGCCACCATTGCATTCATGGAGAAAAAGGTTCATGGAAGAAAATCATGATATTGAAGGTGTAGGGTTTGATGGAAGAATGGATGAAGAAAGTGGGAGTAATAATAATGTGATGAATAACAACTACAATAATAATAATGAGTTGTTATTTGTGAAAGTGAAGATGGATGGAGTTGGGATTGCAAGAAAAATTGATTTGAATGCTTTTCATTCTTATCAAATGCTTACCACCACATTGATCCACATGTTTGACAAGTGTAAGTATATCATTTTATAAATGAAGATGCAAACATATCTTGTTAAGTGATATTTTGATTGAAAGTTAAAAAGTGGAGCACAAATTGATATATTGAAATTTTGGATGTATTAGGTGTAGAAGTTGATGAAGATGGTTCTAGTTACAGTCTCATGTATCAACACAAAGATGGACACTGGCTTCTTGCAGGAGACAATATTCCATGGGAGTAAGTAATCTTTAATTTCTTCCAAATTTATACAATGATAAATGATTTTTTTATTTATAATATCACATACTTTATTTTCTAAGTAATTTTTTGCAATGTGTTGTTGCAAATTTCATCCAATCAGTACTATATTTCAAACTACATACAATGACATTTTATTAATGTAAAAAGTATATGTTAACATTGTTGAATGTTTCTTGCTTTTGGCAGAATGTTCATTCATACAGTAAAACGTATACGGATGGTCAGGAACTAACGATTGTGGTTCACAGAAGTAAAGTTGGATCGTTCCCAAGCATATTTGTACTCGTCCGTGTTAGCAATCGAAATTAAATGTATAATTATCATACAAGCGGTCTTCGACTTGTACATCATGTTTTTCTGGTTAGATTTGTTAAGGCTAATATAATGTACAGCTATCCACGCATGAGTTAGTCAGTATAATATGCTTTGTTTTGAATACATGTGATCGTTCTTGATGCAAATAAATAAAGAATGTAATTACCATTTAGTCCTTATACATTATTCTTTGCGTGTATCTCATTTATTTCAAATATGATCCTCATCCTTTTTAGATCAAATATATAGGTCAACAAACACTCGTAATCAAAGGTTCACTTCGTTTTGTAACGATGATATGTACAACATCAAAATTAAAATTATTCGTAACCCTAGTGGTGTAAACGCTATAGCCATAAGTATGACTTAAAACTCATTCAATTAACCAGTTGGTTGGGCTTCAATTCAAAAGTCCATTAAGCCTTAGTTAGGCCCAACTGTTCATTCTGTGGGAGTATTGGGTCGGTCCGTTGGGCCTACTACCTAAAATTGATTTTTCCTGACAACGTAGATGCAAATTTTCTTACTTCTTAAATACTATACTATCTCGTATAATTTTTTATCCATATGTCGTTCCATTATTAATGATGTTGCAGCATTTATTAAGATTAAGATTCATGAGCAAAATGTATTTACCACCTCATTATGTAAGCTTTAAAAGTTATAAATCCTTAAGTGCATAATGGTTGATTGGTCATTTACTCATTCGATTATATTGCCATTTTCCTTCTAGGGGTAAAACGAGTCAGTTTAGCATATAAAGAGTAAATTTTTTTAAAATAGAATTGATTTTATTATTAGGGATGCAAGTTCAAACAAATTGTCCTATCAGTTATATAAATGGTTAATTCATTTTGTATGTTATTAATTGAAAATCTACTGTTAGATACATTTTTTATGAAATTGTACATGTTCATAATTAAATTTACTAATTTAATACTATATAAAATTGTGTTATAATTCACTTTAACTTTTGAATCTGCTACTGTTTTCTTGACGGGGTAGCATTGTATTTGATTATTTGAACAATAGTTTGCACGTTGATTAACCTATCGCAAAGAATCATTAATTGAATAATCCAACCAAAAAAAATGGTTAACCCTATAACTAAATCACCATTTTGAGTTTAGTTTTATTTTTTTTGGAAAAAAAGTTAAGTTTTAGATGCAATAAAATGCACTAATGCAGAATCTGCATCCGTTAACCCAGTAACTAATATAACTAGTTACTAATTACTCCGCAATAATTATTTTACCATTGTGAAACAAAACATCATGTTACTAATTACTCCGCACTAATTCCTTTTTTTGCTTATTTAATTTTTGTTAATACGAGTATTAATATGAAGTTTACTCGAGTAAAACATACACACCAGAGATGTTAGAAGCTACAAGTAGCCCGGACTGCAAGCCAGTGGTAAGTGAAGTTTATATTTTTCATAAAAGAATTTTTTGTTTGGCGCTACGAGCACAAATAATTGGGATACCGATTTTATTAATAAGGAGTCCATTTCTCATGTTATCGATTTAAAAACTAATATTCAATTAAAGTGAAAAAGTTATATTTCGGATCACTTTTGATACTGAATTTATAGTTGTGGGGAATTAGCACTCTATTGCTCGTACCTTGCTAACAATCGTTAACTTTCCCTGTTAGTTGTTCCTAACCAATTAATAATCAATAAGTGCTATCAAATGCAATTAAAGGGTTATTGGTCTAATGGTATCAATGTGACCTTCCAACAATGAAATTGTGAGTTTAAGTTCAGGAGTTTAACATATCCATATATTTGTAGTGAGATGTGTTAGTTTATTGTCTTTATAAAATAATCTTATCAGATGACAGTTCTAAGTTCCATTTTCAGAATATTAACAATTTTAAATACCAACTGTATCTAAGCTCTAACACTCTATTATAAGTTCTTTTAGAAAATTTTCGGCATCATCCATCCATCATACATATATAACATGAGCCAATTAATAACTTTTTAAGGTCAAAGTCAGATTAAATTAGTTTTTCATATCGGGTTTGACATACAATTTTATTTATGCAAAAAGCTTGTCGCTGATACAAAAAGTTTATTTTATAACCCGGAATACAAAGAGTCAAATAAAAAAACAATATTTGATTTAATTTATTAAATAAATATACTAAATAATGTGGGCATGTCGTCTTTCTACGAACATCGTGTAATTGTTCCGAACACATATTCTTGTTAGCATCTTAATTATTTCTAGATCAATGTATTAGAAATTATGAATATCTATATATTTGGTACAATTACATAATCTTTATTCAAATGTTTAATTAAGAGGTAAATTGACATGTAATATATTAAGTTTTATTATTTGCATTAATTCAAAATTTTATCATTTTTTTTCTACATTTCTAGCTAGTGGTGATAGGACATTAAAAACACTTTCAAATTTTAAATCTTCATGATATAACTAATATAGTTTATATATAATTCATAGTTGATATTTGAAAATGATATTCATTATAACTAATTAAAAAGTAATTAAAGGTTCAAAAATAATTTAATATAATAGTTAATATTAATATTAATATTAGTTACTATAAAAAAATTAAAATTACAACCTTAATTGTCAAGAGAAATTAAGACTAAAAGTTATATGAAAAATACATTATCAGATTAAGATAAGATAATAATGGAATATAAATAGAAATGATTTTGTTGCTCTCTCATACTTAGAACCTTCCTTTATTTCTCAAAGTCTCCTACTGATCCAACGGTCCATATTCAACCATCCCACCCACCTCTTTATTCCATTCCATTCTTCTCTCTCACAAATTTCAGCTCACAAATCACAAATTACAAATTCATAAACAGATAGAGATCTCCGGCGACACCACCTCGATACGCGTCACCGTATGTCGATTCTTCTACTTACAGATCTAAAACCTTGACTCCTTTTCATTAAAGTCAACGGATCTTATCATCCACCTGTTTTTTCCATTTCCTGTTGCTGTAGATATTTAATTAACGGTACGGCTTTTTACAAACTCATCTAAATTCATTTCTGTTATAACTATAAATACGTATGTATGTATCTGTGTATCTGATTAACTAAATTGGAAACATGTTTATTGTTTAAAGCGTTTATTGAAGTTGTTTAGTAAAGTATTGATGAAACTGTTTATGTGATTGTGGATGAGTTTTTATTTTTGAATTAACAATTAATGAAGGATCCTTATGCTGTATAGATATTTAATCAGTTGTATTAATTTGACAGTGTTAATTACTGTAATTATGTGTATTCGACCTGTTGTATTTATGATTCATTAAATGTTGTTCTGCATAATTAAATGAAGTATTTGTTTAATAGTTTTTGTTACATGTTAATTTGTTTCTGAAAGGTATGTAGGTAATTTAAATGTAGTTTCTATTTGTGATTTGTTGATTAGGGTTTTTATTGAAGAAGAAGAAAGGGAAGGATGGCGTTAAGGAAGGCGATGGGAGCGGTGAAGGATCAAACGAGTATTGGAATTGCTAAGGTAGCTAGTAATATGGCGCCAGAGCTAGAGGTTGCTATAGTGAAAGCTACAAGTCATGACGATGAACCGGCTAGTGAGAAGTACATTCGTGAGATCTTGCAGCTGACGTCGTACTCACGGGGTTACGTGAGTGCTTGTGTTCACGCGGTGTCGAAACGGTTGAGTAAGACTCGTGATTGGATTGTGGCACTCAAGTGTTTGGTTCTCACTCATCGGTTGTTGAACGATGGGGATATGGTTTTTCAGCAGGAGATTACGTATGCTACTAGGAAAGGAACGAGGTTGCTTAACATGTCGGATTTTCGTGATGAGGCTCATTCGAATTCATGGGATCATTCTACGTTTGTGAGGACTTATGGTTTTTACCTGGATCAGAAGCTGGATATGATTGCATATGAGAGGAAGCTAAACAACGGTGGAAATGAAGAACCTGATAAGTTTAGGGAAGATCGGTGGAGGTCGCCACAGTCTCGTGGGAACAATTATGGTTACAATGATTCTAATGAAGATGGATATGGTGGAAAAATGAGGAGGTCGAGATCTTCTGGAGATATGAGGGAGGGATCTTCTCAAGATAAGAAAAATGTGACACCGTTGAGGGATATGAAACCCGAAAGGATTTTTGGGAAGATGGGGCATTTACAAAGGCTATTGGATCGGATTCTGTCATGTAGACCGACAGGTCTTGCGAGGAATAGTAGGTTGGTTTTGGTTGCTTTGTACCCTGTTATCCAAGAAAGTTTCAAGCTTTATGCTGATATATGTGAGGTTCTAGCGATATTGCTTGATCGATTCTTTGATATGGAGTATCAAGATTGCGTGAAGGCTTTTGATGCTTATGTTAGTGCTTCCAAGCAGATTGATGAGCTTGTAGGTTTCTACAATTGGTGTAAGGATATGGGCATTGCGAGATCTACTGAGTATCCCGAAGTTCAGAAAATTACTCCGAAGTTACTAGAGACATTGGAGGAATTTGTGAGAGATAGAGCCAACGTTACGAAAAGTCCAGAAAAGAAACCGGAGGTTGTGGAACCAGTTAAAGAGGAAGAACCTGTTCCTGATATGAATGAAATAAAGGCTTTGCCAGCACCGGAGATACACACTCCGCCACCGCCACCTATTCCAGAACCGCCCAAGCCCGAACCACAACACGATTTAGTGGATTTAAGAGAAGAGTCGTTGACAGCTGATGATCAAGGGAATAGATTTGCGTTAGCATTGTTTGCAGGTCCAGCAGCAAACAAAGGCAACGGTAACTGGGAAGCATTTGGTAATGGTGAAACAGAGGTAACCTCTGCTTGGCAGAATCCTGCTGCAGAGCCTGGCAAAGCCGATTGGGAACTTGCGTTGGTGGAAACCGCTAGTAATCTAGAGAAACAGAAGGCGGCAATGGGTGGTGGGCTTGACCCGTTGCTTCTTAACGGAATGTATGACCAGGGAATGGTGCGGCAACATGTTAGTACCTCCCAGTTAACTGGCGGCAGTGCTAGCAGTGTGGCTTTGCCAGGGAAAACTGCGACACGGGTATTAGCACTTCCTGCCCCTGATGGATCAGTTCAAACAGTTGGTGGTGACCCGTTCGCAGCATCGTTAAGTGTACCTCCACCTTCTTATGTCCAAATGGCAGATATGGAGAAAAAACAACATTTGCTTGTGCAAGAACAGGTGGTTTGGCAACAATACGCTAGAGATGGAATGCAAGGTCAAGGTAGTTTGACCAAGATCAATAACGGCGGATATATAGCTCCTGGACAACCACCCATGATGCCGTATGGATATCCACCAGTTAATGGAACCGGGTATTATCCTACTTATTGATGCATGCCTATTGTGCATTTGTTGTTTATTCATGTGTTACATACTTTCTAATGTCTTCTTTTTTCTTTTCTTTTTTCCACTGTATGTTTTCATTTGATTCATACCACTTTTTCTTATTGAGGGTAGAAACACATAAACGATAAAAATATTTGGTGTTGTGGGAGGAATGTAGAGATGGGTGCTTTTTGTTGAAACTAGATGTTCTCTTTTTTTGTTGTATTAATTTTCTTTTAGAACACATCACTTTCTTGATCCATTTTATTGAAATACATGCATCTGTATGTTTTGTTGCCTGAAATACTTGTATGGTGCTTCATTCTTTTACCTAAAACGAAAAGTGGCACTAGATGCTTTATTTTGTACGACCAAAGTAATATTTGTATATCACTTCCACTTTTATCATCTAAGCTCTCATAGATTTTTTTTTTTCATTATAACCGAAACTTTAGAGCTAAGCCCATTGACACACTCCTGATAGTTTATAGGCAGTGTACTCAAAGTGAAAGTCCTACTGCTGGAGTACACCAATTTTCACAGGGTCAATACTCGATAGGTTTTTACTTTGGGGATCTAATTTTTTACGTTAACAATACCACAGTTGTATGTGGATACCATTTTAGGGCCAGTGAACATATCACTGAGCACTTAGGTTGTAGGTTGTAGATATCATTTCGTTAAGTTTTGACCCTCTCTCTCTTCGGCTTTGCTTTTTTATTATTTTAGATAATGGCATCTAGTTATACTATCACATACAATAAAACAAGGTTTGGAACTTGTAACTTGTTAACATGAATTGCAACAAAAATCGATGGCGTCAAACAAGTTCAAACTCGATCTTAGCAATGTCATTCTGTTGCCATGGAACCTTGATCATCTCAGTATCTCACAGCCGGTCCATTACAAAGAACTTGATTCTAATCCGTTATTTTATGATCTTTATCAGACTCCATGTTTATTCATGGTTGCTGGTTGATGATTCTGATCAGACAGTATGATTTTATTCTGAATTAGTACGTGTACTTGTTCAAATCTTAGTCGTTCACATATGCATCCGAAAATAGTGTAGTAACTAGGCCAAAATTACATTTAGATCTAGTTGGTTGTCTGTAAGCACATATATGTACGTACCGACATTCTAAAAACAAGGACATCCATTATTAGTTGGCCGTACATGGTATTGGTGGCTACTTGGGTGGGTTTGTGTTGTCCTGGTTTTTACGCAATTCATCAATCAACCCCAGATCCTTTCCAAGTTATCCAAATTCTTATTCCGGTTAATGGGGGTGAGCTTGAATTACTTTAAATGCATTTTTGATTTGGATATGTGCTATTATAGCTGATATTGATATGCATATGATTACTGGGGCCATTATATGAATATTGTGAAATACTATAGTTTTAGGCACTTTGTTCACTCATTTCACAGTTTGACGGTAGCTTGTGGACAATAGTTAGGTATTGCATGGTTTCACTCTGACTGACTTCTTTCCCAGATATTAGTAGACCATTTGATGAACAATATATTGTTCAACCATTTTCTTTTTACTTTTACATGATGTTAAAATAATATATTTGAATATATTACGTTGTTGTGGGTTATGCAAATTATTCATGCATGGTTTGAGCTAAATGATATATGCACAAGTCAAATATGATATTGTTTGGACTACAAACGAAAATATCATATATTATTTTAAAAAATAAAAATACGAAATTGTATTCTACGAGAGTTAGACTCAGCCAAATTATAAGGTGGTATTACACAATTTGCAATGCTCATTTTGTCATAATCGCATAAAACCTTCTCATGATATGATTTGCTAAGCAAATTAGTAGGGTGTTTAATTTGTTGAGTTGAAGATTAATGTTCTGCTGGTTCTGCAATGGTAGAAGAAAGTAGGCCACGAGTGTTGTCATTCGTTGTCCGTTGAAAACCCATGCTGAATATGTTATATGAATATTATATTTTCATAAATTTTGTGTTAAATTTTTGAATAAAGCTAAAGGTATATTAAAAAAATTATAAAATTATAAAATGAATATAAAACCCTTTAGCAACGCTAAAGGTATTTATTAAAAATTATAAAATAAAAATAAAAACCTTAGCGACGATATGGTTGTCGCTTAAGGTGCCTTTGACCAGTAGAATGATGCCCACAAAGACCTTTATTAAAAATTATAAAATAAAAATAAAAACCTTAGCGACGATATGCTTGTCGCTTAAGGTGCCTTTGACCAGTAGAATGATGCCCACAAAGACCTTAAAAAGGTTAATCGTCGCTAAAGGGTTTTAATGCGAGCTTTCTGTGACGAAAATTAGTGACGGTTTTAACGTCGCTATTACCTCAATTCGGGTAGTGTCTTTTACAAATACACAACTAAAATTCCCCGCTTCCAATTTTACTGTTTTTCCAAATGACTGCCTCGTTTTAATCCTTTTTCCGTTGTCTTCTTCTTCTACATTCCCTTGGTATCGGTTACATTGACTTAACACGTTATCGTCCTAAGAATTTCTCTCGATCATGACCAATTTTGTAATAAAAAGATTAAGAGTTGATGTCGACCAACACCCACAAAGCGATAGCATTTTGTGGTGTGGGTGCAACAACGTTTTGCATCGTGCATCATCGTTAATTTGAATGGTAGATAAAAGTTGTTTAATTATAGAAAATAAGGTTTCGGACATTTCTAAGATCATAATGTTGAAATGACGTACAAAGTTGACATTACTTTTATGGGTTATAAATTAAAATCACATGGTTGTAAACATTATACAACTGGAATGAAAAGTGCACCTGAGAGGGCATGTATTAAATTTAAAGGTATCATTTCTATTTCTTACTCCTCTCCACTAGATTACCATCTCCAACTCAACCCCATCACCGTTGGGACGATGCCTCCTCACCTGTTAGTGATGGATTCAAAAAAAATTCAGCATTGATTGAACAAATAAATAATTAAATACGAAGTAAGATGAGCCCGTTAAAATTGGTTCAAAAAGAGCCACATCAAAATTATTTCTCAGTTTTACCAATTAGGACTCTTCGAACTTCCTTTTCTTAGTAAAACCAATAATTTTCACTAAAAACTAAGCAGATAAAAATTCAAATTTTACCAAGGAGAGTTAAATAACAACCATTTGATCATCGAGATTTATAATTTATTTAAGACGTCGGATTTATATGTGCTACTTAATGGTGCTTAATATTAAAACTTTACTTTAGTATGATTTTAGATAAAATATTTGTTCTTTTTACATAAATAATATTTTCTACGGACCTATTTAACTAATTTAAAAAGTTAAATCACTCCTTACAATCAAGAATTTTGATTTTTATTTATAATATTGAAATTATCAATGGATCTCTGAAAGATAGTGTAGTTAGCTAGATGTTGTCCATACACATTGAAATTATATTAAAAGGACTTAAAATCTATAAGGGCTATATTGTAGGTTCTAAAATCAGTGACTCTATTTAACAAAATATTATATACTTCAAAGTTCAACATGGAAAGCGAATTCGATCCTATAGTTGCCTTTTTTTCTTCGATAAATGTACAGAGGAAAGGGATGTTAGTCGGCTTAGAGAAGTTGACTTTTGTGACAACATATGTCATCTCTTTCATTCATCTCCACCAAAAACTCATTTATCAAACATTGTTTACCACTTTAGCTCACGCAACTATGCTCCTTCATTTCACATAGCCATGCTTTTCAGACTTCAACTAAAGCCGAAGTTACTCAACATTTCACGTGATCATGCTTTCAGTTTTTATATAGCCATGTAGTTTAGACATCCACCTGAATTTTAGAAAAGCATGGCCATTCTTTCAGACTTTACATAGCTACGTAAAATCTGCAGGCTGAACCCATATAAAGAAACAAAATTAGAGTATCAAATCATCTTTTCAGCCTCTCACTCCAAAAATGGTTAGAGCTCTCCAAGAGCTATTTTAGGATTCTAGTTGGAGATTAAAGAATATAAAAAAGGAGAGAAGAAGATCATTACATCATTGTTAAATTCAAGACCCATTTAGGTTTATTCTTCCATTTACTTGCAAAAACATGAACATTTCTATGTTTAAATATTTTGTTGGTTATGTTATGATGAATACTAGTGGCTAAATCTTCTTATAATTGCTTAGACAAATGATTCCACCTTCAATTTGATGAAGTCTATGTTGATTTGATTGTTAGGTGTTCATCAATTTCATGTAAGTTTCACTTTTCAAGAGTTTGAGTTATTTTGTCAACTTAAAACTAACTATTGGATTTTCTTAACAATAAAAACGAAATCACTAAGTGTTAAGGGGTTTGTTAATGTTTATTTGGGAACATTAGAGAACTTTCTACTAGTTTCCTTAAATTTGTATGATTAAATCACCAAGACTTAAGAGTTTAATTTGTTTAAAAACAACCAAGTCAATATTAGTGTTCAATTCTAGTGTGTAGTTGGAAGTAATTGAGAATATTAGAGAACTCCATGCTAATCTTTAAAGTCGCACAATTTTTTGTAACACGACTTCGTCAACATATTTGGAATCAAGTCTAAGAAAATACCCTTTGTATCATTGCATTAGTTTACAATCTCTTACTTGTTTGCTATTTTAAATGTTTTCTTGCTATAATAGAATTTACTTTTAATTGTCATTTTAGAAGTTAAAAGTAATCAAATTTCTATTAACTAAGCATTAACAAAAGTTTAAGTAACGAAGCTTACTTTGTGTTCCATGTGATTGATTATCCAGTCTTGCCTAAGCTATACTATCATACGATTAGTACACGTGTCAATTTCGTGTCTTAGATGGCATTTAGGTTAAACCAAAGTCATTTAAAACTTAGTGTGTGTTTACCGTCATATCATGAATCAACATTTTGCAATGTACTTTATTTGTTTTCCGTGTTCTTGTTCAGAGAATTTTGAGTGAGATTGTAGTATTTTTGATGATGATGAAATTGTTGTTTTATTTTAATGATGATAGGTTTATTTATTTTATTTTTTTTGTTAATGAAGATGGTGAAATTGTTTGCGTTTTTTTTCTCGAAGGATTAAAAAAAGAAAGAATTGGGGATGAGGATGTTGGTGTTGTTCTCAAATGATGAAGATGAGGATAGAATGAAAATGAAAAACAATTAAAAAATCAGATAAACAATTAAAATTTCAAAAATAATGAAGTTAAGGATATTTTGATCATGATACATATCAAAAGCACTAGTTTGAGAAAATTGAGACACCAAAAGGATGCCGATTGTAATTAGTATTTCATAAGGATGATTCGTGTAAATCTTTTAAATTTTATTTACCCAAAAATATATATTTCTACACTTCCTTGATATATTTTCTTCACAATGATCATCAAGTATTAAACGCAAGAAGGCCTGCCATGGAAATGGTATGCTAAATAAAGAAAGCCCACTACTTACTTGCACCCGTAAGTAAGAAAATCGAACAAATAAATACAGATATGGAGAAATCGAACAAAGCGGCTGCTGCAGCGGTGGACAGAATGTGAGGTGGTGGTCTACGACGCATCTACCAGTTGCATTAAAATCATCATCGTCAACGTTGATGCAACGTATAAGCTTCTGATTAGCCCACTTTAAAAGACGTAAGATCAAGATTGTGTAACGATGGTTTTAATTTCTCCATATCTTCTTCTGATTTCAACGCATCTCAATCTCGGGAAAATGTTTAACGGTGCAGCATTTGTGATGGCAGTAGTTGTAGAGGATCAAGTTGAGTGGATGAGAATAGCTTTCAGTGTTGAAGATGAAATATGAAGAGGTTAGAGATGAGGGTATTTAGGAAAAGAGAATATCATGAAAGTGTCTAGATGGGTAGTTACATAACTTCTCCAATATTGTATAGGTGACCCATTAAGTTCTAAATAAGCAAGAGAAATTGGTGAGCGAATAATCTTTTGGGACAATTCAGCTCAATAATTCCAAAATAAACAGCCCCTAAACTTCTCTTCAATATGTATTCGGTGGAATTAACTGAACTCATTTAATAAAAACAATTAATTTCAAAGTAAAATTAGTGTAGTTTCCGTATAAACTTAGTTAATAATAAATTCTCCTTTTTATAAAATGAATTTGCATATTCACACTTTTTTCATTACTTTAAACCTTTGATCACTTTTTCCACCACAACACCTTATATCTACAAATCTACAAGCTTACAAACAAGTGATATGGCATATTATTATCACCAATTCATTATAATCGCTAACCAATTGAAAAATAACATAACTATACTACTATCACTAATTTACTGTTATTATAGAATTTTGTTGTCACCGGCACCGCATCGCGTGAGTGATTTTTCAGGGGAAAGAGGTTCGCCCCTTCACAAAATTTGTGAGTGATCTGTTTATTATGATATTCATTTATGTGTGACAAATTTAGTTGCAAGTTAACGTTAGAAGATTACAAGTAAAACCGTTAACTAAAGCCTTTATTAAAGTTTGTAAATGTATTTAACAAAATTAGTTGGCAGATGAAGTTTATGTTTTAAGTCGGAATCTCTAGCTTACTATTTCATAGATGTTTGACAAATTAGTTGAAACTTAAAGATGTGAATTGATATAAAAAAACAAAAAATACATGATAAATAATTTATAAGGGGAACCTCTCATGTCATTCTAAAAGCTAGTTTTTTTTTTTTCTAAAGTTTTTTTTTTCAACAAGTTCTCAAAACTCTTTATATCAAACAATGTTAGAAGCTTGAACTTATTGAGAAATAAGTTTAAGCTATTGTAAGTTCCAATAAGTTGTGTTTGTTAAATACAACTTATATTTGTTTTAGAAAAGTCGGGTAAAAGAGGTGAAACTTAATGAATTGAAATAGAATGATAAGAAGTAAAATTCAAATAAAACAAAAACATTTAATAACACGTAGTTTTATCTTTTATAATCTTTATAATTTTTTAAAACTAAGTTTAACTAACTTATTTTTTTTTCAATGATCTTATATTTACTTGAATTTACGTTAAAAAAATTTTAAAGCTCACGTAAAGTCAAATAAACTAAAATGTTAGTCAGAAGTAAAAAAGAAAAAGTTGAAAAAAAAAGAAAAGGTTTTGAGAGAGTTATGAGGTTGGGGTTTGGTTTAAAGCCACCGACAGTGACAAATGCTGAGAAGAAGATAATACAAAACAAAAGGCCAACCTCTTATTAAGTTATTATATCCTTCCTTCCTTCCTTCAACATCTTTCTTTTTTTTCTCTTTGAATTGAATTACTCACTGTTGTATGTTACTGTATGATAAAGAGAGATAAAGAGAGGACATGGACCCTTGAGAGATGGGGAAGCAGGCATGTGGATGAGTGGGGGGACACTCTAAATTTTATTTTTTGCTTCACTAAAGAAAAAAGATAAATTAAATTAAAACACTCCCTCTTAACCTCTTTCTTTGAAATTATTGAGTGATTGAAAGTAAAAGAAAGTGACAGAAAGAAAAACCCCCTTTCTTTTCTTTCTTCATTTTATCTCTCACTACGGTTTCTTGACTTTCAGTACTACCCCATTGCTTACTTTGCTGAATTTTCAAAATCAAAGATTACCCATTTGAAAAATCTATCTTTTTTCATGGGTTTTGTTTCTTCTTAAATTTCCCCTTTTATTTATTGTGTTTTTGTCACAATTTGAAAGAAAGAGTGAAAAGTTCAGATTTTTTTGTTCATGGGTTTTTCTCCGTAGTTTCACTGTTTATTCTTTGTGTGATTTTAATAGATTTTGAGATGCCTAGACCAGGACCAAGGCCTTATGAGTGTGTTAGAAGAGCTTGGCACAGTGATAGGCATCAGCCGATGAGGGGTTCTCTTATTCAAGAAATCTTTAGGTTCTTATTTTCTCTCTCCAACACTATCTTTCTCATGAACCTATTAATTTATTTTTTCATATTTATGTATGTAATGCAAATCATGTGTTTTGTGTAGGGTTGTAAATGAAATCCATAGCTCAGCAACCAGGAAGAACAAAGAATGGCAAGATAAGCTCCCAATTGTGGTTCTAAAAGCTGAAGAAATTATGTACTCAAAAGCTAATTCTGAGGTAATTCTGTAAACACATTTCAAGCTAAAAAAATATTATTTTTAAAGTTTTGATTTTGATTTGGATTCTTTATGTGGAAAATATGAAAAGTGAATTTAGGGCACTTTTACTTTGAAATGGACAGAGAATCTGATTTTACTTTTGTATTTTCTGCTTTTGTTAATTCTAATGTTCATTTAGTATCTTAAATTAATTAGGCAGAGTATATGGATCTTGAAACCCTTTGGGATAGAGCTAATGATGCCATTAACACAATAATTAGATTGGATGAGACTACTGAAACTGGTGATTTCTTGCAGCCTTGTATTGAAGGTATCTTCACAATTCATTACTTTTCCTTCTTTTTTTTCGTCATTTATATGTTATGAAGTTCATCAAAACACACACTTTTGGTCATTAAATAGGCATTTCTACAGTAGTTCTAGTTAACATCTGGCTTTCCTAAATACATAATTTTGAAGTTGTTTAGGTGTAATATAACTTGGTTCAACTATTGAGAGCAGTGTTTGGATACACATTTTCAAAGTGTGATCATCACAACTGTCAGTAATAAGTTGATTACTTGCTTAAAGGTAGACCTATTGTGATGATTCAGTGTTCATCTCAACAATCACATTTAGTTTTCTTATGGGTACTAGGATTATCAATATCTGATGATTTTGACCCTATCGGTTTATCCAAATGCTCCAACCTGAATATTGCTGCTTGATCATTTTTGGGAATGCTGTGATGTTTATGGTAAAAGTGTTATATAAGGGGATGTTTATTAACCTTTAATTATGTTCTGAAATATATTTATAGCTGCTCTTAATTTGGGTTGCACGCCAATGAGGACATCAAGGAGCCAACGGAATAATACTTCAACTTATTACCTTAACATGAAGAACACAGAGCCTAATTTATGTCCTTCAAACAATTTACAGAAAATAGCCCAAGAAACTCCTATGAAAATTACCCCATTTACCCCTCATTATTCCCAAATCATGAAACCACGTAGCATGAATTTGTCACCTTTTAACTTAAAACCACAAGTCCCGATTCTCCCATACGATAAGTCTCTCAAAAACAAATTTTCTTTTCCATCTCCACCAAGTACTAAGAACGCTCCGTCAGTGTATCCGCTGTATTATGGAAATGGTATTGAATTTAAGGAACCAAAGATCAGTTATGGTGCAACATCTGAGCCATACGGTGAACTCAAAGAAAATGGTGAAATGGAGTTCTCTCGGAAATCCTATTGTAATGCTTTGAGTAAAAAAGATGCAAATCAAGGTAATTTAAGGTACACAGATGAAGAACACTCTCGTGTGCATGAATGTGACTTGTCACTGAGGTTAGGTCCTAGTCAGCAAAGCCAGCCTCGTGACGTGGGAGAGTCTGATAACTCGAAGAAATGGAGTTTTGAAAGTGACAATATGATTGAGACAAGAATGAAGAAACAGAAGGCGGTGGTTAGTAATCTTTATGAGAACTTACAGTTTTGCTGGCAGCCTAATGTTTCTTCTGCTAAGTTTAATGGCAGTTCGTTCACAGATGCAGGTTTGTAGCTCTTAATACTTTTGATCGTTTAGGATTGTCTTTTAGAGCTTGCAAGTAACATTAGTTTTAGTTTGTACATCTGAACCCTGCTTGTAATCTAACTGGTTTATCGCTCATGAGTTATTTTAGAAGAACCTCTCTTGAACGTAGATTGAAAAAGTTTTGCTACCTCGTGTTTGATCTGGTTTGTCAATCAAGATTTTAACTTTGTAGTTTTGATTAGGGTATATATTTTCGAGGAATGCATTACTCTGGTAGTTATTTATTCATCTTTTTACGCTCGCAAAAATTTCCAATTACTTTCTTATGTTATGGTTACACATATGCATACTAAATGGTACGGTTGGACCACCCTAGTTACTTCTGGACAAATCCTTTAAAATGACTCAAACTTGGAATGTAAGGGTTATGAAGAATTGAATGTCACAAATTAAGGATTAACATATATGTTGTTGGTTGCACATAAGTTACGTACATCAATTCTGTTTTGGAAAAAGAAAAACTTTACGTCTTTATTGCTCTAACCATTGAAAATGATCATAATCTACCCCACGATTAAACTAGATAATGAAGTTAAACGTGTACGTGGAAGTAGGATGTGCACATATGTTCAGTTTGACAACTGGTTGTAGCTTATGCATCTTCTGAAGTATTAGCTTTTGTTATGATATGATGCTTGTTATAAAAAAACCAAAGATTGACATGGTTGGTGGTCCATGGAGTCATTGGCCTTAACCATGAAATGGGGAAGGTGTTCTTTTGGATATGTTTAATTGTTGCATTAGTGGGGTACATGAACTATCCCCCTATACTTGATTTTCTCAGAGAGATGTATATGCAGTTATACACCATATTTTGACTTTATCTTGATAAAAGGGAAGGAATGATTAAAGGGATGTGGATCGGGTGGGGTGGGGGTGTTCTAAGTTGCTTGACCATTCTCCTTTTGATCCTGAAAAGATCAAGTATGGTAGGTCTACACTTCTTCATTATCCAAGAAAAAGAATGATAGTAACTTGTACCTTCTGCATTCAGAATTGTGTTTGTACATCATTTCGAGTTTGCCCATCTTAGAAATGGGTAGTTTTGGCATAATGGTCAATTGGTCATTGCATGATTCCCTTGTAGTTCAGGTTATATCTTTAGAGCACAGGGACATGGAGTGGAGCTACCTCCACTATGTGAATATTCGTCAACATTGAAAATACCATTGCCCACTAAGGTTGAAGTCAGCCTTGAAGCCTCAAAGTTGGGAGACCGACGTCGGGTGGAAGGCTAAGGTGGGGCTGGTTCAGTTTTTTTTTTTTCCCGATTTTAGTGGTTAAAAATTAAATTGTGTCCCTTTGTAGTTTCTACACTGTGTTTCAACCCTGAATCGATCACTCCCTCTGAAAGTAGAACTCGGTGTTAAACTTACCTCCGAGTTAACACTAAACCATTCCCGGTGCTATTAGAGAATATTCACTTTGTTCCCTGGTAAGTTGATTAGATAATGATATGTGTCAGTGGAGGATGTCTTGTATCTTGTGCAATGAGAGTTGTACATTCCTCGGTCTTTGGAAAAAAGATGGAGCCGATGCACAAGAATCTTTTGAGCTAAATGTGTGGCTAAGGCAGTAAGCATGCCTCTTACCTTGTACGTATTTGAAAACAGAGGTTTTGAATGCACCCCTCTCCCCGCCTGCCATTTTTTCTTTTTTTTTCTTTTTCTTTTTTTTTTTTTTATTTAAAAAAAAATTGATCTAATTAATATTTATTTTGTTCATTTTTAATAAATATATAAATTTACTTAATTAGTATAAAATAAACAACTAACAATAATAAATAACTTTATATAATTTTTTAATCATCAAGATTTACGTAATCAGATTTATAACTAGACATCTGAGCTCATTATACAAATTTTGTTGATTCTTATATGGACGTTTTCATTTCGAGTCAAATTTTAATATAGTTCATGACAAATGTGTTTCACATACCGGTAAATATTTTGTTGGTGGAAGTAACACCAACGATTCTTAAAAAAAAAAGCAACTTATAACTGTTTATATTGTACGTGGCATCCATCTATCAAAATATGCGAGTATGCACACAATATTTCATATGAAACTAGATGGATCCAGAATAATTCTTTTAATTGATTAGTATAATCATTTGTACGATATTGGAAGTCATACCCTTTTACCTTCAAAAATGACATTACAATCTGTATAGGAGTCAGATGTGTTTGACAGATTGTGCGAAGTTTTGCTTTTGCATTGTATATCGTTGTGTTTGAAAAAACATTTTATGGATTCTGCTCCTTCAACGTCGCAAGAATTTCATGAGGCTTTACATTATTTCTTGACAAATCTGCATCCAAACGAAATTCATCATCATTCAATCTCATTGCATATGCATTCCTTCCATATACATTATACTTTGATGATTGTGTGTTGGATTTATCATCGTTATTGACCAAACACTTTTTGTCTTTGAAAATTTTGCTACAATTTCAAATTTACTGTCAATATTTTTACACGGAGTACTTTTTTCGGGCGTTCATTTACTTTTGGATACACCACCATGCTCACACATAAATATAATTTTGACTAAGTAAACATTCTTTGATTTTGATCTTTTGATGATAATAACTTGTCTGTGAGAAAATGCCTCATTTTTCACCCGTTCCGTTAATTCTTCACGATTATTGAACACCTAAAATTGAGAAGTTATTTAGTCATTATCTAATAATGTAATATGATTTAGAGTACCATTTTATGAAACTTTATACCTTATCGGTGGAAAAATTTAACACACTCGACATATCTTCTTGTAAGAATTGTAACGTACGAGATTGTTATAAGGTTATGAATCAATATAAGTTTTGAATGTTATGAAAAAATAAATCGATTTAGGTTCGTTTATATAGAAATTTATTTTTTTCAGTTTAGTCGCGTCAAATAATTTAAACTTTTACTTTTAATCTCGTCAAATAATTTAAAATTTATGTCGAGTGAAACATCAGTACTTTGAAAATATTTTTGGCTTCACAGTTCGGTTCCATACATGCACCTAGCTTTATGTTGAGTGGAACATCAGTACTTTGAAATCTAAATTAGTATTGGATAAAACACTTGCTGTTCACTTGGGTATGTCTAGCTTAACTTGTTTTTCTTCCTCTTTGAAGAGATGATTTGTGTTCCAATAAAGACTTGATTTTATTTTCTTACATAGTCACATGCACAAAAAGGATTTGGCCTCTGATACCTGGCCCTTGCTTTCTTTGGATAATTATGGCCAAGGACTAAAGATTGTGGAAAAACTGATTTTGGTTCATTCAATGCTTGTTGGAAATGTTTAGTTGTAGCCAATCGACTTGGTTCATTTATGTTGGTAAAAAGTTGCATATAAAAAGCGAGGTTTTTGCTTGTTGGTTAATATGGTTCACAAAAACTTGATTTATTTGGAAACAACTTCAAATTGATTAATACTCCTAAAAATGTTAATTAGCTTTGATTGAAATTAGACAGATATTATAGATGAAATATTAATATTTATTGTACAAGTTCATAATTGCAAACAACTTCAAATTGTGGGTTGAGATTTCAGAGCTTATGAACAAATCTTTTTCAAAATATTGTATGTATAAAATAAGCCATATGATAATTCATATCATCAATACTTTTACGTTTTGTCATGTCATAAAAACACATCGAACATGTCATCACGGGATTGAAATGGTCTCATAAAGTTGGGAGATTAAAACTTTTAAGAAGGATTTAAATGACATAATTTGGACAATGATAAAAATGGATTGACTTTTACTAACATTTGTCCTTAGATTATGTTAGCTATGTTATTTTAACAATAGATCTGATTTTGATATACAAATTAGGTCATCACTCGCGATAACGTGTGACGAATTAATTTATATAAATAAATAGAATATTTTGATCGATTTTTTATATAAATTATAGACCCGCTATAATGCGAGATAAATTTAATTTTAATAAAATGAATAAAATATCGTAACCGATTTTTTTATATAGTTTATAGACTCTTTAATTTTTATAAATGAATGAATTATTTGGTCAATTTTTTTGAATTTAAATAAATGCATCAAATATTTAAGGGACCAAACATGTAATTATACGAAAAAAATTCGGATCGTCGGATCACAAATGGTAAAAAATAATGAAGGGCTCAGATTACTTCATTATATCCTCTTTTTCATAATACTAGGTTATAAACCCACGATAACGCGAAACAAATTTAGTTTTTATAAATGAATATTATATTGTGGTCGATTTGTTATTATAGTTCATAAATCCGCGATAAAACACGACGAATTTAAGTTTTATAAATAAATAAAAATATTGACGAATTTAATTTTTATTTGGTCAACTTTTTATATAGTTTATACACCTGCTATAACGTTGAATGAATTTATTTTTAATAAAATGAACAAAATATCATATCTGATTTTTTTATATAGTTTATAGACTCTTAAATTTTTATAAATAAATAAAATATTTGATCTATTTTTTTAATTATAAATAAGTACATCAAATATTTAAGGGGCTAAAAGTGTAATTATATAAAAAAAATTAAGATCGTTAGATCGTAAAGGAAGAAAAATAATAAAGAGTTTAGATTTCTTCAAGATATTCTTTTTTAATTATATATAAAAATTATATGTATAAAATAAGTCATAAGATAATTCATATCATCAATACTTTTACGTTTTGTCACGTCATAAAAAACATCGACATGTCATCACGGGATTGAAATGGTCTCATAAAGTTGGGAGATTAAAACTTTTAAGAAGGATTTAAATGACATAATTTGGACAATGATAAAAATGGATTGACTTTTACTAACATTTGTCCTTAGATTATGTTAGCTATGTTATTTTAATAATAGATTTGATTTTGATATACAAATTAGGTCATCACTCTGTGATAACTGCGACAAATTAATTTATATAAATAAATAGAATATTATAACTGATTTTTTATATAGATTATAGACCCGCTATAATGCGGGATAAATTTAATTTTAATAAAATGAATAAAATATCATAACCGATTTTTTTTATAGTTTATAAACTCTTTAATTTTTATAAATGAATGAATTATTTGATCAATTTTTTTGAATTTAAATAAATACATTAAATATTTAAGAGACCAAACATATAATTATACGAAAAAATTCGAATCGTCAAATCACAAATGATAAATAATAATGAAGGGCTCAAATTACTTCATTATATCTTCTTTTAATTATATTATATCTTCTTTTAATTATATATAAGGGCATGAAGTTTATGCAAATGTTATGCAAGCTTTCCAAATTTTGAGTCTTTGGTTCTACAAAACCTAATATTCACACAAAATTAACACGTAAAATATGATGGGATATAAATGATAGTTGCATCGATTATAGACAAAAGATGGAACTAATACTTTGAAAAAAGTTCTAGAAAAGATGACGCCTTTTAGGATTTTGACCAACGTATAAGGAGGACTTTTAGTAATTTATATATGTTTTGACAATAATTTATATATCTTTAGTAGTAGATGAAAACATCAAAAATACTTGCTCCCTCCGTTTCGTTTTTATTATTCACATCATTACTTTTAATTATCTTAAAAAGATTATTTATATATAAAAATTAATTATTAAAAATCATTAAATTCTCCATTTTACTCTTATTATTATTCTCATTTATTTATTTATTTATTTTTTTTCATTCGAACTTACATTAAATATAAGAATAAAACTGACAGTTATCTAACCTATCTTAAATTTAACAAAAAATGATAGAAGACAATAAAACTAGAAAAAAAGAAGTATCATATAAGGAGGAAAACCTTTTAAATATGACCAACTTAGAATTCGAATAGGGTCAACGTACTTAAAAAATGAGAAAATTACCTATTCATATTTGACCTCCTATATTTCAAAGTTGACAAAATCTTGAAAAATATTCATTTTGGTCAAGAATCTCGCTCTATCACATCAACCTAGAACGAAATGTAGTGTTATTTTTTTTTTTTAGTTAGAGCAAATTATTGGAGATCTGAGCGGATTGTTGGGAATTTGAGCGAATTTTTTGACATTTGAACGAATTCCTTGATATCTGAGTGAACTGTGGCTATTTTTGGAACACCATTTGAGTGAATTGCTTGTCTTTTTTATTTGAATGAACTAGCTATCAATTTTTACACTACAATTTACTTCAAAGTTGACGTGATAAAGCGAAATTCTTGACTAAATTATATATATTTCAAGATTTTGTCTATATTTAAACATAAAAGGTCGAAATAGACCATTTTAGTAAATTTGTCCTTCAAAAGGTCTTTAAATAATATATGGTATATGAAATTTTGGTTCAGTATGATTAAGTTTATCTTTTATTAAAATAGTATAAAAGAATAAATTACATGGATCATCCTTTGGTTTGTAGAACAATATAACCGATTGTTTTTTTACTTTTAAAATTATATTGATTGTTTTTATGATTTACAACTATGTATGTTCATAGTCTTAGCAAATGACTAACAGTTAGATCCGTTAAGTTATGACACATAATATGCAAATGAGGGTAGAATGGGCATTTTAGTTAATTATTTTTTCAAAAACTGCTAATTTTTAAACGTTATCTATTATTATCGCACTAAAATGCCTGATCTACTTTGAATACATGTTATATGTCATAACTTAACAGATCTAATCAACCGTCAGTTTGTTAAAATAATCATGATGTTACATGATTGCTAATGAAAACATTCTAACGTATTTTTAAAATTAAAGGACAATTCTTGATGCTTTTTACAAGTCACAACAACAATCCATGTAGTTTACTCTAAGAATAAAATACTCCGTAGTATGCAATGAAATAATGAATCATTGAATTGAAGTGCTGAATTACCATGATTTCTGATTTTTCCCGTCCATGTATGAAACAAAATGCCCTATGATTGAGCCCAACTTGTTAAATCCACTTTTATTTGGTTGAATTCATTTTTATATTTTAGTGAGGCAAGTGGGCCCATGTGGGGTTCTTAATCATTCGAAGATTGACGATGTTCGAGGTTATTTGTATCTTTATACAATTCAGCACATACATTCCATCTTGCTAATCGTGCTCTGGTATATATTTTAATTTTTGTCTTTGAAGGGTGCGTTAACAAATCGTCCCTTAACTTTAACTTTGTCTCAAATTTTACTGTCAATTTTTCATAAAATTCAATTACATAAATTATTATTTTTTAATAATTTTTTACACTAATAATTCTTTAAACTAACGATCGTAAACTACTCTATTAAAAATGATCATGTATAATTTTTTTTTATTCTTTTAATTTATTTATCTTTCACTAAAATATAAACTATAAAAATATAAAATATGTATAGATACATTATTATATGAATAAAATATCATTTTTTAGCTTCCTCACTACACTTAACAAATTCATCATCAAATCCAGTCATCTTCTCCACCAAAACATCAATTTGATAGTTCACCACTCAACTCTACACCATCTTTCACCACCCAAACATACATTTGCAGCTAAAAGATTACGAGTCACATATTTGATTTACAATTTTTAATGTTGTTTTACTTTGAAGCTAGGATCTTAGTTTGAGATGTTTTTCAGGTAAGTAATGGATGCAAAAGAAAAGAGGTCTTGGCTATCAAGGTCGTGACTAGATAAGATGATTGGGCAATGTAGGGTCATCGGATGGTAAAAGATGGTGGTGGACTACAAAAGTTGATGTTTCAATGGAGAAGGGGACCGAATTTGATGATTAATTTGCTAAGTGAAATGGGAAAGATGAGAATGATGTTTTGTGCACTTACTAATATATTTACACATATTTTAGATTTTATAATTTATATTTACTCAAAAGAAAATTAATAAAAGAATAAACAATGTCACATATTATACTTTTCAATAAAATTATTAATGATCGTGAGTCTAAAAGACTATTAATATAAAAAGCTTTAAAATAAAGAGTGGGTAGTGTAATTAAAATTTATAAATCACTGTAAGTAAAACTTGTAGTAAACTTGTATGACAAATTACATAATTTTCTCTTATTTTTTCTTGGGATAATTTAACAAACTATATTAACAGATCATAAGGTATTATTGTTGGATCCTAAGGGACTTTGTGACATTTTAAGTACACTTTTACGTGCTTCGAAGATGCAAAACTCCTTGGTGTTAGGCATTGAAAATTGAGTCGTTAATAACAAAGTATTTAAAAGTTGAGTGGTAAAAGTGAACAGCTAAACTCTTGCGTATTTGACACTCGTTTGTTGTCAACTTTTAAAAACAAGGATTATTGCCGAGCTTCAAAGCGGAAATAATCACTAACCCTTTTAACCTAGTAACTTATTAACGATTGAATCTATTACTTAAAATCATAGTGACATAATAGTTATCAAATGAAAATGTAACGATATACATAGCTCATTGTATCGTAACTAATATTAAAGTAACAAAGATATAAAACAAATTTTATGGTCATTGAAATTTTTTAGAACCCATGATTAAAAAGACTATCATTTTTTAAAGACTTAAATATGGTAAGCTATTTTAATAAAAAATTTAAGATTTATAAAAATAATTTATTTACTTTATTAGTAAAGGAAGCTGTGGCGTTGATATAATTATATTAATTTATTTATTTATATCTAAATAAAAGTAAAACTCAACAAAATATTTCTAACAACCGATGTAAAGTAATCACTTTGTTTGACTTTTACCACCACCAAAGTTCATATATGGATAATTTTTGTCTCTATACAGAACTACTATGATGCCCCTATAATGGTAACAAAACACGGCAATTTTAATATATGAAATGACAACTAACCCATCCCTTATTAAACCTTTTAAAAACTTTTGACTTATTGCATATGTAGCTATTTGTAAGGTCAACTATTTATTAAAGTACCGTGGTGGAATGATATAAATACAAAAACGAAACTCCACATGTAGATGAGTACTCGAGGATTAGGTTTAGTATTATATCCGAGTTATAGCTTAAGACATCTAATTTATCATCTTTATCACTTGTATTTTATTCATTTACGATACAATAAATTAAACAATCGAAAAGTTTTATACCTCTATTATGTATACGTTTGCAAATTGACCCATTCTAAAGTTTCCAAAAACATTTCACGTTCTAAATTTCTGATTGGATTGTCGTATGCGTTTCAGCATTAGATAACACATCTATCAGTCAAAAATATTATATATCCCAAACAAAGAAATCTTAGTGGCTTAGACAAGTTGTAGACGTTGAAAGTGAGTGTTGGATTTTATTAATTTTAGGGTTTATTTAAGGAGTTGGTACAATTAATGTAAAAAGCGAAAGCCTTTTTTAACGTCAAGTATGTACTGTACACTTATTGTATGGAGCTGACCGAGTTTAGTGACGGGGTCACGTCTAAATATATATATATATATATATTATTTTCTTTTAAGTTTGAATATTTACCTTGTGCGTATGTAAACATATCCTAGAATTAGTTGTGTAGGTTTTAAGCAAGGGCTACACTGTATTTGGATTTCATTATATTTTTCTGGATCAAAATTACTTTTAATATTTGAGGCACATTCATTTATCCACTTAATTTAATTGACATGAATATCGTATTATGGACGGATGAATCATAATTAGATGGGTCAACATGAATGTAGATATGACATCATACGTTCTATCTAATCTATTGACATTTATAATTGACAATACGATTAATGGATTGTATCAATATGAATAAATATAGTGGATATATTTTGTCTCATGTTGTTCATACTTTCTTTATACTGTACGTATATCATAAATCATAAAAGTTGATAGATATTTTAATATCATTGCATATGTTAGGAATTATAGAGGAACTAAATAACTAACAATAATTTGTTTATGACTCTGATATCAATTGTTAACAAAAAATCTAACCCAAACAACTCAACTTATAATTGAGGTTACAACCACAAACAATAAACGGATACACTAAATGTAGCAATCACGATAACCAAACAGTACGCACACAACGATCTAACGTGATTAGATAAGATATTTGATTTGGAGATCTGTTTAGTTCACGAGACCAAATCAAAAATTTTAATTGTTAATTTTCGTAGTCTAATGGTTACAAATACATATGGGTTATATTGATCGGATAAACCTAATTTAGGGAAACTAGAAAACAACGTTTTCTGCTGACCTAACTTCGCGCCGCGACCAAGGGGTCAACACGCCACAATCTTCACCGTTGTGCCGCAACCAAGGGGTCGTCGCACCATGATCTCTACTTTTTGGGCAAAACTTGTATTTCTTTGTTAAGTCTTCACAATCTTAACAACATCCTTATATACTTGATATTTGATACATTCAAAATTATTTAAAGAGCAAGTGTGAAATATTCTCACAAGATCCGATGACAGATTCATCAAATGCAATCGAGGACATTAATTTGACCATACTAATCGAAACTATATTTTGTTTCATTTTTGTATACAGATAATGATAACGTGAAGAAAATATGCATACAAAATTTAGATGGATGAGTTTTTGTTTTGCATATATGGTTTTGAACTCCACCACGTAAAGTTAAAATGTTGATGGTTGGGCAGTATTGTTTTTCGTTCCCGCAAATTTTTGTTTTATAAAAATGTAAAGATTTTGTTTTATTCTGGATAAAAGAAACATATTTTTCATAGAAAAAAGACAAGCTATTGGCAACTAGTTTCATTGAGTAGATTGTAGATTCACCTAATTAAAGATTCAGTTAATCTTACTGAATGTATTGATCTTAGAATATACTAGATCCTTTTGTATAAGTTAGATTTCAGTTTTATGATAAGGTGGAAATTTGTGAGCTTTCTTGGGATGATTAAATAACAGTTTTGCTTAAATCATTGAGGTATTTTTGTTGGATCTTAAGGAATTTTATGACATAAAGAAGTTGTTTATGTGCCTAGAGGATGCAAAAGTCCTTGGTGTTAGGCATTGAAAATTGTGTTCTTAATTACACATATCGAAAGTTGAGTGGTAAAAGTTAAACGCCAAACCCTTTTTATTTGTCACCTTTGTTTTATGTGTACATTAGTGCTAAAATCCGTGCGATGTACGGCAGTATGATATTATTTATTTATTGGGTTAAGTATATGTTTAGTTTTTTTGTAGTTTTCCTATATGTGACAACAACAGTTACGTACTCTTGTTTATTAAATTTCAAATTTATTTATTTTAGAAATTATGTATTTATAGCACATACAATATAACTTACCTACTGCTCTCGAAGTTGATGTTGCTGCTTTCATTATGTATTATATATATTATATATTTACTTCTTTTATTATGTATTATATATTATATATTATATATTTACTTCTTTTATTTTTATTTTATTTTTAATTTTTTTAGAGGAAGATTTCTAATTTTGTTAAGTAATAAAGAAAATTTAATATCATTTAATGGTAATTAATTAATTTTAAAATTTAAATAATTCCACATAAGATTTAATGACATGGCATATTAAATGTGAGAAAATTTTAAAAAATGACACATATGAATTTTGTATACTTGTCAAAATTTCATTGGTGCCACATAAGCATAATTAGGCATCCTTATATCCACTTTTAGATATAATAAGGATAGATAGTTTACCTATATTTAAAAGGTAATAATTTGCACATTTTATAATTTGTAAATTATAAATGTGTATTAAAAATGATACACATTGTGTATTAATAATACAGTTTTATTGTGTGTACAGTAAAAATAAGAGCGTATAATCAACTTCCATATTTAAGTGACATACACAATAACGTAAGTGTCAACTGTAACTTACTGAAATGTTTTATTTGATTGTCATTTAGTCATTAGTTCGCTCTAAAGAGTACACCCATTCCAATTACATCATTCTTTCTATTGTGCCTTCTGTTAATATTTTACTTCTTTCTATAATGATTCTTATGGAGTTTCGTTGCAAAAAATCTTCTTGTTCTGCAACATTACTTCTATGATCTTAGGAGTGTTGACCGTCATAACCTAAACGAACGTCGATTGACTTCTAACTCATAGTTCAATTTGTGAAAATAAATAAAAAGAGCATAGATGAAATAAAATAAATGTCTTTTTCAAGTTTTTTTTTCTCTTCATGAAAACGAAAGAACAAAAGGGGATGGCTATAGTGACAATTTTCTCTCCTAACTGTATTCATAATATTGGAAAGATTTCAGAAAATGAAAATTTTATCAAATTATGGCTAAACTTTCTAATCTATTTATAATTTATAATATGGTGTTATTAGGACGGATTATTCGGTTTTCGGATTAATTGAATTTTAGACAATCATAAGCTAGTTAACTCTTATTTCAAATCAAAAAAGAAACGGACAAATTGGATATAATTTAAACTGTTTCGGTATACTTATCTTTTAATACTCACTTATAAAGAATACTTCCTTATTCTATGAAATTTTATAAGTAGATCAACTTGTTTTGATATTAAAAGATATATATACATATATATATTTGAGACTTTGGTCCATCCAATATTCTAATGCTTTTGCAAGTATGCATACTACATGAACAAACTACAAACACATTTTGAGCAAGTTGTAAACAAGCTGCAAGAAATCAATTATTTAAAAAACATAAGATGTAATATTAGATCAGGTTCAAATTCTAACTATCAACTTCTAAACAAACATTAATATATTATTTAATTTACTCAAATCTTATTTGAATTATTCAGATATATCAAAAAATTTAAATTTTCATCTGTTATACGATTATAATCCGATTAAGTCATCCCTAATCCGAAAATGCATGTCCATTTAACTTAACTCAAATTTTAGATTGGATGGCTTATCCGAATACAAATAAAAATGATATCCCTAATTATAAGATGAACACGTGACTTATTAATTGACAGTTTGAAAGGAGCTCATCCATGTTAGTTAACTCTTTGACCTAAGGGGTGAACAGTTTCACTAGTATATAGATATAAACTGAACGTACAAATGATGTTTTGTAATTTATATGTATATATATATAGGGTGATGATGAAAAAGGAAATAAGAAAAGTTAGGAAATGAGGAAAGTAAATCTTAACCTTTGATTTCATTATAAATGAATGTTGTTAACATTCATATGTAATGAATGTTACTTAAAATTTAACATTTATCACAAATGAATTTTAAAACATTTATTTATAAAAAAATCAAGGGTCAAGATTTGCTTTCCTTCTTTCCCAATATTTGAAGCTTCCCTATGAATCATTTATATATATACTAGCAGAAACCCGCGCAAAGCAGCGGAATAATTATTTCATTTAGTGATTTTATGAACATTTATTTGAAATGTACATTTGTTTATTTATGGACTAAATTGCATTTAATTTAATTAATGTCTATGTCGTTTCTAAAATTAGGTAAGGGTATTTGTGTCATTTCCGTTCTTTAAAAATTGAGCTTATTGAAAAAAATGGTAAACGATTTATAAAGGTGTAAGATATATATATTATACGAGTATCAAATATGAATATGAAGTACGAGGTTATGTAGTTATTTAAAAAGGATTTCCTAACTGTTTTAGAATTAGAATATAATCTGTTGCTGTTTTCTTTAATAGTTGTTCTTGGAATTTGGTGGTTTCCAAACTTTAAATAATGCTTACAAAATCATGTTAAAATATTCTGCTTAGTCTAAAATATTTAATAAGAGTCCAGCTTTTTCTAACATAATTAATTATCAGCATAAATTTAGGACAGCTGTTAAAATTTGTTTGTGGTCCTTAACCAAATTCATTATTTATTACTTACGATTCATATTAAAGATCATCTCGAAATCGATTTGAATTGACTAATCTAGATTTGCCTTGGGTTATTTATAATCTTCCATTTTTTTTAAAATGGTGGTGTGCGCACATCTAACATACACAGATTTCTAAGTATTTATGTATCTATAAATTATACATCTTGATTACATGCATTTTTAAGAACACGTGATTTGTTTTTAAATACAAATAAAAATAGAAAAATAAAAAATATGACGTAGATGATGATAAAAGTTCAACTTAAACTTCAAAAATGGCTATGAATCTTTAAACAAAGTAATAGTTTCTTTGTTCGTGGATATTAAATCAGTGGAAACAGAGGTTAAAACGACGATGGAGTCTACGAAGACGTGTAGTCAGATATAACGGTTTCAAATGAATCTATAAATATAAGACCTTGTCAACATGTATATTTGTATAACTAATTTTATATTCTTAATTAAGTAAGAGAACACGTATCGTGCAAGAAATCATCAATGGAGTTATCTTTTGTTTAGGGCAAAACATCAGCATGTGCATGTTGATTTTGTTGTCACAAAAACGCTTACCTACTAGTTGGCAATGTTTTTTTGACTTTTTTGCTTTGCTAATTAAATAAATATAAATAATAATACTCCTTAGTAATCATTAATTACTAATGTTTTTATGTGTATACATTTACGTACATTGGCTAAATTTATCAAAAGAAGTTGTATATATGGAGGAGAGTTTGTATAAAAATACTACTACTATTACAATAAAGAACACAAAGCATATAAATCTTAAATAAACAAACACGAAATTTCAAATTGTTAAAAGAAAGTTCGAAAGAAAAAATGTTCTATTTAAAATTTATGTGCGTTTTGCTCGTCAATATAAAAAAAAATATCTTTTTTTTTTTTGCTTTTTATGTTGAAAGGAATTTTGCGTTAATACTAACTCAGCTTAAGACAAATCATTCACAATATATTAGTAGGTTGCATTTCAGTCGTATAATTTTATAAAATTTGATGGAATTATGATTTCAATTCAAATATTAAAGTTGTAAAAATATTTGATTCAAAAATGAATTGAATTGAAATTCACCTAAATCAAAACTACAAATGCATATTGCAAAGCTTCCTTGTAAATTACATTGGTCTTACCACAATCAAAACAAAGCTTCCTCGAGAGAGTTGGAGACAGTGCCATTGGCTTCATGGTTTTCATGTGATTATAGATACTCTTTTCTCGATCATATGTAATATTCGTCAATATCTTGTTCATCTGATCATGGAGTATCACGTTGGTTTTGAAGGGGACGATATAAAATTCATTTAGAGGACTCTTCCAAATCCTTTTTGTTGTCACAATCGAAGAGACCTTAACTTTAATTGCAAATTTGATTGTGATGGGTGTTATATTATCGATAAATACAATCTATGTATCCATTATCTGTAAGTAAAAATGTCAGAAAAATTGAAAGCATTAGTAAAAATAAAATAAACATGGTACAAAAGTTAAAAGACTATAAAAGTGTATTAAAATATATTTTAGAATACAGGTATTCGAGGTTCGAACTTTTAAAATAAAGCAAAGTGTATGTTAGAATAAGGAATTTAGTAAAACAATTAGGAAGTTACTGTATTTAAGAAATAAAGACACAAATTTGACTTAATTATAGCCTTATAGGGATGGAAAAACAGAATGTTTTAAAGTAATTCGAAGAGCTTTTGCAATTAGCAATTTTTAATAATTAATTTAATCTAAAATAAGGAAGCATCTTAAGTCGCATAGGTAAGGATCCTTCCCCTATATATATAATATAAATATATATGTATATATTAGTGTTACAATTCGTGCGATGCACCGACGTTGTTTGTTTATTGGGTAAAGTGTATATATGCGTTAATCGAGTTACAATTTGATCATACAGTTAACTAATTAACAATCAACTATGTAGTAAGTATAACATATGAAAAAAATGAACAATAACTAATATACTAAATGCTATTAACACAATTGATTTAAAGAATAAAAAAACATAACAATTAATAATGGTCATTAATTTATTTAATTTTAAGAATAAAAAAAAATAACAAATTAATGATTATTTTATTATTTTTTTCATATAAGATTTTTTAGTGAATCAATTATATGTAAAGACACATCAGTAGTGTATATATAAGAAAAAAACTCAGAAAAATCGTATGTCTGACACCTCAAATTTTTACATACATGACGGTCTATAATTGAAGCTGCATAAGCAAATTAATTATCACTTTTAGTTATTAATATATATATATATACATATATATATTTATATATCAATTTTCTTAATATAACCCAACCAAAATCAAGTACAACAACAACAAATGGAAATCAAATGTAGATATCCTTTGCGAGATGCAGAGGTGTGAAATACGGAACTATCAAGATAAAGACAACATGTCTAGAAAGACTAACAAGATGAACAATTTTGATCTTGAAAGCTATGATCATGTAAGATTTTGCTTAATTTTTGTGTAAATGAAAGATAATGATAGGATAAGAAGAAAAAATGTATTGATTATGATTAAATTAGAGAAATATGTAAAATAATTGGAGTGTTTAATTGGGAAAATTTATAATTTTATGTTTAACTAAGAGATATATGATATTATTATCCCTTCTACTTAATTTACCTTCTTTGAAATTTTAATTATTTTGAAAATTCCAATTAAAAAGAACAATTCGTAAACCAATCGCACTCTTACTACTTCAAAGAAATTACACTTCAAAATGGCTAGAAATCCTTGATGTAACACAATTTATTTACATGCAATGAAAAACTCACTCCCAAAACTGGCTTCGGAGCTCAGTTGTTTGAGCAAGAGATCATGAGTTCGAGATTAGCTAGTATTATTTATAATAATAAAAACACTCACTCCCAAAAGTCTTGTTTAAAAATCTTCGATCTCTCTCTCTCTTCTAGTCTTTTCTTGCTTTCATTCAAGGCAAATGGAGAAGAATGTGGTCAAAGTTTGACACTATTGACTCCATCTAACCCGTTGGCCACTTGGCACACTCGGTCGCCCAAGTTTCAAATGAATCAAATTCCCTCCCAAAATTTATTTTACTAGTGAAAACTTATATTCTTATGAACATTAACTTTCATTAAAACTAATAACTGGTTATGTTAAGTTACTTTCAACAGTAACAATTACACATCCTACGGTATCTTATAATTTCAAATTAGGATACTAATTGTTATGAAGTGTTACTATTATGATCTACAGAATCACACACCTGGTGACCTATCACATAGCAACCTAATGCATGGTCATGTGGCTAATCGAATAATTAGTACACCATGCATTTTATTTTATATGTAAAGACTTTATCTAAAACTATAAGAAAAGGACAATTATATCTTAGCTTTTTAAGCCGTTGAAATATGATCACAAATAAGTCAAAAAGAAAGAAATCAAGGAAAAAGATAAAAATACATGTCCCTCTTGGCTCTTTCACATATAAATAAATAAATAAATTATATAAAATAAAAAAATAGTCAAAAAGAAGAAAAAAATAACCTTTTGTATATTTTCTTTATATTTATATTTGAAGCGCCATGAAGTGGCGGGTAATAGTCATCAACAAGTGGTTGGGCAGACATTTGACCCTTCTTCTTTCATTCAATTTCATCTCATCAACTCTAATTCAACTTCATCCTCTTTTTATTTACTTATATTATTATATTATTTTTACAATTAATCATTAATTAATATATATATATATATATTACAATTAGATCGGCATGCATCTTCACATATAATTTTTTCTTTTATATTTTATTCCCACCATCCTTCAATTCAATTTTCAACCTCACCCCCTTCATGATCTTCTGTCATCCACACAAAATCAAGATACATAAAAATTGACAGATACATACATATTTTTGTGTATCTATAGGTTCAAATTTCGAAACCCCACCTCAAATATCTTCTACTTCCTATTTCTTTGACCTCATCAGTAACAAATTCTTCTCAAATCTCAAATCTTTTTTTCTAATTCCAAGAAACAGCCATACCCTTTCTTTCTCTTTCTTTGCTGGCATTTGCTGGAATAAATATCATTACTTTCTTTCTTCAATTAAATCAATTTTACGTTTTTAGCTGTTTCTAGCTCAATTTAAGACTACCCATGGAAGTCTTCTAGTTGCCAATTTTCAATCTTTTGATCCAATTTTGACATTAGTGTTCACAGCTTGTTTTCTCAGTTTCTTAATTTTGGTGGGGTCTTTCTTCAGTTGGGGTAGTTTTGACTTTTATGAAGCCAAAATTATGACCACTTCTTCATGTTTATTGCTCATTATCTCAAATCTAGCCAAAATGAGACCACCTATTGTTGTTTATGGATAAGTTTCTTTCACTCTAGTTTCCAATTTTGTGCTGTTTGTTTCTATATTTTTTTTTTATTGTTGCCTGCAGCTTAATTAGTCAACTAAAAGATCCATAATTTCATTTGTTTAAGTCCTTAAGAATTTGACCCAAAAAAAATAAAATGAGAGCTTTATTATTGTTTTGTCTCATTATGATGTGTTTGTTGTTACCTGAAAAATGTGTATCCAGCATTAGAAAAATTGGCATATTGAGCCCTGGTTTCACAGGGTCTCAAATGCAATACATTGACAACAATGGTTTGTTTCTTGTATCAAACACTTCAATATTTGGGTTTGGTTTCACTCCCAATACTGATATCACTTCATTCACTATTGTTATCATTCACATTGTGAGTTCAAGAATCATTTGGTCAGCAAACAGATTGTCACCAGTAGGTAATTCTGATAACTTTGTGTTTGGTAATGATGGAAATGCTTACATGGAAAGCAATGGTAAAGTTGTTTGGACAACAAACACAAGTGCAAAACGTGTTTCCTCTATGCAATTACTTGATTCAGGAAACTTGGTTTTGGTTGGGAATGATGGGAGTTTTGTTTGGCAAAGTTTTAGTTATCCCACAAATACTCTTATGCCAAATCAAGAATTTGGTGTAGGGATGAAGCTTGTAAGCAATCCTAGAAACAATTTGTCGTTTTCGCTTGAAATTAAGTCTGGAGACTTGATTTTATCAGCAGGGTTTCGAAACCCTCAACCGTATTGGGCTTTGGGGAAGGATACAAGGAAGATCAATAATAAAGACGGCGGAAGTCTTGATTCTGCCATCATTGATGCTAATTCTTGGAGGTTTTATGATCAAAGCAAAGTGTTTTTATGGCAATTTGTGTTTGCTGATGATGGTAATACTACATGGGCTGCGGTTTTAGACGATGATGGTATCGTTAGATTTTATAATCTTCCTGGAAAGATAACTGGGAATCTTGAAATCCCCGGTGATTCGTGTAATACGCCTCAATCTTGTTCACCTTATCTCGTTTGTCATAATGGGAACACGTGTCAATGCCCGTCCGGGCTCAATGCAATCAATTGTAAACCGAGCGTTGTTTCTTGTAACACAAAAGATCCAAAGGTTCTTATAAATGTTGGTGAGGGTTTGACTTATTCGGCTCTTGGGTTTGTGCAGCCCGTTTCAAGAACGAGCTTAGAAGGCTGCAAAACGACATGTTTGGGTAACTGTTCTTGTTTGGTTATGTTCTCTGATAGCAAGTCTGGATATTGTTATATGTTTGATCAAATTGGGAGCTTTTCGGATGCTAAAAGTGGTGTTAGTTATGAATCATATGTTAAGGTTCGGAAAACTTCAGAGGGAAAAAAGAAGGATTCAACGGTAGTTGTGGTCGTTATAGTTATAGCCACATTGTTTGTGATTCTTAGCCTCGTGTTTATCGGGGTTCGTTGGCACCAGAAGAGGAAAAATGCACTTAATGAGACGTTCGATGAAACATCCGAAGAAGATAATTTCTTCGAGAGTATATCTGGGATGCCAATTCGTTTTACTTTCATAGATCTCCAACAAGCGACCGATAACTTTAGTATAAAGCTTGGCCAAGGTGGGTTCGGGTCGGTTTATGAAGGGGTTTTAAAAGATGGGACCAAAATCGCAGTAAAACAATTAGAAGGAATAGGTCAAGGAAAGAAAGAGTTTCGGGCCGAAGTGAGCATTATCGGTGGAATTCATCACCATCATTTGGTTAGGCTCAAAGGGTTTTGTGCGGAAGGGTTACATCGACTTCTTGTTTATGAGTACATGGCTAATGGCTCACTGGACCGTTGGATTTTCAAGAAAAAGAAATCAGAGTTCTTGTTAGATTGGGACACACGTTATAACATCGCGGTTGGTACTGCAAAAGGACTTGCATACCTTCACGAAGACTGCGATGTAAAAATCGTTCATTGTGATATAAAACCGGAGAACGTACTACTTGATGACAATTTTCGGGCCAAAGTGTCTGATTTTGGTTTGGCTAAGTTAATGACAAGAGAACAAAGCCATGTTTTCACAACTATGAGAGGTACCAGAGGTTATTTAGCTCCCGAATGGATCACAAGCTACGCAATATCCGAAAAAAGTGATGTTTATAGTTTCGGTATGGTGCTTCTTGAAATCGTCGGAGGCCGAAAAAACTATGATTCGTCGGTGATTTCTGAGAAATCTCATTTTCCATCTTACGCGTTTAAGATGATGGAAGAAGGAAATATTCTAGAAATTTTCGACCAACAGATGAAAATCGATGAAAAAGATGAACGTATGAGTGTGGCTATACAAGTGGCTTTGTGGTGCATACAAGACGACATGAACCTTAGGCCTCCTATGACCAGAGTGGTTCAAATGCTAGAAGGTTTATGCCCAGTGCCTGCACCACCAATGGCGTCTCAAACAGGTTCAAGGCTCTATTCGGGCTTGTTTAAGTCGATTAGCGAAGAAGGCACTTCATCGGGCCCTTCTGATTGTAATAGTGACGCATATTTATCTGCTGTTCGCCTCTCGGGGCCAAGATAGTATATGTATATGTATATATGATTGTAGATCATACGTGTACGCTAATTTTGTAATGTTAGTTGTAATAATATGTTATATGTTGGAATAAAAATAAATTTTTGGTGAGTTTTTATGTTCTGTTAAGCTTTTTAAATACAGTTTGTGTACCTATCATTTCCTTTTGAAAACAAACTCTCAATTCCAATTAAAATCTACAAAGCTGTTTCTCATTATAATACTCATCAATGAAATAAAGTTGATCACCTGGTCCTCAAAATCACCTATTTTTTCAAGCCTTACGGTATAAGGGTTGTTTAGTCTGCTGCCATTGTTGCTTTACTCAAAGGCTTATAAGGTTATATTTTTCTTTTTCAAGAGTGCTGGTGTGGTTTCTTTTACCTTGAATCTAGCATCCTTAGTTTATTGTTGAGAGTTGTACTCAAATCATGCCTCTTGTCTTTCATTTTAGTTGTGGTCCTCATGATGACATTACACATTTACAAATTGTGTACTCAAATCTTAACGGAACCTACTCTACATGGTCCTAGTGAACCGACTATTGGATGATTATTGGTTGCCTTCGAAGGTGTAGCCATGTTACTAACGACTCCCCATCACTTGTGGTCCTCATGCAAGGCTAATAATGGTCAGGTCTTCCGGCATTACACATTTACACCCACCAATCATGCCTCTTGTCTTTCATTTTAGTTCCCTAAATAATAAAATATTATATATGATGAGAACTACTAAAATAATGATACATGTTCTGTTAATCTATAAAAAGATTTCAGAGACCGTTAGCTTTTGAATTCACCATCGTGGAATAAAAAGTTGCTTGAGACGTTCCTTTGTAGCTAGGTTCTTTCTTTGAATTTGAACGTTCTCATAAACAATATAACATAACTGACCCATTGAAGTAGTATTGCTTGAACTTTTTAAAAATGCCCTATCTATTAAACATGGTGGTGCAAGTGCATTACATGATCCCAAAACAAAGAAATATCAGAAGGCAGGTATTAATTTATCAAAACAATATTGTATGATCCTATGAAGTTCGACCTCATTATTCATTAACAGAAGCTTGGTTCCATTCTTCATAAAACAACGATGAAGATTTTGTGTCAACAGGCTGATCATTATAGTCAAAAAAACAGAGTAACCATATAATCTTCTTCTTGCATCGAGAGTAACCATGTCGGTTAGCTAATAATCTTGGACCATCATCACTTGGTACGTGTCCGAAGAAGAGACGCTAGGCTCACTCTCCATCCAGCAAAAAGCACAGGCATCTTCCTCTCGACCAGTAGGGATGCCAAGCCGCCTCCAACGCCATAGTTAGAAGCAGGAGCTTGATAACTGCTTTGTGTCATCTGCATTTCTGATATTCTGAAAAAAAATAAAACACAGGCGATAACCAAAATTTTCATGTCAATGGGAAGTTGGGAGCGCGTTAACAAAGGGTTCAGGTCAACATCTGCAACTTTTTCAAGTGCAATTTGGATCAGGTTGGGCCGACCCACAAACACTTTATTCTTAAATTTGAAGTTAAGGAGTATACAAACAATGAAGGTGTTTACAGGACTATCCATCATCGTAAAATCTACAATTTTCTAATAACAACTCACAAGTTTTATGCAATTTTAATAAATTCGGATGAGTTCTGACCAGCTAGAAATATTTGATCCACACAACTAACATATCGCATTAACAATAGTCACGACGTTAGCAACTATGGTGCTGGTTGAACCACTAAAATAAACGAAATACATCAAAACGCAGACACCGTAATTATAAATCTAACAGCAATAAGCAGAAGGAATACCTGGATGTGAGTGACCCTTCCTCAAACGCAACTGTTGAGAGACCCTGTCGCTGTTTATGCTTAGGATTTGCAGAGCACAAAACAAACACTCTGCCACGACGTTTCACTGTTCTACAGAATTCACACATTTTCTTCACTGACGACCTTACCTTCATTTCTGCAGGTTAATCTAGTCAAATATTCTGTAATTAAATAAAAAAAATAGATAGCATCTGGCTTATTTTTGGATTAGCTTATTTTTCGGGCTTATTTGATTTTAAAAAGGCCAATAAGCTTCATTTTCTAGGCTTACGAGCTTATCACAATAAGCTAATCCAGACACCCCCTTACTCAAATAAGCAGGTAACTGGCTAACACTACATACTTCTAATTTTGTAGGGAATCAAAAGTTACTTTCTATTGCAAAGTGTACCTGGAGTTCATTTGCTCCCACATTCAATTTCTAGGATTTTAGAGATACTACTACTATTTTTTGTTTCTTTTTAACAATTTAACCTGAGCCTTAAAGGGCACAGCCACACAGACTTATAAAACCAATAGCTGATAGAAGACACAGGCTTAATTGCTTACAAAATGACCAACCCATTTTTTTCTCTTCTTTTTGATTAACATATACAACAGAAGTCAAAAGAGTTTGAGGTGACTAGCAATTTGGACGACATGGAGCAACGAATATAGGTATACTAGCTGCTTCAAGATCCTTGAGGTGTTTTGCCCCTTATTTTGTGGTTTTGCATTCAACAGGTTGGGGTAAACATTTAAAGTCTTGTATTAGGCTAATTCAAGTGCATTCTTGCCTGGATCTCATTGAGCAGCATATAGACACAGATACAGCTTTGTCACACAAAAAAAAAGGTATATACGCACACACAAACATATTTGTCTGTCAAGGTATACACGTCTATCGAAGATTCCAACGACTTCATCTAGTAAAGACACTTTTACTACTCATCCACCATATAGTATACTGTACAAGTACCTCTGTACTACTTCTATCCAAGTACTCTTATCAATGTTTTTCACTACAATCAAATCAGTCCAAGTACCCTTTCACTATTTCTATCCACCATTTAGTACAAGTCATTCATCCCTACAAGTAATTTACCCTTCTCTGCTTCTCAAGACCACGTGCTGCTTCCATTCCCACATTCTCTAAAAACTCAATTGCACACACATAAATCTAGGGTAAAGCTACACTAATTCCTATAATAATAATACAGAGGATATTTTCTGAGTCCAGGGCAGAGTGCGGACCTTTCTTACTTGTATAACAGCATAAAAAGTTGTAACACTAAAAATAATACAGAGTAGTATAATACTGTGAATATGAAGTACTTGATATATATACATATACTTTAAGAATTTCTCCATTTTCCGTTTGACACATATCTATCGTTAATTTTTCACTTAAGCATTCATTCGCTTCACTTCATTTAACACACTTATACAAACTGGAAAAGAAACTTGAAATCCTAACTCTTAAGCCAATTCACAAACATAAATACAACGAATCATCCAATTTTGTACCCATTCGAGAATAATTACTTCTGCATCTTACCATGAAAAGGTCAAAACAGCATAGAAGTACATCCTAAAGACTAACAATCTACACGAACTCGACACATGCAGTGACATTCCTTAACTGCAGTCTACAAAAAAAAAAGGCATGTACACCAATAAGTAGAAAGGAGTAACATAGATAAGATGACACCATATTCATGATTTATCACTTAAAAGTTTACAATCCAATATAGGAAATCACCCGGTTATCCGACACACACTGTCCTTCAATGATTCCAAGTCCTTTTTTACCACTTCTACTGACCATGTAACAATTGTATCCAAACAATTAAACCTCAAAGAAAGGTTCCCTTATCCATTCCTAAATCGACCACGGAACCATCTGGATTCAGTTACACTATTATTTATTTATTTATTTAATAGGTTGAATTACAGTTATCTTATACTAGCACATAAACCGTTTGCGTATAGCAATACATACTATCATACAAACGAGCAATACATATGTGCAAAACACAACATGTATCTATAAGTGAATGCTATAGAATTTGAAACAACCATATTAATTTTAACCAGACATTACTGACAGAAATCTAGTCTTTTTAGAGGAAATGGATAAATTTTTGTAGCCTTATTTACGTAGGAGCCATTAATGTTTTGAACATTTTTGCTGTGATGTTAGTGGTTCAAAATGTTCCAAAGATTTCCATCTTCGGACCCTGGGAGATGGAGTAACTTATGTGGTCTGAATCAAACCCTAAATCTGAACTAAAAATCATAGAGATGAATTCGAATATGTTAATATAAAAATCAGAAACTCGTATCATTAACTGATTTCAAACTTACCTGACAATTTGGAACTCTCTTATTTGATCCTTCGTTAATTGTTTGTTGCTGCGCCTTTTACAACTAATGTTTTAGGGTTCAGAGTTTCAGCTGGTCGACACACTGATTTGTAAATATTATTTATTATTTATTTATTTCTTTTTTACTATAAATTATGCGGTATACGGAAAATAATGCCTACGAAAATACTGTAAAAAATAAAAATACTACACCATATTTATATTTTTTCAACCCTTAAACGCACTTTATACCTAAACTAGCTTTTTTATTCACATATAACTAGCATAATTCTCGTACAATACAGTATATTTAACACTCGAAAATATATCAGACTATCAGATATCAAACATTTGATTCTGATTGTGGACATGTTATTTCCAAATCTATACAAATCATATGTTTAAATTTATATGTTTTTAAATTTCGAGTTCAATAATTTAAGTACTATGCGAGTTCATTATAGTGATAAATGATACATGATTATATTAGACGTCAATGTATGATCGGTTATGTAAAGAATGTACTAACATATGAATTTCTTTTATTACAATAATTACTTATTTTAAAAAAAAAAACTTGTGTAACACATATAATTAAATGCATATTTTTAATTTTGGAAAAAGTTTTTTTTTATATCTATATACTCTCTCCCTCTCACGTTCATTTCACTCCATCATCTTTCATTGAATTTAAAATAGATTAAATAAATATTATTTTTACTTTTATATTCTTGACAAATTTAAATGAAATTAATATTATATAAAATAATTGAACGAGAGTAATAATTGAAGGTAGAATGAAAAATCTAATAATTTTTAATATTTAAGTTATTATTTTACAAATATTAGTAAAACTTAAGTTGTTGCAAGAAGTGTTAGAAAAATTATCACTTTACTAAATTGTTACTAGTCATCAAGCTGGTGGTGACGGATCTAAATATGTTACCGTATGCGACATGAAGTATAAAGTTATTGTTTTGAATAACATCGTTGTGACAAAAGAAAATGATTTTTCTAGCTTTTTACATGGTTTTAACTTTGTACCATTTAAGGATATAAACTCCAAAAACTATGTTGAAAATCAGAAAATTGGTGAGTATTTACTTTGACTATGAATTTATTATTTTACGTCTTAGTATCGTAAAGCATTTTCTAATCTTTATAACTTTTACCTTATACATTTTTTCAATAAATATCCCTGGATCTGTCATCTCCATTGGTGAAGTCGTGCCTTATAAAAAGAACGATGTTATAAAAAGGAGGAAGATAATCGAGTTGATGGATTCATGGTAAATATGTTATTTTTCTTAACTAATATATCATTCAATATATTTTTGGATGCAATTTTTCTAATTTTTTCGTTTGTATTTCATAAATCACAGTCCATGGACAATTAAATGTATTGTTTTTGACGAATTTACTGATGACTTTGATGTGTTGTTATCTGAACAAGATGCTTGAACTTATTGTGTTCTCATTGTTAGTAATTACCTTGATACTATGTACTTAGGTGTAATTTTCTATCTCTAATTCATATTATAAGACAAAATTCTTTTTCAATCAAAAAATTAATGAGCCTCGGAGCTACTTTGAAAGGTTTAACATTTTATTATATTTTTTACTATTTCTATGCATTTTGTGTGTAGTGTTGAAACAAACGGTGTCCAAATACCCCCTGTTAGGTATATTGGAGCCTCTCCGCTCACAATTAAATATCTCTTTCAAAATGGACTTCTTTGATGGATCCCAACCTATTAGTCGAGATGAGATTAGTGATCATCCGAAGGTATTTTCTCTATATTCTTTGATGCTTTACTGCTCATGTAGCCATTATAAGACATTCAAAATTTCATCAAATTTCATCCTTTTAAGTCTTTCAGTGACTTATATCTATTATTACCAAAAACAATAATAAGAACGATAGTAGTAATAACCAAAAAAATATCTTACTATTTTGCAGGTTGACTCATACCTCATATACTTTTGATCAAGTCTGTTTTCAGTCATGGACAATTTTAAGTTGCAGTTTGTAGTAGTTTAAATGTATTAATTTATGAGTAAGACAACAAGGTTACTAATCGTACGACAGTTGTCATATTTACGGAGGTACTTTGAACTTTTTAAAATATATATCCTATTAACTTTTTTCTTGGAATTGTATATTAGTATTTTATAAAATTTTATTATTTTCAATGGACACTTTTAACACTAGCATGGTATAGATAACATTGCAAAAGCTTACATGGAGTATTAATATTACTCATTTATTCCTCACATAAATAAATAAAGATAATTAAACCTGATAAGTTTAGATTTAGTTTTCAAGTGATAGGTCAAATTTGTGACATTAGTTGTCTAGATATAACTGTTAAAATTTAAAAGTGTCAATATGTTGATTGTAGTTTAAGATTCTTTTAAATCGAAAATATGTATATGATGAGTATCGGTATCATTTTTCTTGTATATAACATCCTCCCATATCGTTGAGATCTATTTATCAACTTCTACTACCGATAATTTGAGGAAAACTTTGTCTTTCACACTTTGATTTCCTTAACTCATACCGTTACCATATAAAGTTCCAAAAATCAAACAAGCATAGAATTCTTGTAATGTGATAATTTCAACGAAACCATAGTAGATTCTTACATATTATCATTCAATGTAGCATAGAAACCAGAAGGGGCATGCATATAGGAGGATATTGGTTGAGAAGAAAGAAAGATGAAGAATAAGTCCAACCTCATTTACTCAAGTTAGTTTTGAAGTCCACCGTATAGTTGCTTTTGTTAGGTTAGGTGACAACTTTTATTGCATGCTTGCTTTTCTCTCTTTATATAAAGCAAGCATAATAATAAACATTGTATAGTATAGTATGAATAAAATGTATAGCTAGGACATCTGTCTAAATACATGATGTTATATATAATAAATATATCTACATGATAACTTGTTACACTACTTTTATCCTAACTTGAAAAGTAGTGTATGTATAAATATAAACACATATATTGTTGGTGCATCATATCATATATCTCCTTTAAAGAGGGCTAGTGTCATAACTGATACACATTTCCAATCTCCCCCCCCCCCCCAACACACACACACACACAAACACATTATTGATCATTGTATGTAGGTAATTTCTCTCTATATAAATCACATCTCTCTCTCTTTGAGACAGAGAGAAATGGAAGTACAATCAAAGAAGTTTAGAGGTGTCAGGCAGAGACAATGGGGGTCATGGGTTTCTGAGATCCGCCATCCATTACTGTAAGTCGTTTCATTTATTGTGTTCCCTATGTTTTATTACTAATTAACAGTAGCTAGCATTATACTTGTGGATAAAAAGAAAAAAAAACTTGTGCATAACATTTACGTACTTTATCATTCTTTTCAGGTTTTAATTAACTCTGGTGATATTATGTAACTCTAACTTAATAAGTATTGATTCGATCTCTTCTCTAACATTGTCAAACAAATGAACATGTAGGATGTAGTGTATATATATAGAGAAAGAATGATATGGAAGTCTTGATATCACACAAGTTTTGGTGTACATCGTAGTGTATCATAGAATCTAGCTTTTGGTGCGCAAGCACACTCCCATTCACTTAGTATCTATATTCCTTATAAATCATCTACCCTTCTCTTTTTTAACGTTTAATATATGAATATGCGAATTATCTGTTTTAGCTTTTCATCTACATAAATAATATGATATGTTGTTACGAAAGTCAGACATTTACACAATATAATTGTTTATAAAATCATGTTATTATGGTAAGTTTAATTAAAACACATACACCTACTCATTATTTAGAGAAAAAATCACATAGATCTCTTTTAGTTTAAAAGTTAGTCATATAACTTCCACTTTGTTCAATATTTTTATTTTATTTTAAATTATATTTTATTCAAGTGTTTTGTTATACTTCTTAATGTTACATCATGTATGTTATGATTATCAACTTTTATCTTGTCATTAATTTAGAAAGTATCATTCGTATCAACCTTACAACAATTAATCACTTCATTTTTGATCGATTTTGATAAAAAATTCGCCATATTGCGTCAATAATTTACTAGTTATTATTAAGAGAATTTAAATGTGCGCACAATACTAAAAAACTGTTTACAATTCATGAAGCATATATTTACAAATTTTGATGCATTCTATGCAGGTTTACGAATTTTGTACAAGATATATGCATTGTAATTTTGTGACTACTAAAAATGTTCCTAATAGGATGCATGGCCTTTGGGAAAACAATTTACAGATAAGAATATGATATATTCTAATGTTAATTTAATCTTAACCTTACCTATTTATAATAGATTTGAATCATTGTCTTAATTCTAATTCAACCATAAAAAATATTATATTGCCTTACATAATTATTAACATTTTAATTATTTCAACAATTATACTTCCTATTGATATATATTATTATTACTATATATAAATCAAATTTCACTCTATTACCATATATATAAATTATAAATACAAAAAACATACAATAAATCTTCAAAATATATATACACTCTCAATCTCTTATCATTCCATCATCATCATTATCACTGTCACTTACCATCACCACATAGACCATTGTATTGTACGGGGTATGGCGGTTCAATTTTAATATCATTATTTCTCAGACGTCAATGAACCATTATTCTAAAAAAACTGGAGTAATAAATTTATTGTACAACTCATGATGCTTATATGACAAGTTGTGATGCACGTTGCACAATATAGGAAGCGAAGAATCTGGCTTGGTACCTTTGATACGGCTGAAGCAGCCGCAAGAGCTTATGATCAAGCAGCCATTTTAATGAACGGTCAAAATGCAAAAACAAACTTTCCGGTAACAAACAAGACTCAACAAGCCGGCAGCCAAAACTCTCCGGCAGAAAGCATCGCAGCAAAGCTTCGCAAATGCTGCAAGGACCCAGCACCATCAGTAACGTGTTTACGTCTCGACAGCCATAATTCTCACATCGGAGTGTGGCAGAAACGCGCCGGGAAAGCGTCTGGCTCCGGGTGGGTGACGAAAATTGAGCTCGGCGGCAAGAGAAAAGAGATTGAGAAGGAGGAGGAAACGACGTTGAACACGGAATCGTCGGAATATTTGTCTCCGGTGGTGGCAGAAGACGGTGGTCCTGGAGGTGGTGGTGAAAATATGGATGAAGAGAATAGGGTGGCAATGCAGATGATAGAAGAATTGCTTAGCTGGAATTAGATAATATATATATATATATACACTTGATTGTTAATTATTTATTATATGATCATTTCTCAATACCTATTTGTTATTTTGTAATATACATGTGTATATGTCATTTTGATACTCTTTATAATGTTGTATGAAATACGGTTTATTGAACATTAAAGTTGTTATTAAAAGATTTATGATTCGCTAAATCTTCATTTTTTTTCTTTTCAAATCTCTCTTTAAAGCTTATAGATCAAAATAGAAGTAATAAAATTAAGATTAATTATAGTTAAAATTCATGTAAACCGAGTTAATTTGTGATGCTCTAATTTATAATACTTATAAACCACATCTAAGTGTGTGTCAATGCAATAATGTCTACATGATTATAGAGTATTATATAAAGTTTGTTGCAAAATTGTTTGTGAATTCAATTATGTCTACATGGATGAATCCTTAATGTTTTTTCCTTGTCTTAGTTCTTGTATGTAGGGTCGATAATGTAGTGTAATGAACTTGTCAAATATCGCAATCTATCACGATGATGTACGAAGTGATAAAATTGTAATAAATGTAGAATATGTGTTGAAAGTCATTATTTAATTTCATCTACTTGATTCGGGGGCAAATACGTACACTAGATCTATAGGTATATAAACTAGCTTAGTCGTTGAAACTTGTTATCAAAAAATACTATTAAAATTGTTTAAACATATATATATAAATTCGGGGGTATATAAACTTTTTTAAGATCTGAGTATCTATATTCTATATCTAATATAAATGTCGTGATGCCTTAATGATAGCTTTTAAGACTATGGTATCGATCATTTCCATTTCAATAAAGTAAATATATACAGTATACTATTTTAACCGATTATTTGTACTCTCTCGGTCTCAAGAAAAGTGTTCTCCAACAAAATTAATTCAATTTAAGATAGAATAAGTAAATAACATTTTAATTCTTATATTAAAGATAAGTTTGACATGAAATATTTAATAGTTATTTTTTTACAATTGTGAACAATTTTTTAAATGATAAATAAAAAATAAGGTAGACATTTAAAATGCACGGAAGGAGTATAAATTAACCAGAAATAGTAATAATCTATCTTGCATGTCTGTTGTTTAGTTTCACTTTTTTTTCTTTCCTTTCTTTCGATTCAGGCCTCTTTCTATCTTCTCCCTTTCGCTGGGTTCTTAATATAGTTCTTTATCGTCTTACAGAAAGTTCGTCTAAATATTAATTGGGTAATTAATGCAGGATGTTGTTTTTCATTGAAAGTTAACCAATTAATGATCATCAGATTTGCCTCTTGACCCATTAATCATACATGAAAACAATGACGGACTTAATTAGCCTTCACTATCAAACCAAACAACAGCATGCCTTCTCTAGAACTACTTTATTAGCTGTATTTATTATGGCATTAGAAAATTGAGGTTTTAATTAAGAGTGATGGTGTTTGGTGGTGGTTGTATATGCATGTTATTGTCTGCAACTCGATCTACATGAAAACATGCATATATGTGCTACTACGATGATGTCAGAACAAGATTGTGATGTACAACGTGATAGTTGTCTTGATTGTAATGTTTATGAGAATTCTCGTTGATGTACTGTCCATTATAGTTTACCGATTAATGTCAGATATGTCTAAAAATATGTTTTAATTTTGATATATCTCTTCCACTTTGCTTTTTTTTTTTTTCCAATTACTTTTATATATGAGAAATTGTTGGGTATATATACATGCACAACAAACATGTTTCTAGTATAAGAGCCTATAAGAGTAGCTCCCTTTTTCACCTCAACCAAAATTCAATTAAAAAAAAAGTGAGTAGTTTATAGTTCTGAAGTTCACATGAAGGATCGCCCTCCCGATTCAAAGTTTTCTCCACCATTTCAGAGTTGAACCTCCTTTTCTGATGAAGAGGAGTGAGAAAGAAAGGGAAGTGAGAAATAGATGAATTTTTGGATTATCTAATTCAAAAAATGAACTAGATATGATTGGGTTAAGTACTTTAAATTGTAGATAATTATGCGTTGAATTATTGTGTATTTAAGTAACAAGATTGACTTCCATTGTATAGCTGTTGCTTTTAATTTTTACTGTTTGATGTAAGTAACGGGCTATAACCAGTTATCTACATTATGTTAGCCCATAAAGATATTTTCTATAACAAAAATCCATCTAAGAATTTCTATAAATCATGTGTGGGCTCCACCAAACGCATGTGAGTTACTGAGATATTTGACTGAAAATCTCTACAAAAGCATCATTAGGTGTTTTGATTATCGAAGAAGAAGAAAAAGAAATAAACAAAGATGACTGGTTGCATATTGTATAGGTCACGAGTTGTATTAAACGGTAAAATTAAAAGTTATGCCAACACAATAGAAGTCAATTTTGTATGTAAGGCAACACATATTTACTTAGATTTTGAGGCGCTTAACTTAAAACAATAATACCGATACTTACACCCCTAAATTAAAAAGAATACCCACCCAAACGATTATAGATATACAAAGTTAGAACCAAATAAAAGGTCTAACATCTAGCAACAATCGACAAAAACAAATCTCAACCCAACTTTACATTATATGTGTAGTTTTATATATCAAAGGAAGTGGAGAGTAGTACAAGTTTACATGGCATGCAATGTATATACAGAAAATACTAGTTTGTAAGGTTCGTTGGAATTGATCCGCTGCTGAATTTACTGAATGAGTGTATATAATCATTATACCCACATACGTATATGCAAAACCTAAAAGAAAATAAAAAAGGAAAAATGAAATGAGGTGAAATTAAAGTTGCAAGTTATGGAGTAAATGCAAGAAAGGAGACCTGGTGGAGGTTCATTGGGATATGTTGTTACCAACCAAAAAATTTATGGCAAGAATTGACAGAAAGCAAATTATAGGGGGCCAAACACTTAATGTTCCACGTACCTCCGGACAAAGTCTCACAAATCAACGAATAATATAAATACGTATCCATTGTATTATTGTAAAATAAAGTTTAACGTATATTGATTTATTACTTGTAATCATTTATTTTATGAAAATTGTCAATCAAACTTGTTCACAATAAAATTTAACGTATAGTAATTTATTACTTGCAATCATTTATTTTATAAAAATTGTCAATCAAACTTGCCTTGAACAGTTGTATAGTCATTTTGGTACGATGTGAAATTGGGGTCAAGTTGCATGATCATTTGGTAGTATCCTTTTGTGGAATCAAAGAGGTTGTTTAGGTTGGAATTTAACTTTTAGATCGTTGTAATATAGTATGGTTATTTTATTTGTAATTTCTAGCATTTTGTTAGTTTTTTATTTATATATAAAATCTGTCAATTTTTTTTGCTTTGAATACAAAGCAAAATTAATATTCATTTAAATTATTTTAAATTCAATAAAAAGATTTGGAAAATAATAAAAGTGGAACAAAAAGAATCGTAACTGTTGACTAAGGACCGGAGATAAAAAAAAAAAGGACTAGATGACACTATTGAGATTAGTGTGATCAGACAACATTCTATCATCAATTACTGTCAACGATTGAGGCCATAAATAGATCAATTTTCATTGATCATCACTCGATCAAATTAATCTCGATATTTTTCCATCCGTACCTTCCCAAGTGTACCTTGTATCAAATAGATTCACTCTAATAGAAAACTATTAAAATTAGACAACTTATACGTTTTCTAATTTCGAATTACATTTTATATGATATACCGTAGTTAATAGTTAACGCCGTGTTTAAATGCTCATATGCCGACTATTTTGAACGGCGTACTCTTCTATGTTCATCTACAGAATCAGATTAATTCAAAAATCTGAATCTCAAACAAACATGTTTATAACCGTTGAACTTATTAGTTTACAATTTTCAAGTTCATAAAATAAGTCATCAACTTATAAATAGCATACTAGTGAGTCCTTTAAGTTAAGAATGTACATCCAAGTTGTTCATTGGTTATAATTGACTTAAATTTGCAACACAATAAGTTATTACGGGCATCAATCGTAATCCTTCAACAAGTTACTATTTCATATAAGATCTGAAATTTACATACCGTCTTTCTTTCTTTCTTCGATTAAACGATCATGTACAACTGTAATGAAAGTGATGCCCTAGTGAAATATTTATAAAAATGGGACACATATACATGATTTCAAGCAATCTTGAGATATAATAATTATTATATTTAATTTAAGGGAATAAAATCATATTTTAAATCTACCAAGCGAATAGTTGAAAACTTCAACACAGCATTTCATTCTGATTAATAAAAAGTCTTATGTTTACTTATACTATCAGAGTTCAAGGACAATGAATTATGTTCAGGTTACCAATGCGATTAACCATTGCAATTGAATACCTAATTATACTTACTTTCGGACCATAATGACCCTTGCTTGCATTCTTAATGCTATCGAAATTCTCCTTGATATAAGTGCTTGGATTAGTGTTCAAATGATTGGTCGAAGCAATAAGTAGAGGTTTTCCTGTTCATATTAATTTATTTTGCTCAATTTATTTGCAATACAATTTTTTTTGAAAACGGCAAATAAATATCATAAAAGCACCACACCTTAGCAGGAAACTAAGAGTGGGCAAGAAAAACATTTGCAATACAATTAATTATGATTGAAGCTATCGAATAATTTTAATTAAATGTATGCGTTTTAAATGAAGTATTTCATGACAGATTTTAACCTTTTTTCTGCATGAGACCTTTTGTTAATATCAAGACGTTAATCATAAAGTCACCTTTATAATTGTTAATTGTTTGATCGAAGAAATCTGAATTTTACAATCGTCAACTTGTACCATAAAAGAAATCTTGATATTTGTACTTCCACATTTTCAAAATCATCTTAACTTACACGATCGATTTTAAATTGCTTGCATATAAAATAAAATTTACCAATCCAATGCACAAAATAAATTAGTATGTAATCGATAACCATAACGTTAAGCAATACGAGAGTTGACTTCAAAACCTTTGGTCAACGTCTAGGTACCAAGAAATGTCAAAGAAACATCCCAATCAGAATCTAACTTCTATCTTCTTGTATATATCCATCTATCTATAAAAACATGTAAATAGTGCATGTTTTCTCAAATAAATAAACCAACCAAAAATGGACAAAAACCTGTTTGAAGCATCCTTAACAGGAAACGTACAAGTCCTCAATGCATTACTCCAAAAGGATGAACTCATTCTTAACAGGCTTACACTAACCTCCTCCTCCTTCAATGAGAACCCTTTACACATTGCAACCTTGAAAGGCCACCTCGATTTTGCAATGATTCTAATCACTAAAAAACCGACACTTGCCATGTCCCTTGATTCCTATAGGCGGACCCCACTTCACTTGGCCTCTGCTGAGGGCCACGTGGAGATTGTGAACTCCTGATGGATGTCATTTTCGTGATCAATATGGACAAACACCTCTTCACTTGGTGTCCATGAACGAACATTTGGAGGTTATAAAAGTTTTGACTCAGACGGTACCTGATCTTGGTAGAGAGTTGCTAGAAAATGGGGACGCCATATTGCATATGTGTATTACATACAATCGTTTTGAAGCGTTGAAGTTATTGTCGCAACTGTGGAATGAAGATGAGCTGGCGAAGCTAACAGATCGCAATGGGAACACCCTGTTGCACCTTGTTGCGGTTCATAAACAGATTCAGGTACTAGTAATAGTTTCTTTTTCTTGTTTAAGACAAGTTGTCTAGTTATGTCGTCTACATTTCTAAAAATAATGTTATTTTGTAAGTTGATAAAAAACAGATTTCTATTCTCGGTTTATGATTGTTAACCATAACTGTTACATACGGTTAATACAATTCTAATTTAAATAATACTCCAATAGTGTTTGAAGTTTTAACTAGTCAAACATATAGCCGTTAGGACTTCGTAAATATATATTTGATCTCGTGAAATATGTTGTACCAATGATCCAATAACTTATACTCCAGCTTTTTTGCACTTTGCTTAGATTTAAAATGATCCAATTTTTTATTTTCATTGTTGGATATTCATCTGATACTTGTATGACTTTTTGATAAGTGCAATATACATTTAAAACGTTCTTAAATAAAGTTTGTTTTGCCCTTTTCCGTGTTCATTTTATCATGTTTCTGATTGCTAAACTATATCATACAATCTTAATTGTTCGTGCAGACCGTTAAATATTTGCTTCAAAAATCAAGCAATAGAACAAATGCAAACGTTATCAATGGACACGGATTGACACCATTAGATGTTCTTGATCATTGTACACGAGATTTCATATCACTAGAAATCCAAACCTTATTAATGGAAGCCAAGTTTGTGAGATCAAAAGATGATAGATCATTCCAAATATCAATCGAATCCCAGTCCTCACAAAATGCTAGCAATCTTGAGACTAATCCATTTAACATATGGATCTCAAGAGTCTGGAATTGGTATTTGAACAATAACGGAAACTGGCTAGAAAAACAACGTGGGATTCTGATAGTAGCAACTATAGTAGTGGCAGTAACATCATTTTATTCAGGGTTAGATCCTCCAAGAGGGACATTTACCAATTCAAAAGCAGGACCATTGGGAAATGCAGTTCAAACGGAAGTGGTCATGGGAAATTTCGACACATTTGTGATACAGAATACAATAATCATGCTTATTTCTCTGCTAATTCTTGTGATATTGCTAAGTGGAATCCCCTTACGGAACAAGTTCTGTTTGTGGGTACTTAATCTAGCAGCCCTTTGCGTTGTGTTTTTTGTGACAATCACGTATTTACAGGAGATAGCCTGGATGTCTTCTGATACCTATGTGAATGAGCCGACTATAATCATGTGTTTCGCATGGCTCCTTTTATGCTTGTTGTGTGGGTTCATTCATACCGTTTTACTTCCTAATGTGGGTTGTAAAGCAACACTTGAAGGGTGGAACGGCGACAAGGAATAATATTAATGACTCAAATGTCGTCTGAGCAAATCTAATGAACTACGGTGGCACATTCAGCATGTACTATGTAATTATTTGAATTTGATAGTATTGATGTCTATCATATGCTTTTCTGTTTTGGTTAACTCTTGTTTTCTATATTATATTTATTTATGTGTGCAATGTCATCTATGTTTTTATTTTGATTTAAAGCCAGTAAATTTGGCAATTGTTAGAGATATCACTTGGAAATTTGCATATGTTTAGGGAACAATGATATTGGAATGTCACTACCACACATGTGTAGAGAGACACAAATAGCTGAGGGTCCAAATAATATGGGCCAAATAACTGGTGCTAAAACGCATTATGTTTGTTGAGATGGCCCAAATAATATAGCTGGTTCAGCCCTCCTTGGAGTCTAATACGTAGAGAAACAGGTTACAGTACTTATGCAAGCCTGTAAAGGTGGTAAAGGAACACTCGAAGGTGGAACAACGACACGTAACAATCACATTGATGGTGTTGTCTGATCAAAAATGAAAACTTTGATAATTGTGTTCGAGCTGTTTGATCAGCATGAATTGTATCTATTTGAGTTTGATTTTATTAATGTCTGTATCACATTAACATATATAAGCTTCTTTATTTTGATATGATTGACTCTTGTTCTGTATGTGAAATATTGATATCTTCACGTGTGGATTTATGTTTTCAGAATTTGAGCAAACAACTCGTAAAATTAACGCGCGTTTAGGCTAGAGACCATCTGGTTAGGCCCACCAGCCACCATGGGCTCACCTAGTTCAATTAGTAAACCATACATTCTTATCAAGTCTCGATTTGGATCATAGCTAGATATAATCGTATGAAACTAACGGTGTAAATTAATAAGCCCAGTTATTCGAGCTCGTAAAGCTCACAAAGCTAATACATATATAGAAGATATACACAGTCGATCCCCAAAGCAACACATATAAAAGTAGTAATAATGCATGAGAAGTATTACTCTAGCACTTAGGAATAGGAACTCCACAAGTTTTTGCTACCTTTTTGGCATTAGGTGATGAAACATACGTTTTTAGGTTTGTGCTCAATTCGAGGCGAGGTTGAATATATTTTGGAATTTTAAGGTTTGGGTTCAATTTGAGTCGAGCTTGAATATATTTTAGAGCTCGTTTAGTAAACAAGCATTTCATTAACATACATTTAACTATTTTTTATATAATAATAGTAAATTTTATAATATGAGGTTAAAAAGGACAAAATAAATAAATAAAATATTATAGATAAATTATATAATTAAATAATAAATAATATTATATAATAAACGAGTTGAGACGGAGTCGAGCTAGAGCTTGTATAATATCAAATGAGTCGAGCTCGAGTGTTGTATACTAAACTCGATATGAGCCAAGCTCGAGCTCGAGCTCGAGTTCTTTGAATTTTAAATGAGCTGAACTTGAGTCTAATTGAGTTTGAGCTATTTGAATTTTAAATGAATAGAACTCGAACCTAATCGAGTTCGAGCACTTTAAATTTTAAATAAGCTAAACTCAAGCTTAATCAAGCTCGGACTCAAATTAACTCATTTACACTTCTATTTCAAATGTTTGGACAGTTGGACTTTAAAGAAATATAATATGGTATTTTAAAAATATATATAAAAATGTAAAGCAAAATGTAAGGAGTAATAATTATCCTTACTCACATATTTGTCTAGCACTATCTTATTGGTGATATTTGGTAGTATTTATAAACTAGTCGACTTAGATATTTCGTTAAATCATTTAAAGAATATTCATTTCACTTAACGTTAAATCAACAACCAACAATATAAATGTAAATAATTTCAGAAACTCAACATTAACATATAAGTCTAGCGAGTGTGGTATAAATTAAAGCACCTATTATATATCCCGTACGCAAATCAAACATTATATATAGTTAAGTACTTGATCATTTGCTATTATATCAAACGTAACAAAGTACAATTAATATAAAAATGACATAAGTCACATAACCGGAAGCACATGTCCGTTATTTTTTAGAAAAAGGTGAAAAACACACTAAAACAAAGCATTTAGTTTCTTATTGAAACGTTAATATAAGTTTTTATTCAGTAATTAAGCTTCAGGATGAGCAGTGACATATGACTCAATCGCCTTGAAGGTTTTCTTGAATGCTTCTTTTGCAAGATTAATATTATCTTCAGTTAGTTTAGAACCACCTTTGCACTTGAACTCCATTTTGTGCTTGTACACAGATCCTCCATTAGAAGATGGTACGAACTTAACATGATGAGTAGCAGTGTCTATTATACCCAACAAGACGTCACCTTCAAAGACCGTGTAGCCGAGACTTAAATTGGTTTTGTCAATGACATCAACCTTGCTCTTTAAACCCTTAAATGGGAGACCTGCATGTGTATTGAGCATGCAATTTTAGTTATATAAACTATAAACAATATTATATCCGGACTAAAATGATACAGTAAGTTTAAGAAACAGAATAAACACGAAATATGGCCAAGCGCTGTGAAGGAACTCTTCAACCAGCAGGTTATAGGTTCAAGTCTTACTCGAGACAAAATGTACATAATATACATTAAATATGTGGTGTACATAATAATAGATGGTTTAATATAATGACGTGTGGATCTTTGTCGTTATATAAATAGAATAATAAAAAAAAAATTAGCTCGATTACCATCGGCATATGTAATGCTCTTGATGCTTCCAACACCACCATCACCTTGGACGACATTAATGGATTTGTAAGTTTGGGGTTCGGCCTTAGGGGCAATGTTGTCGAAGTCATTGAAGACGTTAAAAAGTTTGGGGGCAGGAAGTGAAGAAGTGATCTCAAGCTCAGAAGTTACAACAGCCATTATAATATCAATATCAACTTGTTATTAAAAGAAAATATGCAAGACAATGAAGGACTTTTGTTGTGATGATATTTGAGTGAGCATAGCGGTTTTTATAGGGGTGGAATGCTGGAAAAATGAAGTGAGCCTTTTCATCGTTTGAAATTGTGCACATGCAGATAGTCAAAAAGATAACAAGTATAAGTCTGCATTCCATCTATGACTTAACGCACTTTATCTAACTTTGATTTCAGATGTTAATATGGTGCACAGACGGTCAAAAAAATTATACTACTACGCGCATTCCATGGTTGACTCACTGCACCTCATTATATTTCCATCACGAAAATATAGTATGGGAACGCCGGACCACTCAATCCAGACAACGTAGCCGAGCTCGCAACTCTTGGCTATGTTGTCCGCGAATCCTAATGTTGCAAATCAGCCCTCAGTTTGCAACCCTAATGTTGCAAAGATGGCTTATTTATTCCTATCATGTCAGTTTTTAAGAATTTTTGAAAAATAACAAGAGAACTTTCCACTTTTTATATCCTATTCTTACCGGTGATCAAGTGAGAATTCAGTGACATCCTTTTCCACTTTTCCAGATGTTGATACTTCGTTGTATTGGCCCAATGGCCAGGCCCATTAATAGTGCTTACTGGTCCATGCTTATTGTTTGTCTGGCCTGGCACGTGACCAAACTCCCACTCTGGTTTAAATACTAATTATTCGGTATTTGCATTACAGAAAGTTCTACGGATGTTTCCTATGGTTATATCTAGGGGTGCAAGAAACCCGACCCGAGCAGCCCCTAACTCGATCTGAACATTATTAAGTCAAATAGGGTTGGGTTTAATCATGTTATATGGGTGGACCTGATTAGCCCAAATACTAGTTAAGATTGAATTACGGGTTAAAAGAGATAAGTTTAATTGAGTGTGGATTTGACCCGATCAACTAAAATACTATTTTTTTAATTAGCTTTATAATTAAACTTAGCTCGTACATAATTAAGCAATTAATTTGAAACTCATTTGGTTTGGTATTTAACTTTGTAGTGGTGTGTATTTACCTTCATTGATTACTGGTATTTATTTTGAATTCAGAAAATTGATCTCAAATACAGGTGGGCTGATAGTATCTGTTGCGTGTTAGTTTGATCGACTCTGTTACTACTTTTCCTTTTTTTCCAAATTACTAATACGTTTTAATATTTTTGTTAAGATATATTTTACTATTTTACTCATACAATTACTAAGAGATTTTTTAAAAATTTATAGAAATAATTAACATACCCCTAATTATTAATTATTAAATTCTCATTAACACAAACAGTATTAAACCATAAACTAATTAATATATGATATTTAATATTAATTTAAACTTACGTATATGTATAGACTATTATATTATATGATGCACTTTAGATATTTTTTAGAATTACCATTTAAGGCAGATAGTGTTTAATATCAAAATACAAAATAATAATAATAATAATAATAATAATAATAATAATAATAATATTAATAATAATAATTAATGAAACTTAAAACTCTAGACTCAACAAATAACTTCACAACTCACAAATTGTCCATTAAGAACTTAATATTCAGCACTCGCAACTCGACCATTGAGTTTGCAATGACATATTATGATATATTTAATTTTTGGTTACTTTGTTACAATTTTTTTTAAAAAAAATTGTTAAAAAGTATTTTTTCCACTTACAAAACATTTTTTTTGTGTATTGTAATGTAGGTCATGATTTTTAAAATATTTAAAAAAGAATAATACTACATATCAAATTAATATGAAATTAATAAACTCTTTTCATTGCATTATATGGATATTCTTTTCATATTTAATTAAAGACGAAATCTCAGTGTTCAAAATTGGTTGGGACCTTAATGTTTAATATTTTACTTCTAGTATGCTACTGCTGGTCCTACTGTAACAGGAGGCAACAAATTCACATTATACTTTTTAATGCTTAAACCAATAATAAATTAAGTGGTAGCAATGGTTTGGACTGTGAAGTTTCATCATGTTCTATTGATGTATTTTCGTTTAAATATTATTAGGTATATTTTAAATATCTCTATCAAGATAAAAAAAAATTGTAATGGATAACCTGAAACACGAGTTACCCTATTAACCCGCAACCTGTCTAATTCAAACCCGAAAACCCAAATTTCTAATAGGGTCAAGTTACTGATGAGTTTTTAAGATAACCTGACTAACCTGACTTGAATAATCCTTATTAGGATCAGACCCGATTAACACTTATATATATCTAAGTTGCATGTTTTGAAAAAATATACACATGTCTAAATTTATGCGCCTAAATGTTTGCCTAACATGATAGGTACATATTAAAAGGTAATTGATGATTGTAATTAAAGATGATAAATAGAATTTATGAATTGACTAAAAAATAAATTAGGTATCATTTTATGTCTATATTTTAGGTACATAATATTACTACTCTTAAATAAATTAATAGTTTTTCTCTTCTTTTTTTAAACTTGTATAAATAGAATTTGTGAATTGACTAAAAAATTAAATTAGGTATATTTTATGTCTGTATTTTTAACTACATATACTACTACTCTAAAATAAATTAATAGTTTTTTTTGTTTTTTAACTTGTGATAGTTCTTTAAACTAATAATAGAGTTTGTCTGTTAAAGAGTGTCATGTGCACTTCACATGGGGATAAATAACTATAGTAAATGTAAATAGATATTCATAAAAAACAAGAAAAAGATGATGTTTATTCTCTGAATAAAATAATTAATGTTGGAGGAAAATCAAGTCATTTGGTTAGATGTATGTGGTGGTAAATGAAAGCTTGTGGGCTTACGGATTCTTTGGAAGTTGCGGAACGACATTACTTTTAACTCAAAAAGATAAAGGAGTGAACGTACATCAAGCTGTTTTCCTGTTTTTGGCAATGAAACCATTGACCGGTATTCTTAGCCCATAGCATAACATTGATTACGACAAAAAATGAATTATGTTACTAATATATAAGTCTTTTCGTTACTAACTGTAACTCTGTATCCAAACGTGTCTTTCCTAAAATTGTCTCATAATTAACCACTAATTATAATATGTTCTGAAAATTATGTGTAGGTAGATCCAACGCTAGACGCATGTCATATGATTAATAAGGCGGAATTTAATGAATTGAAGTAGGTGTTATGTCATTTTAATTGATGCTTGATTACAAATGGAAGATAGCAAGAAAGTCGCAAAAAGTAGTTGAATAAAAGAAAGCTAAAAACTTCAAATTATCTTTAGACTTTATAAACAAATTATGAATATTCAAATGAAAAAATGAAGACGCCTATAGTTTTATATCCGTAGTAGTGTCTATTATTTTCATAAAATTAAATCGATCTAAATATAACTAATACGAACTAGACAGAACTAAAGGTGGGATACTTTGTTCATTACAAAAGAAATTAGTTGGATCAACTCTAGCTTTCACCATTGCCAACCTCTTGAAATTTCCCTTAAAATACTTTTTTCCCCATCTCAATGCTTGCACATAACTAGTACCACTTGTACCACATGCATTACCATTTGTACCCAAATCCAAATCTCTAAAATTCACGTAAGCTTCCCTAGGGTTCTTGGACACAAAAGGTGTCATATTCTCATATACCCTTCTTATAGAAGCTACATGTTTTTTAGTTGTGTTAAAACCTTCATTCCATTGCATGACATATTGTATGATGTACAAATTCCCTTTTCTATGCGGATACGGAATCGAGGTTTCATCGATCTCGCTCATCTTTCCACCATGTGGCTCGATTGCTAGAATCAAGTTCTCTTCCAAACACCATTTCCATAGTTTTTCAAGCGCTTTTTCTGAAATTGGTTTCTTCACATAATCAGATTTAAACTTGTAATAATTTTTAGGCCATGGTCTTCTTTCTATAAGAGCATCAACACTTTGTCCTTTTAAATAAACCGAATAATAAACTACCGACTCTATCCAACTCATTTCAATGCAATCCTTTTCTTGTAACCCTAATTCAGGAAATCTGTCATCCATCGTTGCTAAAAGCTCGGTTTTCGTCCCCAAAAACAACGAGTTAATTGTCGCTGCTAGAATCGTTGTATTTGACACTAGAACCGGACTTACTACAAGATTAATGAACAAATCTTTCGTTAGATTGTGCGCAAGATATTGCCACTTGTGAACAATTTTAGTACCATTTTCATCTAATCTCATAGAAAGAGTAAAAACCGTAACTTTAGGTGGAACATAAACTAGATTAATCTTCCAAGATAATACAACACCAAAATTTCCACCCCCACCTCCTCTAATCGCCCAAAACAAATCTTCACCCATTAAATTCCTATCCAGTATACTTCCATTTACATCAACGATAAGTGCATCGACTACATTATCCGCCGACAAACCATATTTTCTAGCCATAGTTCCAAACCCTCCTCCACTTAATTGTCCCCCAACACCCACCGATGTGCACTCGCCCGTTGGGAATCCAAGAACGTTACTTTTTCTAGACACCCAATACGAAAGTTCGCCTAGAGTGGCACCCGATTCAACCCATGTGGTATTACTATCTAAATCGACCGTCACTGACCGAAGCTGGTTGAGATCAAGAAGGATAAAAGGGGTGTTTTCAATAGAAGTGTACGAAAGACCTTCATAGTCATGACCACCACTTCGGATGCGAATTTGGTGCTTGAATTGCACGCTGCATATTATAGTAGATTGTACGTGAGAATATGTTGAGGGTGTGATTATTGCTAATGGTTTTGGGGTTTTAGGGGTGTCAAATCTGAGATTTTGGATTGTTGATTGAAGAATTGTGGAGTATGAAGTTTCATTTGGAGTGAAAATAATGTTTGATAAGTTTCTTTGAGAGATGCAATCAAGGAAGTCAGCTGAGATTGATGTGAAAAAACTAAGGGACAAAGTTAGAATAATTGTAAACAACTTCAACTCCATTTTCGTGTGCGATATATCTGTTTGTCATATGTTCGCTCATTTATAAGCTATATTTTGATTTTTGATATGTTGGTTAGTGTGTCATGAAGACATCATCAATAATGATATCGAATCTTCAAATAGATCATATAAAATATGCGCAAATCATATGTTATCGACATGTATGTTACGTGGGAGCAATATGACTACACAAATAGTTGTTAAAATAAACGTATTATTGTTATGAGATCACTCTTTATGGTGACTAATTAAGACTGTAAGACTGACTTTCATGTCAGCGTGTGTCACGTCAGCACTAAGACTAAGGACTAACCCAAGACTGAACGTTCCCTATAGTAACTGCAAGACTGAACTTTTCAGTGCTACGTCAGCGTCACATCATTTCTTAAATATTAATACAAATACATTTATACTAACAATAAAAATTACAATAATTAAAAAAAAACGTTACATAAAAAGTATAAAAAATCACAACAATTAAATTCAATTAAGAGTTAAAAGATATAAATATGAAAAAATACAAATAAAACTGAAAAATCATGTATTGATGTTTTGCCCTTCCAATTTGAATGGGTTTTATTATTTTATTTTAATTATTTTAATAGCTAAATAAAATGAGTTAAAGAAAAATATGGATTTGGGCGAAGAAAATAAACTTAAAAGCCCAAAAAATCTATTTATTGAACACAAACCCTTAGCCCACTAGTCCACCCAACTTATATATCATCTCCTTCATTTTCATTAGGGTAAACACGCAGGTAGCCGTTAACAACTAGCAGCCATTAATAACCAATACATAATTTCAATATTCGTACTAAATTCACCCCTGGGTCCCACTCGGTTTCGTTCTTGGTTCGTTCCCGGTAGCACGAAGAGGGTAGGACGGTCCCCTAAGACGAGACCGTACCTATAGTGGCGAAGCAAGACAGTAACAAGGTGACTTCCATGTAGAACTAGGACGAAGACGGATCATACCATAGGCACCGATCTGATTCACCATTGTATTAGTTGATCATTGAATGTTGAAGACGGCCTTAAATTGCGGTTCTAGAGATAATAATAATTAATAAATATAGTCCAGGCCACGTACATAATGCAAAATATAATGGTATATATTTGTGCAATTTAGAAAGAAAAAAAATAGGTCAAGACTTGCTTGTCGTATTTAGTCTTTAGATTACTTTTTCAAGAAAATATTTATATTTATTTATTATATTTTACATTCAGAAAAACGTCATTCGATATGCAAAAGAACAAGGATGCTCAACAATTGTCGTCGTATTACTGCCTTTTTAAGAAAATAACACAACATAATATACATCATGTAAAATGGTGATGATTCATACACTATTAAAAATTACTTATGTATCACTAAAATTATATTTTAAACTGGTATACATTATGATAGAGTATACATGATTAAATTTTAATAGTATATAAGTATATAACTCACTGTCCAAGATGATACTTATAATTCCAGAAAGAATATATGGTAGATAATTCAAATTGTTATATTTAGAATGCCTTTTAAAAAAATAATAAAAAATGACATACAAAAACTCCCTTTTGAAAAAATAAGCATATAAGTATCCAGCAGACAACATTAGCCAATACTTGTGGTCTAACTAGCTAGGTGTATGTTTATTGTGCTAACAGATAAAAGTCGTCTATAACTTGGGTCTTCAAAGGGACAAAATGTCTTCTTAATAATATGAATAAACGTTATCATTTAAAACACCTTCATAATTATTAACTAATAATAATATTTCTCTAATATTAAATATCACCGGCACATTAAAGTATTAACATTAAAAAAAAATCAAATGATAATAGAAAATTTTATAAATATATATAATTAATTTTAACTGTTCATTTTTATCAAGAAAATAAAATTTTTACATTTTCAAAAATTAAATATTTCAAAAACAGCTAGTCAATGAATTATAAATTGCATCATAAAAATTAACGTTTTTTTCTTTTCGATTAAACATCTCACATGATATACTTTCAACAAACTACTTTTTTTCATTTTCTGATGAGTCTTGTTAACAATCACTCTAGACAATAAAGTATTAACATGCAGGTTTGGCAAAGGTCCATGACGTGCTTTCTTTAACAACAGTGGAGGATTACAGTAGCAATGGATTGGAAAATCACCCTTACGCTTCTAGAAGAAAGAAACAAAGGAAGAATAAGACATCGTGTTAACAATCGAACGTGGTAGGTTTTCACAAGATTAAGGTTAAAAGATCAAAAACAAAAAACTCAATTGTATCAACATTTTATCTGACGTACATGGATGCCAACTGTAGGTATGACATGGCAAAAGTAATCCATTTGACAGCTGATGTATAAGCCTAGTCAGTCTTTTTAAATTTGAAACGGTAGAAATGAACTTTGCTAAGATCCCAGCACGAAATCTTTCGATTTTCTTTATATTGGACAATAAAATGAGTAGCTTGCATAGATGAAACATTTCAAAATAATGTGTTGCCAATTTTAACCGTACTCTTATTTAATATCACGTGCTTATGATAAAGTACTAACAATAATATTCATCTATATTGATAGGAAGACGAAAGTATATATATATATATATATATTTCACATACAAATAGAAATCAAACATCCGTCGTGTAAGAGCTAGTCGTATATTTACATAAAATAATTTACAACAGAATTAACGTAATTTGCTAATTATCTAAGAAATTAAATTACTATTAAATAAACAATTAAAAAAAATAACATTCATCCACACATATTTCATGTTTCATCTGAGCACGAAGGGTTCCTAGTAATCGTGATCTCATCAGGTAACGACTGAATCGACATCATACTATTTACACCACTAGTAGATATTATTTATCCTCTGATTTTACATGTGTGAGTTATTACCGTTTTGAATGTATAACAAAAAAATTGAAAATGTAACCTATATAATCAAGAAATAATTAAAACCTAATCCGTATGTTAAGCAACCCACGTGGTCTATTCACTAACATCTACGTATATATATTTATATTTATATATATATATAGTAATAGCATCTAAAAAGAACAAAAATTTTGAAGGAGAAATGGAAGAAAGAAAAATTTTAAATAAAAAATAAGTATGATTAAACAAAAAAGTAAATATTATTTCAAAAAATATTTTATGTGATTCAATAAATACTTATCTATAATTCAAAAAACGTTTTCATTAATAAACACTTTGTCTTATATCAAATGGTTACTTTGATGAATCAAAAAGTTAATTTGTTAAATCAAATGGTTAAATGAACATTTCTCCCCTGATCTCCATCAATTTTTCTTTCTCCTTTGAACCCATTCCTATATAGATATATATATTTCTTAAATAAGTTATATATACATCACTCATATATATATATATATACAATGATCCATTTGAGCACTACCTAACGTTGTTAGGATAAGTTAGTTCTTTTTCGTTTTTTTTTTAAGTGCAGTATATATTAAAATGCTAGTAATATGGTAAAAATAGTAAACATTAAATCTAATAAAAAGACATCGAAGAATCAACTCCATAACAATATAGATTGGTAAACGGATGAGATTTTTCATGTTCATGTTATTCGGGGAGGATGGGTATTTTTACTCAAAAGTATCCGGTCCAACCGGAGTATCTCTATAACCGCTTCTAATGATTTCCCTGAGCACTCCAAAATGTACAATTAGTAAAGTTTGAACCTAAAATCTCTTATGAGAACATCAAAATACCAACTACTAAACTATCTTGGTAACGATCGACTCCACGATGATACAAACCAACAAATTAACCAGTACACCACAAGATCTAAAATACACTACACAACCACGACCACCCTTATTGACATGTGAGTGATATATTATATAAACAGTACTTTAAAACTATAAAAAAGCTTAACTAACATGACAACGTTGAAGGTGCCCAAAAATATATTTTTAAATTTGTGTATGATCGTAGAATTTTTGGCACATATACTCTATTTATTTTTCCTCATTATATTTACTAACCATTTTAAAACATGTATCAATTAAATTTAGACATATCTTCAAGGCTACATTAACATTTTTTTAACTGACATCTTATAGTTATACAACTAACGATATAGTAAATTATCACGGTGTAGTTATATTTTTTCTCAGAATGCTCCCTTTTATTAGATGCAACTAACTTCTTAAATTTGAGTCGATTCTGTAAAAATTTTGTGAACACATATAAAGAAATTTAACAGCTCACCGTAGTTCCACAAACTCAGCCCAGTAATTAGAGTGTGTCTTATGGCTTGTGGCATAGTGTCCTCAATTTTGATGGGCCTCAAAATTTTAGGTGGTTTATATATATGTTCAATTGTAAGCCAAAATATCATTATATATCTAAACCCATCAGGCCATCAGTTTATGTCCATATATAATTTGTTGGTTTAGTCTTATCAACTTATACCTTACTTAACAAAAGGGCCAACACATTAGAGAATAATTTTGTTATATGTTATATGCGGTTATTTTATTTCCTATTTTGTAGCTAACGTAAATTGGGCCCTACACTAACTTGTATGTGGAGTTGTTGACTAAACCAAAACGGCAGAACATATGAAAAAAAGAAAAAAAAAGTATGGGGTTTTTCATTCGAGCAATTTATGATTTCCTCAATTTCTCATTCTATTTGACAATCTTTACAATTTGAGCTTGGTGATTTTGAGTTTTTAGTGGCAATTGTGATTTGGTTTTAAGTACTATTCACGGTAAATTTGGTGAGCAAAAAGTTACAGTTAAAAGATATGATTCTCAATGTTGCTATTAACGAAGTGAAAGGGTTGATATCTTACTTTGAGGGGTATATGATCACGGGGTTGTCTAAAGTAATTGATGTTGCCAAGGAAATTGACATTCAACTAGAAGTCGATCTGTTTTTCCCTCAAAAACGTCCAGTTCATAGAAAATGAAAATTTGATGAGAATCTAAGTGACCAAGATGTTTTACTTTCTGCTGAAGAGTCGTTTAAGATTAGTTATTTTTTGTACATTGTTGATCAGGCAATTGCTTCTCTTACAACAAGATTTGAACAATATACCAAGTATGAGAAGATTTTGGTTTCTTGTTTTCTAGTCGAAAGTTGAAGTTGTTCGATGACAACGATCTTAAATCACGTTGTAGTGATCTAGAAGATGTACTCAAGAATGGTGAACGATCAGATATTGATGCAAATGAATTCTTTGTGGAGTTAAGATTGCTCAATAGTTTATTGCCTGATGAAAATATGAGACCGACTGATATTTAAAATTTGTTGAAACAGGTTGATTGTTTTCCTAATGCAATAGTTGCATGTAGAATATTGTTGACTATCTCCGTAACTTTGGCATATGCAGAAAGAAGTTTCTCAAAATTGAAGCTATTGAAGTCCTACATGATCTACAATTTCACAAGAGAGACTTAATAGATTGACACTGATAGCTATTGAGAACGACATACCGGAGCTTGTTAACTATGAGGAGTTGATCAACAACTTTGCTTCCATGAATGCTTCAAGAATCGCACGATTTAAATAGTATATTTTGATGCATTAGGATATGAGAACATTTTTCATTTTTTTGTTACACTTCTTTTGATTTTGTTGTTTATAACAATTTTATAGTAGTGATGAACATAATTTATTATAGACATGCACCAAACTTTATCATTTTTTTCTTCTAAAATTAAGAAATATCAATGGTTGGTTGATTTACTTGGTATGAGCTATAAGATGAAGAAAAAGTAATGTTTATAATGCTAACATTTAGTTAAAAACTATTTCTCATCATGACATGCTCTGCCAAGTCATAAATGTGGAAAATTTGTTCCGAATTTTTTTTAGTATAGCTAATAATTAATAATACTACGAACCTTGCTAATGAAGCGACATAAATTTAAATATTTATTACGGTTTTATAATTATAATATAATAATATAATTACGAATGATGTGCACAAAAAGCAAAATCATCTCAGATCCCAAAGGAGTTGGGATAAGGAACAGAATTCATCCTTCTTCGTTTCTTCACTTTCACATGACCGTTAATATTCTCAAGTTTAAATTGGAGTGATGATATTTTTTATCATTATTTTAAATAAATATTAAACTTATATATTAAAATTTGTATTGTACATGTATCTCTCTTCTCTCTTATATGTTAAAAGAAAGTTATAATGATGTCATAAGTAATTCTATAAGTTAATCTTAACCCTTGAATATTTTTTTTGATTGTAATCTCACCATTAATTTTAATTGATTAAATTGATGATGTCATTGATTGATAATCTATTGAAAGATGAAACTTTAAATTTTAAATGAGAATATATTTTTTTAAAGAATAAAATTACCAATTAGAGAGTTACATTTGGCAAAAACCCACTTTCCCCCCACGTGCTTTAAAATTGAATATCTCAAAAATGGTTAGTCGAAAAATTATAAAAATTACACCATAAAAACAAATGTTTTTTTTCTCTTCGATTAGAGATCTCACATGATATACTTTTAACGAATTTTATTTTTTTCCTTTTTTGGTGGGTTTTAAAATGACTAATAACCTATGAACAATAAAAATTTAAGTATTTTTATATCAATAATTCAATTATTAAAAGTTTTATGTGTAATCCGTGTAATTACGGGTAAGTAAACTAGTAATTTTAATAAGTTGATCAAAAGCAATGGTAGATTTTTCATCACACTCAATTAAGGTTAAAAATAAGAAGTAAGATTTATAGAGATGTATAGAGATATGCCGTATTTTGTTTTCTTTACACGCTCAATTTAACGTTTACTCATTTAGCATGTAGTAATATATATTACAATTACCTCTTTCAAATAAGAACTGCTTATTATTTCTTTAAGTGAAATAATATTACTGTATAATAAAAAAGATATTTTTTTTTTAATAAAAGAAAAAAGAAAAAAAGTGAACATGCCTTTCAAGCGGAGAGATTAAGATATCGCCTGCACTTTGTCAACGTTGATTACAAGGCTTTGATTCTTTTGTATTTGTCCCATACTCCCATATGCGGGCTAGAATATATTATACTCGTACATACTATGCAAAAAAATATTATATTTTTAAAATGCTTTTAATTTTGATGAAACCTATTGAACAATTAGATATTTATAGTTCTAACTGTACTAAGCAACCATTTGTTGCAACATCCCCATTTTCCAATATTTGAATCACATGATTCATTAGCCTTGAAGGTAAACACAATTCAAGAACTATTGAAGCCATCAAATGGATCAAGAACAAGAACAGATTCAATTTCTTGGCTTCTTTGGCATCTTCAAAGAAACCTTCAAAATCATCTCAACTTACAAACAAATCTTCACACAAATCACTCTTTCCATCATCCTCCCTCTTTCCTTCATATTCTTGGCTCATATCCAAGTCTCCGAATACCTTTTTGGAAAAATCCTACACGACGAAGATGTTCTTGATCAAACACCACAAAATACAAAGAAGTACAACACACTCTCCGATGTAATCTCTTCCGAATGGATATATTTTTGGGTGTTTAAAGTTGTCTACTTCATATTTTTCCTCATTCTTTCCCTCCTTTCCACCTCGGCAATAGTCTATTGCATTGCATGCATTTACACATCAAAAGACTTGAATTTCAAGAAAGTCATGAGCGTTGTTCCAAAAGTTTGGAAGCGATTAATGGTTACATTTGTTTGGAACTTTATCATTGTTTTCTCGTTTAATCTACTAGCATTGTTGGTTGTGGTCTCTTGGGCAGCTTTAATTGGTTTTACGACGTTTGGGATTTTAATTCTTACCATATTGGGCATCATTTATTTGGCAATTTTCATATATATTAGTGTTATATGGCATTTAGCAAGTGTGGTTTCAGTTTTGGAAGAAGATTATGGAATTCAAGCAATGTTAAAGAGCAGAGAGTTGATTAAAGGAAAGACGGGTGTTTCTATCTTTATTTATTGTCTTCTCAACTTATGTTTCATTTACATTCAAATGGGATTTGAGTGGCACGTGGTTCTTGGACAGAGTTCGCTTGTGGTTAGAACTATTAATGCCGTTATCTTTTTCTTGTTGCTTTCGGTATTGATTGTTATCAGCCTTACCGCACAGACGATCGTTTATTTCATCTGCAAATCGTTCCATCATGAAAACATCAATAAGTCATTGTTGGCCGATCATCTTGAGGTGTATCTTGGGGATTACTTACCGTTAAAGTCTAAGGATGTGCAGCTCGAAAATTTTGACATTTAGAATTGTATTTTATGATTACTTCCCTCTCGGTAGTTTGTAAGATTGTGTGTAACCACACGGGTTTAGCGAAAAGATATATTATAAGATCGTTGATTAATAGTTATAAATATAAGATATTTTATATCTTTTATCTTTATCTTTATATATAATTAAAAGAGAATATGATAGAGGAATTTGAGTCATTTATTGTTTTCTATCCTTTACGATCTAACAATCTTAATTTCTTTTATATGATTACACTTTTGACCCCTTAAATATTTGATATATTTATTTAAATTAAAAAATTAGATCAAATATTTATTGTTTATAAAAATTAAAAAGTCTATAAACTATATAAGAAAATTGACCACAATATTTTATTCATTTTTATTAAAATTAAATTTAGTTTGCATTCAATTAAATTCCACCCGCATCATTGCCGGTCTATAAATAAAAAAATCAGTCACAATATTTTTATTCATTTATAAAAATTAAATTCATCCGACGTTATCGCAGGTCTATAAATTGTATAAAAAAATTGACCAAATATTTTATTCACTTATAAAAATTAAATTCGTCCCGTGTTATCGCGAGTCTATAAACTATATAAAAAAATGGCAACAATATTTTATTAATTTATAAAAATTAAATTCATTTTCGGCCCTTAAATATTTGATGTATTTGTTTAATTAAAAAAGTCAGTCACAATATAAACAAAATCGAATAAATATTTTATTCATTTATAAAAGTTAAATTCGTCGCAACTTATCGCGGGTCTATAAACTAAATAAAAAAATCGACCAAATAAAAATTTAATTCAGTTTACGTTATTGCGAGTTTATGACCTAGTTATTATGATTTGTATACAACTTACTTTCATATTTAGGCAATGATTAATATAAGACATAATAATTTGAAGTCAATATTATCGTGTGAAAATACATTTACGTGGTACGATTAAATGAAGTGTCAGAGACAACTTATTACTCTTATGTAAAATACGATGTTATAGTTATAACTATCCGATTGATACCTTTATCATAGTCTACTTCAAGTAGTCTAAAGATATTTCAAGTTCTGATACAAGCTGAAAGATATCTAATTTTGACTATAGTGCTTCAAGTATGACTCTGTCTTGGTACATGTTCAATGCCCGAGATACCTACAATTATATGTAGCATTGTATTCAGGTTCGAGTATTGATACAAACCGAAAGGTATCTACTTTTGAAATTGTTGCCAATGAATTATGATACAAACATTTGCTTAAGAGTCGAGTCACCTACAAAAAAGTTCAATCTTATTGATCAAAAGCACATGTCAAATTGCCTTCTGGGCCGGATCCAATCTGGTTGTGTGGGCTCGCTACGCCTTCTAAGCTAGGAGCCATGTAACTACAATTGCGGTTCAAAAAAAAAAAAAAAAAAGTACATGCCAAATCAAATTTATCATTATTCCCATTATAATCATAAAGGAAAATGCAACAGGTAATGTAAGTACACAACAGTGCTCTTTAAATTTAACTACTATATAATAAGCTATGATATTTGAATGTGTAGCCTCAATTGTTGCATGAATACGATCAGATACGTTAGCTCTTAGCTTGGGCTTCACTTTCTTAATGCATCCTTCATGATTAGTTTTGAACTCTATTCTGAAAGAATAATTTGTGGGATGCCATAAATTACTTTTTTTTATTTAGCAGCATGTAGAAATATACAGATACAAACCATAAAAGAAAATAATTCCAACACCACTCTATCTTCTGCCAGTGATAGAAGATGAGACTAGTACCCACCCAAACAAACATTACAAGTACCCAATAGAACAAACCTCTAAAATAAAACCCGTATGCCTATCCTATTGCAAGAATTAATTTTAGACTTATAGTATGTAGAACATAAACACAGACTATATCACCCGAACACTAACCAAACTAAACACCTGAGACCACAAACGTCGAATAGTCTTAAAACACCACTTGTATCAGTCAATTACTATTCAAAACATCAATATATAAAGAGCACGGCACCTTGTGTTTATTAGCAAAACTTCAATATGTTATATTAACTAAATGCTTCTTATCATCATCTACATCAAACAACATATAATGGACTTTTAATACAAAATTATTAGAGGCTGATGTAGATTAAGATGAAAATCGTGATGAAAGAATGGAGAGCTTATTACTTATGATTCAAGTTATAAACATCAGCCTAAGAACAAATATGAAGTAAGAGAAAAACATAAAACTGGATCTCATACATTTTTCTGCCTTGATGCCCAATATTAGTTGCTTTGATTTTACTATTGTTGTAATCTTGAACATTTATGCTTTTCCACCACATGATCTATATCCAACAAACAAATAGAAACTGATAAGAAGATCAAATTGTACAAATATATATGAGGGAGAAGAAGACTCGGGAATCATGGAGCAAAATTTTGAGAAAGAAAAACTTTAGAAGCAAAAATAATGTATAACCAAAACTAAATCAGTAGCGTTGGAAAAAAACCAACAAACTTTGAAAGCTAGCGCGAAATAACGACTCAAAGAAAACCACATAAGAATGCTCAAACGTAACATTTTATTAACAAGGGCAAAGGAAAAGAATGAAGGTACAAATTAAAGCCCTCACCCCCCCCCCCCAAACACCCCCCCCCCCCCTCCTCCTTTTATAGAGGTGAGGGGTAAAGGATCTTAATCCTATTAGGATAATAAAACATATCCTAATCCTAATCATATTCGACTAAACTTTGAGCTAAACTACAATTAATCCCCCTAAACTATTTAACTATGAATACTAAATATCAACAATTTCCACCTTAGTATCATAGTTAACCACCTTCGATACGCAACACCTTCAAACAATGTCGCAACCTAGAATCAGGGACCACCTTATTAACCAGCCATTGTAACCTTAACCTAACTCTCTCAAGAGTTCCTTTAGCCAAATAGCCTCATTCAAAGTCTCAGTAAGCACCACATACTCAACCCGTGTAGTAGCTATGTGTTGAACCGCACACTCCTTAATCACGAACACATACCGGGTCTTCAACCTACCCTCGTCAGTCCTAGAAACCATCAATGTTCTCGTGTTCACCTTGATCTCCTCCATGAACTAGACCACCTCTGCAAAGTCTTTCACAAAACTCACCGCACGCGTAAAATCTGGTCTGACACAAACCATCAAGTTCCCTACATCATTCACATGTGTACCCTTAGTAATCTTTTCCAAATCCAGTCATTCTCAAAACAAACCTTCAACGAAAACTTGAAGCGTGCTCCCAATGGCATAAATACAGAATCGTCATTCTTCATTATGTAATAACCCATAATTTTCTACACATACCTCGACTGAGACACCCTCAGGGTTCGGCTACCCTTCTTCCTACCATTCAACATACCAAGAACCTTGCCTGCGAGACTCTTCATGTCGAAAACTTTCTCTAGCAAACCCTTGGTTATCTAGACATTCCAAGCAATTACCTTTTTACTTCTATGTTTCCTTGATGCTATTGAAACCAATCAAATCAAATTAAAGAGTATAAGAGAAGTTTTAGGGTTCCAATAAAAAATGGACAGGCTTTAAGAGAGATAACTAAAACGTTTTTTGCATGTCCAAAAAATACCAAAATTATTGACGGCAAAAAATATTTTGTGATTTACTTCAAAGAATTCAAAAAAATCTTTGCACCACAATGCTCCACGTCATCAAAATTATTATTATTTAATATTATGTCAATCAGCTTGATGACATCAATATAAACTGCACTTTAGTATATTAATATAGAATTATAGATATAGATGACTTAGTAGCCCAACATCAAGCTAACGCCAAATGCAAAAAACATAAAATCCAAGAGAACTTTTTTTTCAATGAGAAGTCAAATAAGAACAATATATATAAGAACAATATATATAAGAACAATATATATGCATCTCTCAAGCTTATAGACGCAATAAACAGGATTGTTAAACCGCATTGCAAGAAAAAAAACAGTTTAGCATATGGGCTATTCAAGAGGCATCGACTTCAAAAAGCACAAAAAAGCGTAAATTCTAGTTAAAAGTAACTACGGTCATTCTTATACATATCCTAAAAAGTATCGGATAAAATCTAACCTTACTATTTGGTTAAAAAAGAGTGACCAATCTCCAATATCATTTACATTCCGTGCAACTAACAACACTTTACCCATAAAACAATTAACGAGTTTGACCTCCACTCTCAACGCTGCACCAAAATAACTATATCCAATTGCCAGAGCATCTTAAATATGTTCAAAACCAAAAATCATAACTGATTCATATTTGTTGCAAAAATGATCATTCATGTAAATGGGTCCTCCATAATATCTAGTTATATTCATTATCAGTTAAAGTTATTTTAATTTACTTCATTTTAATTATTAGTATTAAAATTTAATATTAATATTTCTTCATTATTAGTTTAATATAAAAAAATCACAATCCAAATAAACAAAACAAAAAGAATTACCCCTAGGTTATCCATATATTCACTATTCTACCCTTGTATCAAGGGTTATGATTTTTGCTAGGGTTTAAAGCAAAGCTCGTTCTGTTAGTTGGTCTGGCGGCAAAACCACAAAATTCAAGATTCTTTAATCCGTCAATCCAACTACAGAGCCCTCCCTCCCTTTCCGCCTTCAATCTCAATTCAAGATTTCAATTTGCAATCAAGGAAGTTGTCAAGTTCCTTTTTTTTATTTTCGCCCAATTTTTATAAAGGTCAAAATTTGTCGAATTCGCATGTAAGTTGCAATTATTGTTGCGATGGGAGCAGTAGGTGGAGATGAACATGCTGAGATGGGTGATCTTAGTGATTATGAGCTGTCTCATCATGTTCGTGAAGCACTTAAATCTGCTCTATTGGTAAAAAAGCGTTAATCTTTTCGGTTTTTATATTATGGGAATCTTGTTACAATATTGAGTATGTCTAAATTTTATGTTGTTAAGTGGATAAAATTGTAACAATTCTGATATATGGGGTTTGATAGTTAAGTGGTCACTGTGTGTACTTATTGTGAACCAAAAGCATTCTTGTACTGTATAACATTTGAGGTGGCTGAACTGAATTGATGTTCCCCTTTTCGAGATGAGCCAAAGCGTACAATTGAGATAAGAGTTTGTCAAGGGTTTTGTGTTCATTATGTATTCTAGTAATAATGATAGCTTCAGGATTCATTAGACTTTTGTGGTGATTAGATATTAATTATTCGTGGTTATTTTTTTGTTCACGTAAGTATGTGAAGGAGAAAAGGAATTGGTATCCGGAAATAGTTAATGACTTCTGTAAATATTAAATTTGTGGCTATGTTGCAATGTAGCAATTGGAGATTCTGTTGATTTGTTCACTTAACTTATTTTGTTAGATGATCAAGGACCAGGTGTCACTTACAGTACTAAAGTTCAAACACATAATCAAGTGTATATTTGTGTCATCAGAAGGGTTGCATGCGTTCTTGTTGTCAAACAAATAAACTACTTCAAAATTGTTAGGGATTCTATAGGTTTTGAGAAAGAAAGTATTAGTGATAAATCATGAAAACATCCGATGCAAGTTTTGGATTTGTGAGGTGGTACTCAAATAAAGGCCTTTTCTTCTCCTATGTTATCTAATAAGACTATCATTTTGCTAATAGTAGAGGCTAATGGAGATAAAAACTACAAAATGCTCATTGCAATTCAATTTTATAGTAGTAGAGATATTGATGTGCTATAACTTGTTGCAGGGTGATACTGATGAATATGATCAAATCATTGGGAATATGCATCACAATGTTCGCCTAGTCCCTGATGAAGTGGCCATGCTTGTGGTAAGTTCGTCACACTTAGATTAATCAAATTACAAAGATTAATAACGAGCTTGGATTTAAATTTTCTTTTTGTTGTGACAGACAATTTTGAGAGCCTTGTCTGGAGCAGTTTCCCACATCGATGTTGTGCACCACCGGTCTCTTCTTTCTTCTGTAAGATAAAAGTCTAAAGTGTCTATTCATCAATCACTCTCCAGTAGTAGAGTTCACAATTTTGACTCATTTATATTTGGGTTATGTCTTCTCTCGTATGGTTCAAATGGGTCAAGCTAAAAGAATCTACTAAAAAAGAGTGGGTCAAACAAGTTGAACATCATTCGAAATGTGTTAAAATGGATCAAACCAGCTTACCCGCTATTGCAAATAAAAATCAATTTATATGATTGTCATAATCTAGTTTGTAATTTTATTCAACACATTATGTATACAAACTTAGGAAATTGTTTGCAGTCACCCAGTTCTTCTTGAATGCAAAGCTGCTTGGTTTGACTTGAACTGATTATGTCTAGTTACCCAATTTTGCTCATTTTGACACCCTTGTGGTGAGTCTACCTGTATCCTAGTCAATTCTGATGAGCTGTTCTTTTTTAGATATGTGCAATGAGCTTGTGGAACTATGGGCCAGATGTCATGGATGCATTGGTCGAACTAGTAGTAGCCTTGGTATGAGAATATTATGTTGTTTCTAAATAAACAGTTTGTGCTCTAATTTCTCACTTTATTTCTATAAACTGCATATCAGGCTTCGTCAAGTGGAAAATATGTTGATTTATGCTTGGATATGCTTGTAAGCAACTTCATTCCACCTTACAATTTCCTCGAGATATTGAAGCAGCCACGTGGATTAGCAAAAAAGGACCAAGTGCTTAGTCGAGTTCATTTTGCACTTAAAGGAATTGCTGATCTTGTGCCTCTAGCACCATCGAGATTGGAACAGATTGTCAGGGAGAGAGTACCAAATGTGTTCGCTAAAGAAGCTGTGAGTCAAATACATACTCGAACCTTATATTCAGTAGTCATGCATTAGTTCAACAAAAATAATTTCATGCAATGCTAATTTTTATTACTTTACTACTTTTGCAGCAAATTGTTGTATATGTGGAGAACATGCTAATGTTGGAGAGTGGTGATATGGGAGAGCTTGTTGGTAACTCCATGATTTTCGAATTGGTGAATAGGCTGATAGACCTAGATGTGAGTCATTAAATTCCTAGTATGTTAGCAGTTGGAATAAATAGCGCATGCTGATTATAAGATTCGATGCGATTGAACTTGTTATAGGTGGAGATAGGGTGGGATGAAGTCTTGCAGGATGATACCACCAATAAAGGCATCTTTGAGATGGAGCTAGAAGATATGGCACGACCCGTTGATGAACTTGAGATGGATATGGATGAGGTAATCTCAAAACACTCGTGTACGCTTTGGGTTACTTTTAAATTGTTTGACTCACTTCATTTCTTTGTCAATAAGATGTAGCTATAAGTCAAATTGGCATACATAAATGGGTTGATTAAAAGAAAATAATAGTTGTAGTACAAAATCACTGCTTGCTTTAGTGAACCTTTATGCCATTGTCTTTTCCAGCCTGAGAGAGAATATACTGGTCGAAAAGTTCTTTGGGCAAACGTGGCTGCTCAAAAGTTGGATACGTTGATGGTTCTCACGTTTGACCACCTTCAAGCCGCTTCCAAAAGTGGTCGTTTGGTTCAGGTAGTTTGTGTACTTCAACTTTGACTTCATATGTACTCTATTTTTTCTGTTTATCTGTATATGTATAATTTGAAATTTCATGTAGGTTTTCGAGGCGCTTCTCCAGTCATTCCAGAGTACTGTGTTGAATGCATACAAGTCAAAATTTGCGCAGGTAACCAACTAATCCTCAATTTTGCTTTTTTAGTTTTCTTATGTCCATCTTAGAGGTGGAAGTTTTGACTTTTAAATGGGTTGATTCTGGTTTTGTCATTTCTTTAACGAGTCAAACGAGTAAATCAGAATCAATAGCCTAAAATCTTCTATATTATAAAGTTCAGATTATCATTGTAATAACATAGCAGTACATTATTTACCCATGTTTACCTGTTACCCAATTCACCCGACTCACCCATTTTACGCTTCAACTGTGACACGATATTACCTGTTTACCCCAACTCTATTTGTTGTTATTGTAGTTTGTAATGTTCTATGCTTGTTCGCTTGACCCCGAAGATTGTGGGATGCAGTTTGTGAGCAGGCTTCTTGAAATCTTTAGAAGCACTGTCTATCCTCAAGACTGGAGGTAAAGCTACATTTAATTAGTTTTACTCTGATTGTAGATTCGACGACTTCAACCTGTTTGTGTAAATGGGTCAATTTGCGGTGTATAATATTTCTAGCATATCAAACGGGGTATAATATAATTTCTATATTTGTTTAAGACTTGAATAGGAAACAAGTCAAACAACTGAGTAGGCCAATGGCATAATCAAGTTCTTACAGTCTTCAAATTGTTTCATTGAAATAATGGATCATTTTTTTTTTGACAATTGTATTCTATATTCCGTTTTGATATTCTGTTTATTTGATTAAAAAAAAGTGTTTGTGAGTCAATCTGACCTGTTTTTGACATAGGGCTAACATGTTCTTGATGCATTGCAGAATGAGTGCAGTTGCTTATCTTGCAAGTTTCCTGTCTCGTGCAAAATTCTTGTCTGCTTCGTATGTGACGATCATATTGGAAAGGTTGGCGCCCATATTATGACAGTTCTATCAATCTTTCTACATTAATCCAAGATGCTGAAGTATTATATTTTTTTGTTGTTTCAGCATGGTGGATTGGTGTTATAAGTATAGCGAAAACCAGAGTGGTGAAATAAATCCAAAAAATCACCGAGTATTTTATGCTGGATGCCAGGTATGATTTTTTATATAAAAATGGAATCATAATAACTGAATCTGAGGTGATTTGAATATCTTTTTTTTTTTAATTTGATAACAGGCCATTATGTATGTTCTTTGTTTCCGTCTGAGATCAATTCTTGCCACTCCTCTACTCAAATCAAAACTATCAAATATGCCTCTGGAGCAAATTTTCAAGCATGGATTGAACCCATTAGAGGTCAATATCATATGCTCTTAACACTTTTGCTCTTTGATAAACCTAACGATAATTCGTACATGTTATGCTATGGCTTTTTGATGACTCATTCATATAACACTCCAGAAAACTTAACCATTTAATTACCATAATATATCTTATAATAGGTGTGTTTACCGTCCATAGTAGATGAGTTCCTCCGCCAAGCTAAAGCGGCTCGTCTTTTTCGTGTATCGGGTACCTTTGCATTTCACGATCTACTTGAATCAGACCTCTCCCGTGCTTTTGGTGGGTTTGAAAGACTTGATTTGTTCTTTCCTTTTGATCCATATCTATTGAAGAAGTCTGACAGGTTAGTGTGTTTTTTGAAAAAAATCATTTTAATCTTTTAACACTCTTAATGTCATTTTATAATTTGATATCAAATTAATGGTATTTGACATTTTATAGTTTTTTGGTTGCGATTGAAAAATAGTTGTGATACAAAAATTTCATTCAACTTGCAGTTTTATCCGACCAAATTTCATTTACTGGGAAATGGTGGTGAGAACTGCTTATGATGATGAAGAGGATGATGATGACGACGAGGAAGACGATGAACTTGATATGAAGTTGAATGAGATGTCTATTACTCCCCAAGATTCCTTCATGTATGGAAACCACCAACATAAAAAAATGCAGATGCCTTCTAGAATCAGACCCTCTACAAGTCCAGAATCCTTGTGATTCCCATGTGTGATTTTCTCCCGGATGAAATGACATAAATACCCTTGATCTGGTCGACTGGATATTGATATCGTGGCAAATGCACGGTTGAAGATCGTCCTCATAGACAGATGTGCATCTGCTGATGGCCCGCGGTGGTAGTGATTCTAATGTTGTTGATAGTTTAGGTGGTTATATTATATCAACTCTATTATGATGGTGTTGACAAGAATGTTTGAAACAATTGGATGTCAGATTATATGCTAGGTGTTGATTCACGCTTATACTAAAAGAATGTAAACTTATTAGTTGATTTCTTTTATTATATGATATTTCATGTCTTTAGGTTATATGTTAGCATTATTTAAATTGGTTGTCACTCATCCTTTTCCTCCTCTTTTTGGTTTCTTTATTTCAATCATCAGTATCATTGCATCAACAATTATCTAATGGGTTTAAATATATAAAAGCTATGTACTTTTCAAAAAGCTATCAATATTAAAAACTTATTTCATTTTATCATTCTGATACTCATTGAACTTAAAATTTGTTTCAATCATGTGACATAAGCGTCCAACATATGCCAAGTCATCTTATTGTAACCATTTCATAATGATGTCTTGCATTCTAAATGATGGAATTGTGACTTAGCATCATTCACAGGGAGCTGTAGGAAAACTTAGTGCCGACCCATGAGTTGTTCACAGGTTATATGTGGTTGACTTGATGGTTCTAGATTTCATAAAAGGTTAGTTCTTGATTTAGTATGAAATCGACACAAAACCAGATCCGTCTGAAATTTTTATTATGGAACTGTCATCTTACTTCTGTATTCAGTTTGGACTAAATCGGTTCTGAACACAAACGTAGTTCCCATGGACACCACTACGGCCTTGTCTCTTGCAACAAACATGAAACACCATCTGCCGGTGATTGGCGCGTTACTTGCAAATAACACGAAGCCTAACAAAGACTTTGTTTAACATTGTTTTTCATGTGGGAATAATCAACGTCGCTCTGTTTTAATTATACCAACAACAATGGTCGAATTCAACACAAAAAGAAAAGCAGTTTTAAATACTAGTTTTCAATTTTAACATTAAGGCCAAAATTTTGCTTTGAACAAATAAGATGACATATTATAGCTTGTCAAGAAAATAGGTGGCAAAAAAGAGAATAAACAATGGACCTACTGCATATCCCTAATTAACTCATTAAATGCCAAATTGTTTAATTTTTAGTCCTTTTCTATTGCCATCAAATCATTTTTTTATAGAATCCCCCTAAACAATATCTGAAGCAACAATTCAAATCAAGTTCAGATCAAGAGGCAAAGTTTACTGAATAAATTTTGTCAAATTACTATAAAAAAAACTTTTTGTTATTTAGAGTTTTAAAATTATGAGCAGGAGAGTACTAGTTTCCTACAATAAATCCAATTATTTGATAAGGTATAATGTAATGATTATCAAAATTGTGCGCTACCTGGACCCTCCAACATATTTCCTTTTGAGCAAATAATGCTTTCCATAGCTTAAGCGATTAAAGACAAAACCGGCCAAACAGACCAACTGATAATGATTATCATAATTGACTTTAACGAATTATACAATTTACACATGAAGTGTCAGTAACACTTCCTCCTAAATCACTTTCAAAAGAAGAAAATTATACATCTGACAATGTAAAACTGGCATTTCCCAAGTAAAATATGGTTCATATTATTATACTTTGTTAAAAGTGCAACAATTTGACCAAAATAGGGCGGAGTAATAGACTGGTTACAAAGTTTGACGGCCTTGATGGAAAGTAATGAAAACGTACATATTATAATCCATAAATAGTCAAGTGCTGAAGCAACTTAACTGCAGTAATAGTAATTAGTAAATAATCTAGGAACCTAATTACGATACAGCTATAATGATCCATTAAAAGAGAATCGGATTTAAAGGGCTAAAAGGCTAAACTGACTTGTATTTCACGCATTAAACGTTGCATCTTGCAGTTGATTAAGCTATTTTAGCACCACAAAAGACAGTCAACTCTAAGTGAACCAGAAGTCTCGAAAACAAGTTTATAGATGTTACAAAACTCAACAAGGCAAGTATTGAAGAGCGGATCAACTCACGATACTGTAGATTCAACAATGTTCAGATTGTTTAATAAAGATAGTATCATCTTCCAGGTGAACCTCACACGATACACCATCGTCATTACCAGCTCAAAGCTTGAATTCTGACGTTGGTCCGGCCCTAAGATGGCACTGAAAGTACATTATCATAAAAATGAATTGTCAGCTTATGGCATAACAATGACCAGATTGGATCTTTCGTTTTACTAATGATTTTTCAACATACTTATCAAAAATTAATGATGAGAACAATGACCAGATTGGATCTTTCGTTTTACTAATTATTTTTCAACATACTTATTAAAAATTATGATGAGTAACTAAAGTACACAATGTTTGCCAGTCAAACCCAACATGTTTCAACCTGTCCCCCAAATCCATTTTGATTTGTTGCCCAACCCACCCATTTAGCTACCAATATTTGTGTAAATAATTGGATACAAATAAACCAGTTGTAGAAACACATAACTGAGTAGCTAATAATTAATAACTTACTATAAGTTGAGGTATCGATCTGCTCAGGAAGCTCTTTAATATCGACCTCGAATCTCTCTTGAACCTACAACCACCAAATCAAGGCACGATCATATTTTGTTAAAGCAAAATACTATGGAGAAAAACAACTCATATTCGCTCGAAAGTAGACTCAAGCATTTACAACCTACTTAACCCCCAGCCAACACAAACATATTTTGTCCAGTCAACATAAAGTATTTTCCAGAGAACTATATACCTGGTTAAGAACGTCTGAGTCGCCTGCAGAGGACACAAATGTGATTGCGAGGCCTTTAGTTCCAAACCTTCCAGCTCTACCAACCTGTCAAGTTACCAGCACACCCTTTAGAAATTTTGATTGGTGAGAGTGGAAGACACTGTAAATGGATCAAATGAAGAGATGGATTACTCGGTGGAGATAGGTGTCAGCAGAATCTGGCATATCATAGTTGATGACAATGTTTACACGTTCAATATCAATACCCCTACCAACTAAATCTGTTGCCACCAGGATTCTCTTGTGCCCTTCCTTGAAACCCTTGTAGCGTGTCAGCCTGCAAAAAAAATTCATCCTCGTATCATCACCATGAGACCACATGCAGCATACTCAAAGGAGAAAGAGATACATGTGATGCTTTTTCAGTAACTGAGTCAGTCAAACAGGTAAATAATCAAAGATACCTTAAAAGAAAACCGGACAAATGGGTTGAACAGGACAAACATGAAAAGGTCACTAGAATTGTTTTTTAATGAATTAACTAATTTAATCATACAAGTCAAAACCAATATATCATCGATTCAGAATAATCTTCACAATCATATTTGACTATAAACTTGGAAATTTTTAGTTTTTATTTTATTTGACTATAAAATTTGACCAGCCCACTTTGCCACCAATAGTGATAACCATATGAAGATGACCGCCATAACACAAATGAAAGTCACAAGCAGGTATTAGAAGTCCGTCCAGACATTCAGAATCAGAAACAAAGTATTAATATTCATGTAAATTCCAAAAGCTGAGGCACACCTTTCTTCCTGGGACATGCCAGAGTGGATACAAATTGATGGAAAGTTGCATTCAACAAGCAATTTGTTCAGCTCAGCTGCTCTGCTTACACTTTTGACAAAGATCACAACTTGATTGAAATCCAATGCATCAAGCAGATCATTCAGCTTGCGGTTCTTCTCCAGCTCGCTCAATTTGATGTAGTGCTGCAATGACAAATTATTATACAAAGAAAACCATCATTTGAAAAGGTACAGAGAAAATTTCAACCAATTTATCTCAAACTGGTAAAAAAAAGTTAACAAAAGAAATACACATTAAACAGGTCATAAGTCACCCAATGTTCATTCTTGATGCATACCTACTATTAATTCAAAGAATCAGAATGTAGATGGTACACAACTTTTTCCAACCATTATTAATGGCTTTGCTTATTTATAAAAAATCTTAAAGTGGCCAAAAAGGGGTACAGCCTAACGCAACCCATTTTGACCCATTACCCAACCCGACCAGCTCGCCCATCATGCCACTTCTAGATTATTAAAAAAGTACAAAAAGGGTAGAAGCTCTTACCTGTACGAGACCATGTAGGGTCAACTTGGCTTCATCATCCACATAAATTTCCATTGGCTGAAAGGAACAAATATCATAGTAAAGCATATTAGGAGCCTTCGGAAGCTAACGGGAATCCAGTACGAAATGAACGATGGTGAACATCCTCCGGATCAACATTCTGGTCTATCTGACAGGTCTCCTTTGCAGACGCTTTCAAATCAGACCAACAATGTTGGTACACGATCTTAGCTATCTACTATGAAATATGTAACACAAATGAACCTATGGAAGACCACTCCTATTGGCCCGAAAGACTTTGCAAGCTAAGAAAATACAAGAGACGAATATAGAAAGAAAGCGATTTGTGCACTATAACCAATTGAACCCGACAACTTTCCAACCCTTGGAAAACTTGTGTGTTTCCCAACCCTCAGTTAAAATGAAAACGATGACTTCAAAATTCAAGTAGAGCTGGCCATGAGACATTACATCTTGCATAAACTTTTTGCAGACGGGGCGAATCTCCTTGCTCAAAGTGGCCGAAAACATCATTACTTGTTTATCGTGAGGAGTCATCTTGAAAATTTCTTGCACATCTCTCCTCATGTCTGAGAATCATAAAAACACAAGTTAATCCTTAAAGAAGCTTTAAAAACCATAAATACAATATACATGTACGGGCACCAAAGCATACCAAGTGACTCGAGCATCTTATCACACTCATCGAGTATAAAATGTCTCACACTCTTCAATGCAAGGTCTTTGTCTCTGGCTAGAGCAAGAATCCTTCCAGGTGTTCCAACAACAATGTGAGGGCATTCATTTTTAAGAAGCTCCTTGTGAATTTTAATGTTAACACCACCATAGAAGACAGCAACCTTGATGTCGGTTAAATATGTGCTGAATCTTTCAAACTCGTGACAGATCTGTGAGGTAAACAATCCACCATATAAATAAAATGGAAATAATTATATTGATTGACATTAGTGTATTTTAAGAGCTGTAAATATGAAACACACCTGATAAGCCAATTCTCTTGTGTGACACAAAACAAGGGCAGCTACTTGACCAGCAACAGGCTCAATTTGTTGCAGTGTTGACAGGACAAACACAGCAGTTTTTCCCATACCAGATTTTGCTTGGCAAATGACATCCATTCCCAAAATAGCTTGAGGAATGCACTCGTGTTGCACTGATGAAGAACCAAAGAAATTGGAGCTAAGCAATCCTCAATTAAAATAAAATACCAAATCTGACCACTTCTCCAAATGACATGGGTGAAAGTTGTTATTTACCTGCAAATAAACACTAAAAAATTATCAAACATGTTATATAAGGCAATGGGATTTATGAAATGAAGTATTCAATGTACAAAAAACTGTAATCAATGGATAAAGTAAGCAGTCACAAACTCAAACAGTGCAAGTACAGGAAGTATCTTGGCATCTTGCACAGAAAACTTATCAATCTTACATACAGAAATCATGAACCAGATATATACTGTCTTTCAATGGTTAGAAAAAAGCTTGCCTTCAGAAGGGTGTTCAAATCCTGAATCCACAATAGCACGGAGTAGCTCTGGCTTCAAAAGAAAATCTCTGAACCCGGAACTGTGAATTCCTACATAGCCCCTGCATTTAAAATGTAAAGCAGATCAGGAAAAGTAAAAAGTCTTCATACTTCAGGACCATAAACATTGTAATAAGCATGCAATACTGCAGTCACATACGCTGTAAGGAAAAGAAAAAAAAGCAAATGCAAATTAAATAGCTAAAGGAGCAGCGCAGGACGTGACTCGAGGTACTAAGTACTAACAACTAATTGTTCAACAATTGTCATAGTTTACTCCCTTCATAAACATACACATACATATCCATTTACAAGGACTAGTTTGGCACTAAATGTCTAGCCAATAACTCTCTTCTAAAACCTAGACAAAACTTGATCATTCCAACTACTACACATGTAGTCCAAAACTATAATCTTGCACCTAGATTGTAATCAAGTATATTCCTTTATTATTTCACTAAATAAACTCAAACCTGCTGCAAAAAAACATGATGCACTATTCCAGGTTTACCTACTCATAAACACTAAAGTCTGTAACTTTCCAACATATAAATACAAAACCAGTCTTCCTTTATCAGAAACTTGTATTATGCAAAAAATAACCTATATAATTAGTAAAAAATCAAAACTTCAAAAAATTCTCGTTCAAAAATTCCAGATCCAGAATATACAAAACATAATAAATCACCGACTTATGAAATATACAGTATCTATAGTATCGCCGTATTATTGCGTATACATACAGGCAGTGCTATGGGTGTGTATATATATGACGTAACAAAAACTAACTTTTTAACAGATTCTCCGTTGACTTTAACACCGGCGAGATCAGGGGCCTTCTCGTCCTCTTCCTCGTAGTCGAGAAGCTCCTCCTCATAAGCATCATTATCCTTAATCTCTGTTTCGCCCATTTCTATTTGAATTTCAAACAAAAATCCAAAATTAGGGTTTCACAAATTCAATTAGATACAAACATAGATATATAGACGAATATGAAATTCGATTTCGATTTCGATGTCTTAGGTTAGGGGGAGTTGTTCTGACCTTGGATCTGTGATGAAAGCTAAAAGGGTTTTAGGGTTTGAAGCGTCTGCAAAGGAAAATTTTGTTAGCAAAACAAATGCAAAGTTGGGCGAGTATGATATCAAGTGAAGAGGGCGGTAGGGCGACCTATTTGAGGGAGGATTGAGACAGATAGGGTTTGGCAAGTGGATTGATATGCACAATTTTTCACTTTTACCCCTCCAAAGTTAAGATTATAACAATCTTATCTCAAGTTGTAAGATACCGGGAGTAATCGTTGAACAAGGTTCATTAACTTCGTTAGTCCAAAAGTTTTAGTTGCTGCATTTAGAGTCCAAAGTAGTATCATTTTGCATGATATATGTAGTTTAATAGTATCTGTAATGATGATTGAATTTAGATTTATCATGTTTAACATCTTTATGTTGGTCTGAAGGTGATATATTAGGTACTTATACATTTTCTTTAACTTCCATATGTTCTCCTCGACTTTGACTTTTAAAAGCATACTCGAATAAAAAACATTTTAGCTTAGAAATAAACGGTACTTATAGTTGATGAAATTGATACTCTAATCAATAAGTAAGAAAATTCGAGATGATAAAACTCGAGATCCTAAGACCACAAGCACTCGTTACTAGGAGTTGTGTGACGACTAGTCAAGTGGGACCCGCTTTTTACCCGTCAATTCCTCCCCGGCGGGATACCATCATGGGATACTCGTAGTGGTACCGTTCGTCGTCACCTCATAACCAGGCCCACCATGAACCACCCTAGATAGTTTAGACGGAAGACAAAATTTAATATGGATTTACGAACTAAATGTAGTTTAGTTTAATATTTGAGGTACAACAACGACGACGAGAATAAAACAAATTTCTACATAAATATTTAAGTGTAGTCAAATGATCCGACTATACAAGGGCGAAGCCAACAAGGAGGCTAGGAGGTGCCCATCCTCTCTTAATAAGTCCAATTACATATAGTTTTTCAGTCCATCGTCGAAATCTTAAAGGTTTTGTTACATCGACCCCACCCAGTTTTCCTACGCATACATTAATAAGAAGATAAATAAAATCTACAGCCATACAGATTGTAATATGCTTCCTAAATTAATCAAGAGTCCAAGTAAGAATTGTTTTATTAATTTTATGTATCTTATTTTTTTTCGAAAGGCCACTCTCATCCGTTAGTTGGTTCGGCTGTCGGTTGAAACAAACGGAACCAACACCGATGGCATGGCGCTGTCGGTTCTGTCCGTCGGGAATCCGACGCTCCGTCACTATATTATTTTTTTATTTTTTGTTTTGACGTTTAAGAAAAGAAAAAAAATTGAATCCAACGGCTCCATCACATTTTTAAATTATTTTTTTTATTTATTTTATTTATTTTATTTATTAATTCATACATAATCACTACTATATATACCTACTCCAAACAACTATAATTCACACAAAAAACAACTACTTCACTCTATAATTCATACAATTACACACTCATATCATACACAAAAACTATACACCACCACACTCATTTCATACACAAAAACTACATACCACCACACCTATTTCATATACAAAATTTACACCCTATCACACCCATTTTATAAACAAAATGTCTAACAAAAAAAAAAAAAAAAACATCTTCATCAAATATATCCAAAGATATGTGGAACAATTTGATAAACACTCAAATCCCAAATGCAATTTAACCATCCGGTTCATCGTCCGCTCAATCAAACTTTCCGACACCGTTTCAACAATTTGGGTTTGCACAATACGCACACATGGGAAACCCTTACGCTCACCTAGGGTGGTACCAAACACAACAATATTCACAAAAACTCACACCCATAAAATCCATACTTCGGGAGCCCATACCACCAAACAAATTTCTCCGTTCCCAACACCGAAGTCGAAGAAAGTGAAGAAGAAGTAGAAGTTGAAAACCAAGTCGAAACCCAACAAGATACGAAGCGTACCGGTCGGTTATAAATCGTTTTTGAGCATGTTTGACCAAGTCAAGAACCGGCCGGTTCACCGGTCGAACAAGGTTAAACCGGGAACCGGAATCACTACAAACCGGTTTAAAAGGAAAAAAAAAACTGTCGAACAATCTTCTCCTCATCTCTGACCATCTTCCACCGTATCCGCCCGACAACCACTTGCTGTGAACCAAAAACAACCTTTTGTGACAGATAAAAAGTATTACTAGTTTGATTAACGTCATATATTCCACAACATAAAAACAAAAATGAAGGGTATTAAACAAATATGTACCTTCGCCGGAAAAGTTGACGGCACGACTTTGGTTCTAGCGATATGTATTATCGGACGACAAGAAGAGACAAAGAGAGCTTCACATTTGGTTCTAATTTTAATTGAACACGAAATGTTAGCAAAAAGATCAATAAAGTATTGGAGGTGTTAGTCTTTGTACATGACAACATGTTAGCAGAAAAGCAACTGGAAGACTCATAAAGTAAGTCACATGACATGACCAATCACATAGTCCATTTCATAAAATAAAATCACAAAGGAATATTTATTTTGTAATTAAGTTATAGAAAACGGTTTAAACGGTTAGTTAACCCGGTCAACGGGTCTAACCGGGGCCGACTCTTTGACCGGTCCATCTAATAAACCGATTTTAAAAACATTGGTTACAAGAGAACATGATTGAATGGATGTTGTGATTATTTAACATAAAAGAAAAATAAATTTGAAAATATCATAAGAAAAGCACTCAAATTGTTTGAAGAACTGTTTCTGGATGTTAAAGTAGCCGACTTTTTGGCTCGTGACTTTGGATTTGATTTTTTTTCTCTTTTTCTTTCGAGGTTGTAACGACATTGGCAAGAGATAAATAGCAGAATGAGAAGGTTGCCAGACCATCCATGTTCTCATCTCATGGAGATAGAACTTGAGAAAGATTGATTTAAGAAAACTTTTGATTTAACAACGATCAAATAACGACAACCAAATTAGAAAGTGTTGGGATAAAAAGAGTAAGATGACCAACGATCCCTAGGGAATGCTAACGTCTTTACCGCGATCGAAGGATAACTAATTTTCAATCGACTTGTATTCAAAATCTCTAATACCATGATAAACTACCAATAATAAATGTACTTTATTGAATTAAATGGATTAAATAGATTACAAAGAAACTTATATTTATAGACTAAACAGGTAACTTAATTTTACTATGATACTAAAACAAAATAAGCTAATTAGATAAATATAAGCTAAAGATAAATACTATTTAATTTAAATGTTATTACTAAATGATATATTATAATAGTTGCGATTCCTTTTTGTTGAATTTCTAAATTTTTTTAAAGAAAGAAAAACTTTGTATATTTTACTAAATTTTGATAAATTTGATTGGTGAAAATCAAAGTACAAAAGCATTTGTATTTCCTGTAAATTAGAAGGCATTTGTTTCAAACTTGGTAATTTCCAACTACTCAACTGGATATATTCAATAGAAATACTTGTGTTATTATTAGTCTTTTCAATATAGTGTTCTAACACTTCGGAGTTGATTATTATTCTATCTAGTTTCTATCATGGCAGTATGAAGAAAATGTCTCAATTTGCCCAATCTTGGATAAGTACAATGTTATTTGAAATCCTTTTGGCAACTTTTAACCTTCATTTGACACATAATCTTTGAATGCTTCGAACGAAAAGGTATGAGCATATTTTAGTATGTATCAAGACATTATAAAATGTCTTTCATTGAGGTTGTGTGATTCTCAGGGACAGTTCAATGTTCACAATGCAAAGGTGTTGGTGTTAACCCTGAAGATTTCTTTAAGGGACAATTTAAAGCCGGGGACTCAATGTTGGCTTTGCGGGTACTAATTCATTCCTCATTTCTTCAACTTTTTGAAACAAGTTTGTTTGCGCCATTCATGATTCTGTGTGGTACTAAACTGGTTATATTCTCCCCTTTTTATCATTGTTTTTTATTTTCATTTTCGCTTTGGTCTAATTCAAACTCTCTGCAATTTGTTTCGTCATTTTTCTTGCAGAGGAAAGAAAGAAATGTTATGTGAAAATTGCAATGGAGCTGGCTTTGTAGGGGGTTTTATGAGTGGGTTTGATCATTAGAAATATGTAAAAAGTCTCATTATAACATAAAAACATGTAAATAACTTTCATATATGTGATACTATTTTATATTTATTCTTCCAATGACAAGAGATTCAATTAGATTCACGGCATAATCATAACAAGTCGACTCAAATGTTGTATATGAATTCCTTCATTTTCTTCTCTAACAACCTAGCCGCCTCAGAATCAGGCCGATAGACATGAAAAACATGTTTTTCATCTTTTGTTTCAAAAAGCTTCACATTCACACCTTTCTTCTTCAAAAACTCAGCATACTTGACCCCCCTTTCTTTCAAGAAATCCAACTCCGCCACAAAAACAATCACATTTGGAAACCGGCTCCATTCAGTCACCGACACCTCCATTTTTTCAAGGTTACAACCATAATAGTCTCGGTTCGAGCCATCAGGAATGCTCAACCGCCAAAACATATCATTAGACTTCACTTCATCAACTGACCCTTCTTTCATTTCTAACACGGTTCGTTTCTCGCTGCCAAAGTAAGGATGAATTGGTAATATTCCTTTGATCATAACCGGACATTGTTTATCACGAATCGCTGTAATAGCTACTTGGTGAGCTATGTTTCCTCCTGCACTATCTCCAGACAAAAAGACCCTAGATATATCAGCATTATTGAGCCAAGATTCGGTACCTTTTTGTTGGCTTAACCAAATAAGAGAAGTGTAGCAATCTTGGTATGCAATAGGTAGTTTATTTTCTGGGGCTAGGCGATAGTCAACCGAAAGAACTATGGATTCGGTCGTGGCCGAAAGGTCTCCTAGGAAATGGTGGTAGCCTAGCCATGTGGTGGACCCAATGCAAAAGCCACCACCGTGGAAATATACCAAGACAGGTAATGTGGCAGCGGTAGTGGTGGAAGGAATGAACATTCGTGCTGTTATGGGCTTTTTCAAGTCTATGGTCACATCTTTGCATTTGTAACCTTTGTATAGGTCGAGTGAGGCTGGGGCGGTTATGGGTATGTAACGTTCGATTGAGCCGTCGGAGAGGACTTTGATGAATTCGGAGGAGCCGATAACGATGGTATCCATGGTGGTTAGTGGTGGTGGTGGCGGTATGGGTGGAATGTTTTTGGTTTATATAGAATGGTAAGGTGATAGGTGAGTTGAATAGGTAGGTTGATCATGTTGATTGAATTCTTTTTTAGTCTTGTTTCTTTGTATTCAAGAAAATAAAAAATTAAATGGCTATTTTAAAGTTGAAACATGGAACATATGTTCAACAGATTTTAAAACATCCCGTTAAACAGTAAAAGTGTTTATTTATTTTTCTTCTCTAAAATTCAATTCGACAAAAAAAAATGATGAATTAAACAAAAAATTAACTACTAACGCGCCAGGTAGGGGTCGAACCTACGACCTTCCGCTTAGGAAACGGACGCTCTATCCACTGAGCTACAGGCGCTTTTTTATAACATATATATTAAGGTTGTATATATAAAAATTTATTTACTTCAATCTGATAGTTTTGTCAAAATCGTTTTGCAATTTTCCCAATCTATGACGGAATCAGATGTACTTTTTAGCAAAAATTAACTAAATCAGCAACCTTATCATCGCCAGTATTCGATAAGCTCATTGACGAGCTATTAATCGAGATCCTAATTCGTCTCTCATTAAAACCACACAATCTCTGTAAATGCGTTTCATCTCGCTTTCGTTCTTTAATTTCAACTTCATAGTTCATTAAATGTTGCATAAATCATCATAATCACAATCATTATCCGTTCAACAATCCTTTTGCTCTTTATTATCAGATAATACCTACGTATCTTAACATGATCCGTCCTTCTATTATAGGACTCGATTTGACATTCGAGTCCCGCGTTTTTGGGTCTCCATGTTTTAACTTATCTTTCATTGCTTCTAATTAACGGACTAGTGTTATGTTGTGTGACTTTACGTCGTCCTATGGTTTATTTCGTTTGTAATCCGTTAACAAAACAGTATGTTACGTTGCCCTTACCTCCTAGTATTGTTAAAACTGCTTATATCGGTTTTATTTGTAATCTGCAACATGATTATGATGATGGAAGGGATACCGGCTTTAAGGTGGTTAGAATTGAAGCGGTTAACTCTGAACCAGTAAGGCACTTATCGGGGACATTGAAATTGGAAACAATTTGTTCTGTATCGCGAAGATGGACCGAAGAGTATTTTATGTCGAGTTCCAGTTCTAATCATGAATTGTTTTATGGGTGGAATTATCAGTCTCCTAGTGTTGTGGTCTGTAACGGGTTGTTACATTGGGATACACTTTCAAATTGTGGTATTTTTACTTATGATCCTTACAATGGTGAATGTAGAACCGTTGAGCTAAATATGGATATATGATCCACTAGACGCCTACTTTCTCATTATTACGGTATTCTAGTCTTTTGACACTAGTCAGTTTTGCTGACGTTGTCTATTTTTTCTTTCCGAGCACCAGAAGTTTAAGAGTGACAATTCTGATTCACGATATTTCTATCTCATCTTATAGTTGAAGTGGACTTCATAATTTTTAATCAATAGTCAAAATGTTCCATCGCATGTGTTGTGTCTCAAACGTAGAAATGTTTATTGGGTGTTGGAGTCATGTAGCTGTTATATTGATGAAATAATACTTAATTGAAGTTTGTATGCTTTGATGCAGTCCACCTGCAATCGAAAGGTTGTCAAGTGGTCTGTTTCAAGAGGTCATTATCACAAATATCATTCCAATATCAGAGAAGAAATATTTCCACAGCTGACTGTCCTAGCGGTAACAAACCTACTTGGCGAGAGCATGATGACTACCCTGTAAGTATCGTTAAACTTGTATGCAATTTCCCATCAATTGTTTGTCTGTCGTTTTTAATATATATACTTTGTTTACTCCATTCTATTCTTAACAAGGCTTTTTGTCAAAAATAAGAGAGTAAATACTCATTTCTATCATAACATGATGTATACAGGGAGGTTTTGAACACTTCTCTGGCCTGGGCATCGACTGAGGTGCTAGCAGTGATGATATATGTTTGACAAGGTTATCATTACTCCCATTTGGTTCACGTCAACTCCGTCCTATGTACAAATTTTATCCCTCTGCATATTCAAACTTGTGCTGTGTAAAGGCCTACTGAATAAAACAAATTATACCAACCACAATCACCATCATTAAGGTTGGTGGTGCATTCTTCTGTTAATGGTGGAAATAGGGGAAAGATGGCTTTCTTTTTTAATCTAGTCAAATATTAAGTTGTATGATAAACAAAGATTTAGACACACAATCTTTCTTCATAACACCCATGGAAGAACAGGAATTAAGAGCAAATGTATCTAAAGAACCTTGGCATATCACAAGCAAGATCTATCATGATGTTTTGGTACCAATAGTTTCTTGGAAAATTTTCAATTGTTTAGGTCGCAAAGAGATAATATTGATAAGATTTTAAGAAAGAGTGGCAATTTGAATCATCATACTTGGCGTTTCATTCAAATGTAACCAGTTTATTTTTTTCATGAAAATATCATCACAACAACAAATTGCAAGGCAATAATTTATTTTGGCCAAATTGCTGAGCTATATGGGTTGTTTTCATTTGAAAGACAAATACAAAGGTTTGAAAAGTCGTTCTATATATCTAAGTCTTCTGAGATGGGGAAACTTCATGTTGAAAATAAGGACTTTTATGCACCAGGACTCAGAGTTGAGGTAATTAAGTTTTTATACATAGCATTCTCCTTGATTTTCAAAGACATGATGCTTCCTTGACAGTACATGCAGCTGATTTACGACATAAAGAATTCTAGGGACATATGTTTTCGTTTCATTTTATTCGATAAGAATACTCTAAGCTCGAATGAACTACACATATAAAGTTATAAACATAACTTAATTCATGAAGCATTCTTGCTCCAAAAGTGCATATGGTTCTCTAGGCTTTTAGTTAGCTCACTTTGTGTCGAAATTTGACCTCATTGAGTACTCCTTGATGAGTCTTGAGAAGAATGAGTTTTCTCTTTCCAATAGCCTGGCAGGCGAGTCATACTCTGCTACTTGTCCTGTTTAAAGATCACATTTGAGGAATTCAGTTTTTCATTTATTTGCATACAGTTCCAGCTTAAGACAGTCAAGCATAACACTTTTCCAATACAAAAAAAAGAGAAAAATCCGTTGCAAACTTGACATCAAAACTTACTCATTTTAGAAACTTTTACTAATTCTGATGTTAACCAGTTCTTTCTTTAAAAATGTTGAAAGATTAATGTCAGAATATTAAGCTCACGGGTATTCCCTCTGACCTTAAAAGTCAACATTAAAGAAAATTTGTAAGTGATCTTTCTTACCATCACTAAGCACCAAGACGAGATCACTATCAATAACCGTGTGGATTCTGTGGGCTATCGTAACGATAGTTCTATCTTTAAATTCTTGAGTAATAATCTTCTGTAAAATTCCATCAGTAGCAGAATCAATGGATGCTGTCGCTTCATCAAGAACAAGAATGCTGCTTTTCTTAAGCAATGCTCTACCAAGACAAAACAATTGCCTTTGCCCAACACTCCAGTTTTCTCCCCCCTCAACCACTGCAATCAAACGCCACATTAATCAGTTTCTTCATAAGTTCTTGTTCTATGCATAGAATCCAAATGGTCTTACCTGGATAATCTAGTTTCTCGTCCTTCGCACAAACTATATCTCCAAGTTGACATTTGTCTAATGCCTGAAATAGTATACGTAGAAGCCGTATTAATAGAAATGACTATATTACCCTTTTGTATTGTTGTTAACTTTAGAATGTAGCACTTACCTCCCAGATATCTGCATCTGAAAATTTGTTTAGGGGGTCGAGGTTTCCTCTAACTGTTCCTTCAAACATGGTGGGATCTTGAGGAATGATGCTGAGTCTGGATCTCAAGTCATGGAGACCTATCCTGCAGATATCTACACCATCTATTGTGATGAGTCCTTCTGTAGGCTCTACAACTCTAAAAATCGCTTGTATGAGTGTAGACTTTCCGCTTCCCGTTCTACCAACAACACCGACTTTCTTTTTTCCTGGAAATGTGCAGGTGATGTTTTTCAAGACGGATGGGAGATGATCTGCATATCGAATCTACAAAAAGAAACATACGGTCATGAGAAAGGAGGTGCTAATGTTGTAAGTTATATGCCACTTTCCTATTGGTGGCGATTTCGACCCATTTACATATGAATAGATCGATTCTGGTCAGGATTCATCTCTAATGGGTCAATGGGCACAAGTTATATATATTATTTATATAGGAAATGGGTCAAAGGGCTAAAAGTCACCCTTAAAGTGTATTTATTTTAATGCATGAAACCTTCTAAATAATATTATTCAAAAAATTAAATTGTCATTGAGATAATGTTATTTTGTTAAGCATACTGATACTGTAAGTCTATAATAATTAATAACAAAAATAGGGACAAAAAGTGTTCCCTGTCAATTTGACGCTTACCGAAAAGTGGCTTGTTTGACCTAAACCCGTTTTAACCTGTTACCTAACCCGCCCATCATGTTTCCACCTCTATTTTTTCTATTAGTTTTTTCCTTTCTTTTGTTTACCTTGATTGTTAAGTTGTAGAAGAGGTTTACCTGCAAATTCGTAAAAGAAATAGTTCCGTTTTCAGGCCATTCGTTTGATGGTCGAGAGTCTTCAATCACTAAAGGTGCTTCAGTAGTAAGTTTTGAGTACTGCAACACTCTTTCAACAGAGATCATTTTGTTCTCTGCATTGCATATATTCCATATTACAGCAGCTTGTTGAACGTTTAAATTGATTCCATAAGTTACCGCCAATCCAGCAATGCCTGCCATGATAGAAAACAAGACACACTCAGTTCAAATTTCATCAGTGTCATAATCTAGAAATTGGTCCCATTCAAGTATAATATAGAGGTGGCAAGATGGTTTGATTGGTCGGGTTGGGAATGGATTAAAACGGGCTTGGGTTGAAACAGGTCAATACATTAATTATGATCATGACAACAATATTTTTACAATGATCTTATTTTTTTAAATAGAACTATATAGGAGGGTTGTATGAATTGAAAAGAAACTTTGGCTGAATTTTACCCGTTTTGCCCATTTGACCTATATGATTTGATCAGTTTGAGACAAAACAAGACCTAGATCAACTAGTTAGTAAGTAAATTGGTAAAAATTTCCACCTTTAACAGAAAAATTATCAACTTACTTGGATCAATGACTCCGTCAGGAAGAGTTATTAGGAGAACTAATGAGAAAGCAAACACGAAATTTGATAATTGGTTCAGTCTGAAACAAAGCCACTCGATTGCTGCCACGTTGTAAAACCATGGTCTTGAGTGATTGTCAATGAGACAAAGATTTTTCTCAATAAACCGGTCTTGTTGTTGGAAAGCACGGATTGTTGCTGCACCTGTGAGCGATTCTGCAAAATGATGAAGGATTGGTGCTCTTTCTATGCCTGCTAGTCGCGCCAGTTCTCTTGCCGTTGGTATGTAATATCTCTGAAATTATTGAAGAATGATTGGTAATAATGTCTTTTTGATCATCAAAGTTCAGTCTTGAGTGGAAATTCTTACTTGGTACCATACGCAGACAGCTGTCACGGGAACAAGGATGGCAAATACTTCCCATGCTACTTGTGACATGACTGCCATAGTTCCTAGAAGCTGAATTGTTGAGAACGCACACCATCCTATTCGGTTTGCCATCTCTAAATCTAACACACTTTGATCTGTGGATGCCTGTGCATTACAAGTTGGTGTCAGTGTGAAAAAAAACAGTATGATGGAATTTATCATCTACATAAAAGAATGTTACATGAAAAAAAAAAGAATCTTGAAAATACTCACCCGATTCAAGATTCTTCCAGTTGGAGTCGAGTCAAAGAATGCCATGGGTGCACGAAAAATGCTATGGAGCATATTGTTGAAAAGCGTTTCTGAAGTTAGAAGGCCTGCTATAGCAACAAGTGAGGCTCGAACCAATATGCAGAATGCACTTCCAACCGCCAAAAGTGTATAAACAAGTAGAATAAACCCCATCCCGGTAACTATCTCGGTTGAATCTGTTGGACACGCCCATGCCATCCAATAATTACTCGCGATTTGTAGAAGCTGGAAAGAAGACTGAGCCAAAAGTATAATCGGGACTAGAACACCGCCTTTTGCTAAAGTCAAATAAGACCAATAAATTTCTTTCCCTATGCTTCCTTTTTCCCTTTCTTCTTCATGAACCAATTTGCCTTCCTTTTTCGTCATCTCTACACATAAATTGTGTTCGGAGTCTTGCTTAGTCTGGCCAAGTTCCGTGATCAATATAGGTTCTTCATCAACTGGTGTTTGTTCTGATTCCCTACTCGAACTCTCGACTGCTTGTACGGATTCTAGAGCTTGGTTATGAGCTCCAACTAGAACTTCAAATCCTATGTTCTGTTCCAAAAGTTCTTTAAAAGTTCCAGATTGAGCAATTCTTCCATTTTGCATAACCTGTTTCGAGTTTAATCGTTAGAAAATAACTATCAAATGTAAGATAATATATTTCAGAAAAAGACTTTCCGAATTACCAGAATGAGGTCAGCAGCTGGAAGAAACTCGACTTGGTGTGTAACATAGAGCACCGTCTTCTCCTTCAGCATCCCCAACAGACATTTCTGTAAAAAAAATGAATTCCAGGCATTATTATATCTATCAATTATTAGAATGTATCTATTTTCATCATGTGTCATAAACATTCTCTGTTAGATATAAGGACTAAAAATCTTGAATACTTTACAAACCTGAAAGAGTTCGGTTCCTGTATGGGCATCAACAGCACTAAACGGATCATCTAGCAGATATATATCAGCATCATCGTAGACTGCACGAGCAATCTGAATCCTTTGCTTTTGACCTCCACTCATGTTTATCCCTCTTTCCCCTATTTCAGTCAAGTCTCCAGTAGCAAAAAGCTCAAAATCTTTACTCAACGCACACGCCTTGATTGTCTTGTCATACCTTGTTTTATCATAAACATTCCCAAACAAAATGTTCTCTCTAATGTTGCCAGTTAAGATCCATGCAGATTGAGGAACATAAGCCTTTGAACCACTCGTTTTCACTGTTCCTGATAACTTAGACATCTCACCAAGTATGCACGACAACAAACTAGATTTTCCAGACCCAACGGTTCCACAAATGGCTACTTTCATTCCCCTTTTGACTTCTACCTGAATTTGATCAAGATTTGCGGTTGTTGAATCTGAGTTCCAGCTGAACCTTCCATTTTCAATCTTCACATCAAATTCTGTTAAACTTCTGGGAACAAACTCTACTGTATCTGACTGAATCTCTTCTTGTTGCAAGTAAGAAGCCACACGATCTCCAGATACTTTCCCTTGTGCAATTACGTTTAGTAAATCGGGTAGATTAAATATAGGATCTTGTAACATTCGAAAAGTAGCTAAAGCAGAAAGGACACGCCCAGTTGTGAGTGGAATACCCATCAAAACACAACCTCCAAAAGTTAGTACCGAGATGGAAGTTGGTGCACCCCAGAAAACAAATGCCCCAACAGCGTTAAGTTTAAGCGATTTCCATATCCAATCATACTCGACTTTCCTGAAACTTTCGAGTTTATGAAGATAATGAGTGTCCCATGCTTGAAGTTTCAGTGTCTTTATGTTTCGTAAAACTTCAGAAGTCGACTTCATCCGTGCATCCTTTGACTCCATAATCTTCGATTGGTACCATTTCTGGGCTCTCGTTAAAGGTATGTTCCCAGACATTAAAATCATCGTCGCTGCTAGTCCCACAAATGCTCCCATTCCAAGATTTATGTGGAGAATAACCATCGCTAACGTGATTTGAATTGGTAGCATGAAGAATGTGTTAATGTACCACATGAAATCCGTTATTCGTTGGATGTCAACACTCATAAGGTTGATAATCTCTCCACTTGTGTAGGTTTGACATGAAAGACTTGATAAAACGAGGCCCTTTTTGTATATATGAGATATCAAAGCAGCCCTGAGCCGTAATCCAAGTTGACGAGCACCAAAGATCCATTGTCTTTGTGTTAGTGTCTCCACAACTTTCGCAACCAAGAACCCGAGTGCAATAAGATACCCACTGGTTAAACTTGTGGTTTTCTTTTCATTTAGAAAATTCACCAAATCGCTGATAAGATATGGGCCAACATACGATGCTGCAGCACTTATAATAGAAAAAAGGGCATTGATTGCCATTTTCCTTCTAGTGAAAAGATAGATTGCTTTGTAGATAGAGGGGTTTCCAGTCCCAACTTGCTTCATGTATTTGTCAAAGGATTCTGATGTAACACAACCAGAGTCAATGGGGTCAACATCCGGGACCTCATCTTGGTCAAGTGGCTTTTTGTTTCCAGCTACGAACAACGGGTTCATCCAAGAAAATGTAATGAGTTGAAATATAGAAGCTTTTCCATATGGGCAGTCTCTTTTTGACTCCAAACAGTGTTTGGGGTTTGGGTTTGTATCTAGAAATGGTTCGGTGATGGGATTTGGGTTAGCTGCAGTTATGCTGGTTTTTCCATTTATAGCTAGAAACAACAAGAGGGTCGAAGCTAGAAGTGCAATAAAGTCGATGTATTCAGGTAGTCTCGGATGATCATGATGAGAAACTAGAAAGTGGACGTCTAGAGTTAACCGGGAAGCCGTTAACAAGATAGTACATAACCACCAAGTTCTTAATATCCAAGGGAATTTGACTTTTTTGTTTTTCCGGATCATGTATAGTGCAATCAAGGTCATAATCCATGAAGCGATTTCCATGATTTCTGAGGATAGTATTGGAATTTCTAGCTTGCAATGGGCTTCACTTCTAGATTTTAATGTTAGTGGGATCACTATATGTGTACCGAGCAGTAAAACAGAGCAGGTTAGACTTAGTTTGTAAGAAAGGCCGGTTTTTATGTTGGTTGGGTACATTTCTCGGCTTTTGACTTTTGTTTCGTGAATGGACCATGACTCGATGAGTCTCTTCACGAAGCCGAAAAACAGGACAGCTAGAAACCCTAACTGTAGAATAATGCTGACACTCTCCCATATGCAGGGTAATCCTGGCTGCAGCCATGGTTGCCAACTCTCAGAATGCTTCAAACCTGTTATGTACCATAACAACATTTGACTATTTAGGTAAAAACCACTAGTAGAAATACTCGATGTTAGATAAAGTTTTTGGGAACTAGATTATACATCTATGTTACAACTAGATTATATTTTTGTAGCAGATGGAAGATAGTTATGTGAGAATAGTGATCTAAAATGCAAATATTCCAACTATGAGGCTTTGTTATGTACATTTTGACTTTTTTAGTCAACGTAGTACTTTTACAAATTTAAAATTTAGACGAGTTTGATTTTTATTTGATGAAAAAAAACGCAGTAATCCGTGGTATTTTTGATATAGTTTAAAAACATCACATTACCTACATGAAATTTCATAACGATCTGTCTCAAATTTTTATTTAAGAAATGCCTGGTTTTAATGTGAACGAAACTAACAATTATGATTATGACCATTCACCTATAACTTCCAATAAATGCGGAAATATTCGCCCATTCGATGTTTTAAACCCAGGTCAACGGTTGACCCAACCAAGTTTCTTGGTCTGGTTTAACCGGGTCCAACCGGTTGAATGAGAAGTCGAATCGGTTTTTTGACTTTTTGACATTTTTTGATTTTTTTTCACTTTTATCAAAATTGATTAATATTTATTGAGGTTAATGTTTAATGACAATCTATATTTACCGTAAATTATATAATTTTGAAATTAGAATTTTCTATATCAAGTGGTCAAAATGGATTAAAAAGTCGGAAAAAAAATCGGGTCAATTTGGTCCGACCGGAAAACTGCTCAGTTCTAACCGAGTCGAAATCCACTATAAATCCGGGGCTGAAAACACTGCACCCGTTAATTAAAAAAGATTAGCCAAATTAGGTCACATTTTGAGATGGGCTATAAAAAAACCCCTGCTAAAATAACATGCATACTTGTATGTGTTTAAAGCTTTTAAAGAGTATTAGAAATTGTTCTTATATTTCTAAAATGCAATACACATTTCTCTGCTAAAAGAATACAGTACAAAACAACAACTGTGCCGCTCATCCCCGAAAAACCAGTCATTTCACCGGGGACGGTCTATTGGTTTTAGGGACCCTGTGCGAAAAATAAAAATGGGCCCTAATTTTTTTATATATAAGTAAAATTCTATAAGTATTGGGCTTATAAATGAGAACAAGTTATTCTTAATAGACTACAATTGTTAAATTGGCCATAATAATTGATTAATGAAAAAGGATGGAAAAGTCTTTCAAAAAATAAAAAATAAAAAAATGAGGCTTCCAAGATTCAAACCTCGACAAAAAAAAAATGCTATAAGACTAACAAGGGTGCAATTTGCCAACTTATCTACTATACATTTATAATTTATTTTACGCAAACTGATATATATTAACATAGATAATATATATTGGCTAAATTTCGGGTCCTATTTTCTCCGTGGCCCTGTGCGGTCACACTCCCAGCACCCCCTATGGGCCGGGCCTGCATTTCACTTGTCTTTAACTAAATGATTTTCGGGATTTTAGTTCTTGTTAATTACATTCATACTCAGTATCTAGCTTCTGCTCGTGGATGCTGATACGCGGCAAGAAATTAATTTCCATTAGATAGAGTAACATCCAAAAACTATTGTTTGAACTAAAAAACTTATAACTTTATAAGTTATATACATGCTAAAAATTAACCCAGTAGTGTGCATGAAGCAGTAGTATTAATCATGACCTGATATGGCGTCGTAAATGAGCATGACTTTAGCAGGCATCTGATCCGGGAACTTGAAAATTTGTTGATTGACCGTATGAACAAATATCAACTTTGAGCGATGTAGCTGTTAACTATAAATATAACATTCGAGAGTGATATTATAAATCATCACATCACTGATCTACAGAAAAGAAAAGAATAAAAACCAAAATGATGTCCAAATTATGTAAGAATCAAACAAAATTTTCTACTGATCTACAGAAAAGAAAAGAGAGAGAAAATAGGAAGGTACTGAGTAAGTGTTATGTTTGTTCTGTTTTCTACAAAAGAAGACAATGCATTAGTAATGAGGACCAAAATGTATTGGTGACTGAGAATACTTGATTGTAATAGGTCTGTCCAATTTTCATATATGAGGTGTCATTTTTTAAGTGAATAACTTTTTTCTTTTATTATGTCCGCTAGTTACATATTCGAAGTAAAAAAACATAATACCATGAATTGATGGATATAATTTTTCTCTTATTTTGTTTAACTTCATTGTCCATATACTCTAAAATTTTAAGGAACTCAAAAACAAGTATTATCATGTTCGACAACTCAAAACAACTAATCGAAATAACATAAAAAGGCCACATTTTCGGTGTTAAAACAAAGCCTGGGTTGTGTATCCATATGATAAGGTTGATGTATTTGACACCAACAGACTTGTATTATAGGTACGTTGTATGAGTTTTGTGTGAACTGTGTTGACATTTATTGCAGATGCAGTAAGCTAACTGTTAGATAAGCTTACATAGTTCTGATCTATTGTGCTCATGTTGTGACCAATTGGGGTTTTTTTTCACTCAATTCAACACTTTTTTCTGTCTAAAACTTCACATGGTTTAATTTCTACGTCTGTTCGCTCAGTACGTTTTAAAGATGGAACAGAACCTTGCTCCAAATTTTCTCGTGTAAAATGTTGTACAACACAAGGAGATATGACAAGAATTATAACATAGTTACAAGTTTCACAAGATTTCATAGATTGAATCGAAAACATATATAGTACAAGTCAAAAACTATGCTTTTAGTCTTGAAAAGACCAATCATATATTCATGGGGTTTTGCTATTCTTGTGTCGTGTTACTTCCAATCAATGCATCTAGCTATATATATTTTCGTCTTACAATCGCTAAGACGGAAACACATAAGGTTTCTAACGTCAATCCTTCAACTTTTTGCTTGAAAACTTGATTGTTGTAAAAAATACTCATTTTTTGTACAAAAAAGAGAACATCAACACTTGAAAACTAATCTTAAGAAACAAGCACAATTCTATAATATATATATATATATATATGCATATATGATTATGAAGATTCGATATAACTAACCTGTTATGGAGCTGGAGATGATCATTTAGAAAGGATCCGAACCGTGGGTTCGTTACCCGCCAAACGGTTCTTGACCCGTAACAAATGCGTGGCTTATGGTGCCAACTTTGAGAGAGAGGTTGTAAACTATATAATATGTGCAAGTGATTGTATATATAAGAAAGTATGTACGGAGATGGCCATCAAAAGTATATATCGACCAAATTAATGTGTTATATTATTCATATTAAAAAATTTATGAGTTATAAGAAAAAAATGTTAAAGAAAAAATTCATGGTTTGTTTAGTCACCAAAATAATTATTTATCTTTTCATTTATATTCTTGAAAAATGTGAAAATGTAATGTTTTCTAGTTTTACTGTTCACTAAAATTCTCAGGAAAACAAAAATGTAATATTCTCTAATTTAATATAACAGCAACAACAATACACAATTTTGTTATTGACGGGGTATAAGAAAGGTATGATGTAGATAATGATACCTCTACTCGACGGTAAAAAGACTGCTTCTAGAAAAACTTCCAGCCAATATGACTAAATATAATATATATATGTATGAGAGTGCAATATAAATAGGGTAGATAACTACATGAATAAATTATATGATACTATGAATATGGGGGATGTATAAATAGGATATATATATATATGGTGTATGGTTATAATAAAAATGTAAAATATAAAATATAAGATATTAGATATGTATAAATATAAATATAAATATAGTATAACTAGGAATATAAAAAATAGCTAAATAAACAAATAAGATAGATACATGTATTTACAATACGATATTATCTTTACATAGATATCGGAAGTATGACTATAACATAAAGATAAATATTAAATATAGTATGAATATAAAAAATATAAGTATGTAAGTAAACACAAATGAATACATATACATATACATTACATATTTACATATACTGATTATAAGAAACTATAAATATATATAGGGAATGTAGATGAGTGTCTATAATATAAATCACAGATATAATATATAATATAAATGCAACATAAATAGATATAAATAAGTAAGAAGAAATTTATAAATACCGCTAAAGCTGTATACCTAAGAATATATCTAAATTCATATATCTAAAAGAATACTCGAAAGATCTACTAAAAAAACCCTTTACCGCCTTGAAACACTAAGACGGAAATAATAATACTAATAATTATAATAATAACAACAACAATACACTACACTAGAACTCCTAAACGTCATACTTTTCTATCTTAATTTTAAATCTTCACACCATACTCACATATAACAATAATAATAATAATAATAATATACATTAGGAGACCTAAATGTTATACTCATGTAACCTAATTCTAAGTTTTTACGTGTTCCTAATAAAGGTCATGTCCTCGGCCAGAAGCAGCTCTTTGAGGTCGAGCTTCCGTCTATCCTCTGACCTAAGTTTTGGTCTATCTCTCCTCCTAAGGTCATCAACAGTAATGGCTTCCACTCTCTTAACTTGTGTCGTTGGTGGTCTCCTCGTGATGTATCCAAACCATCTCAATCGTCCTTCTCTTATATTGTTTGTAATCGTCGCCACTTATAGCTTCTCCCTAAAAACTCTGTTCGGTATCATGTCTAACATGGTTTTTCCACAAGTCCACCTTAGCATCATCATTTCTACTTCCATCTTAGTTGCTTGAGCCTTCGTCATCTACCAACATTTGACCCGTATAACATGGCTAGCCTAATTGCCACACTATAAAATCTACCTTTCAGCTTCAGGGGGATTTTCGGGTCTCACAACACCGGTAGCTACCATCCACTTCAACAATCCTACTCCTATACCGTGGGTCACATCTTCGTATATCCTACCGGACTTGTGTAGCACCGATCCTAAGTATCGAAAAGACTCCTTTGGGTGTAGAATCTAGTCCCTAATATGAATTTCCTCTATGTCTTCCCATTCTCTCTTGCTCCTGTCGAAATCACAATGTAGATATTCTATTTTTCTTTGCTAATCCGTAGGCCTGCATCTTCTAAAACCTTCCCTCTATTGCTCTAGCCTGCTATTCAGGCCGTCTGTCGTTTCCGAGACTAGCATGACATTGTTGGCAAATATTAAGCACCATGGTATGTTATCTTGTATATCTCGCGACAATTCGTTTAGTATCAAGGAAAGGGCTAAGAGCCGATCCTTGGTGTAAGCCTACTTCAACTGGAAGATACTCCGTTTTACCCACTGTGGTCCATACGCAGGTCTTCACTCCCTTGTACATATCCGTGATACTTCTAATGTATCTCCCTGGCACTCCTTTAACATCCAAAGTCTTCCAAATCAACGCACATGGTACGCGATCATAAGCTTTCTCTAGGTCTAGGAAAGTCATGTGCATGTCTCTTTGTCTTTTCCTATATTTCTCCATAAGCCTTCTAGTTAGGTGTATTGCATCTGTTTAAGACCGTCCTAGCATAAAATCAAATTGGTTCTCTGACACCTTATTCTCACATCATAGTCTTCTCTCAATAACTCTCTCCCATAGCTTCATAGAATGACTAAGTAGTTTTATACTCTTGTAGTTGCTACAACATTACACATCTCTTTTTTTTCTTGTAAATCAGGATTACCTCATTGAGTCTTTAAGATATAGTTGTACAGTCTTCAATGATCATATTTGACGACTGTATATTAGTTATAGATGTAACATGAGTAGTTTAGTAATTTTAATTTTGTTTTAGCATTTTGAGATCCAACAGTAGATAAAAAAGTTATGCCTCTGACATTTTAGCACTTTTAAATATCTTGTTGAAAAGGATTGTCAGCCATTCATTCCCTCCACACCTATATAGGAATCTGGTCTGGGCCTAGGGTTTTGTTTCTCCCCATTTTTGGTATGGCGACCCTAACTTCCTCCTACTAATCTCATGCAGTACTAGTCATTTTGGAATTGTTGTCTGGTCCTCGTGTTCTCTACTTCCCTGCTTCTTCTGTGCACTCTACTCTCGTTAAGAAGACAAGTGAAATATTTTGTCCATCTTTTTTCTAATTTCAACTTCGTTTACTATGTTTATCTGCTCTCATCTTTAATATGTATGCTTAAAAAAATGTCCTTAAATATTATATTTCTTTATAGTTCTCTAATAAAAAGGACCTATAAATCATTACACTTAGTTTTTCTTCCTTCTTTTTTGTTTTGTTTTGAAATACACTACTTCTTCCGTTTCACTTTTATTGTCTATCAAGAAAGTTAGTTGGATTCACGATAGATTGGATGAATGACAATTTTACCTTTATATTTAAGGTAAGTTTGATTGAATTTTTTTATGAAATAAATAATTGAGTAATAAATGAAGGTAAATTAGAGAGTTTAATGACTTTTAATAACTATTTTTTATAAGTAAATAATTTTTTGAAGGCAATTTAACAATAACAATATATATAACAAATATAGAAGAGAAGGAGTATATCAAGCGATATGACCATATAATGGTGGGCAATCAACATCTCATGTTGAAGCTTTGTCCTCACTTTTTTTGGTTGGGGACATCGCAACTTATCGGTCATATATGATCGGTTGATATGGGGTCACTCTTTATTTCCCACTTTCTTTTCTTTTAGTTATATCCGAATTTGGGGTAGTAGTTGATTTTTGACTCGACTATTGTCCACAATACTAACCAAATACGTGTACTTTCTGTGTTTATAATATTACTAGCGTTTAAACCCGTGTATATATACGGGTCATTTCAACTATTAAAATAAACATTAAATTAAAAAGTAATTTTTTTTTGACACAGCAGTTCAAATATCATAAGGTAATATAAATACATATATAAATACAACTTAATTGATAAAATATTTAACGTTACTTTTATTGATATAAGTACTCCTTTATGTTTGTGAACATATATAAATACATGAAATAGATTTTATAAATTTTGATAACGATATGATATTTCCGTTAAGAGTTATATAATTTAAAAAGTTTAGTATTGTAATTTTGAATAAAGCGAAATAAAATAACTTAATTTATAAAATATTTAAATTAAATGATAATATCATCAAATCCATAATTTTACTCAATTTAATAAAATTAATGAATTTAATTAGCCAATTAAATTTTAGATGATGTCATCGTTCGCTTCTTTTATTATATTTAAAATTCTCATCTATTTAAAACCATTTAACTTGTTTGCATCTCACATTTTAGCAAATATGTTATGGGTTCAAACTCCTTGTTTTCTGTGATGGACATATTTGATCTTGTGTGAAGTTTTAGTTTACTAAAATGGTTTTTCTGGAAAATGAAAGGAAAAAATTACGTATCAAAATCTAATTAATTGTTAAAAGAGAAACTGGGACAACAATCATATGAGAACGACCATTTCGTCTTACTTTACAATTTATTCTATAGAGTACTATTAATTAGTGACTGTCATTCAGAAAGTAAATAGTTGATACGATTATTTAATGTTTAAAATTTCATCAACTTCAGTCTACCTTTTTTGCTGCTAGTTGCTAGCACGTTTATATAAAATCACCGTGATTCAAGGGAAAAAAAGGAAGACTAAAGTTTGCTTGGTTATACCCATATCGAAATGATGTTTTATTTACTGAATCTTAGTTTGTTCTTGATAATGATTAGATGATTAGATCTAATAATAGCAGAATCATGACAAGATAGTTTCTCTCTCTCTCTCTCTCTCTATATATATATATATATATCTTTTATAATATTGATACAAACAAAGGATGAGACAATATTTATGAGTAAGTGACACATGTTTTCTTACGGTATATTTAATATTTTTGTCCATGGACGATAATAATTTCAGTAGTTTTTTGTCAACATTAATGAATTCTATTAAGTTGTGCGTTTTTTGATTTGATTGTCGTCTGATTAAGAAAAACGTGCTGTATTTAGTTTCAAATTTGATTTTGCATTTCTGATTTATGAATGAAAAATGACCGTGGAATTGAAGTTATTTCATTGATTTCAAAATCAATGAATTGATTGATTTTGTGTTTGAGTTTTTGTTTATACGCACATTGCGATTCGAATATCACTACTAGATTTTCTCCAAGAATAGACATATATTCATGCTAATCGGAGGTAGTAAATTGAAAAGTCACTTTGATACGACGGAATTAAACGTGTTCTAGTTAACGTTATCATTAACTAATCAAAGAGCGAGTTGCTTAGCTGCATAATTGTAATCTTACAATCATAAAGTAAAGTTATATGTCAAATTATAGAGTCATGATAAATGTATATATTTATGGTAATTTTGTTAACATGTAATATTTTTTTAAATGTTATTATGCCGTATTAATTAATTTTCAAAAAACAACGTTAAAATTAGCTAGTTGCATGTAATTAATTTTGGTGTTTTTCAAATGTAATGATCGTTATAATTGAAAAATATTAATTTCATTTGAGATCTTATAAAATGTTACATACAATCCGTTTGTATAATTATAAAAAATACTTTAAAAATCAACTCAGTATCCACTATATCAAAGCATTTATTTATTTATTTATTTTATATTTACCCAACATCCCCCACCTCCTAACTAAGAAACATCATGTTCGATGTATCGTAGATTGTTTTATGCAAAACCTTCACAAAATTGAGTTCTGTCGTTTGCTTATGATTTGTGCATCGATTTACTAGATTATGTCCAACTTTAGTAGGTTGTGTTACATATCATTTATAGTACTATACTTCGTCGATACTTGAAGCAAAATGAAAATCGCATTTCGTACTATCTAAAATCTTTTAATTAAGTATGCATGCAATCCTTCAAATTTTATACCATGCCCATGCTCATAAGTTTAATACCTTGTACATTTTATTATATATCTTGCTTTTCAAAAGCAAACCCATCACAACTTTTTCTTTATAGCCATCCAAATGAAGTTGAAGGTGCTTCTTTTGTCTTTAGAAAAGAAACAAAAGAAAGCCATACTTTCAATTTGAAGTTTTAAAAAGAAACAAACATATCACTGACGCACATTTTTATTTACACGCTTTTAAAAGGTCTACGTATAATAGTTGAATTGTTTGCGGTCAGAGGCGGACCTCCTACTTAATAAGCATAAGTGGTCCATAATACCAGTAACTTGAGCAGTATAGTATAATTTTGTTTAAAGATTTCTATTAGTGACACTATTAAATTAATTAAATGCCACCGGTTAGTTCAAAAATGACACTATTAAATTAATTAAGTGTCACCGATTAGCTAAAAACTGACACCATTAATCAAAAACTCTGGATGCGCCACTAGTTATAACCGCATACAATTACGTAGTTATAGTGTTTGGTCAAATAGACAGTAAAAATAATCTATGTATGATATTATCGTATAAATTCTTAGTTTTATCCCATCAGTTTTCCCTAGAATTCACTAATTTTCTTCCTAAAATACTTTGGCAGTGATAAGCTTTTTCCTGGAATTTTCATTTTCTTATTTTTTTATTTTTTCCATTATAAAATATTAAAATGGTCGATGACAAAGAAAGAGGAACAATCCTCTGACCCCATTCTGCATTTTCATGTGACGTATCTACCTTCCAAAATTATTATCAAGTTAAAGATGCAACTATCAAGTCACTGAAGTCACATATTTAACTAATAATTAAGTTCACAAAATCTTATTGTATCATTACCTATATTTGTACTTAACAAACATCATTATGATAAACTAAAATTAGTTATAGCTCATTGTAATTTTTTCTTTTCATGCACGTTGATTAACTATATAATTATATAACTGTTAACTATTTATACATGGAAATGTAGTAATTATATATATATTGTCGATCATAAACGGTCAAAATCTTTGCGACAATCGTTAACCAATATAACCAAATATCGAACACATGTTCGATTTTAAGATTTTAGACAAAGTAGCAAAAATTATAAGAGAACGAGAATTGTAGTACGCCCAGTACACCATTTATGCATGTTTATGTATACGGTAAACGTGTCTTTTTTTTCTTTTTCTATGAAAGTGTCTCTATAGTAATAAACCTTCATGTGAAACCACCAACATTACTTCAATTAAAGGGAGTACTCAATTTTATTCTTTTGGAACTTTGTATGTATTATCTCAGTTTTTCATTTGCATTCCCTTAAATTAGCAAAAGTTATACGAGTTAGTCTTGTAGTTTGTTTTAAATTTTATCTGTTATTTTTTGCAAATTTTCGTTTTTAATATTGATTAACTATCTATGTGGTTGCAAGTTCTTGTGTGAGTAGTCCTTTTCCCAAATAGACATTGTCCAAGTTCATTAAATAAAAGCATTTGCTTGACCTGTGAGGGGCAAAACTCTGATTTTACATATATTTATTATATTAAATAGAACAAAGATAATAATTACAACTTATTATGCAAGATGTACAAGTCACAATATATGTAACGGTTGATAGTTTGATTACGTAAACTTTAAACTTTTTGATATTGCATGTATCTAATTTCTAAACTTTCTATTATGTATACTAACTTCGTAAGAAAGTGTATTGTATGTATTGGTTGACCTGCTTAACATATAACCGATTTTATTTTTTGATTATCTAATTTTTTAGCTAACTTAAAAACCACATCATCAGATTATGCAATGTCATTATCATCTTCAACATCAATTTATAAAACCCGGAACCAGAATCACCTTTGCGGCTTTACTTACAAAATCAGCCCAAAAACTAAGCCCTAAAATACTTAACAAACACAATAAAATGATTTTTTTGCTAAAAAAAACATTTTGCGGCAAAATCAAACACCAATAAAATGATAACTTTTTTCTTAAATTAATTAAATTAAATGCCCTTTAATATAATATAATTAGAAATTAAAACCAAAGTGTTCGAGATGCAACATGCATGTGGAATTCTATCTCTACACGTATACTACTCCTTTGTTGTTTTTTTCAAGCACTATACAATTAAATATTCTCCTAGTAAAATCAGCTAAATTAGTTTTTTAACCATCCAATCATTGTTCACCAACTACTATACTCCATAAAAAAATGACACTAAATGTTATGATTAACAAATTTACCTATATAACATTTACCAACATAAATGTTACTATTCTTTGAATAGTAACTTATAAAATATTTATATGTATGAGTTTAAAAAGAATAACTTATTAAATATTTATATGTGTGGATTTGTTAAAGAATTGTGATAATGTTGGCTTTAGCTTTTTATTTTATTTTACTCCGTATATTTTTTACAAAACTAGCAGGATATCCGCGCAATGCAGCGGGAAATGTTTATTAGTTTTATATTAATTCGATATACAATATTATGTTTTCTGAAATATTTTAAAAGTAAAAAACTACATTACAATACACGAAGAATATTGTTTTATAAGTGGAAAAATCACCTTTTAACAAAAAAATTTTAAAAAATTATAACAAAATAACCAAAAATTAAATATATCGTAAATATGTTATTGGAAACTCGATGGTCGGCTTGCGAGTTGCAAGTCCCGGATCTCGAGTACGTAATGGACGGGTGTTGAGTTCATAATGGATGTGTTGCGAGTTGTGGAGTCGGTTGTTGAGTCTAGAGGTTTAAGTTTCACTATTATTATTATTTTTATTCTTTTTTTGTATTTTGATATTAAACATTATCTATACTAATATATAATACATTAAATGGTAATCATAAAAAACATCTCAAATGTATCATATAATGTAATTAGAGCCAACAATTTTAGCCTAAACCTTATAAATTGGGCCTTAATTGACTATTTTGTATAAATATTGGGCTTACTAGACTCTCCCTTTTTTGAATATGTCATACTCTACGTCTATCTTTCCCACTTCGGTTACAATGGTGAATGGGTATGAAATTAAAATTTTATTATTTTCAAATAGTAAACTATACAATTCAATACTACCATGCCATTTTAATAATAATACAATTCAATACTACCATGCCATTTTAATAATAATACAATTCAATACTACCATGCTATTTTAATAATAATGATGAAATATTTAAACAATAACAAACGCAAGTAATTAAAAATAATATTGATTCTTAATAAATTTTACATATTATTTTGCAATTTTTATTATTTTTAAAACGTAGTAATCATATTCTTTTGCAATTTTATTTGTAATTTCTTTTTGGAGTTAATTAAGATACATAACCTAATAACTTCAAATTGAAACTAACAATCAAGCCACAAAATTTGTTATTTATGTAAGTCCGTTTTAACCCGAGCCCGTTATGACCTGCACCCTTTGTCGCCCAAGCCCGTTAGGACCCAAACCCGTTTTAGCCCAACTAACTGAACCGACCCGTCTGCCCATTTCACCACCATTAAATGTAATAGTCTATAGATATAGAGAAGTTTAAGTTAAATTAAATGTCATATATTAATTGGTATATTTGATTTAATTTATTTTTTAAACAATTTAATATTGTAAAAATAGATTTACAATCATATTCTAAAAAATGGTCAATATGAGTATTTAATAAGTGGTGGTGGTGGTTGTGATAGAGAGTGGGATGGATGGTGTACATGAAATGGGCGGGTAACGTATAACACCATCAAATATTCATTTCGTACTTAAATAAATATATACTCAATTAGGTAATCTGTTAATTCTGCCCATTTACTAATGAATGTCGTTATTTGGGATGTGTATTATTTTTAATGCTAAAATGCTTTATTTTCGGCTTCTTGATTTTTGCATTAGGAGATGTTAATGTGTTATAAATAGGTATGCTTTTTTATTTCCGGCTTCTTCAGTTTTGCATTAGATTTGTGTTTTTGTATCTCTTTCGTTGATAGCTATTACAAACTGTTTTTCACCATAAATTAAAATAAAATTATCATTCGAATATCCCGCCGCAACGCGCGGACCGAAACACCTCGTTATTATCATAAAGATAAAAGATGATTATAAATTAAATCTAACAGAAAAAGTTTAATTATAATGAGTATGTCTGGTGAATTAACTGTAAGCAGTAGCTGTAGCTATAAGTTGTAGCTGTAGGTTGTAAGCTGTAGCTTTAGGTTTGGAGCTTTTCGCGAAAAGCTACTTCTAGTATCTTTGAGAATTTGAGCTTTTCCTTGGATTCTAAAGCTACAGCTTGTACATAACAAACAAGACTTTTATTTTCATAGGAGCTTTTGGATCAAAAACTAAAAGCTAAAGCTCCGAAAAGCTCTTAAAAACTTCATACCAAACAGACCCGATAAATAATTTGACCGATCGTGACATATATGATAAGTGATAACTCAGCTGCATCAAGCATCAAGAAATGTATTAATCACATCAAATTAAAATTATCTGCTCCGATATGATATGGAAGCAACGTTGTTTTCCAAAGAACTAAAAAGAGACGATACATAAAAGGGGAAAGAAAAGAAGAAGTAAAGCTACGACACTTGATGACCCACGTTTTTCAATCCTTTTCGTTATACATCGTCAGATCTTCTTTCTTAATTATATACACCTTCATACGTACATACATAAAAGTTCTTTCAGTACAGTTGTATTAATTAACGTACTGTATATATCGTTCTTGTCCAGTATATTGTAATGAAAATAAGTACTATTGACGATGATGAACTTAAAAAGGGAAATATTGATTTAACGTTTTTTTATTTTTTTATTACGGAGTACTACACAATACAATGTATATATGACTTTGTTAAAGCTACAAAAAGGAGTAATACATGCCATAATTAAGGGGAGAGGAAATCAAATTTATAGACGTTTTCTTCAGATGAAAACGAAACCTAGCTAGCTAGATGTGTACCTGCACCGTGCCCAAAAATTCAAATAAAAACACTACTCAAAATTAATGTCTATTTAAACTATGACTTCCATTTATTATTATTTATTTATTTTATCAATTTGACTAAAACCGTCTTCAAATGATATAGATAGATATAGATATTCTGTTGGGAAGATGTGTTTTAAGAATTTTAATAGGTGATCATTTTGAATAGTAATTAATTCTGTTGTAATTCATTTTAAAATTGATATTTTACTTTTGGCGTTGATTAGGGGATGTTCTAAATCATCTATTTGAATCTTGTATGCTTATAAGTTTGAGATTATTATAATATTTTCACCCTTTTTAAAAAAAAATAAAAAATGATATAGATAGCTAGATAGATTAAAAATCTTCGATTTATTGAGATTATTATCTTAATCTTAAAGCCTTATTAAGCATTTAGGCTTTTTGCCTGAAATTTTTTTAAGGAGATATCGGAAAACCCCAAATTGCCCCTCTCATTATCTTAATTTACCCTTTTACACAATTGGAAACAATTTCTCTATTTAATACAAAATCACTATATATATAAATAAATTTAACTACCTAACACTATAATATTTTCTATTTTCTATAATTTTTGTTTCAGTGTTGTTCATCATATTACTTCATATTATTAGTATTTGTTTGATCTAAAACATATATTCGAATCAATTTCACTACTGAACATATAGTTGAATAATATTATTGTCGCCGTCGCATTGCGCGGGTACTAGGCTAGTTATAGAATATAGACATGTAAGAAGGATCAAGATTTAACTTCATAAACAAAGATAAAGTGTTGATATAAATTGTCCGATCATCGGGAGTGGAGCTAGGAATCTTTGATCGAAAGACTACATTCTCTTATTTCTCTTACAATTTTAAAGTGTAAACATTTTAAGATGTTACAGCACTTTTAAAAAAGATCCTTTATACATAAATTGAAAATTTTGAGGGGCAAATGCCCTCTTGTAGATCTCTATGTTTGACAAACAATATATGCATTATATATAGTGTGATTTGATGATTTGATTAAAAGTGAGCATTGAATCTTTAAGTACAGTGAATTGTAATGTTAGTTATTAGCTCCTAATATAAGAAATATCCACATATGTGTATCTTTCATAAAATATAGCACGAGATTTATGTAGATTCCCTTAATTGTTATATCTTTCTAGAGTTAGCAAAGGAGTAAGATGCTATCCTAGTATTAAGGTGACAACTTATGCTATTAAGGTAAAAGTCACAGCCAAAAGCCTAATATCATTTAAGACATAAACATTTGATGCAAATATTTACCTTTGATTTGTTTCACTTTTGGTTAATGTTCTATCCTTTACCCATTAATAACATACATTCCTTAATGACGCATGAGTAGAAATATCATATTTCAAATAACTCGTGGCATGGCCTGTTTCTTTTAAGTAGTAAATCATATATTCAAATACTACGCAATTAGTTTTTTCAGATAACGTTTCTGTCGTCATAGATACGGAATATAACATATTTATAACCATGTCATCATATTCATATGGTAGTATAATACAAGAAGCGTGTCATTGGTTAAGAACATGCTTCATAATTGAATTGGCGGGCTTATAAATATGGGCCGGCCTCCTATATCTTTTAAAATGATCCATTTTAGGAGCCCGTCAACATTAAGTTGCTTATGTAAGAATTCAAAACCATCAAAACTATAATGCTAATTTAATAGAACTATATCACAAGTATCAAATTATCAAATATTAAATCTAATCAAATTATACAGATTGTTACAAAAAGTTCTAACCATCATTTTACACATAAATAACATTAATTAGCAAGATTAACTTCATACAAAGAAAAAGGTCAAGAAACAATCACAAATCACCTACAAAACCATCAAACCTCCTCTGCATTCTGGTAAATTGTTCTTTCAGTCTCGGGCATTCTCTGTTTTGGTAGCTTCATCAGGACCCATACAACAAAAAAGATCGTATGAATCAACGCCATGACTCCACAAGCCAACATCCAAATCAAACAAATCCAAACACTTGTCACGTCCACATACATATCAGGCGCCATCATGGCCAACAATTGCAAATAAGTAGCCACCACAAACACCAACATCAACAATGTTCCAAGCGTAAGCACCCACATCCAGAACTTGTTCCTCAAAGGGAACCCACTTATCAACACTAGAACTGTGCCCAAAGATATTATCATAGTGAACGTATTGAACATCACAAATCGATTGAAATTATCCATGTCCAGTTCTGTTTGAACTGAATTTCCAAGCTCATATCGACCATTTTGTGTGTTAGTAATAGTCCCTCCAGGAGGATTAACCCCTGAATGAAACGCCATTGCTGCCACCACCAAAGCAGCAACTATAAGAATCGCACACTGTTTTTCAAGCCAGTTGTGGTCATTGTTGACATACCTAGCCCAAGTTCTTGATAGTAATCCTCCTTTTTGTTTACTCATCTGTGAGGATTTGTTTGATAGCTGTAGTGGTTTAGGGGGTGGTCGAAGGTGCTCTCAAAACACCAGCTTCCATTAGAATTTGTCATGCTTCGAGTCCTTTGAGATCTCGTGGACATTGATCTAGTACACCTATAGCTGTTAATCCAAGTTCGTTTACAGCATTTCCATTAGCTTTGATACTTTCTATCTCGAGTAAGTACTTAAATATCGGCAGAAAACCAAAACGTACTACTTCTTTCAGAACAGATTTGAATTTGTGAATATATATGTCATATGTATTATAAGGAATATTAATGGATGCATTTTGTTACAGAAAAAGTTTCCCTAATTTTCCATCTCCATTCATTTAAGAAATGGAAGGTGCTCTTTTTTATATCTAGAAAACGGTGAATTTAGAAAACTTGTTCAACAAAACTTTCATTTTCCAGTTTAAAAACAGAAGGTGTTTTCTACGAGTTCTATGTTTTTCAGGCTTTTCATGAAGATTTCCCTGAAAAACAAATTCACTTTTCTTTCCTGTATCTAAAAGCACCCCATAAAGCTAGCTTTCAATAGTCTAAAAGAATGGATATGTATCTGTGTCTGTTTTATAGAAGCAGCAGCATGCAAGAGGGTGTGTCCACCATGATCCATAATGTGGGCCAACTCTTCCTCATTCCACAATTCAGCCAACACTTTCAACGACTCAAAATGATTAAAACAAACACACATATGCAGTATGGTCTCCCCTGTAGCTGGAATCACTTTCACAGCATCCGGGTTCGCCTCAACCAGTGCCTTCACAACCTCCGAATGTTCGTTCATGGCTGCCAAATGAATAGGTATCAACCCATCCTGATCTTGAAAACAACACACATCGCGACCCCCTACTCGTACTAGTTCCTACACTATCTCCAAGTAGCCATTGGCTGAGGCCACGTGGAGTGGGGTCTGTCTCTGGCTATCTAAGGACATGGCGAGTTTCGGGTTATGGGACACAACCACTGTGGCGAAATGGGCATGGCCACACATGGCTGCGATGTGGAGAGGGGTTTCATTGAATGATCCAGTGAGATTCTATCAAGAATGAGCTGATCTTGACAAAGTAGTGTATTGAGTGTTTGTACGTTGCCGGTTAAGATGCTTCATAAAGCTTTGTTTCCATATTTGCTGATGATATGAATGATCACAACTTCTTTACATGGTGTTTATATACAAGTTTCATGAGGGTTTTGGGCTTCGTTGATGTTTCTGATGAATAGTAATCGTTGACCAGAAAAGTCAAAGTCAAAACGACCGAAAGGATTGGATATGCGTCTAGTGGACAGTAACATTTTTCTTTGTATATTAAGAAAGCCCATACAATTTGTTGGGTGCTATGGTCCCTAGATTTCTACTTGATTATTTTATAGAAGAATGATATGTATGTTGAAGATTATTTCACACACAATCACAAACATATACAATTGTGCACTAGTATATGCATTGCCTTAAACGGGATTTGAACTCACAACCTAATAATACGGGCAAAACCCTTCTGTTTTTTCGTGTTTGTCAATAATATATCAGTTTAAAGTTGACGACGCCAAAACAAAAAAAAAATCAGTCATAACATTTCCATGTAGACTTGTAAAGAGCTTTTCTTTTTATTTAATTTTTCACTCAACTTCTGTGCATCAGAATGGTTCAAGTTGCAGTATCGAGTATTGATGATGTTTTAATGGAATAAGGGCTACCCATAACGCGTTTATTTATCACGGTTGTTTAGTCCACTGAGCCACTGGGAAACTAGGGCCCATTCCACCTGACAATTCCCGCAACTTGATTAATTAAGCAAAAATGCACGTCAGACCAAACTAGAATGAATGAAGTAGCAATATGTAATTTTTTCGGTAAATAACCTGTAAAACTTATATTCTAACCTGCAGCAATGAAATGAGAGAAATAGTATAGTAGTGTACTAATATACGGATGTAACAAAAAAAGTTTACATAAACCAACTTCTACAGAAAAGATACTTCTATTTATACTTAAAATTCACACACTTGCAGTTTGGGAAGTCATCACTTCCCATCTGTTTTTGCTACCAAAATACTCTGGAAAAAAAAGAAGAAAATAAATAAATAAATACATCAACCGTCTTTGTGGTATTCTTTCATTTCTTGTGTATATACCAAAACAAGCATCAAAATCTAACAATCGATCCCGCATTGTCCTCGAATGGAATCAAGCTTGTCGTCTGTAGTGAAGGGGTCGATTCTGACCCAAAGAAGCGAGAAAATTGAAGCAAGAAGAATAGACCACACAATAACGATGGTTGGTGTCCTGTTTGATCGACCCATCAAACCCTTGAGGAAAGGGTACAAATGAACGATAACCCAGATAGCGAAAAACAGTTTTCCAAACAACGGGCCCCATGATTGATAACCACTGTTGATGGCTGACGAAACGCCGGAGACAATTCCGACTAAGTTCACGATGAGGACAGTGGTCGGAGGGATGAGGAGTGCGGTCCATTTGAAAATGTAGAGTTCGGCAAAATCACCATCTTCATCGTTTGCTTTTGATGTGACAGTGAAATTTGTGTCGATTCCGGCGAGAACTTTGAGAAGACCTTGGAAGACTGCGAAAAGATGGGCGGATGTGCCACCGATGACCCAAAATTGTTCGTTTCTCCACCAATCTTCAATGCTGACACCACTCCATCGTAGCTCCAAGATTCCAGTTGCAGCAATGGATATGAAAAGAAGAATAAACCACATACTAGCATAGTTGCTAATCTGCAAGAAAGAAGATCGAAAGACTTTTAAGTCAAAGTTGATTTTTTGATATGCGAAATTGACATGAAAGTTTTTCTTTTGTTTTTTTGTAAAAAATTGACATGAATGTTAGTTCATATCTAGGACCAACACTTTCTATTACTACGACTTTGGTACGAGGTTTAATGGATCGAACATACTCATTTGGATTAAGAATACAGCATAAACAAAACTATATAAAGTACAGCAACTTTAAAAATTTATTTAAAAGGTCAAATATATCAACTTCAACTTCAAAATCATATGGATTTTATTTCAAAGTTGTCTCAAACAATCAAATATCTCCAGAAAATCTGCGTATTTACATCAATTTGTAGTTGAAAATTACTAATTTTTTACTTCAAAAATCAAGAACTATTTTTTGACAAAAATAATGCATTTACCAAACCATATGAGTTGCTGCAGCCTAAGATAAGAAAATTGGCACTGAAAAGAACTGACAAAAAATTCACATTTAACTTAAAACTCTCATTTCACAAAATCTACAAACACACTCATTTTTAATGGGACCCACTAAAACAAATGCAGTATTCAACTCAAAAAAGTTAGTCGAGGGAAGAACGTACCTCAGGAATGATAAACTTTCCGGTGAGAAGGCAGACGGCTGGAAGTACACAATAAGCAAGTAGTGGGAGTGAAGTGAGAGGATACACAATGGTATTGATGTAAGCGAGCCGCTCCAAGAGCTTCAATTTCCCGTTGTACCCATACCAAATGGGACAATGTCTGCTCAGCAAGATCTCAATTGAACCTAAAGCCCATCGAAGAACTTGATTCAAACGATCAGAAAGATTGATTGGAGCAGAACCCTTGAAGGCTGGACGAGGAGGCATGCAGTAGATAGAGATCCATCCTCTTGCATGCATCTTAAATCCCGTTAAAATATCTTCTGTCACCGATCCATAAATCCATCCAATCTGAAATGAGAAAATCAAAAAGTCAAGATTAGTCGACCAATAAATTTCACAAATTTTGCAGGTATGCAATCACATTTTACATGGATTAAAGATGAACAAAATTACCTCTTTACCCCATTCGCTCTTGTCCTCGTAACCACAGCTAATAACATGTATGGCCTCCTTCAAAAGGGTAGCGGGATTTGTGGTGGGTGGAATACCCCCCATCTCCATAAAAGTAGCAGAAATGAACACAGACGATTGACCAAATCGCTTTTCTAAGCTCCTTTGAGACATGAGTAGCGACTTTTCTTCATCATATCCTGTGAAACAAGTATTCAGTCAACACATAATCAACTAATATAACAAAAAAATGAAGCGGAAATATAAGCAAAAAAGCAGACCTTCAACACCCTCGTCCATATCTTCCATATTGAAAATAGGAATGGTTGATTCAGTTCTTTTCACTGCTCTCTTTTTGTCTACATACTTTTTGTTAGCATGTCTTCCTTTCTTTCGTGAACCACAACAAGACTTGATGATAATGTTCGGTTCTAAATCAGTCTCAGTCAAAACTGGATCATATCCATAGAGAGCTTGTCTGTTAAAGCAACAACCCGTCCCCACGTACACGGGACCCTGAATGCCATCTAACCCTTTCAAGTTGATCTACAGATATACAATTTTCAAAACGAAAATGTCATGACTTTAGAAATTTATTATAATGAACAATAAGTATAAGTATTAAAAGACTACTGTGGTATTCGAATAATCAGCTATAATAAAAGAGGTTGTAGAGTATAGTGTTTGGAGAAGAAAATGTACGTCGAAAAAGACAATGTTGCGGTTAGCATATCGATCGTGCAAATCAATCCCGTCAAATCTTTGTGGGAATTGAACATAGCATGTCTTCTTTCCATAAGCAGGATCCATCATGAAACACATGGCTTCTCTAAGAGCTTTACTGTTGTTGAAGTAATGATCACAATCGACATTCAAAATATATGCACCGTTTGTTAGGACAGCAGAAACTCGTATCTGTGGATGAGAAAAGGCTCGATCAAATTAACAACTAATATATATCAACACAAAGAAGTAGCCTTACTCCTACATGTTATAAAAGTGATGGGTAAAGAAAATGTAAACGAACCAAAGCATTCATAGCACCAGCTTTCTTGTGATGTTGGAAACCGGGACGTTTCTCACGAGAAACATAAACTAGACGTGGTAGCTCATTGCCATCTGTATCAAGACCTCCACTGTGTCCCAGGAATACCTATACAACCATATCAACGGTAAGTGTTTGAAGTTTAGTCAAAAGCCCTCTAGTAAAATCAATATTTTGCAATGATCACAATGGCCAAGTAGATGAAATATATAAATTATTGAGATTTTAATGGAAATTGAGAAAAAATTATTTCTGAATATAATTCTTAAAGTAAAATTGTTCACCTGGATCATTCCTGGGTGATCCCTAGGGTTATTTCCAGGCCATGGAGTTCCATCTTGCATTGTCCAACCTTCCTCTGGCATCTTTTGTGCTTTGGCTACAAGAGCATTGATTCGCACCTTAAATTCTTCGTATTCTCTCTGTCATCAATTCATTATAAGTAAAACTGAACAAACTTAAAGTAAAGAATATCAAACTCAAATTTTAAACATGCCAATTTTAGCATTCTAACATCATCCCTAATACCCTATGATCCTAAAAGTCAACATATAGATTAAACAACTCACCTTCATGGCTCTACGTTCCTTGACAAAAGAAGGCTGAATCTTGTCTTTCAAATAATCAATCTTCTGGGCAAAATAGAACTCAGGTGCTCTGGGTTCGATGCTATGTTTCTTGCAGAATGGGACCCACTTCCTTGCAAATTCGGCGGTCTCCGAGAGTGACTCAAATGAAAGCATGGCAGAACCATCATCAGACACATAGCACGAAACTTTGTCCACAGGGTAATCCACGGCAAGAATAGATAACACTGTGTTTGCAGTGATAAGAGGAGGTTCCTTTAGAGGATCCACCGTACTCACAAACACGTCAATCGGAGCTAGTTGTGATGGCTCTCCGTCCCGGTCAAATCTGCAAAAACACACTTTCCTCTTCAGAATACAGACTTACCGACTGCATACTTTAAAAATTAAAACTTTGCAATCATAATTCTATTTACCTTAATGCCAGCCTGTCAAGGTAGGTCTCACGCTCAACAGGAAACCACTTTGGGAACTGATCGAGAAGCCATGATAATGCAAACCAGACCTCACAGATAACAGATACCAACCACAAGGGATATGCATCATTCACTGGATGACTGCAACGGTATTGCAAAAAGAAACCCAAAATAATCAACCGTAAAATGATTACAACACGATAGGGAGTCAGATGAGCTGATGAAATAGGCACCACACGGCTCATTGGTTGGCGAGCATCGTCAGCCCTGTCACACAAATGAATTCAGCATCAGAAACAACAAGCTCTTTAACTATTTTCTTTAATTTGGATGGTAAAATTACATTTATTTCACATATGGCGCAGTAAGTTCCAACTTGTATGTGTCAGAGTTGTACCAATAATTTACTATATAGTATCTTAAACATAAACAATATTGAAAGATGCCTACATTTGCAATTCTTCTCCATTCGATCCAGTACGTTCGATCTCGCCTCCTCTTCCCTCACCACCATATTTGTTGGTCATTTGCATCATATTTTTATCCTGTTTTAGCTTCCAACCTTCCACTCTTTCCTTCCAGTCAACATTACCAAGGCCATATGAATTCAAGTCTTTTGATGGGTCCACAATTCTTACAGGAACTACAAAAATGATACCATAAATCAAATGATATGTTCAACAAACTGGGGAGTCTCATGGGTGGTGGCAGTAGCCAAGAACGTACCTGGTTGTCTGGGATCGATGTATGGAAGTGAATGGACATGCTTGTCACCGGGGCCAAGTGGACCTGACGTACTTCTTACAGACAAATTGTCAGGCGTAATACTTGGAATTTCACCCGATATCTGAAAACAGCAAGCATTAGCACACATATTTGAAGAAATACAAGGAAGGGAAAGTTATGATATATTTTCAAATTTCAATATTAATTACCCCAATCATTCGTTATAAAAACAATATTATTCATTTCCTTGAATAAAACATTTTAGGAGGTGTGCGCATTAAAAATAGACTGTGGGACACTTTAAACCCGTTTCCATTTCAGCTAACACGTTTTATTTGACCCATTTAAATATACCTGAAATTACACAATTATATGTTAATGGGTCGAAATTGCCAACTTATGTACCAACACCACCATTTCGGATAAATGGATTGAAATTGAGGGCATTAGTTTTTTAAACAAATAAACTCCACGGTGCGAAAGCATGACATTGATTAGAAGGATTAAAGAATATATCTTTTAAGGCTATCAAAAATGTATTCATTAATGATCACTAACCTGTTGGCCATTAGTGAGACGGGGAATCGGTTGCTCATGTCTAGCAGATGAAGAAAGATCGGCGTCATCTCCTTGCCACTGGCGTATAGCCTTGTTGTTTCCTTGAGGATAATTGAACTCATTCTCCAAGTCATCAACATCATCCTCATCATCATCACCATCAACTCGTGGGCTCCCTAAAAATCATACCCCATTATCAAAAATTTAAACTTTAATATTCTTCCATCAACCAAAAGTCAACAAGTTCTTGACCAACAAAAGCTAAGTTAAGCTAAAGCTAACCTTTGTGTCTTCTGTATCTAGTCTTGCACTGAGGGCAGGATTGATTTCCATCTCTCCTCTCGTACTCATAGCATGGCCGGCAGACTGGGAAGGCACACTCATTGCAAGCAACAAAGATATCACCGGTTTCAGTGAGGCCAACAGTGTCACCACAAATCTGGCATATCTGCCCGTTCAAATTCGTCAATGGCTTGGGCTGCATGATCAATAATTGAGATGAATATAAAGCAAATCGATTAAAATCTTGGAACGAATATTAAGACATTGAAGAATTGAAATCAGAATCACATAATCAGTTGATTAAAGTTAATGATGTGTAGGTAATTTCACAATTATCCGTATAATTAATCTTTTTACATCAAGTCATTTCATGCTTCTTCAAATCTGACTATATAATCACAAAATCGTAATCACAGTTCAAAATCAATTATCAACAGGAGAAAACTGAAATTCATTTCAATTTTCAACATCAAATTCAATGGGAATATCTAAGATCAGTTAAAGAGACAAACTCTACCAAACTAACCACCTAAAAACCTCATATTTACCACATTTTAATACAAAAATAAATTATCAGAAGTACTTCAACAACCTCCCCACAAATCAAGCCACCTACATACCAAATCTGACCAAAATTATCAGAACCTCCTAATCAAAAGGCAGCTCAATTATGCAAAACTCTTACAAAATCACTCATTACTGAAACAATTACATTGAGATCTAAACAAAATCAATCAATATAACTCATATTAAACAAGACCCACATCATAATTTCACTATCACACCACTCATATTTCGATTAACAACAAGTTCTACAAAAGCAAATCAAAATTACATAAAATAAATAAACAAACATACCCCTCCATCGGATTCATGCCTAATTCTGACCAACTCATTCCTTTTATGTGATCCAGCCACCAATCCAGCATTTGCCTCCATCTCTTCCAATTAAAGAAGAAACAGAGGATGCTGCTTATTCAATCAATCAAGATTGAAACTTGGAGATCTTAAAGACAGAAAGATGGGAAATTTGAGATGGTTTTTTATTGAATTATATCAATATGTCATTTTTTTATAGTATATGATGATGATATCTTGTTCAGTATGCTTTCGCTTTACCTATCACTTGATGATATATGCCACTGCCTTTTTCAATTATTTTATTTGCAATAGTTGTGTAATAATATAATTTACCGGCGCAACCGGTCACCGATTACCGGGAAACGGTGGTGTGACCAGCTCAGCTCGGCTCGACCTGTTCATTTGAGTGATTTTGACTGTCCGGATGTCACCCAGCCGAACAAGAGCAGGAACTGGATTTTACTTTATGCCCTTTTAACTTTTTAGTTTTTTCAAAAACAGTCCCTGTACTTTAGACTATTTTTTGGTTTACATAAGGTTGCTAACAACTTGAATCAAGTCGGATATCATGAATTTTGAGCTAGACTGGTTTAATAATTACTTGACTCGAACTTGAATAAATACAAAAAACGGTGTTCGAACTCGAGTTTGAATAATCTTTTACTGTTCGAATTCGATGTTCATTTAGTTATTTAAATATTATTTAAGTAAACTAGTTTTCAAGTTCAAGTTGTTCGTCAAAAAATTTCAACTCAAATTTAAACTCGTATTAGCTCATTTACACTTGAAGTATTGAGCTAAAATCATATTGGTTACATTTAATTAAAGTTTCTAAATACAAGACTTTTATATAAATCAAGCTCGTTCGACTCGTTAAGCTCGATTATCTCATTCAACTCACAATTAAAAGACCATTTGAGTCACATAATCATTTTTAAGTTTGGCTCGTGAAACTAATCGAACAATAACTTTCGTTCAAACTCAACTTGAAATAAAGTATTATATAAACTAACTTATTAATTCACAAAGCTATAGAAAATCGGATAAAGATTATGCACGAGATCTTTTTCTTACAATTCAATCTTCATCTCTTCTTTGGATCTCGAATTGAAGCTTGAAGTCGGGATGGTCGTGGGCGAATTGGGTGGTAAATCTCGATGACTTTGACACGAGCTGATGTATTTCTTCTGTCAGCTTATGCTTTTGATGTCTTGATATTTTTTTCTTCTTGTAAGTTTGGTTGGTTTGTCCTCCTTAAAAGAGCTTTTGTAAATATAAGTTGTTCCTTCTTTTTATATAAAAAAGAACTAACTTATTAATTATTAAGTTAAAATTAGCTATAGTAAAAGATTGCCAACAAAACTGTATCATAATTTCTCTTTGCAAGAAAACTATATCATAAGATATTTAGAAATTTAAGTTTTATAAGTAATGAAATACTAGTTTGATTTGGTATGTAATCACTTAACAGGTAATCAAAGTTATTTAAGAAAAAATGAAGAATATCATATGTACAAGCTACCTTTGAGAGTGGGCGAGGTGGTCGCTTAGGGTCTTGAATTTATAGGAGCCTCAAAAATATATGTATATATATATTATGTATAATATTTGATAAATAGTTTAATTATTAATGAAAAGAAAAGAGAAAAATAATGGACCTTATTATGTCTAAGATAATTGAGCCACGAAGAATCTTTATTTAATTTTTATAATGCATTATGTAACTATAATTTAGGTTAGTGTATAGGGTCTCATTTTAGTGATTAACATTATTTTGTCGAGAGCCTCCAAAAATTTAAAGACAACCGTGCATATCAAAATCATAAATGTCGATTTCTCAGATGATATAACATCTAGTAGTGATCAAAAAACATAATTTATTTGCATAAAATCAACAAATATATGATGATCACAGCTTACATCTATTATAGCACCTTCATTTTGCATAAAAAAAAAATCAAATTTTTATTTTTACATTGAAAAATGCTTTTCTTACCAAAAGTTTGAAGGAAAACTTTTGATATAAAGTTCTTTTACTATAAAATTGTCATTTCACTCCCGTCATTTGATTTTAAAAACTATTACAAAGCATTCTTAAAGTAAATTTGTTCTTTTTGAACAAAATAATGTGACATAGAAAAAAGCTTTTTAAAGCTGTTTAACAATGTGATGCTTTCTGTTTTTTAGAAAAAAAGAACTAGCCGAGCCGCAGCCGCGGAGTTTGGATTCACGGCAGGAATTTGCTGTATCTCCTTCAAAGTCAATTTTTTGACTATAGAGCTAACTAACCATTTATATTAGGCCACGTAAGCAGGTAGTAGTAAGTTTGTCACAATCTGCAGCTTAGTCACCTATATTCTCCGCAAGGATGTTTGGCTGTTGACAGGCTGTACTTATTATTTTACCGGTGACAGCCGGTTAATTCTTTCCGACATTTTAAGTGTCTGTCGGTGCACTCTTTTTGTGCTCATGTCCACCTCGTAAATGCAATTTTATATTAATTAATATTAAATCATTTCAAAACTGAAATAACATACTTTAGATTCTAAACTTATTGTGGCAGTACTTGTTCAGTAATAAAAAACTGAAACGTGAGTAAACTAAAGTGAAGAAGATCCCAATACGTTAAGTTTAATTCTTGTTTCTAAGAAAATCAATTATTAGTTTTGGTTTTATCTTTTATTCGAATCGAAAGTGAGCAAATTGCATTTTCACTTTATACACAAGTTTGTTTAAAGTATATAATTTTGTAATTTTCAATTTTTGGTATCCACTTTGATTAGAAAGAGGTCTTTTATTGCTTGAATGGCCCAAGGTCGAAGAGGAAGACCAAAGTTTTTTTTCTAGTTTTCAAATTATTATTGATGATTATTTATTACTTTTATTGATCTATAAACATTAATTTTAAACTATTTAAAGATAGTCATTAACATATAAGTAGTTGGAGTTAGTGGTTATAAAGTTTTGTAAAGAAGCTTTTAATAACACTTCCTATAAAAGAAATCGTTTTTCGTTCTCAGTTGAGGTGGCATTGTCCTTCGTCTTCTGCTATAGGCACGTCTCCGTTTTGAAGTGTCGTGGTTGTAGCTTCGTTCTTGTAGAAATGGAGTGAGAACTGTAAAAAAAAGAGAGTTTATAAAACTTTTTTCCAATTTCAAACACCATATATGTATACACATACAATTACCACTAACTTTCACATACAATTGTCACTTTATTTTTAACTACTACATCAAATATATATATATGTACAACTTATATAATTCAAATGCTTTCTTTTTATCCTTCCAAAATTCGGACGAAGATTCCGATATGGAAGATCTCAAAGCAAGTATTGGTTGTTACAATATGAATGTTATACTCGATATTCTTGAAACGTTGGAACAAAATGAAAAAAACGTAACCGAAAGTTCTCGACCAAAATTACTTACAAAACAAGACATAGAGATTGTCTCGGTGCCACTACAAGATGTCCAAAGTTTACATGCTTAACATGTGGAGTTGCATGATTTTTCGAGGATACTCGGAAGCATCAATTGTATGCATTGGCCTTGGAAAAATTGTCCAGTAGCATTGAAATGTCAAAACACACGAGGTGATGACGGTCATTCAATAATCATGTTTGAAGTGGTGGCCTCATACAATTTGTGGATTTTGCACGCTTACTTTGGTCATGTTGGTTCGAACAACGACATCAAAGTTCTTAATGAATCGGATTTTTTCAAAGATTTACTCCAAGAAAGAGCTCCCGAAGTAAGGTTTACTGTGAACAGGGTTGAATATTAGAAATGATATTACCTCGCTGACGGAATTTATCTAGAATCATCGACAATTGTGAAATCGTTTAAATTTTTGATCGAGGAAAAGAATATCAAATACAAGAGATTCCAAGAAGCTGCAAAAAAGGACGTGGAACGAGCATTAGGTGTACTTAAAGGTCATTGGGCAATACTTACAAATCCGACATGACCATATAACATCAACAAGATAAGAAAAATCATGTACATTTGTGTGATTTTACACAACATGATAAACAAAGACAATAGACACAATATATATCAGCTTGAGGAAGACTACCTCCGAAACCCGAATAAACTTCTGCCTTGTTTGTGGTCGGAGAGGGTGGTAGTTCATGATCGTATGGATATAGAATTACGCGATAGGGGAATGCATCATTGACTTCGAAATAATCTTATCGAAAACATTTGAAATCTCTCGTCAGATTTTTGTGTTCTAAATAATGTTACGTTTAACCAACTCACGAACAAAGATAATGACAAGGACTAATTGTATCGTTTTCTTTATTATTAATGTAACGTACTTTTTAATTAATGTCATTTTTATTATTTAACGTAATGTACTTTTTAATTAATGTCATTTATCATTTAATGTACTGTATGTTTTATTATTATTATTATTGTGTTTTAACAATATAAATTTGTTTGTTTTAATAGTTAAGAATTGATGTGGTACATAATTGACATTGAAAAGTTCAGTTTTTTTCAGTAATTATAGAAAGAGTTATGTTCTTATTCAGTTCTTCGGTCTCTATGTTAACGTAACGTTGAAGTGTCAATCAATTTTTTCAATCACGCACTACATCATGTAAATAATCTAATTTAGAAACTTTTCCGAATTTATTTTTCTGACAAATTTTATTGTTTTTTTCTTCAATCAAATAAAGTTTATTCATTTATAGGGTTTGACCTCAATAAGTATGTAGAAGCTCTCCCCAAACACACCCTATATATTATATACAATATATAAAGTAAAGTATTTTATAAATAAAGAATATGTGACATGCAGATGATCTATGATCGTAATAAACTAATCATAAATAAAAATCATTAGTAGATCCTATTGGACAATCTTTGATAAAGGTCGAATTTTGGGCCTAAAACCAGGTTTTGGACTACCATTCCCGCTTTCCGGGTTCTTTTTTGGGCTTAGAGTGGCCCGGTCCGAGTCAGAATAGCTCTATTTTAGGAATTTAAAGTTGGATCCTAGGCCTGGATTCTAACTTAATCCCATTTGGGGACATGGCACATGCAGTTTGAATGATTGAGCAGCCATTTTCAAATTAGGGCTGGTTTTGAACATATATAAACTCACATATAATAAGTTTGTAAACATCCCTTAATGTAGTTCTTTTAAGCATATTGAGTGGTACACAAACAGAAAATATAAAGGCAATCCATAGATGCATTTCTACATCATTTAGAATTTAGAGACATGAATAACTATGAACTACACAACTTGGAAATCTATAATGGAATTGTCAAGATTAAAGAAAGAGCCCACATCTAATTATGCTATGTGTCTCCATATACATCTCGCTAGAAAAAGAAAACATCCCGATCTAATTATCACTTTGTTTTCAAAGCTGAGATCACGAGTGAGAAGTACGTACCGACTCTTAAAATTATGGCTACTTCTTGTCTTGTATACAAGCAGTAGTATTCTTCATGATCACCCACACTTAATTATCTATGATCATTAACGAAACTTATATTAAAAAGTTATACCTAATTAATTAATTAATGTGTAATATATACGTTCAAATATATGCCACGCATTACATATATATTTCTTCTCATTTATACTTTTGATTTTCGACATGTGTTACAACTTTTTGCTCTAAATATGTATTTTTAAGCATATTAACCATTTTGTTAAGAAAATAAAATAAAAAGCGTCAATTCATATTCATATAATGTTGGATAGAAATATTAAAGTTGTCATAGTTAACAACGGAATATTTAGTTGGTAAGCATTCTATATTTAGCTAGGATCCTAAACATTACAAAGCCTTAAAAAATAGCTTGCACAATTACCAATATGGAGTGGTTATTATCAATCTAGTAACTTTACCGAGTTACGAAGAAAATCATGAAACACAAATTTCAAGAGTAAATGGTATACAAGGGGAAGCAAGTTAAGGAATTAAACATATGTACCTGACCAAAAGTGGAACTAAACGATAAAATAAGATGATCATGTAAAAAGGTTAAGATTGTGCATGTGTTAAGAGAATCTAGAGGGCAGGAACATGTGCTGAAATTTAGGGGTTTTGTTCTTCTTAATTTGCAAATAGAATTTTAATTTTCTGCACCACGTTCATCTAATTAACTTTACAGTAGTTACCTTTATGGGTTTGAGTAATTAGCTAGCATTTTGAAAATTTGTCCCAAAAAGTGATTCTGGTTAACTTTCAGGATAATAGGGACGTCGGTAAAAAAGCAAAAGAGGGAGAATATGTAAATTAGTTAGAGATGAATTAATTAATTAATTAATTAGTAGTAGATAGCATTGGTTTTTACACTTCCTTTTTACCTTAATCTTTTAAATCTTAAACTAAGGGCTAACTGTTATTATTTAAATTGATGTTATGTTAGAAAGTTGTATTTATTAGGTTAACTACAAATATGTTGAACCTGCTATTTTTCTTTTCTACAGAAAGCTTTTCTGACCAGCTTTAACAAATAAAATTCCTCAAAACAATGTCCAATCTCTATGGGAGTAATTAACCTTTTACCTTTCCCAGATGATAATGATCGTTTTAGATGTTGTAATTAAAATAATAATCGGATATGCATTAACTAATACTTATATTCAGATTTTAGAGGATAACAAATTTAATGCATACAGTTTATGTGATAACTATAAGGATCGTCATTAACAAAATTCTTTACATTTTGATCATTTAATTTATTCAGTTAATTTGTAGTTGAGAAAGAGATTATTTATGTAAATACCAAACTCATTTTAAGAAGAAGCTGAGTTCTGATCCCAACTGGTTTCAAGATATTAAAAGTCATAAACGAAGAGCTCTGATTCTATGAATACCCTACTTTCAATTAAATATTATTACAGTGCAACGTAACGTTTGGGCACCTAGGTCATGATTTTATTTCTTTATTACTAGATTCAACCTGGTTTTGAATATGTTGCTTAAGACTGTTATGCAATACTCAATCTAGCTAACATCACTTTTTGACCTAGACAAGTTTCATAACTTTTAATTCCATAATTAAAGTTGACATTTGCTTGCGTTTTATATATATGAGCAAGACTTTTTACAATAAAGTGATCATGATTTTTAATGGGATGAAACCAAAAGGTAATTTTGACTCTAACTAAAACAACCACAGGTACACAGATAAAAATTCTATCTTTTTCTATCGATATATGTATCTATCGATCTCTTATAATTTGCATGGTCTCTCTGAAAATTAGAATACACCCAATCGGAATACGAAAGGTGACCTAGAAGGATCTACATAGAGTCATATACAATCAGGAAGCTGTCGTGTAATCAATTGAACGTTTAACCAGCTAGTTTATTTGTTAAAGTGTACTTATGTAATAAATAGAACATTATTCGACTACGGATTTGAATAATTGGCATACATATATTTGCCGGACCAAAACAAACAAGATGCATACTATTGCTAATTAAGGATAAGAAGACGGCACTATTGAGGATCGTATTATAAAGTTTTGTTGCGGATTCAAGTTTCATTTCTAGTGATCTAGGCCGGGTTAATATATATCTCCAAGTTCAGACGTTTAACCTCAAGTTCTGTGTAGTAATCACGGTTTAATATATGATTCAGGATCTTGATTCGAAATTAGTAGACTGCTTATTCGTTTTAGTACCAGTTTTTTTCCCTCTCAAGTAGCTTGCAATATCAATGTAATATGCATGAGACCAAAATCTAGTCATCTTGTAATTAACTTCATGGATCAATTTCTTTTATCCATTATCAATATATATTTTAAGAAGGAAAAAAAACTAGCATAATTTCGAAGCCGAAAAGCACATGATCCGTCCGTAGCTAGCATACAACAACTTAACAGCGTGAACTAAAAGAAAGTAAAGGGTTTCATGATACATAATGGGCGAAAAGAAACTTAATCACCCAAGGAAGAAAATGTGATATTAAATAAAAAGTTACAATCTAACTTAGTATACACTTCCATGAACCCTTCCCTCTTCTGAAGAACCCCAAAATTGGGTCATGTCCCATAGAAACCCAATATTATTGCTGAGATAGATACCTTTTTGCTTCTTCATGAGAACCCTACTGATGGGGAACATTCAGATTCTTTTCACAGTAATTATATGTTCAACATGCTTTTTGTGACATTGATGTGTAAAAGTGGGGACACCAAAAGTTTTTGGTCTGCTACGATAATAAGCTGTCTTTCTGTAATGTTCCTCCAAGCTAGTTTTCGTCTAGCTCGTTATATTCAAATTCCAGTTTGCTATTCAAAACAAGATGCAATCAGGTATAGTTTTTTTTTTGTTTTGTGTTATATGAAAAAGGAAAAAGGAAATAAAGGCATTAGTGAACTTACTTTGAATGGCAGTCTTTAACTTCTAATCGTATGTCGTCCTCTAAAGTTGACATAGCTAGTTTTAAGTTCTTCACAAGATCATTTGATGTCATCAATAAGTCATCCTTCTTCTGTATAGATCAGGAAAATTATTAACTAAGATTATGGCCGATTATTCATGTTAGAAACAACAAAAGATATATCACGGTCCTATATTCAAACCTTTTATTGATCAAAATCAACATAAATGTACAGCTCGAATTAATTAGAGAAATAAGTTAAGATATTTCCAGGTGTGGTAAAGGTTTTCAACATGTGCATACCTTAGCAACAATTGTGATAATGAGATTGGAACTGCCAAATGGCAAAGTGCTGCTACTCGTAACGGAAAGATCAAGCTTCTGCATCTCGCTAAAAACTTTCAATAATGACAAATAGTTTTTCTGGCAGTAGATTCGCACTAGTACACTGATTCCAGACATTCTCACTTCAATCTCAGGACTGCAAGAGCTACGTCTCTCAACAAACTTCGGTTCATCAGCTGAGAAATCATCATCATTACTGCAACTAAGCTTTGGTTTCTTTGCAGATATATCAGATTCCAAATTATTTGTCTTCAAGTTAGATGATCCCTCAAGTTCCTTCAGGCGACATTGAAGTTCTTGTATATAGTTAGCCGCATCTTCTAGCACAGTCGCCTTGTCCATCTACAATATCGAACTAGTTAACTAGCTTATAACTTACTAATACAAATAGCAGGTTAATTTCTTGCTAAGGATATTATAATACACGAAATTTATACAATTAAGAGTAAGATGGTGAGTACCTTCTTTAGGCCAGGAAGTAGGGAAGACAAATAAACAAATCGTCTAGCCAACTTTTCTCTTCTCTTCCTCTCAGCCAGCATATGATCTTGGAGCTGGATCCGGTTCCTAATCATGGTTGGACCCTTTTTGGTGCCATTTGTGTAACCATATGAATCACTTAGTGCGATGACCTCATCTTTAGGTTTTAGATCTCCAAAAGATATAGTGAAAGTGTTATGAATATCTGGAAGGGGTGTTCGCTTCAGCTTTGTGTTTTGGTTTTCATCGGCTGGTGTAAGTTTCTTGATAATATTGTTGGTCGTTTTAAAGCTAGGTATCCTTTTGATATTGGGCATTTCTTTAACGTTTGACGGAATTTGAAAAGTTTGATCTAAAAAAGGCTGGTTTTTGGTGTCGACATCTGAAGTAAATGAATCGACAGTACTACTGAAGTCTCCCACCACATGATAAGGTTTCATCATCTGGTACTGATTCATGAGCCCTTGATGATCTTGCATTTCCTAAAGTACAGATTTCAAACCCTCAGAAAACTTGTTAGTTAAAATAAAAAAATATACATAATATGTAGATATAAGTAGTGTTTTGGTCTGTATATGTCTTACAAGTTGTGATAGCCATGCCGACGACATATCCATTGCTTTATAGTGAGCAAATATTATATGTATGTTTACCACCAAGCTAGGCTGCAAGTAGACATTGCTTAATTACATAAGTTCACAAAAGAAAAATACCTTTCACAAAGTGTTAAAGACACAAAAAAGACGCTAGCTCCTAAAGAAAATCGTCCATTTGGCGCAACTAAACTCTTCTCAGGAAACGAAAAATCAAATCTTCGAATGGTGTATCATTCAATCTCGCTCTCTTCTCTTTTACTCTCAAGCGTCAAACTATCGAAAAGAGCATCCTCAAATCTTCTTCCATTATAGGTTTAAAGTTTTGAAGCTCTCTATCAGATTATTCTATCGGGTTCTAGAATGTCATGACCAATGCTAGTGATGATATTCTCTAACTTCTAGAAGCTTCAGAAATATTCTTGGTTGAAGTAATGTTTTTTTGAATCTAATGCATGAGATCTTCTTGATTTCAGAAATATGAACTTAAAGTTCAAATACTATTTTGAACTAATTCAAATCTCAATATGCAAACTGCAAAAAGAGATTTAAGTAACTTCTAATAGACCATAAACTTTTGAATTCGTTTTCAGGTTTTTCGGTTAAAAAGATGGAAGCTAAGTAACTTACAAGAACTTGGCATAATTACAACAAAGAGTTAAATGAAATTCGAAAGATCGTAATTTCATTACGAATCCACAAAAATCGAAAGTAGCTAAAGCGTTTTCGAAATAATACTTGTGGTAAATGAGTGATTGCAAATTTGAAGAAATTAATCTTTTGACTGCACAACATATATAAGACACTAGAAATTGATAAATAAAGAGTTTCATCAGCAACATGAAATGATAGAAGAACTTTATCAGAAACCTTTTAGAATTCTAATTAACTAGAGATCTGGATTAGTTCAAAATGAATTCAATTGGATCTAATACCAATTAATTTGATATGAACTTTTTAAGAAAAAACTTGGTTATCTGTTCAAGGATAGACCTGAAATTTAGAAAGAAAAGTTGAGGTAAAAGGAGATAGATTATAGGTACCTTAACAGAACTCTGAAGATCTCTTCTTCTAACCCCAAAATTGTGGTGTTGTTAATTGTTATTCTACTTCATATATCTATAACAAAGGTCTCCAAGAGAACCAATAACCCTATGATCAGTTTTTGTATTTATATATAAAGTTGTTATATTATATATTATTTTATTCGGATAACTATCATGCATGAATTTTTTTATCTTTTTCCTATTTTATAACATCATTATTATAACTATTACTCGTACTCAGAGCATCCTCAATAATAAAAACTCATTAATAACTTGTTTGATATCTCATTTTCACATACTAACTATTTATATATATATATATATATAAAAGCTACATATGAACTACAACGAGAAAAATTAAACTTTTTCAGAAGCTTTTTTCATAGTATAATAGATACGCACACTAACTAGCAAAACAAGTCTTTGGCAAAAACTATATTTAACAATTGTAATAGAAGTCTTTGTAAAACCGCTCAATTTAAAAATATCATATGTTGTTCTAAAAAGAATGAATTTTATAATCTTAGAGTTCGTTTCGTTAAGCTAGGTTGAAAGAAATGAATGACAAAAGGGAATGTACAAGTCATGAAATCAATGGGAGACATAATAGATAATTCATCGTACTCTATGATAATTATGTTTTATTAGCTTTGGAACTTAAAGTGGACACTGATTTATACATTACTAATTTTAACCATGAACTAGAGAAAAGGGAGATGAGTGGAAAGAAGAGTCTAGGAAAGCTTGAATTATGTGAAAATTGTATAATGGGGAAGTCGACTAGGTTACTTTTCGTCGAGGCCAACACACGAACAAAGAGAATTATAGACTATATCCATGTAGATTTCTGGGGACCGGTTAGAGTAGAATCAATAAGTAGCTGCAAGTACTTTTTATCGATTGTTGATGATTACTCTAGGAGAGTTTGTTTCATTTTCTAAAGACACAAACATGAGGCGTTCGGTAAGTTCAAATAATGGAAGTTGTTAATTGAAAATCAAACAAGTATAAAAGTGAAGAAGCTCCAAACGGATAATGAGTTGGAGTTTTGTAATCACGAGTTTAATGAGTTTTGTAAGGAGAGCGGGATAGCTTGGCATTTGATAGTTGCAAGAGCTCCACAACAAATTAGTTTAGCTAAACGAATGAATAGGACGCTCTTGAACAAAGTTAGATGTTTATTGATTCAGTCAGGTTTATAGATACATTCTGGGCAAATGCGACCGCAACAACATCATATCTGATTAATAGGTCTCCCAATATAGCATTGGACAAGAAAACTCTTATGGATATGTGGTCAAAACATCCAGCGAATTATGAGATGTTGAGAGTGTTTGCTTGCATTGCTTATTCACACATGAATCGGGGAAATAAGCTCAAGCCTAGAGCTCTGAAATGAATATTCGCGGGTATAACACCCCTCATTCTATATAAGAATATAATATTAATAAACTCGGAAGCATGAATTTAAAATACATTACCTTAGTATATATCAAACATTATACATAAACAGTTAATATTTTTCAATATTTACATTACATTCAAACTGTTTAAGACTACCAAAGGCGGGGTATTATAAAAATTCACAAAACAAGGTTTATTACAAAACCATATCAGAGGCCTAAAGCGCAGTCAAACATTCCATTGATCAACCAATCACCTCCCGCACCCACAATAATCAAAACATATCCTGCAGGAAGTAAAATGAAGGGTTAGCACGAAGCTAAGTGAATAGATTCATCACACTCCATTCAACTTAGCATAACTAGCAGTTTACACCAAATAATCGTAAACACACATAATTCAATGAGGATCGGTGGCTCTGGGGATATCATAATACCCGGGGATTCCCCCAAGAACACTTACCGTCAATCCGTATGGCCAATACAGAATAGACCGATAACTACTGGTTATTAAACACATACACAGGTCTCAAACACAACAAATGAATCAAAACCTGTGTAAAACACATAATAACCAGAAGTCCAACTACACGTTGAGCTCAATAACATAGTACACATAGTTCACATATCACGTAGATCAATATTCAATAATCAAGACTAAACAGTCTAACACACATCTACGTTTACTTGTTGTAACCAAATAGTTACAACTAAATCAAATGATGAGTTCTGAATCCACTCACCGATACCTCTGACGTCTCCACACTCAGGATTCTAATATCACTGAGTCTTACGTTGATCTGAAACAGAAAATCAAATACAAGTCAGAAGTTCGTTCCATAAATATCATTATAGCCTAATTATCCAATCAGGTAATCCCTGAAGTCTAGGCAAACAAATGTTTAATCAGAAATAAACTCAGAAAAAGTCCGCAATGCCGCTTAAAACTGAAAAATACCATTTTCGGGTCCTAGATGATCCCGGATGACCAAAAACTGTCTAGACTATTAAAAATAGCCTTGATTACTAGGTCGTTTTCAATTGACTATGCGAATTTCAACTAAATCCGAGTTAGTGATATTTTCACAAAACCGCGTCTCCAAAACACTTTACGCATTTTCAAAATTTGCAAAATAAAATTCTTTTATAATCTCATGCGACACTACCATTGTGTCGCACAGCAAGCCCTAACGACATAACCACTGTGTCGCACAACAGTACCCTGCGACACTAACATTGTGTCGCAATAACCAATATGGCCGCCTTAAGCGACATAACCACTGTGTCGCTGAACATTCAAGCGACACAACCTGCGACACAAACCTTGTGTCGCAATGAAGAACAGACCAGATCCCAGATTCAAAATTCACGAAATCAAACATGTAATACTCAAATTAACCTATATCAATCCGTGTAATTCACGTATAAACAATAACAATACATAATAATCAAACTCTTACCTCGAAATCACTGTTCAATTTGCTCAAAATGAATCAAAACCCAACTTCTCACTTTCTCTCTCAATTCTCTCTAATTCTCTCTGTTTTTAACTTAAAAGTTAGCTTAGAACGTATAGAAACTATCTGGAAGTGTTTAGGCGGTGTGTATATATATTTAACATCGAATTACACTTAAGCTCCTTAATTAATTTCAGTTCAGCCCGTTTTGCGACACAGTCCTGCGACACAACCATTGTGTCGCACAGACATCCTGCGACACAACCCTTGTGTCGCAGAAAATAAAAAACTTACAAATTTTGAATCAACTAATATTTTACTAGTCACAATAAGTCAAAGGGATTATTTATCTATGTTTCACTACGAAACACATAATATTAAATAATTTCTAAAACAAATAGATAATCAATTAAAATAATAGAAATTACCAGACCGAATGATAGGATGTTACAGCGGGGGTATCCCGAGGGTGTGAGGAATACATGTTATGGAGGTGTGATGATGTCAAGCCGAAGATAATCATAAGCAGGGATGTGGTGTTTGATGAGAACCTTATGTATAAGTACATTCTCAAAGGTGTTGGTACTCCAAATTCTATGGAGCATGTCGAGTTTGAGGTAGAATCATAAGGTGGTCCGCTCGAGCCGATCATCCATCGACATTATCATGAGGTTGGGAAAAATTAGGAGGACATTGATGAAGGAGAAGATGAAGATGTGGGACCTCAAGTGCAGAATCTAGATAACTATGTTCTTGCTTGGGATCAAGGTAGAAGAACTATTAATACACCGGTAAGGTTTAGGGATGAGAGTAATATGGCTTCTTATGTGTTTGAAGAGAAGGATACACATGAGCCACTTACCTATCATGAGGCAATTAATTCGATGAATAAGTCGAAGTGATTCGTGTTATGGAGGAATATATGAGTTCTTTAAAGAAGAATCACACTTGGGAGCTGGTTGATCAACCTAAAGGTCAGAAGTTGGTTAGCTATAAATGGTTGTATAAGATCTAGGAAGGGATTGAAGGTGTTCAAAAACCAAGGTATAAGGCAAGACTGGTAGGGGTTTCAGTGAACATGTGCTGAGCTGGAAAGCAAAGTTTCAACAAATTGTTGCATTATCTACCGGGCAGAGGCAGAATATGTGGCACTTACTGAAGCAATGAAAGAAAACATGTGGCTTAAAGGTCTACTACAAGAGCTGGGAGTAAACCTTCGATTAGTGGTTGTGAATTGTAAGAATCAAGGGGTAATTCATCTCTCAAAGAATCAAGTGTTTCATGAGAGGACAAAGCATATCAACATGAGGTTGCACTTCATTTGGAAGATCATAGAATCGAAGGTGATTAAGGTGGTCAAAGTTGGCATGGAGGATAATGTTGCTGATGCATTCACGGAAGTGGTTCCAGGTCTGAAGTTCAAGCATTGCATGAAGATGCTTAGTATCAGAAACAACTAGTATTTATACTAAGGTAGAAATTGTTAGATATAGCATACAATTCTAGTTAGTTTAGTAGTATTATCAATCTATTTATGTTTATATTAGGTTTTAAGTTTTAGTTTGTGTTTCTTGTAAGCCAAGTTATTTGCCTTTAAAGGCAATTAACTAGCATAGATTGAGATCATTCCTTAGTCTATTAGGCTAAGGATTCCTACCCCCTATTATCTATAAATAGAGGATAGGGGGTGATTTTCAAATCATTCTCCATCTTACTTGTTTTCTTTGTAACCGAATTGGTCATGTTAAATGTAGAAAACATTCGATAATCTCGTGTGTGTTTTTCTTTGAGTCAACATTCCATGTTAGCTTTAAGGTTTGTTGGTTGTTTTTCCAGAACTCTAAATTCAGATCTTTAACTTCTTACATCTTATTACATTGTATATCGTTGGTGTTATTATTATTCTATATTGAAATTATTATCATTGTTGTAATTGTTACTATCCCGCCGCAATACGCATGATATTTCAACATAGTTTGTAATATTATACGGTAAAAATCGTATCAAGATATTTTTCTAACTCTTTGTTGAGACGAACTCCCACTAAAATTATACAAAGGTGACTATCACAATGTACATCTATGATAAATAAAGGAAGTTAACGTAGTGTATTTACCCCGTTAAAGACGGAGTAAATGGTCATTCCTTAATTCTCGGTGAGTCTATTTTTGGGGTCTTTCATTCTATTTGACAGGACAAACAAATAGGAAGGGGGATTTTTCCTTTGCAATAACTAAAAAAGGATCTTCTTATTACTTTGAAAAGATAATTGTTGGTTTGATCAAAATTAAGTGGGAAAGTCAACTTTCTTTCTTTTCAAAATTGGGTTAGGCAAGCTAATCATGCCTAGTACATCAAACCTTCATTGAATGGGCATGAAAATCGTAATAAATTAATATATTACAAATAAGCTAGTTAAAGGGTATACGTTTAAAGTATTAATGTATATGAAAAATTATAAAGTATAAATTACTTTTCATTTTCTTAATCGTTCAGTTTATAAGGTAGTAAGTACCAATGCAAATCCTCGAAACTGACATACTAATTCAGTTTTAGTCTAACATCGATCCAAAAATTTACGAATATGTTAAACTATTTAGTTTAATTCAAATAATTCGATAATGTCTAAATAATCTACACCTTTATCTTCATTTATTTGCGGGTTGGTGATTCTTGATGGTTGTTGAAGAGTATAACAAGATAAGGACATGTTCAACAACATGAAGAGATTACAATTAATTACTCACAAAAGTAACCTAATTTAATTTAAATATATTAGTACTTAGCTTGCTATAATACAAAAGTAAATTATAATAAATAATAAATTGTGATTAACTAATTTTGGCAAATGACTTAAACGTTTATAAATGCATCTATTAAAAACCATTATAAACTTTTGTAATAAAAATAATTCACATGCTTTTAGTGAAAGAGTAAATATGCATGGCTTCCTATTTATAACTTCTTGTCCTAATCTTGAATATCCATTTCTTTTTTGTCATCACATTTTTATCATTTTCATGTTCGACGTCTTCTAATTTTAATTTTTTCTACATCAAAATATCATGGTTTTGTATTAATTATTAACTTTATTTATATCAACCGCTCTTCATATAGAGGCTTATGTGCTTGGAACATGGGCAGCAGATGTCACTTGGGATAATTTATATGATTCCAATAACACCTTTTACTTTTGTGTATCCTAACTACTACTATGTTTTATATTTTAAATTTTATCGACAGTTTATTTTATATTCAATTATTTAATCGCTGAAAAAGTGACTAACTTTTGTTACTTTTTTGATGTAACTACAATTGAAGAAAGATAATTCTTGTAAAACGCATGTGTGTAAAATGTTTAAATATCCTGAACAACTTAGTCATCAAAAGAGCTATACATAAAAAAATTAACAAGAAAAGGATTTGAACAAAGCAAGAAGGTATATGTACAAAAAATTAATTAATAAAATAACAATTTATCTAATTGCACTATCGAAAGTGAGCAACTAAATGACGTAAGAATACACAAAATGTTCCAGAACTTAAATTATTGCGAAAGCTAGGTTGAGTTAGTTCACTGGAAGAGGACCATGCATAGATTCCCTGAGCTTTCTTCATATTGTCGTCGGAATATTTTTTTAATCTATTTTTTTTAAAGCCCAAGAAGATCGTAGTTCAATTTCTTACTGCAGTTTCATATATACTTTCATTATGTACAAACATCTATTAAGATTGTAATACTAAAGGCTATAAAAAGTAAACTAAAAATGTCCATAATCAAATACAATACATGCACGAAGTAAATCCATAACAACACATGTATGTGTTATATATAATCCGGCTTTGTACAAGAGCTACATCTATGTGATCGTATTATTGGTCCCGGTGTTGTCAAGCTGATCCGCTCAATCTTGGTGGAGTCACGATGTTTGAAAAGGAAAAGAAAAATAGTTTGTTTTTTTTTTTAAATAGTTTAAAATATAAGATCGATATACTTCTAGTATAACCATAATAAGTATAACCTAACCATAATAAGTAAAGGAGGTTGGATGTAGTCATTAATGCGATGATGATGTGATAGTACCATATCGAATTTTCAGTGTAACTGTACATATATTATGCTCTAATTATGACATTGATATAAACTTAAATAGATATGATCGTATATAATGTAATCCAGTACAAGACTATTTACCGACGTAGATCTCAAAATTTGCTATCAAAATAGAAGGGTCGAATAATTTTTAATTTATATTCAGTGTTAGCTCATTGGAATTCTGTTCTTCATATAGTAACTAGAGAATCAAATAAGCTCGTAACCACAAATAGTACAGTATAACATATCTATATATATATATATATATAAATAAGTAGAGTATAAAACAATTTTACATGTACGAGATTGTTCCTATTTGAAATCTATAAAAAAATTATAATTTGACATCGTCCCCTTTCTTATTTAGGGATAATACACACGGAGGATATTAAAGTATTTTAAAATGTTCACTTGAAGTATTAAAATTTACGAGTTGACGAAACTATTTTTATGTTATACGATTGTTTGTTTTGAATAAATGATGTTTAATTATTTGTTCATTTTAAGCATTTTGATAACTTGTTATTTGTTGACAACCAATTTGTTAATCCACGTAGGATTCATATAAGCGTCAAATGAATTCCACATCATTACCACCTTTTTCAAATTGTCCACATTATTAAATATTTGCTAAAAGCTTTTTACTAAATGAAGCTTATTTTTTATTTTCATTATTATTTGTTTTCATTATCCATATGTCAAAACTTAATTGGTTAATTTTTGTATTTTATTTGTTACTAATAAATCTAATTAAATGAGACTCCAACTCTTTAAAATCAGATTAGCAAGTTCCTGAATATTTAAAATGATTTTTCTTTTATGCTTCCATCACATCACTATCATCACCTACGTTGTATTTTTAAGTTTTTTTAGTGAAAAATAATTTGATGGAAAAGAAAAAAGAAGAAAATAATGGAAAAGAATATAATATAATATAACTCACATGTATTCTCGAACCAGAAAAAAAGTAAATTAAAGTAAAGGAAAAATAATTAGATGTATTATGTTCCTTCACAATCACCTCAAAATTGGAAGGAAAAGATTCATAATAAAAAATCCCTCCTAATCCATTCCTCTCTATTACTTTCTTTTCCTACAAAAATTTTCGAAATTGACTTTTTATTAATTTATTCGAAAAAAAATCTCGAGAATGTAGCGCAAATCATAAACCATAACAATAATTATTTCTTTAATTTCACGAACACTATATGTTTCAATTAAAATCAAAGAACACAACTAAAACCATACCCAAAACCAATCAAATTTAAATTGCAAACTAATAAGCTACTAATTTGCTATACTTGGTTTCACCCGAAAAGAAAATACAGCGACCGAAGATGGCATCTTCCCGACGAATTCGAAAGATCTCTTGTCAAATCTGTTGTATTTCCAGCATGACTATGAAATTCAAAAATCTTTTCTTATAAACGAAACTAATGGCAACAAGAAAGCCGACTGCCGATCTACTTATGATTACCATATATTAGGGTTGTGTGAATATGTTAGAGTTGGGGTTGTTGATGGATGACCGATTATGTAAAAAAGGTCAAAAATCGGCAACTAATATCGTCGACGATGCTTCAGAAAGTATTCAGCGATGCCGAAGATGGTAATGGTGAATTATAATGTTGGATTTGAAAGTTGGTTGTGGTTGGAGTTGAAGCTAGTGTCGGAAGGTGAAAGTGGTGGTCAAACTTGGAAGGTGGTCGACGGAATTGTATTTAATGGTGGTGATTTGGGTAGTGATGATTTGGTGTTTAAAAAGAAAGTAAAAGATAATTTTTAGGGGGGGATTTTGTTCTAAGTGTTTTGATTTGTTTTTCATGGGAAATGAAATAAGTAGGGAAGAACATGAGACCGGTTCCTACGGTCTTGACCATTCTTCATGCTAGGCATAAGGAAGACCCCCTTAGCAGGACGACATAGGCATGGTGCCGTTCTTGGTCACCGTTCTTGTGGTTTCGTTCTCTGCGAGATGAAGACGGAGGAAGAATGGGAAGAAGGTGGGGTCATATGTAGGGCCCAGTGATCCAACGGCTAGGTAAAGATCAATTTTTTTAAAACAACAATTCTGTTATTCCCCACAAACACAATACCCACAATCATATTACCCACAAACACATGTAAACCAAAATCAATTTGAAACATCCACACACCATCATCTAATGACGAAGCCTTAGGCAAATCTGAGTAAGCCAAAAGGAAAAAGAAAGGAAAAGGTAAAAAAGTGGTAGAACCAGGCGAACAACGAAAACATCAAAAAGTGTTGTGGGTCAACGCTTCTCAAAATGGAGTTAGCGGGAATTCACAAACGGTTGACACTTTAATAAAAGCCACATCAGCTGAGTAACCGCTAAAATTGAGATTAACAAAATTTTTAGCAGGTTTTATAAGTTTAGTAATAATTAGTTAGAAGGTGAAGATTAATAATCCAAATGAATATTTTGTTATATTTTAGTTCCCTATGTGTATATTAACCCTCTTCTTTATAATACTTTAGTTAGGCTTTTCAAACACTTAGTTTGTGATGTGACATCAATGTCTTGACATGCTAGATGATGTGCCATGCACCTTATACGGTTGGCATGTTAATAAAATTACTTGATGATTAAGTTATTAAATATATATTGTAGTGAAATTAGAAACTTGATACATATTAATTGCATACAATTGAAATTTTTAAAGTTGAATAGATACAATTAATCATCGATTGAAATTTATTAAATTTTCAAGTGATTAACCCTAATAATAAAATACTCGACTGTGGTCCATATGTAACTTGTCTATGTATACATAGTTCCATAACTATTTTGAAGAAGAAAAAAGCGCGTGTTGTACCAACAATATGGGGAAACAAATATTCAATTCATATTCATATATAAGATAAGATGTATGGTTAACTTTTTTGAAGTTACGAGAGGGTTCAATTGATATGACACACACGTATTTTAATTCACATCATCACTTTTCAAGTTACGAAGACAAATCTTAAGTCACATGCAATAACCAACAAAAAGCTTTTCCGACGTAAGGAAAAGCTAGAAGCATATTTGACTAACAATTAAGGACCAAAAGAAAGGAAATCAAAACGATAAAGACCATGCAAATTATTTACGTAAGTTGTTGTACATCTCATGAAATTTAAGGCTTCTACGTTAATCTAAGTTTACACATGCAATTAGCTTTTTGAGTTTGGATTCACATCAACTAACAGCACGGATTTTGAAAAATTGTCTCAAAATATGATTCAAACTTTTAGGATAAAGGCTGCCCAGCCATTTGTTTGAAAGAATAATAGCCAAGCAGGTAGGATAAGACAGCATTGGTTGTCACACTTTCTTTTTGGCTTTATCAATTTAAATTTATTTAATTTCCTAAAGTAGCTTTCACCAGCCACTTTTTTAGTATGACATTCTACTTTTTGACGACGCATATTATTTTAATTCTTGTTTGAATATATGCTTAGTATTAATTACTTCAACTTAATATATTAGAATTCTGTACGAGAGACTCTAGAAACGTTTTATTTTTCTTTTATTGATTTCTACACTTCTTAAACAATGAAAACGAGAGATTGGAGTTAGGTAGCAAAATGTTGATCCTAAATAATGTAAGCAACCTTTCGATCACTTTATGTATATGGTTTCATTCAAATTGACTCTTTAATAGCTTAGCTAGGTTTTTTTTGCTGTGAATGGAACCAGAAGTGTTATTTATCGTGTAAGCTATATATTTTTCTCATCTTAGACATTCCCCCTGTCAAAATACTTAATACAACATCATCAGATAATAGTCCAGAAACTTTACAAACCACAAACAAGAACTAAAACATATAAAGAAATCGTAAGATTAACTAGAACATCTAATACAGAATCTGAATAACAATAACATAAATAATCCTCAAGTTGATGATAAAACTAGAACAAAGATAATGAAGAAAGCATTTCTCTCAATCAACATCAACAAAAGCTTTTAAATTAAAAGCTAGTTCATATTTAATAAGATGAATACTTTTACCTGTGAACATTTTAGATACCTAAGAACTCTCAAAGCAAGTTTAAGATGAGAACTCAAAGGTGAATGCATGTATCTATTTAAACATTTAACAGCAAAAGAATTGTCTGGTCTAGTTAGTGTTAAGTAGATTGATTTACCAACTAATTTTTGATATTTAGTGATGTTATCAAGTATAGGATCAGTATCACATGGATCACTAGAAATAACAAAATTTGGTTCAATAGAAGTAGAAGCATGTTTACATCCTAGAAGACCAAAATCTTGTAACAATTCACAAAGACAATACTTTTTTTGTGACATACATAAACCTTTATTGGAGTCTAATATTTCAATTCTCAAAAATATCTTAACTTTTTCAAATCTTTAATCATGAACTCAAAACTCAAAAAAAGATTCAACTTTGTCATTTCAGATAAGTCATTATCGGTGATAACAATATCATCAATATATACTAGTAGAGCAATAAACACAGAATCACAAGATTTGGTGTACAAATAATAATCAGATTTGCTTTAGATAAAGCCACACTAAATTAAAGAACAACTTAACTTTTTATTTCATTTTCTACGGGCGTGATTTAAACCATATAATGATTTAATTAACTTGCAAACTCTTTTATCATCAGGAGAAAAGTAACCTTCGCGAAGAGTCATGTAGACATCATCAATATCACGATATAAGAAAGCACTGTTGATATCTAACTGATATAATGGCCAACTCTGTTGCACATCAACATTTATGAGACATCTAACAGTGACCATTTTTACAACATGAGTGAAAGTCTCCTCATAGTCAATGTCTTCCTTTTGACTATAGCCTTTGGCTACAAGTATGTCCTTAAACCTCTCAATCTCTCCATTAGACTTATATTTAACTTTATAAACCTATTTGCATCCGATAAGTTTTTTATTTTCAGACAAATCAATAAGGATCCGAGTGTTATTTCTATTTAAAGCTTTTATTTCTTTGTTCATAGTCTCAACCTAATTCATATCTTTAAATGCCTCATTAAAATGTTTTGGTTCTTTAATTTTATTTAGATTAGAAACAAAACAAAAGTTATCATTAGAAAGCTTTGAATAGTTAATAACTCTTCCTATCTCATACTTAACTTTTCCCTCCATAATAAAGTTATCAAGCTTTCTGGGAATATGTTTCTCTCTGGTTGATCTTCTTAGAATATAATGATCATTGCCAGTAATGTCAGTATAATCTTGTCAATGATTTGAAGTATAAAAAAAATTCATTTGATGTACCCTCAAGGAATGTATTTTATGTTATAGGTGTTCCTGCAGGCTCATTAAGAGATCTGCATACCATGTCAAAATACTTAATACTACACCAAATAATAGTCCAATACTTTACAAACCACAAACAAGAACTAAAACCTCTCAATAAGTCGAAAGGTTAACTAGAACATCTAATACAAAATCTGAATAGCAATAACAGAAATAATCATCAAGTTGAGAAAGTGGTAACGGGATCGTAGAAACTGTGAGGATCTGCTGGCTTTAATTAAATCTTTTTTTGCTTCAATAAACGGCAACTTTCTTGTAGTGATCGAGATACGAAGTTAATTGAATTGTCACGTATTTTGTGAATTCCAGCTAGCTAGGCGCCTAGGCCTGTAGAAGATGATATATGCCCATAGTTTTTTTTTCTTTTTTTTTTTTTGTTATTATTTTTTATTATTATTTTAAGTACTGTGATTAACTCCACATTGGAAGTCTCATGAGATCGATAAAGATAACGCTACACATTTGACATCTTGCTGCATGTCTATATCTTAAATAACTCGAAATTGTAGAAGAGTAAGTTAGAGTCGTTAATTAGGGTTTTACCAGTTGGTTCCATAATTATTACTAATTTAATTTAATTAATTAATACGATCTTCATTAGACAAAGAAAAAAAGATATATATTACGACAGTACCCTTCTAACATGTTTTTATATTATTCCATGACAAAAGGTTTATTTCTGTGATGCAATAGGTTTTAACTTTTTTAATTTGAAGTAGAACAGGGGCTAAAGACCCGAATTATTATTCAAATTGTATGCCAATGACAAAATGTCTATTTCTTCCTTTCTTTTAATGATTATGACATAAACACAAATTTGGAAATCGACGTAAAGCAACTTAATTGTCATCAAGTCAAGTGGGAATGGAGCCATGTAGAATCCATTTTTGCATTAGTAATAACATATTTATTATACGTATCTAGCTTCTGGGTGAAAATGATCACCGGCCACATGATTCACGTTTTTCTATTTAAATATTTAATCTTCGACATAAATTTATAAACAAGCTATCTCAAAGTCGCGTAATTTAGTTGGTAATGCTTAATGACGTTTTTGTCGAGAAAAGTAGAAGGTCAGAGATTCAAGCTTTAAGCCCTGACACTCTATTGTCATAATCACTTACTGAGTCAAATATGTCATCCATATTATTAATAGAAAGCCGATCTGCATTGTCAGTTATTTACTATTTACCAAAAAATTATATAACCAAGTTATGGTTACACATAAAATAAAATAGGATATTGATTAATGCAACATAATGGTCACATTATATTGACTCAAGATAGTTAAACTTGAGCATCAAGTAGAGCGCTTTATATGTGAGCGTCTTTGCTTCCGTACTTCACCGCCCAAAAAAGAAGCCATAAGCATGGGAGTGTATTCAATTCTGTCTTTTTTTCATTCGTCGTGTGTGAGAAGGAGTGAGACAGAAAGGTGTGAGCTAGCTAATTTTTTGTATTTTTTATTTTGTGTGTATAATAATATTATTGGTAAATGTGAGGCTTATAAAAGTTCAGTTTCTTATGTTATTTTAGACAGTGTTTAGTCTTTATAAAAATTAGCTGATGTGATACTAAATTAACAATTTAATTCTTTAATCTTTCATATCGTTATAGGGAGCGATCTATTAAGGCAATATAGGCCACTTATTAGTAAATTATGATTACCAGGACCCTAACTAACTAAATTAGTTGTCACGTAGCTATGATGAGACCATTGTTAATTAGCATTTTCATATCTATTATATTCCTTTAAAGTCTAAACTTACAACATCCATGAAATTTAAGTCGAAGTATATGCCTGGCCTGTATTATATTCGACATCAATCAGTGTTCTAATATGTCTCATACGAAATATGAATATAGAAAACCTATTTGTGTGCTTTATGTTTTATTATAACATGTAATCATTTCGCCAGCAAATATATATACATACACCTACATCTTCGACCTGAGTTGTGCTACAGATACATATTGTTTGTACCTCCAGAATAGCTACAAAATTGTCCTTCACGGTCAGTATAGCACCATCTTTAACACCAACAACAAGCCACATTAGCCGTAATTATAAACAATGAAAAAGACCATTTTCAAAATTTGCACCAGACCAAAAGGTAATACATATTTCAACACATTTCACAAAATAACATGTTTCCGAACTCGCGATCATAGTTTTGCAATTTCCCTGAATCAGCATCACCATCAGTTCCAATCACATGAACAGTCATAAAAGGCCATACGCTTCAGGAACAATAATTGATATCGAGCCTTTTCTGACTCTACCATCACCAAATCTGTAACACATCCAAACTAATACTATATTTTTGCTATGACATACGAACCCTGCATCCTAAATGACTTTCTGGCCTTCTGTAGCATTGTCATGGCTAACCTCTGACTCGTTTACTGCTTCTGTGTCCCTGCATTTGTGGCATATTTGTATAAGTTTATCTGTAAGTGTTCAACAAATAGGCAGAAAAAGTGGGATTACAACACTAGTTCATGAATGCATGATGTTTATTTCTGTATGCTTTTGTTACTTTAGCCGCAAAGAATAATAGATGTACCAAACAGCAGGCATGTTAATGGTTTGGTTGATTGGTTCCCTTTGTTATTATATGGCACCTGGGCACCATACAGTCCAAATTCATCACTTGGTCAAGGGAAACTTTGAAACAATTCGGGTTGGGTCGGGTTCATGGGTCAAAACTAGTTAACCCAAACCAAACCTGATTTAATAAACAGGTTGAGTATTTCAACCCATCCCAAAACTGCTAACCTAGACCCAACCTAAGTAACCCATTTTTCAATCAGGTTAAAAAGTTGGCGGGTCAGTTTCGGGTCAAACTGGTCACACAGGTCACTCTTTTCAAGCATAAAAGTGCTTATAAAATCCCAAAAATAATCATAATACCTATTACATAGATTTAAATTCAATCCCAAAACATCATTAACTCAACTTCTACCCAAACATAAAGGTATCAAACTTTTCTAAATCAAAATTTCAGAATTGAAATGCATTGACCAAAATGAAAAGGTCCAAAACTTTTGTCCTATATAAATTAGAATAAAATTTAAACTGATATTAAGATTTATTCAGGTTGTTGGGTTGACCGGAATATCGTTGGGTAACCTGAACCCGACCCCAAAACACAGCAGGTTGGCGGGTCAAAACCCCCAACCCAAACCTGCTTATTTTCGAGTCGGTTTCGTGTTAGAAATTGCTAGCCCTAAGCCAACCCACCTAGATGTGGAAAATATTAACCTATTTACAGTAACTGGGTCAACTTGCATTATTTCTAATATCAATAAATCATTATAGAAATACTACTACGGAGTATTTTGGTAGTCATAATTTTGGACAAAAAGTATCTTCAGTCAACTTAATCCGATCCTAACCAAATTACTCGCTTGGACCTGCCACCCAATAATTCGATTTTACCATCTCTACTTACAACACGAGTTTAATCCAATAATAGGTTTGGTGACTGAACAGGTAAGCAATGATGGTCAAAGCACGCATAATACTTCTCTTTCTGGTTCCTGACTTTATCGGAACTTATGAGTAGCATGTTGAACAGATTATGAGATGCACACTCTGGATCTATAATGTAAAGACAGTTTTAGAAGCAGACCGTTGATATGGTAGGCGCTGATCAGGAACACCATCTTCACCACGTTTATCTTCGAACCATTTCAGAACTTTCTTGCGGGGTATCTTTGTCACATGAACAATATTGCTAATCATGGCATTCTGTGATCGTTTATAACAAACCACAAATTAAAATATAATTCAATTCTATTTTCGTTACAAGTTGAAACGAATTGCATAATAAGCATAAAACACATATAATGCGTGAAAATTTTCACTCACAGTGGGGCGCTTTGATCGTCTATATACTCTCTCGAGTGTTTCAACATGCACTTTCTTCAGTCTCTTTTGAGCAGACCAGTTACTTTGCATTTGATGAATTGGAACTTTTGTTGTGGATTTCGCGATCACAGCGTCTCTTTCGCTTGCTAACAGAATAGCATCCTCAGGTTTAATTACGGGCTGCAATATCTTTGTAACGGGTTTATCAGGTAATGACGCACTCAGCATAAGAAGATCGGGAGGGGGATCACGAAGTAATTCAAGAACAATAGCTCTATCCAGGCATAAGTCTGCAGCCAAATTTTTTATCTGCGTCAACAAGAATTGCAGCTTAGAACAACATCTAGCATGATGGAACTGTGTCACATGTTATAGTAAACAATAAGTAAATGAAGGCACGAAGTGTTCCATTTCAAAGAAAAGAAAATATAGGACTTCTGGAGGCTTGGAAGCAGTTATTTTGTAGTGTACATAGTAATAAGTCAAAACAGATAGATTAATATAATATGATGGTCCTAATTTAATATGAGGATAGAGGTCGCAAGTTCAACCTATTTACTTATGGTTGCATGGATTTTATGTTACATCTCTCACGGATCCACTGGGTTAAAATAACAAAGCAAACGGGTCGAGAGTCACTAGAGTGTACTTTATTAGCATAAAAGCTCCTAGATCATATTACTCGAAGAATTAAATTATTCACTGATATGATATAATTTTAGGTAACCGCATTTGACACACCAACTGTTTACTAACAAAATTGAAACTTTTTGACATAAAGTGTTATTGTCAACCCAACTCAACTCGACCAGATTTGCACACTAACAAAAGACTACCTACTATGAACAGTTACCCAACCCGCCCATTTTGCTACATCAGGGCTATTCTACACCTCACTTGTCACAGTTTAGACTCTTAACTTAAAAGATGGTAACGTTGAAATAATTGTAAGATTTGCATAGTTAAACAACGGTAATTCCTCCAATCGTATACCAGATTACCAGAAACAAGGGAAGAAATGACATAATGCAACAAACCAACCCAAAACTCGAACAGCTAGATGACTTAAATTCAGTAAGAAAGCATGATAGTGAAAAGTAAATAAAAAGAAAACATAAACCACATCTAAATATACTTACATTAGTTTTACGACGTCCATCTTTAAGAGCATAAGCCAATCTCCTAAGCTGCCACCTTTTGAGTTCCAATGGTCCATCATCTTCATCTTCATCTTCCTCTTCCTCTTCATCTTCATCATCATAAGCGATTACATCTACATCGATGACCTTCTCTTCCTCTTCTTCTACTTTATTAAATTTGATTTCCTTCTCAATTACTTCATTCACCGTTGTACCTTTTTTATTCTTCACCTTCTTATTGTCTTTGACTTCCACTTCATTTTGGTCATCCTCATCATTGTCAAACAATCCTAGTAACTCATCATCAGCTAATGCTTCCTCCAACTCACGTTCAAGCTTTACAAGATCTTCCTCGGTTATCTCATCATCATCGTCATCAAATGATAAGCCATCGTTTTTAAGATCCTCTTCTAACTGCTTAAACAGTAATTCAAATGCATCCTCTTCAATATCTTCCTCCTTACCAACATTATTTCGACGCAAGCCTTGCTACATAAACACAAGACAATTGAGAGCAATAATAGAGGAGTTATTTTGACCCACTTACTTACGAATAGGTCAACTTTGTTAATCCTGTTATCAACATTGTACGGCAAGCTATATCGTGAAGTTTATGTGAAATTCATTAGTTTAGAGACACTAATTAGGATTCTACTGTGTAGCTTATTTAAGCGAATTAGCCAGTTATTAGTCTCAGCAGCAAGACTTGGCAAACAAAATGAACAGTTCGGGGATTTCGTAGAAGCTTTTATGAATTCCTCCTTATTCGTGTACTGCTGTTTCGCATAGAACACTATTAGTTTCTGGGAATTTTCCCTCATCCGCAAATTTTAATGGGAACTATAGTGGTGCAAATTTTATTCCTAGTTTTAAGACTTTAAATTTGAGTGTTACTCGAGTAATTTTTCGAATACATATAATCTTGGTAATACAATAATTAGATACGAAATGTTCCTATTATCTTTTGCATAAACAACATTATATAGTCCAAAATTCATTTGAAATAAACAAATTTATAAAAAAGGTACCTTTTTTTTCTTGGAAGAAGGGAGTGAAGAACTACCGGTGGTAGTACGACGGCGAGCACAAGTAACGACGGAGAAACGAGAAGAAAATGGATGTGGGTTTACAAAAGTGAGACGATTTTGAGTATAAGAGGTTGAAGTTGAAGGAACTTGAATTGTGGTGGTCATATTCATACAAAATTGAACAATGGAAGCAGCCATGCGTTCTCTCACTCTGCAAAAGGGTTTTAGGGGAAAATGAAGCAATCTAATCTGTAAGTTTGGAACTAACTACAAAATGTACCCTTGTACTTTTAACAAATTCTCTTATGAACACCATTTTCCGAAATACATCTTGAAGAACATAGCCGGGAGATACGAATCGGGAGTCTTGTCGTTGTTTACCATTAAGAACGTCAAAATCTCGGTGCTCTCCCTTTGGTGTTCTACGTCGGCGTTCTTGGTTGGTGTCCAACCAAAGACGGTGAGTTCTCGATATTTTCCTTTTTCTTTTTCAATAACAATGTAAGTTTTTTTTTTAAAAACTGCAAAAAATAAGTGATGCCATAGGGTCTAAACAAATATGGTATAAGTAGGTCCTATTTTTAATGCATATAATTAAATAATAGATTTTAAATCATCTATCTTACTTAGTGGTCTAACAAATTAATTATTCTATATCAATAATTCTTTATATTCAATTGGCGAAATAATATCGTGATAAATTGCTTAATATCTCATGATATTTTTTCAATATATAGTTCAACCAAGATCTCATGATGACTCGAGATATTAATTTTCAACCACTTGCATGGATTTAACTATACATTACAAAAGTAATTTCTTTTAAATAGTAAGTTACCATAGTTAAAGAAAACTTAAAATAATATTGTAATGAAGTTTAAACATCATTTTCTTAACCAAAATATAATGTTCAAGGAGGCAGAATTTGAGGTGGACAGATTTTAGTAAACATGCATATGCATTAAGTGGACTATATCTCTTTCTTTCCTTTCTAAATAAAAAAAAAAAATTGTATATGTAAGTTTTATTCAAAACAATCTTAGGCATGTATGTTTGGATTAATATTTCACTTAAATAAAGTAAAAGTTAAGAGGGAGCAGAAGTAAGTAATTATAAACTTGAGGGACTAAATTGAAACAGCTAAGGTCATTGTCAGTTGGCGATAACATAAATAAAATAAAATAATTATAAACAAATAAGATAAAATTATGCATATAATTTACAAATTTGCAGGCGACAGTAGGGTATTGTAGAAGTTGAATTCCAGTTGCGATCTCTGTGAAAATGGCCAAGTTCTCGAATCTTCCGATACATGCATCTCGCCTCTTCTTCCTTCTTATCATCCTTCAAATTCCCTTTTTTAGGTATCATTAACCTTATAATTTCCGTTCATATCTTTTATATTTTTATATTTTTATATTTTTGTGTGGTTAATAATTGACTTAAAAAACTTGATTGATTCGTTTAGTAACTCGATCCATATTTTACTTTGATTGATTCAATTTACTACTTTAATTCCTTAGTTCCTTACTAGATCTTTTCATCTTTGATGGAATAGTTATTGTTCACTTCAAAAATTATTGCTTTATTTGATTTTATAATATACTCCGTAGTAATATAAACATAATCGTTGGTTCTGCACTGACATGTAAATTAGGAAAGCATAATAGAGGCAAAAGCTGTTGTTAGATTATATTTGAAATCCAAAAGTATTTGTGTGTGAATTATTCTAGTGTGATGTAAATTTGACATTTTTTTATTCACGGGAGTGTAGTTTTGTGAGATCATTTCAAGTTTCCAAATATCATAATAGGATTGCACAAAGATTTGCATTAGGATTTCAAGTTGTCATCTTTAGCCTTGGCTTCTAATTAGCTTATAGAAACTTACAGATGAATCATCAGAGATGAGAGCAATGTAAAGGATCTTGGGTGCTTGTATCATTTTTTTTTATTTTTTTTTGTGTTATTATCATAAGTATTTTGTCTTCTATACCTTAACAAAAGCTAAAGGGAAAGTAGTATGGTTAAATATTATTAGAGTGTAAGTAAATGTTATACGACCGAGACAGATTATTGTGTTATTAAGTGAAAGATATAGATATGGATGGTGACTGATTGTTTCTGTGCAAGTTGACATTTGGTGGTTTTGAGTCTTCAAAGGGATTATAATCATTTAATAGTAGGGTAAAACCAAATCAAATTTGGAAACTAAAACCATAAGTCCATAACATGATTGCAAATGTATTAATGTTAGAAGCACTCAGAACACTCATGTTTGCTGCTGTTTCATTAACACTAAATCATTTTTTAACCAACGTTGTCGTAAAAAAAATTATTTTCTTGTATTTACAACTTCAAATTCTAAAAAGTATCATTATTCGGCATTTGTTTGCTAGCCATGGCGCTACGTATTCATCCTTTAGGTTTAATCACTAAAATTATGATTTTTGTACCCTTATCGGAGCTATTTTGTTTGTCATTGTTGCTAAAAGCCTAAAAGAAATTTTAGTTTTGTATCCACACCTATCCTGATTCACGAATCATTGCATCCTTAGCAAAGATCATAAACTACGAAATTTCCCTTTGTTGTAGTTTTAGGTAATCATAACATAAGCAAAAGCTCGAGGGATTAATAGTTACCGTTGGTGCAGTTCTTAACTAATATGGAAACATCATTCTCACTACTACTGCATGCAAATAATCACTTCATCATACATGTCCTTAACCACATATACGTAATTACATATTATGGGTTATCTAGATTAATGAATACCATAATACCATATGCAAAAAAAATTCTTCTAATTTGTCTTTCTGTGGGTTATCTCATCTGGTACAGAATATTAGTTGTGTTCTCTTGCCTCTTGGACAAAGGAAAATTGATTTTCTGACACAGTAATCACCTCTTTTGGCAATGCTTAACATTCTGCTCTTACAGCTTCATTGTAGAACTTATAATTTATACATTAGATACAGTTAGAATGTCTTACTTATCATTGACGATCTGCATCAACATACATTCTTCGTCTTGTATAGGACATCATTTTATTTGAATAATTATATTAAACAATTATACGAGCCTTATTTTTCTTCCTGTCTTAAGCATCTTTCAAACCTTGATAAGAACATTAATACTTTTTTTCACTTACATCTTTTATAAAACTTCCTTCGCATTGATACTGTGGTTCTGTGCATAATCCTTCTATTTTCAAAAGGGTCATTAAGTTTTTCAATAAAAGTCTCATTATCTCAACATATTAACCTTTGTGCTTTTCCTTTTATTTTTAATTTAGGATACCATGTAGATCGGGTATGTGTACATCGCCTATCCACGTTACGTCTAGCCAGTTGATTGCAAGTGATGTCTTTCCGGTTGCTGGAGTTAAGGCTCTTCTTTACCCAGGAGCCATTTTTAATGATTTAATCTACAATATGAGTGTTCCAAGCTGGAATAATGTACTAGACATGTACAACTTGACTGATATAAAAGGAGCCTCAGCAATGCCTGATCTACAACGTTTGGAGGTTTGTATTTTTCTAACCTGACACCCTTCTCTTTCTTTTGATGCTTTCATACTTAAGGTTCTTATCCAAATTTTGGTATATGAAACAATGTAGTGGTCGTTGATTAAGGGCTAGTACAATTCGTGTTACAAAATAGTGATCTGCTTATTGAAGTTCTTAGATGGTAGCATCTAGTAATGAGTTATAATTCCACATGGTATATCTGAGTATCACTAAAGGTCTCCGGTTTATTGTTGATGATAGCAAATCTTTAGCGTTTCCAAATAAGTGGCCATAAATATTGGTATGGTACAGATTACAGAGCAAGGTTGGAGATCTTGAAATTATAAGAGTTGATTATTATTTTTAGATATAGTTAGTTTGCTTAAGTTAGTTATCCCCTGATAAATACCAATCTGTGATTATTGTCATGGATTCATGTTCAAGGACGCAATTTACGGTTGGATTTGAAATAAAATCAGGTAAATCCTGAACAAATGCTGGCCCAAAAACTACAGCTCTATAGTTTCTTAATTGGTTTTGCTTTGGAAATATATGTTTGATTCCTGTAGTTGAATAAGAAAAATTCCATGTTGTATTAGGGTGTAGATTTTAATCCAATTATAGGTAAATGGGTAAATTGAGGTTACATTTTTTTGTCAAGTGGGTACAAGTAGATTATTTAGTTTAATCGGAAATGGATCTGATGGGTCAAAAATTGCCCAAAGTATATTCAAAATGCATAAAACTTCCTAATTCAAGAAATTAGATTATAACTGTAGTATTATGATTTTGTAGTCATTTTAACTCGGTAACTATTACCAAAATCCCAAATGAAATTTTTGTGGGCCAACAAATCGTTTTGATTTCCACTAAGAACTGTTTGTTTTAGTACGAACAAGGTACCCTCTCTGCCTGTTTTGCCACCTCGATGTTGTACCATAGAAGTTGGTTACGGGGACACTATATCTCATGTTCTATTCCCCTGCAGCGACATGAATAATGAACACCCATTGAAATACCTTTTATAATACTGGAGTAAGAATCTATTTACTCCACAAACAAAACAGAGGCGTACTAGGATCTTTCTGATTTTATTTCACTTTTCCAGATTTCATAGTGAACTCATCCCCCACGACCCACAAATGTTTTTTTCCTCAAGTTTTTCTCTCTAAGTCTCAGTAAGAAGTGGCAAAATGGGTGGGTCTTGTGGAGTTCAAAGCGGGTAATTTTCAGTATGGGCACTAGTAAACACTTTTTTCCTTTTATGTTACTGAGTTGCATAATTAATGAGATAATTGTGGTTAAAGAACGATTATATTACAATCATAATATATTTTTGAAATAAAATGATTTATAGGAAGTTTATGCATTTTGGGTACACTTTGGATGATTTTTTTACACTTAAGCTAAATTTTAAAAATTTATCCAGATACCAAGTATAACTGAACTGATCTGTCTACGCATAATTGGGTCGAAATTGCCACCTCTAATCTGAGTTTTATTTGTTTATTGTTTCTCGTTTAAGTCCTGAGGAGGCAACTAATAAACTTTTTGATTTTTTTCAGGTTCTCGCAGGAAGTTACTTTTCTGTAGCAGGAGCATTTATCGGGTTACTAAAGCCTCAAAGAATGAGCATGTTCGGGACCCTTTTAATTGTATGGGGACTTGTCAAAGAAGGACTTCTTGGAAAATCAGTTAACACCGACCCGACAAGATCAGTTTATGTCTACCCAACCATGCTAATTGCCGTGCTTTGTGCTTTCTCTTCTGTCAAGTACAATTTCCAGAAAGCGGCTGCAAAACCTCCTCCCCGCCCTATAGCGAAACCTCTTAAAAGCTCCAAAAAATCTAAGTTGAAATGAATCTGAGCCAATAACGACATCTGGATCACAAAAGGTTTGTTCCTCAAGCTGTTGGGTTTGGGCTCCGTGGTGCCAATGCTGTGGTTAAAAGGTATGTAATACATATCGAAAATGCGAATTGTAGCCACTATGTTGTGCCACAACCCTTTGTGAAACTTTTTTTTGGCTTTTCTAGCATGGTTCTATGATGTTAAATTGGGTGAATTTACGGAACAAAATTGTAGTTTGAGTTAATTTTATTCATAGATCAAGTCACATATTTAAACTCTTATAACAAATTTGAGGTTTTTTTTGCACATCTGCTTCTTATGTGCCCTTGCTGTACATCCTTTGCTGCTTTCGTTGGTGGTAGTAGAGGTGACAAAATGGTTGGATAACCCGGTCAAAGTGGGTCACCTTTCGTATGGGCAAGTTACCCGAATTACGTTTTATTCAAAGTTGTTTATTTTTATTTATATATTGAATTAGCATGTCAATACAAAAATCATATTGTATTGATATAGGAAGTCTTAGGCGTCAGTGTACAATTTGGGTGACTTTAGATCCCTTTGACTGGTTTCCCCTTGAGCTATATTTTTTACTTTTTCTAAAAAATGCTATGTTTAGGGGGCTTGTATGTGGTTATTATAGTTCTAACTTCTAAAGCAATTAATTATATTTGATATGGAGATAATAAACACACAGGACCAGTTAGTGCAAACTAAGTTTTGTTGCTGCTTTTCATGAACAAGGTTAGAGTTTACCACCGTTTCGGTGTTGGTGTTAACAATCATACATACACAATAGCAGGACATGTGACTGCATCTGGAGAACCTTTAGTCTGTGATTTCAAGTTTCTGTAGTGTTACAGTATATCTATTCGCTGAATGTTTTAGTAAAAACTACCAGTAAGTCGGAAGATGTAAGTTTATTAAATTGTCGAGATCCACTGTCCTTGCTAGGGGTTTTCATATAGATGATCCAAACTGGACACATAAGTAGTACAAAGATGCCAAAAGATTGCAATAAGGAGTAAATTAATTCAACTGTTGGAAAATCTATAGATACCATCAAAGTTATTAAGTTTAGGAAAATGATAAGGAATGACTGCCATTAAAGTGTTAGGACATGCATTAATATTTGGACTCAGACAATAACAAACTCTATGTCCCGGGATATTGGTTACGGTATAAATTATTTACACATGTCCGAACATTTGAACGATAGTCTTTTAAGACTCTCGTTCGTAAGTTGATACAAATAACTAAAAAGGTTGTTTGTGACAAAACAAAGTTAAAACATATGTGTATTGTAATGTGGTGGATAAGTATCACACAATGATAGGGTTTGAGAATCTGAAACAAGTCCAAACAACTTTTCAATTCACTTTGAAAACAATCAATGGTGTCTTTTCTTTATCTTTCATGCAATGTAGATTCCAAGCTTTACTTTTGTTATCATTTTATGCTTGCTTCAGTACTTTCTTTATTAAACTTCGCCCCCTTCAAAAAAGCAACTTAATGACAATGAATGGACCGTCTACTACTTTGAGATATCACCATTTAACTTCATGATTAAAGTTGCTCTTACTTCTTTCAATGTATCATCAAAAGAATGTTTTTTATTCCTTATATCATTACATACATGAAACTTAATACATACATTATCGTTATCACGAAAACCCAAGAGAATTTTCTGTTGTTCTGAACTTTAATTCCTCAAATTCAAATTAGTACAACTTTCATTGGATAGTGTACAAGTCATTAAATAGACATAAGTTACATATTTATTTTAGTTTCTATTATGTGAAGTGAATTTCCTTACATAATATCTTTATATATACAAATTGAAAGATGACGTAGCAAACCCAAATATCGAAAATTCAGAGCAAAAGCCTAATAAGGAGTGTAATAATAATAATAAGTGAAAAATGTGGTGGTTTCTTGACCAATGTTACAAGCAAAAATAGATGTTAAGTTAAAAAGCTTTGGGAATCCTATGTTGATTCTTAATGGCTACGTTCTCTTTTCTTTTTTCAATTTTTGTTTTCTAAAGATTGTTTACATGCTAATAAAATGGTCAAACCCAAAAAACATCCGTAAGATATAAAGGTACTATTATTCAATTGGGGAGGAAGAACAATTTCTTGATGAGAAACTTATGATTTCATGGATACATTAGAGACATGTTATTTATTCAACTTAATTACAACGTGGCACTTTCTTTCATGTCGGGCTTCTCACTTCCTACCAGTGTGGAAATCTGTATAGAGAAGTCAGTATGAATGTCTCAATGTTGGGTTGAAGAAAATTATCTTTATTTTTTCTTCCTTTGAATCTCATTGGTTTAAAATTAAATTTTGAATCCATTTCCACGTTAATTCCACATTGTAACTACTCCCCCTAAAAGTGAAATTAGGTGTTATTTATCATGTTAAATACAATATTGCTTCCATATTGGTACTACTCATTGTGCTCATAAGAATAACACAACATTAAAAAGGTGAAGTTCATGGAGACTCATACATGAAAGCGTTTAAGCAAATATCTATGGGCATATATAAAGCAAACAATGTACCAAATAGTAACAAGACATAAGTTCTAATTAAGCAACTTAATTGATTTTCCAAAGGCTAATTGAGTAAGCTATCGAAATAACTCGTAGCATGATCAAAAAGTCCACTGTAAAGCTCAAGTTAAATGATAAAATGAGAATAAGCACTCTGCAAAAGCTTCAACCAACACTTCAAACAAACTAACTTTGTCACAATGCAATAATCTATTAACCTTTTTGAATAACCTAGCCCAAAGTTGTAAAACAGCTTTAGTAACACTGTAAATTTAATTAATTATTATGATTCGAATCTATTTTTGATAAAAAGTACCATAATTAAAATGAAAATATTCTCTTATAAACATAAACTTTGCATCGGTTATACTCCTCGTTTCTTGAAAAACTATATCTGATTATTGCTTGATTAAAGAAAAACAATGATACATAAATGGATTATGGGTTACTTCCCCGTTTCCATTCCGTTGAGCTCTTAATAAAATCTTAGCAATAGTACTGTGGATTAATTAGTTAATGCTGATATGCATATTTGAATGCACTTTAAAATTAAACTAATGAAATAACCCTAACAACTAGAACCCTCTAATAAAAGAAACATATAATATTAGACTTGAATTCCCCACTTTATCACATTTTGATGACATAAAGTTCACACAATGAGGGATTAACCTAATTAACAATATAATTAACCTAACTAATTCGATCAACTTCCTACTTATGGAATAAGAAACATAAACAAATAAGAAAGCACAAAATGGGAAAATGAAAACTTTAAGATACGATTGATGCATATTATATCGGCACAAAAAGGTTATTTCAAAATCTTCTTCTAATAACTCTGAGTACTCTTTAATTTCTTCGTTCTTTGACGTTTCTTCGACATATGACACCACCATAAAACCTGAATAGTAGATCGACTAACGGTTTATTAATATGGTTCTACTTCAGTTTGTTAATTTGCAACTTAATTTATAGATTAACTTTTGACAAACAGAAATAAATATATCTTACTCAAAACTCAAGATTCAATGAGGAAACTAAAATGAGGACTTGCTTGCAGGTTCCCTTGGTGCATTGCATCTAAAACATTCCATTCTACTTGCAAAGTTATGCTCATTGCATCCAAGTCTGTGTAAATTCATTAAACAATTTATATAGCATTTATATGTAATAATGATTAGAAAACTAAACCAATCAAATTACACTTTGCAAATTTATATAATTTTAGTTTTTTTTTTTTTTTCTAGAAATTAACATCAACAACCAAAAGAAAAAGGTACAAAAGATATTTGAAAGATTAGTAATTGGTAACACTTGATTAAGTTAAAATATAATATACCTGCCACAAATCCAGTCACCGGACTTCCACGCTGAGCGACTACTACCACCGCTTCCACCACCAAGCCCAAAACTACGTCCACGAGCCATGTCACAATCAAATGCACCACCCCCAGCGCCCAAATCGTCTTTAAATGCACCACATTTGAAGCAACTTGAGCGACTTGCAAAGTTATGGGCCCCACAGTTGCCAACATTACAGTACCAGTCTCCAGGTCTCACATCAGGGCCTGTGAGACCGAATACTGACAAGTTACTCCCTCGACCACCAAAACTACCAAATTCAGCTCCATAACTAACGCAACCACCAAAGCTACCAAATTCTCCACCATAACTGACACAACCCCCGTGCTTTGATTCACCACATCTCTGACAAGAATCCCTCCTTTGAAAGTTCAAATGCTGACATGATCTGCAATTCCAATCTCCGGGTCTGCTCATCTTACCTTTTGTTCACTAAAAACAAAAACAAAAAAATGTTAAGTATATTGATCGTACTTCAAATGTGTAACATATACCTAAATGTAAATGGTCTTTTCGCACATCATGCTTGAAATACCGAAAATAATCGTGAGAAAAGAAAAAATAAAGAAACTTTTTAGACAAATAACAACTTGTAATTTGTGAATGATGACAACAAGGATCGAGCAACTTAAACTTAGTCATACAAAAGTCGAAATAATGGTACAGTAAAAAAAAAAAGTTACGTAAGTTTGGGCATATATATGCGGAAAATCGATGCATGTAGGGGTTTATAGAGTTACCTTATGATAGTTACACACAGTTAAAAGGGTATGTGTGTGTATGTGAGACGGCTTAATTGTTTGAATGTGATGGTGAGTGGGGCGTTAGTTGTTTATATATACGTGAAAAAAGACCCCAAAATTCGATGCTACGTATTGCTTACTCACTACCAAATACTAGTACCTTTAATGTGTTTAAAATTAGGTTATGGTTTAGAGTAATAATAATAATAATAATATTCCGTGGAAATGATCTGTGGTAATAGTGTACGGGAGAGATTATTTATTTTATATAAGAGAGCTAGTGCTTAAATTGTAATATTTTCTTTCTACTAAAGTAGGTTTGGTTTAACATATTTTTTAAAAATTCAAGTGGATTTTAGGAGACTAAAATTATAGTTTATATGCTAAAATTTTTATGAGAATAAATTTTGTTTGGCAAACAAAAGTTATTGGAGATTATTGAGAAACAAATCTTCTATAGTTAATCCCTTAAATAGAAATTTCTTCAAGTAACTTATGTAATTTTTTATAAAAAACTCTAATTTCAACTACAATCTTCAACTTCACTTCAGTTTCAATTAGTTGTTGTTGAACATACTTTTAGTCTTAGCCTTGCGCAATGTTAATATTATGTATGTTACTCCCTAATATGTATATACTTAAAATGTAGTTTAAAGAGTATGGTAATCACTGCTTTGTTTACTACGAACGTACCTAATTAAGCCAACATGCCATCTTTGTATTTTTTTTGTTGATTTCTTACTTGGAGTCATCTAAGGATTTGCAAATGACTTTAAGTATTTAATAGCTGTAAATGAGAAATAATCCACTTAGCAAAATGGTCCCTTTATTTATATATGTTGGTCTAAACCATACTTTTTGCAAGTAAACTAGACCAAGATGCCCTACAATTAAAGCAAAAATATCCCAAAGTGTCGCCCCTAAGCAAAGCAATGTTGATTTAAAGATCTTTGTAAGATGCACATAAAACCCTTTGACCATATGATTCAATGCGGTCCTCAAATAAACTTAAACGGTTATTTTCTTGCAAAACGTTGATAATTGATAACACTAAATGGCTTACAAATACTCTAAAATCATTATATGGAAGATAATGTTCATGCTGACTTAACGGCCCGTTCAAAAGAGTATCCCTTCATAATGAGAAACTTGACCATTCTCTTACGAAGTTCTCTCCTTCGGAATCAACTAAGTTACACACATGAAAATTGTCCCTAAAGTTGGAGTTCATATGGACTAAACTTAGGTCTCCACCGGAGATTCTCAACACTCAACCACTATTAAGCTATCTTGCAGCACATGAGAATTTAAATCCTAAATGAAAAATAATATATTATTATTTTAACCATATATAGAAAGTTTATCTAAAATTTTAATGAGTATATCTGCATTAAAACAAGTTAAATGCTACATATATACTTTCAATAACTACTTTTCTTTCATTTCTTTCGACTTGGCGCACTTTTCAAGTACAAATTCCCTTATACCAAATGATAATTTTGATTGTTGTGAATGGAAACTCTAAATACCATGAACAAAGATGGATTTTGATAAACCTTAAGAGGATAACAAAAACAGAGGATTGAACTCAATATTCATCCATTAAAAAATGGTTTGATTGTGGGCTAAGGTATTAGAAAGATAAGACCCATATAATTAAACAAAATCAAGAAATATTTACAAAATGAATATTCAAGGAGATTTGATTACTTTATAAAATTAATAACCCTACTTACAATTATTGTTGAATTAACAAGGATGTGTCATGTCTCACTTTCAATAATATGTTATAAATTGCATATCAAAAAGAAAATAACTTCTTTTTTTTAATATAATTTTGATTTTTGAATATTCTTGTTTTTTATGTTCATCTCTTTTTAGTAGGGTCATATATGGAATTTTGGTTCTGAAATATATCGACAAGTGCATGATTCAATCATTGCAAAATAAACGTCATGAAGGGAAAACTAAAGTTACAAGCGCTAAAAAGAATTATAAATTAAAAGTATGTGTTCTTATCTATAATTGTTACGTAGATTTAAACATGATAAAAATTTCAATTTATCTATACGAAAAATAAAATAAAAATTGAAGGGCTAAAGAGCAATTTTGAAAGTTCAGGTTTTGAGGTTACTCGTGTCTGTCAGTTGCATGGCAAGAATTTCTAGGAACGTAACATGTATCTCGTTTAATTGTATTGTACTCATAGATAGATAATGTACACCAATATTGTACGTTATTTATCTATATAATATATAATTTTGACCTATTTATAAAAAATAGGTGATAATATATCAACGTGAATATTTAAAGTAAAAGCTGAAATTTGAATTTAAGTTTGGCAATCGAGTCACTGTTGTAAGACTTAATTATTTAGTCGGCCATTAATTTCTAAACGTTTCTTTAAATAACTTTTTATAACTTCTATAATGTTTTTAAGATATCATTCAAATAAACAGTTAATGTGTAAGATGTATATTTTCAAGTGAAAGTAGAGCATTATGAGAGTTGACTGTTAATTTGTTGACCGCTAACCAAACTCTAGTGATTTATTTGTCTTTTATTATTTTTTGTTATTACACTAAAAGTTTACATGATTTTCTAAGTTGTAAAAGTCAAGAGTCGGCACGTTTGAAAAGGTCAATAGATAACTCGTAAGAGTCAGCTATTTGAGAGTTGGGACAAAGTCGCCACACTTTTTAAAAATTTTAACTCGATTTTTAAAATTTAACTCGTAACTTATAAGAATTTAACAATTATCATGACTGACATACAAGAAGAAATTTATAAAACTAAGAACGAAAAGAAAACAAAATAATGGCAAGAATAGCGATAAAGATAGTCGAAATTGATGATGGAAGAGAAGTCTTCGAGGCCTAATTTGACTACAACTTTTTTCTTTTCCTTTTCTGAACATTTTCCCTTTTTTGCTGTCAATTTATTATCATCCATTTCAATCTATATAATATAATACACATTCTAAAAGAACAACCGGGTAAAATAAAGAATCAATATTTCATTAGTATCTTTAATGATTACCAACGTATTAATATGTCCTAAGTATTTTGTTGCAAATCTTACTGGAACGAGATACTTCATATTTATTTTAAAAAGTAACTTTGTTACACCGTTTATTTTTTATAAATATATCTTTTAGTCAGATTTTTTGCACGTTCAGTAGATAAATTGGGTGTTTCGCTACATTTCAATCCCTAGTACGTATACACGAAATTACTAGAATACCATCAAATTTAGAAAAAATGACGTATTTTAGTCACATCATATACTCATAATTTATTAGATACTTTTTATGAATGTCAACTAAATATCGTAAGTAAATTGATCCCGGTTGTATGAACAAGAAATTGATTATGTAACAAAACCTTGATTATTCATTTTAGGACCAAACATAAAAAATCCTAGACTAAAGGACAAAAATTAAAAAGTAAAATGATATAACACAAGGACAATATATGTCATATAATACTTTTATTTTAATATATACAAAAATCGAATTCTAAATATACATTAGAGTGATCATCTGCATAGTTTACAGGAAGAAATTTGAGACTACTGAAAAAAGCAAGTCGTATTTAGTGAAAAATAAGGTAGGATCTAAGATTATGTTGATGAAACCATGATGATTAATTAGCGGTGGTAAATGATATCATTGACACACACAAATTTTATTTTATTGGGTGAGGGTAAAGAGAAGTGGAAAAAGGGGAAATAAAAAGGAGTAAGTGATTGATTCGATTCGATTCTCTTTGGGAAATGCCTCCATGCAATCACCACTTGTTTCTTTTTACTATCTTGCCCTTTTACCTTTAATATCTGTTACATCATAAGTAAAAATATACTATATTATATTATTGTATGAAACTATGAATTACGGTCGTAATGTTCCATTTTTGTTTTGCAATATGGAACGTATGAAAAAAATAATACGATCGATGATTTTGATCCAAACTTGAGAGGATCTAGTTACCTAAATCATGTTGAAACCAAAGCTAAGTCAAGATAAATGTCAAATTGATCCAAACTTGAAGAGGATCTAATTATATTAATTGTTCAAATTGATAGCATGAAACATACTTGATCTTTTTATAAAAACCTGTTTCCCAAACGTGTAACATCATATTACACTTAACACGAAGTTCAACGTAGTTTCATCTATTGCATTGTTATTTTTCTTTTACACAATTTACTGATTATTTATTTTTTTAAACTTTGTATAATCAAATTATGAATACTTATTACGAAATTGAAAGAATACGTTTTAGAAAACCTAATTGTTTTCTTGTATAACGTTCAATGAGCTTAACTTGTATGAACTTTTCCTCTTCAGCTACATATTTACATTCTATTATTTGATCAATTATCGACCGATAATATACAACATAAATATAAATGATGAAATTCGGTTGGTTTGCTAATAACAAATAAAAATATGTCCGTTAAAAGAAGCTTTCTTTTCCTCCATATTCGAGAAACAAAAGTCGAACATCTTTTTTGTCTAAAACTTTTTTTTAAACAATAACACGTTCACATATCTTTTACTTTAATTTAATTTGAAAGGTCATTCACTTATTTTTACCGGAATCCATCTCAGCATGGCGTGGAACCAATAAACCCCTAAAAACTCTTGGTCAATCAACAAATTTAAAGAATCTTTGTTTTTCAAAATTATATTTTAAATAAATATATTCGTTAGAACTTTTACGAGTTTCTTGCTTCTAATATATATTATAAATAATAATAATTAATAATATAATTGTCTTATCTACTACTACATATAAAACATCTAATATAATATGATTGTCTATTTAAATTTCTTAGCACAAGCTCAAAGAAGTAGCTTCAAGTTGATTCGAGGGTTAATCCAATGAATTCAGCTGGTGTGTAGTTGAAAAACCACAACGTTCAAACAGCATTTCATCATCTTATATAAAATTCAGTTTTTAAGGTGTTGCATATTTGAGTTTTAGCACTAATCTTGGTGAAATGACTAATGAGTACATTTAAATAACATCAAAGTTAGATATAACTTAATTAGAAGTCATCATTAATAAGTTGTGCGGTCTGGTTAACAGAATACATTATGCATGACCATCATATTAGATACGAAGAAAAGTATGTATTTTATGTACGAGTTTACGCATAGAATTAATGATAGAGTGATATCTTTACGATGATATTGCATGCGGGGTTACGGGCTCAACATGTTGTCTTAGCGTTCTTCTATAACTAAAACTATTTCTAAAAATGAAATAGAGGATTCCATTTGAGTTCTTACGTCTGGTTCTCGATTATACAATTGAATTACGTAAGTTCTATAGATCTGAATCATTTCTAGGTTAGTTCACTATGATCGAAATGGATGATTCGAGTACCTCCATTTATCTTGGTGTCGAATCCAGGTCTCATCGTAAAAGTCGCAGTCTTACCTATTAAATTAAATATATTTTGGAAACAAAAACGGAGTTACTAGAGCTAAAAAGAAGTTAATAAAAAGCACATAAATTATACACAATCGTATATTATGACATGGGCTTGTTTTTCTGTTGGGCCAAAAATGAAATAACAACACACTTTAATAAATTCCCGCCCAAGAATGCTGTTTTAAAATCCCGCCCCTATTTTTCACCCACATTTCTCGCAATTTAATTTATTTTCTGAACTACTCCGCAAGTATAATTTCACTTCTTTATAAAAGAAAGTAAAAAATAAAATAAAATGATTCCGTAAATAGTTATAATATTCCGCAATTATCGTTCAGTTTCACCAAATTTAAGAGGGAAATAACACATTTTAATTTTTAATTTAACTTTTTACCATTCACACACGCATACACACATACATTTTGCTTACAATCATTCTCAGTGACTGACTGAGAGAGATATAGGATGCTCAGGGTTAGGGTTAGGGTTTTTTCATGAAATGGGGTCCCCTCAAAAACCAAATATTATAATTATTAAAAAAGAAAATAATAATAATAGAAAATTTACTTCATCAACAATCACCGCCTCCATCACTTCACCACAATCCGCTGCTTCTATCCATGTAATTACAACAATATCTATATTATATTGCTTTCCGATTGTACATTAATTGGTAACTGTTATATGATAATTTAATTGATTTTAGATTTTAGTGATTGGTCTGTGTTGTAATTTTGGATTTTAGAGTGTGAATTGTATGCTATGTTACAATTTGTGTACTTTTTTCAAAGTTTATGTAGGGCTTTCTTTGTAATCATTAGATTTTTTGTAATTAGTATTACTTAGAAAGTAATTGATACACTTGTAAACTTATAAGTGGTTTGTTTTGTTAGGGTTTAAGTACGTGAGGCTGGTGCTGAATTTGGAGGTTCAATGTGCTAGTTTTCGTTTTATATTAGAGATTGCATGTATAGTATGCAATTGTTAGATTTGTGAAGTTAATTGGTATGCTCATTTTGGGTAGGTTTTAGATTTTGCCCATGTCAAATTATGTGTTAGAAGCTAACTCTTGATGTATTTGTGATCAAATTTGGTTTTTTCAATTGGACTGACTATGACGTGTTTGATTATTATGAATTTATGACTACACTATTTGAAATTGTGAAGCAATATGCAATGGCAGTTTCTTAATGTTAACGTTTAAGGCATTGTTTGAAAACTGAATTGAAATAACGTATATTGTTACGCTTTTCATTTTCTAGTATGCGGACATTTTAAATCAAGGATCTAAGATGATATTTAAAGGAAGGGTGGATCACATTTAACATAGAAATTGGGTGCACTGTCAAGAGCATGAACTTAGGAGATATAGGAATAAAGTACTGGGAGTAATTAGAGAATTCATTTCAAGAATGTAGATAGTGAGATGCTAAAGTGTCAAGGTATGAGGTTCTAGTATTGTAGAAAGAATCAACATGATATGATTTTGGATAACTTGATTAAGTGAAGTGGGCTACATCTTTATGGCTCTGATGCTTAAAGTTTGCTGATCCTGTTTTTCTTTTTCTCGTTTCAGGACTCTTCTATCTTTAATTACATCAACAGTCTCTCTCCTATAAAGCCTGTCAAGGGGACATCAGTTGTGCAAGTCTTTCCTGGGATTACTTCACCTCCCCTTGCATTCACATCACCTCGGGTCAATACACATCGACAATCTATTGATTTGAAAAGGTCTAATTTCATTTGGATGTTACTGTAATACAATATTGCTAGACGTGGCACTTCTGACCCGTTTTATAATGAGTGGGTCGGTTTCGCTTATGGTTTACCCCTTATGTTGAAATTAAAAGATTAGATACTAGGCAAACAGGTCAAATTGGTCATAAAAGTCTGTGTCTTTTTAGTGCTGAAGTCTCCTAATACACTTTAAAAGATAACTTATTGTTGTAAGAACACATTTATCTAACCATAATTCACATTAACTATATGTACAGAAAACCTGACACAATGTAGAAGGGCCAAGCTGACCTGTCCGGTTTTGACCTGGACTAAAAACATGTTTCAATCTAAACCAGTTAACTCGTTACCCGACCCTCCTGTTTTACCAACTGTGCATATTGCTTTGACTACAACTTGACGACTAATTGCATATTTAAATTATCTTCAGCTCCAAGTGTCATCTAATACCCCAATCAGGATTATTCCAACAAGATGATACAAGCAATACTACTACTGGTGCAAATCTTACAGCCTTAGAAAGTTCAAGTGTGAAGAACTCTGAAGATGCTCCTTCTAAAGTGACTGATTCAGTGAACCCAGAGGGATCTATGGAAAGCAACAAGTTAGCAGCACAGGACCTTGAAGGGAATATACTGTCCCATCCCAAGCCTGTTGGAAATGATGGACAAAATGGGGGTTGTCTGCAAACTAATATCTGCCAAAGTCCTGAGCCGAATGCCTCTGGGGATTATATTTCTGCTCAACAATATGACCAACAAGTGGCTCAGGTAGATTCTGATTTGCCTTAAACTGTTTTCCAGATTATTTGTGTCCCATAAACAGATAAAATGTGCGAACACACACACATACACACAAGGGAAGGTTCATATGAGAATCAACAAAAAGGTGATAACCGTGAGAACGACAAGATTACATGTTAATTCACATGTGAAAAGTGAAAAATATCCCCCACCCATTTAATATAATACTCATTGCAACTTATGAACCAAGTCCACAGTTAATAGAGTAATATTCTAGATGGTTTGGAGCTAATCACTTTTGTTGGTGTCTATATTTTGCACATATGCATATGTTTACTGAAGAAATTTTGTATTTATTTGTGAGATAACATGATTCACCCTGATTCAGGAAGCTGCCGCTTTATATTGGTCCTTTTTTACACCAAAATTTTTCAATATTTAAAGTATCTGGACAGAAATAATGTAAACATTGATCACTTTGTAAAAAATTCACACTCAAAAGAAGTAGAGGTAGAGATGCCTTACCAAAGTAAAGAATGACAAAGCTATGGTTTCACGATGTGTTGCTTCTTTTTACATTTTATTCACATTATTTTAGAAAGCGTCATCTTAATGTCCTGTCTTCTGGAATTACCATGATTGCAACAATTAATGTAGGTCGGTCAAAGTCAACTTGGTAAGCGGAGACGCCTTCAATTTGAAGCAGCTCAAGAAACATTCGTGGAAAATGAACCCGGCTTTCAAAGTCCTTCAAAAGCTGCTGCCAAATCAGATGTTCTAGACTCTTCTTCGTCTAAAAAAATCAGGAGTTCTAGTTTAAGTGTTTCCAAGCCGTCAGGTATAGGCTTGCACTTGAATAGCATTGTTAATGCCATGCCTATGACCTTTTCGATTGTTGGAAGGAAAAGTTCAATATCTATTAGTTCTCAAATGCAAGATTACAGTCAATGCCCCACAATGTCATCCAATTCGAGTTTAGTAGATAACGTTTCAGCTAGAAGTGAGGAGTATACACATGAAACTTTACACAGTAATGCAAATCCCAGGATGACGATTGACTACGAAGATAATTTTAATCTGGGGATTCTGGACTCTAAACAAGCTGAGAGAGTTGATAAGTTTGAGAGATCTGCTCCCAGAAAGAAAAGGTATTTCTTCCCGCTTTTTGATAGATCAACTTCTGTAAAATAGTTCCATGAGGTGGCAAGATGGTCTGGTCAGGCAGGTTCGGTAATAAGTGAAAACAAGTCTGCTGTAATACTGGTTCCGTCGTGGCAGATTTAGGAGGTTATGCGCATTAAAACCAGACTTTAGAACCTTTAAGTTGTCTGACTTGTTCAACCCATTTGACTTGCTTACCTTTAACCTTTTCGATTTTATTTATCTGAACTGTTTGAGATAAGAGACAAATCAAATCGATCCATTAATAAATACATGGGACAAAATTACCATATTTAGTGAATACTATAGGTGGCAATATGGGCTAGTCAGGCAGGTTGGGAATGGGTCAAATCTGGTCATGCTAGGTTGACCCAACAACAGTTTCTATGTCCATATTTTTTGAAATTTATAAATTCTGAAGGTATCAAATATGAACACAAAACCACACCAATAAAAGTAATAGTATAATGATTCTAATAATTTCTTAATAAATCAATATACTCAAATTTTGAGCATTTGAATTAACTTTAGGCGACCAAATTAGCCGAAAAGGAAACATATACTTAGGATTACAACACTTTTCAGCTAAATTTTTAATTTTACAATTTGACTCCTTAGAAATTCAGCCCAAATTTACCTGTTTTGAGGTTAATGGATCAAAATTGCTGCTTCTATATGTTCTCCTTACGTCTTTACCTTCTCCAACTTGTTTGTATATCTATCTCAGAAAGAAGACAGAGAGCACAGGTGATGGTTGCAAACGCTGCAACTGTAAGAAGACCAAGTGTTTGAAACTGTAAGTAAATCTAACGTTCGACATTATATTGTCTGCTTTAAATTTTGGATTACGAAACGATTTTCCTGCAGTTACTGTGACTGCTTTGCTGCTGGAGTCTATTGTGCCGGCCCATGTTCTTGCCAGGGGTGCTTCAACAGACCTGAATATGAAAGGACTGTTCTTGAGACACGTCAACAAATTGAATCACGGAATCCACTTGCATTTGCTCCTAAGGTTATTCATCGCGTCACACAACCTCCAAGAACCCAGACTGTGGTATGTGATTCAAAATTACAACTTGATTTTCTTGGCAAACAAGATGAATGCTAAATGTGTCAAAATGGGTAGGTCGGGTAACAACTTAAAATATGGTAAATTTGGTATATGCGGATATGCCAAAAGCTTTTTGTCCAATTTTTTCCCTTTCAAATTTATTAAATAGGTATCATGTCAAATATGATTACAAAAATTGCGGTATAATAATGTAAATTTTTTGAGAAAAATGAATTAGGAGGTTTTCTCTTTATGCATTAAAAATACCTTCTGGGCTACTTCCAACCTGTTGGATCCATTTGACTTACGGTGGTTATAGATTAAACATAAACCGAATTGACCAATTTATAATTAGAAGGCTTGAAGTTGTTACATCAAATTAGCACAATGAGTCAATGATTGTCAACAGGAGGATGGAGATCATGTGACACCGCTTGCAGGAAGACACAAAAGAGGTTGCAACTGCAAGAAGTCCATGTGCCTGAAAAAGTACTGTGAATGCTATCAGGTGGGATCTTGTTAATAGGGCTTAATTCATGTCGGGTGGTCCTATTTTTCTCCCTGCAGTTCTTTTTTGTTATACTAATTGGATTGGATTTATATCAATAGGCTAATGTTGGATGCTGTGATGGATGCCGGTGCGAAGGCTGCCAAAATATTTATGGCACAAAAGCAGGTATTTCTTTTTTTTTTTGTTTATGGCCAAAATAGGTTTTGAAGATGTATGAAGTAACAACTTTAATTTGTTCTTTCTGATAAATTAGAATTTTATCAAATACTTAAATAATCAGAATCTCCAAAACGTTGAACCCTATCAAAAGTCTTTTTTGGAACTTTGAGTAGTAGAATAACATCAAATACCGTCTTCTGCACTGCACTTTATTACAGCTTAGTTTCTGATCTTGGTTATCTAATATCACATAATCACTGACTAAACAAACATTCTAGCACACCCCAACGAACGAAGTATGACAAGATACGGATAATGAAAATGTATGTGTGCTATGGAAGTTACTTGAAAATCATAGTTACAAAGGAGTAGGCTTGTAAATTGTTATAAAACAACGTTGAGAACCACACAAGAAATTACTTATTTGTAGCTACTTATAGTCAATCCATTTCTATTTTTTTTATTGAGATGTATTATCCATTAATTATACAAATCTGATAGTGCTGCTTCGACATGTGTTGGTATTTTATGTTTCTTAGGACTTTGATGTATTATCCACTAATCTTATAATGATTTAAATTTAAGATATTTGAAACATACTTGGTTAGTTGGTTGTACATTCATGTTCAGTGTTTACCTTTGAAACTTTTAAACAAAAGAACTTTTGATTATTTACTTATCTTATGCATTTCAGTAAGTGGCACGAGTAGAGAATTGGGCATGGAAGCCATTAATGAGACATTTAATGATTCATTTGACGACAAGCTCAAAGTGGGTTCTATTAGGTCGCGATCCTCTCTTCCTGAATTTCATAAACCTCACAATTTGACTCCTCAGACACCATCTTTTCAACATTCAAAGTAAGATGTTAAACCATAAAGTTTTAGCAAAAAATTTTCAGAAGTCATTATTTTTTATCTTTCTCTTTATCATAAAATTTTACTTGATTTCAACTTCTTGTACAGCCACAGAAAGGATGGATCAAAAGCTCGTGCTTTTCCTGGAAGATACGTTCCATCACCAGAATCTGAATGCACCTTTTACCCCTCCTACGTGACCACCCCTACATCTCCCATAGATACCTCTAGCTTTGACATGGTTAAAGAAACAAGTAACAAGAATCCTGAAATGGTTACTTTCGATCAAGATATATATCCCAATATCGAATATACAGATGAATTCTCACCGGGAGACTGGTCAAACAGTTCAAGATCTCAATTATTACCTCCTAGTAGTGTGAGCCTTTCTTCTCTTTGTTACCATGACTCCTCACTCACCCCAGTGACTCTGCTTGGTGGGGCAAAATCGTCTTTTGACATTGTAGAAGATGACACACCCACGATATTAAAAGACTCTTCTTCTATTCAACCCACTAAAGTGCTAGGAACGTCTCCAAATAAGAAGCGTGTTTCTCCACCTAAACTTCGGCTGCATGAGTTTGGTTCAAGCTCTTTGAAAAGTGGCAGAAAGTTCATACTGAAGGCGGTTCCTTCTTTCCCTCCTCTCACTCCAGGAAATATCAACCTCTAAACAGCCTAAGGTCAGCCGTTGCATTACTTTTGACATTTCTTTTTTTGTATGATTATATAATACTCATTGTTCTCTAAGTTTGACCATAATAGAAGAATAATACTAGATTGTGTAATAATTCTTTCTTTAGGTTATCAAGTGGAAAGAAAGGACAATGTGTTGTACTTTAATCGGAGTATTTTTGTGTTTTAAGTTGGAAAAAAAGCGAATGAAAATTTATAATTGTAATTTTCCTACAATTCACATGTAAAATAGGTTTAGGTCAAAAGATAGTTTCCTTCGTTTTTCCTGTTGCTCATATTTTCTAACATTTGAAAGAAATCCTTTGGGAAAAAAAATAGCTGCATTTTTCTCTCCAGCTTTCTTGATAGCATAAAAACACTCTAAAGTTTGAAGTTATTTCAAACTTGCACAAATGCTAATGTAGTGTAACTATTTTCTCATAAAAGGCATGATGCCACACTTACATTATCTTTTTGCCTTTCGGAATGTTTTTGCAGGTTAATTTGAACAGGATGGTTTATCTCTATGCAGAAAAGCAGCAACCACATCTAGAACCAAAAATAACTCTGCTTGCTTAGAACTTGATTCATGCTGGTGAAAAAATGTATACACCACAACGGAACTGCAACTGCGCAAAAGAAGTGTCCCTACTGGGTCTTCTTCACCCCTTCCCCAATCACCACCCCCACAACCTTTCAATTTACTTGTGGCTTCCTGAAGTTTCCAAATCTGGCACTTTCTGTTTTGATGCTGAAATTGCAAGCGTTTAATGATCAAAATACTAGCCATAGTTTCACCACAATAGAAATGCTCAGTTTGGTTCCATTTTTGTCTCTTTGACGTCAGTTGACATTCAAATGCTACCTCTGAATTTATATTAAGATTCTTTTTCTGTATCGATGGTTCATTTTTAGTTTGCGGAACTACTTGTGTTCAAGGGTGAAGGGTTTAACCAGCCTAAAGCCTGCACATATTGTGCAGTTTGAAGATTTCACTTTGAATACTGGTTTAACTTGGGATATTATTGATTCCATGTCCCATTGAATGCATTATGTCATTGAAGATCTTATAAGCTGTCATTCTATTATGCATGTCTTCAGATCTCAAGCTAAAGTTGTTTGTCTATGAAGTACACATGACCATCCTTGCACATAGAATGCCTACATTATTTATTTATTTTTTGCCCATTGTCCATATTGGTTGAGGAGATAATAGATGAACAATGTAGCAGATCCACTAAATTATGGGAAGAAGTTCTTAGGTGTTTAAATGGAGATGCTATGAGCATGAAACGGAAATAATCAAAGCATAGAATTAACTTGAGACTGGTGGTTTGTACTTGCATATGCCAGTTAAAGCTTGGGAGACTTCACAATGGAATATGGGGTTAGAGCACGAGTGGTTTGGTGTTGAACTAAGTGTTAGAGTTTAACATAGAGTTTAACATCGAGTTTCATTCTTTAGGAAAGTGGTTCAGTATGGAATATAATATGGAAATGGACTAATAAAATTGAAAGGAAGGACAAGAATAGTGAGACCCACTTGAACCAACAATGGTAGCTCAACGCAGGCATCTGACGCTTGCTTCACTATTGAAGGGAAGTGGTGTTCTTCACTGTTGAGTAAAGTTCAACGGCGTCTAACATGTCTACTCTACATGCTCTTAGTATCATTAGTCATTGCTAGATGTTAGCTGTAAATGGACATCTTTAATGAGATTCTCATCGGGGCTAAAGTGTACTTTGTGTTTTGGTTGATCGGTCATATTCGAGTCAACAGAAAATTAGCACTGTTGACCGTTTTGACCGAATGTTAAATTGGTAAAATGGTGAAATTTGGTTGATTATTTCATAACGTCCAATGCAAAAACATAAAAAAGACGTGTAAATGTCATATGACAAACATGTAAACACCAACTACGCAGAAAGTTATATAGAATTGATAAAACCAAATTATACGACACTTACAAAGTAAATTAGATACCAATATACCATGTGGATACAATGTGTGTATGATGAAGTCTAGTAAGAATTACAGCAGGAATAAAAGTATGCTTATTCTCTCACTATATTGGAAGAGAGCCCCCACCCACTCAAATTAATTGACTCAAAAAAGAAATAAAGTAAAATATTCCTTGATATATCGAATAACCAGCAAAATATTCAGTGTGTTTATTTTATCAATAGTAGTGATCGTGAAAATATTATGTCTTTTTTATTTATTATTGATGGATTCGTCCTGGACCCAGAATGATAAACTGGGGATGATAATGTAATTGCTTGGCTTGTTTAAAGTGTTTGATAAGTGAAATATAATGATGAAAGTGAGTTAACTGTTAAACGTAGTAATAGAGGTAGGAATACACAATTTTTAAGTTAGTATTTACTTGAAACTGAGTCTTAAATTCGAATATTAAGAACTTCCTAAATTGGAATGTTAGAATGTTTTATACGTTAGTATAAACATGCATCATGCTCGTGCAAAAGCATCGAATAATAGTTTTTTTCGTTGTTCAACTAGAATCTTTGATTTGTGATGTTTGATTCCGATTGAAAGTTTCATAAGCCAAAATATAAAAATTTTCCGTCGAAAGAATTGAATATCTACGCAATGACATATGGTTAATGATGACATTAATTTAGTTCAGAAAATGTAAATGAAGCAGTTACATTATTGAAATTAATTAACTTTTAGAGTTTAAACTGTACAAAATAGAATTGTAGGACGGGAAAAAGTTCTGCAAGAAGCAACATATTTTGGATTGACTTTTTCTTTTTGTCAAACAAATTGAATTAATGGACTTACAAATTGGTTTGTAAAGGCAATTTAGACGACAATTCATCCTTAAAAATAAAAATAAATAAATAAATAAAAAAAGATTCTTTAGACATTAGTATAAATATAAATGCACACCTCTCCTCGCATGTAAAATGTAACTTGTCGATCGTTTGGTCCTGATATCTTGTTTAAATGTTAACTATTAATAGCACTGTCAACATTACATATTAGAGCAACGCCTATGATCATATTGTGGTGTTCGTTCTAGTCACCACCAGGAGCTGCCCCATAGGCATGAGCTCGTGACAGGGACAACACTCATTTTCGCTTTTTTTTTTAATTTTCTTTTTGTTGTTTTGTCAAACAATAGGATTGAATAATAAATTTTGGGTTCAAATTCCTAAGTATGATCGAACTAATGGGTGACGTTCAATGTTTTTGATGTAATAGTAGTTGGTAAATTGTAGTGATATGACGTTGATGTGGGAACTGGTTATGGTGTGGTTGGGGTTATGATACGGGCTAGGGAGTACTCGTATTAATTTCAATGATGTAATTTATTTAGCATAATCTAATAAACGAGGCGAGTCGAATTCGACTCGTTTAAAATTCACTTAACTCGATATAAAAAATCCGAGTTCATTTATTAAATGAGCCTCAAAGAATATTCTAGCTCGCGTTTGAACTCGTTTAAGTTCGATTCAAATCAAACTTTCAGTGAGCCAAGCTCGAGTAGCTCATAAATAACTCGATTCATTTACACCCCTAATTCCCGTTAAAATCATCATAAGGTTGTGTTTGGTAGCAAGTATTTGGAAGCATTTTTAAGCGACAAGCGACTAGCAGTTAGCGGTTTGATTGAAAAGCTTGTTTGGCAATGAAGCAACTAGAGTTTGCATATTTTCTAGCATATTTTCTAACCGCTTCCTGTTAAATGCTTGATGAGGAAGCATTTCAACTAGCAATTAGCATTTTGGTTCTAAAATTACCTATATACCCTCAAAAATAACATGAGTACATTATATATAATGTGTATATGTTTTTTTTCGTAATTTTACACGTTATAATTACTGAAAACAACATCAGATCTTGAAGCCGTGGGTGGTGACTGTGACGGTCTGCACTGACTATCAAGGCGGTAAGTTACGAACGTAATCGGTCCGACGATCATGGTTGTTATGAGTAACAAATTTGGAGATGGCGTCCTAAATCCTCGCCGGAGATGGCGATGGCGACCGAGAACCTCGATGAAGATGGTGACCGGAAACCTATGGGATGGTGAAGAAACCTGTCTACGTTTGACCGTTAATGTGCTAACATGTCGAGATCTGTCGGCGTTGGCGATGACGATGAAGTGCTACTAACGGTGATGTCACCGGAGGTGGAAGGACATAATTAAATTTCAGTTTTTTAATATTGGTAACGGTGGAGGGTTCTGGTAGGTTGTGGCATGTTACGGTGGTGGGTAGCTGGTGGATGTATGAATAACTTCGTTCATATGCTAGATTGAGGAACAAATCTATGTTACTACTAAAATGTTGTTACTACTCATACAAATGCAAACTCAAATAATACTATGTTACTACTAAAATATACTTCCCCCGTTCCTCATTTATAGTTGACGTTTTCATTTTTGAATCTTTCTAGTTAACTGTTGATTTTTAAAAATAAATAGGTACAATTTACTAAAATTCTCAAATTTTTTAATTTTTTATATATAGTGTATAAAAAGTAACAGTAAAGCTATCATATCACAAAAGTATTATATAATAATTATGTTTTTTCTTTTAAATTACGTATTTTTTATCTGTAAATAATAAATTTGAGACGGAAATAATAGCATATAGCAAAATAGTTCCAAACAAGTGTTTAGAAAAAAGAAAAAAAACATTGATATAAAATGTACTTCCTATCTCATATTTATAGTCTATATGTTTAAAAAGATGAGTAAAACGTCACGATAGAATTGTTAACTTACATAAATATAAAGTGTAATGATTATGTTTTCTTAATATGCTTATGTTTTATATGTGAACAATAAAGAGAAATTGATATTTTTGGCAAAAAAAAAAAGAACTTTCAAATTTTTTTCCCTCGAAAGCTTTTTTTATCCCATTTTGCTCCATCCTGTCGCAAGAACCTTGCAACTAGACATACTCGGTAATGTGACCGAGTACGTTGGTCGAGTACACAAGTCGCAAGGACCTAGCGACTGGTACCTTGTGATTTGCGACTGACCCTTGGGACTCGCAAGCGTGACTTGCGCTCGGGCATTTCTTTTTGACTTATGTTAACTTCCATTTTTTTGTAAATTGTGTTAAGTTTATTATAAAATTTCAAAAGTGACATCTTTTGACTCATAACTCTGACTAAGTCACCGTTTTTTTTAATTTGTGTATTTTTTTGAAATTCGACCTCCTCGACCTTTAATTTTGAAATTTACATCATTTTTGACATTTAAACGTACTTTGACCGCTATAACTTGCTATAGAAAATTCAAATTTCAAATTCGTAAAATTTACAGTCAATAAGGAGTGTCATTAAACATTAACCGCCAATCAATTTCGAGAAAGTAAAAAAGTCAATAAACGGTCTGACGTTTGTTTTTACTCCTAAACTTTGAAAATTATATTTTCAAATTTGTTAAATTTATGGTGAATATTGAGTGTTATTAAACATTAAACCTCAATCAATTTTGATAAAAATCAAAAACGTAAAAAAAGTAAATTTTTTATTTTTGCAAGCTCGACAATGATCCGCGAGTCCCAAGTCGCAAATATTGGGTTGGAAGTCACAAATTTCAGTTTGTAAGTCGCAAGGACCCTTGCGACCCGTGTATTCGAAAATATGTCCGGACGCAAGACCAGGGCGCTTTGTGACCATATGAGGTAAAATGGGATAAAAAAAAAATTTAGAAGCAAATTTAAAATAAAAATAAATTGAGCATTTTTTTTCAATTTCCCAACAATAAATTTGAGGCAAAGAGGATATTTGTTAGTGAAATATTAAAATAAATAAATATACAAACAAGTACAAATACCACAATGAACATTACGCATTTTAGATACACAACATTTTAGATAACCAAAACAAATTATTTCACATTTAGTTCTTAGATTTGCATTACACATGACATTATTATGCCTGGTAAAATGGGTGGATGGATTAGGTCGATTGGATAACGAATCAAACGGGCCATTGAAAAGAAAAAGTTATTTTTAGAAATGGGTCAGACAGATCGGGTTGAGTCGCTATTTTAACACTTTTTTTTCTTATATTTTTTCTTTTTACAAATTTTCTATTTTATCGTTACTTTGCTTATTTAGAAATATGGTAAACAAGTCTACCTGATTTTACTTACCTTAATTATATTTAAAAGGTTTAAATTCCTAGAATGAATCTATCTATTCACTTTACTTAATTATTCTAATTATAAAATTTAAAATTTAAAATAAGCATATGTATCTTTCTTAACTATATATAAACAATCTTCATCACTTTTCTTAAAATTAGACTCAACAATGATTAATGTTTAAATTACTTTAAAAATCATTAATTACTTTCCAAATGAACCACTAACTTATAAATTGCAACCCTTAAGTTTTAAACTTTACATATCTTTAAATTAAACTTTTAACGATATAGTGTAAACAATAAAATTTGTGAATGTCAAATTAATTATTTATTCCCGTAGCTATGCGCAGGCACCCTGCTATTTAAAATAATTGGTTTCTCACCTTATTATTTTATTAACAGTTTTTACTATCTGACATTTAATTTATCAATTATTTATCTATTTTTAATTTTATTCTATATATTAAAAGAAAATTTATTAGTAACAGTTTGAGCCTTTAGATGAGTTTCAAGTTTAGATGAGTTTCAAGCTTTAGATGAGTTTTTACCATCTGAATGTAGTTATGTGATAATGAATAATCAGAATCACATAATTAGCTTTAAGAAGGGTGTTTGAAAATAGTGTTTGGATGTGCGTTACTATTTGAAGTTGTAATGATCAGATAATCATACGTTTAAATGTTTGCCAAGTTCTTTTTATCCAAGATATTATTTGATTGAATAAATTAAAGATAACATTTTTGGGGAAAATAGGCAGTGATGGTTTGTAAAATAGAAGTAAAAGTTTCTCAACTCTGGTTAAAAGAAAGGGTAAATAAGTTATTTTACCATTAAACGATGATCGATTTTGTTGCAGTTGGTATGAAACTGGTTTATCAAAATAATTAGATAGTCAAAGCAGAATATGTTTAGACAAGCATTAGAATCTGATTATTGTGACTTAAGTGGTAACAATCAGATAATTAGTTCCAAAATGCAAATCCAAAGATCCCTTTATTGTATTATCTTTGTAGTTCTTACGGTGACGGGATAAAAATCAAAGAGAGTATAGTTTGGTGTGGATACTTCTGGAAAATAAGTTAGAAGTCAAAAGTTCATATGAAAGACTCAGTACTAAACGATACTAAATAGATGTTACATAACTTTATTTTGAAATGAAAGTTGTCATGTTGTAGAATGAATATGAATGCAACTTGTTTGGAAACTGAATTTAGGAAATGATTGATTTCCAAGCAGCCGAAAAAAAGAGATTAGAAGAATCTGCTTCCGGAATTGGTTTAGAACCAATATGTGCCATTGTTTGTAATTTCCATCAACCATATATTCAAGCTGTCTAAACTTCCCAGAAGTTTAAGATGTCTATATCCACTTCAAATTTTTCTCAATGACAGATTAACAACAATTGCGCTGTTATGACCTTGCTATGGAGCTAACTTCTAGCAAGCCCTTCCATAAAATTATGCTGAGCAGGTTATCATTTTATTCCACCTCCCCTGACATGATAAAGAAAATCAAGTTATTATGCTTTATGTGTATGATGATGTTAGTAAATGATATCTGGTATTAGGTATGTTTGTGTGTAGGGCTTGTTCGTATATCTGTAAATGGCTAGAGCCTTCTGCACCATTTTAGTTTTTGTTTGTAAATTATTTTGGAGACAAAGAGGATGGATATGATATTTGTGCCTATTAATGAATGTGATTTCCTTGTAGACAAACTTGACTTAGGCTTATTATAGGGAAATCGGGGAACGTTTTAGCTGCAAGAATACTGTGAACTAAACACTGTATGTGGTTTAAGAGCGGTGAAAAAAGTTTCCCTTTAGTATTGGCTATTTCATTTAAGTATAATGCTTTGTCTTGAAGATACCCAAGTGCCAAAGAAGGTACGAGGCCTGAATTTGAAAGTCTTGCATTTAATGCCAGTGTACAAAAATATTAGATACCGAGGATCTATTTATTATAGCAATTTGAAGCAGCTGCGGCATCAAGAGGGAAAAATAGTCACATTGAATTGTTAATTGAGGCTTCAAATAGCATCTTAAATGTCGTAGGCCATAGGGTCACAGATGAATAACCTTCTTGTTTGCTCCTAATCTTGCACATACTGCAAGTACGATGACTGTAAAATATGTTTATAGCTTTTTAATGTTTCATGTTTTCCATAACTTGAACGTTATCTCTTAGGTTTTTGCGATTAATTTTTGTTTCTTTTGGCTTTTTAATGTTTTTCTCTTTGTTTGAACAGAGCTCACAGTAAGCGAATATAGTTGGAACTTACAGAGAAAGTGTATTTTGAATTCACAATTTTGATTTAATTATAAATTTGGAAGATGGTTGAGGTACAAGGCGCTACGTGCTCATTCACTTGTTATTCGTTATTTGAATATTTACCTTTTAAGATATCAAATAATCAGTTGTAAATTATGTTCATAGGAGGGTTACAAGTTGAGTTCGCATGCGTATGATTTAAGCAATGGCTTAGCTCGTCAGCTCTCCATGTCATTCTTGGGAAAGGCCATCGAAGTTATATGGTAAGCGTTCTATTTCTTCCCCTGTAATTCATATGAGCAGGTTGGGCAATATGTCGAAGTTGCCACCTCTAACAGCTATATGGTTAATTAAACATATGTTTCGGACAAATCAGGCACATGGGTGTGGTGGTGTATGGCACTGAGTACTTTTTCTGGTGGCGGTATCCAGTGAATTCTGGCTGGAACAGCACCATATGGAGCTCCAATGTGAGTGATTGATCTTGGTGTCACCCATGTCCCAAAATATGTGTTTGAAATTTATTTAGAGGAGATACGTCCACGCTACACCGCTGATTCTTACAGTTTAATGACGTACAAGTGTAATAATTTTAACAACGAGGTAACACAGTTTTTGGTGGGCGCTACTATCCCAGAGTACATCCTCAACCTCCCTAACGAAGTCATGAGTAGTCCAATGGGTGCACTTATAAGTAAGTTATGGCGTGAGCCAATATTTTCATACATACTGATTTTCCATTAAAGTTTATGTAGATTCTCAGTAGATTTGACAAATTGAGCGGGTCATAAGGGTTGATCAATGGTTCAAATTGGGTTTGGGCAAACACTGGTGGGGTTGGAGTGACAAATTGACCTTTTTGTACTTAAAATCTAACCAAGTTCTATACGTAAATGATTAGTTTTTTTATAATTGATAAAATATGTTATATTAGTGGTTTTGATAAGAATAGCTCTTCGGAGATGACACTTTAGGCGACTTTGGATTGGACCCATTTGATCTGTTTTGGTATTTCTTTGTATGCTAAATTTTTTATTTCCATTTGACCCGTTAGAGATAAAATATTACTTGAATTTACCTTTACATAAGTAAACGGGCCGGAAATGTTATCTGTGGTTATTACTTATTTGGTACTAATTGCTACGTATTGCAGTGCCCATGATCCAGAATCTGGAGACCACGTCGCGAGCAGGTGCTCTCCCACAAGATCCTCAATTTATTAGTCCATCTCTGTGCATAATATGCCTCCACAGAATAAGGCAGATACATCATCAGAAAGCATTGCAATTGCTAGTGCAAGCGGAGGTGATGCAAAGTCAAAAGCTAAAAATGAGGTTCCACCTGCAGTTGTACTGGATGAACCTATAACCGTGTGGACACGCGAATACTTGATTTACTTGCTATAGAGGACAAATGTTGGTGTTTTTATGGTATGCAAGTGAGCAAGGATTATGAGCGATTCGCATACTATAAATACCATGTTGGTTCTTATAACCATTTGAACCCCATTAGTACTTCATAGCTACAAGTCAGTGCTCCAAGAGGAATTAGTCTATTGATGGTATTGAATCTTGCCTAAGGGAAGAAAAAGCTGCAACCGCATTACTCATCAATGGATGGACTGATGCATCGATACTAAGACACATGGCTGCTATGGCTATCACTTGGCTTAAGTCAGCCCTGGGATAATTTCCTTCAAGAAGTGGATCAACCACTTCTGAGTATTTTTGTGGGTTCTTGATCCTCTTTTCCGCCTGTATAGCAAGTTCATGCATGTTAGAACCTTATACATTACAGCCTGCAAAAAGGTAACCACGAACTTACCTAACGAATAAGATGTAGCTCTTCACTCTTCCTTGTCAAATCAACGGCTCTCCTTCCTATATGGTCAAACGTTAATGGCATCATGGGAATCAAGAAAGGCAGGCATAAGTTATATGTTCGTATGGTCAAATGTTAATTGTGTACTCAAAGGGTGAAGTCATGTGCATGGGTAAGTGTTTATATTTTGAATTGGTGGTCATAAATGTACAGACAAATGCGGTCTATGAGTTGTGTATACTATCTGATATTTTTTAGTAGCAACTTTTTCAGTATTTCAAAGTTAATCATACAAACTATATAGCAAGTTTGATTTATCTATTTTGTACAAATAGACCAACTAGCTATGAAAGTATAAGCTTACCTCTTTTTAAGTGGTTTCAAATGAACTGTTGAAGAATATTAGAGTAATATTGGTAAAATGAATTAAACTGTCCGAAGGAGCACACTATAACCCATTTTTATAAAACAAATACAAAACAACACGCAAATTATATTATCTCAATTGGAAAAAGCTTATATAAATCTCTAGATGAATAGACCCGTTCATAAGTAGATGGGTTTGATGATTTTAATGGGGATGCATTGAGAGGAACCGATTTATATCAGAATGCTAACTTGGAGATGAAAAAGTGTTGGTGGATTTAGTGTAATTGAGATTTACAAAGACTAAAGGGAGTTCAAGTTAAGTTATAATACAAGTTAAGAGGTGCGGGGTGCACACTTGTATAAACTAACTTGATCCTAAGTTTGATGAATGACAAATAATGTGAATGGAGTTTAAAAGATGTGGTTGTTGGCTTTAGTGAAAGAAATAATAGTCGTTGCCTGAGTGTTGTTGACATATCTATTCAAACGATGCTATAGCAACAGTTCAAGAAAAACTGTCACTAAACGTCAATATATACTTGAAAGGGTATCATGACCATTCACAAGAGGAGATAACCATTCACCAAGGGTTGTGACTTTTCACCAATAGTCACTTTGTTTATATATAAAAAATAAACATCATTTGGTCTTAGATAATCACATGAACAAATACAAAAACCGTTTCTTTGTTTTGCTCTAGAATTTCGTTGCCTAAATCTAGAGTGTGGACTTTGTTTTATCCGATTGTGGATTTCATGTAACCCGAGGCAATAGTGGGTCGAAATACTACAATCTGAAAGTGATTCGTACACGATTCAAAGTCTTATCCAAATAATTCATGATTGTCATCTTACCCAAACCAACAAGTTTCTCCAACAAAAAGTAGATGGTAATGGAGCCATAATAGTTGAACAAGTATTCGAGAAAACAAAAGCCAAGTTCTTAATGTATTGATCAAATTGGTTAGAACTTCTTATATGGATTTGATCTCAAACGCGGGGGTATTATTGCTCTACTTGATGAAGCATGACAAGTAATTGTTCGTCATATGGATTTGATTTCAAACGCGGGGGCTATCATCACTTATGAACAAGTAGCTTGAGGTTATGTATGATCTCATATGGGTTAACAGAGCAAAATTGCAACCATCTTAGCTAAAAAGAAAATGGGTCATACAATTCAAAAGTACCATGAAGTGTAATCTCAATGCACACAGTCTACTAATTCGCTTTAGTAAACTATATAGAATTAGAAATAGATATATTATTTTCGGTAATCATATTTTACACAATTCATCAATAAGTGATTGGGTAAAAAGTAGTCGGGAGTCCGGGACAAAACAAAAGCATAATAATGTTCAAGTAAATAAGGGCGGATATATCGCCATCAAACATCACAATTCATATTTATACAAATAACCATACTTTAAGTAAATTTACGGTTACATTTTCCTAACCAAAATAAAAAACCCACATAATTCATCCTCAAAGCTTTCCAATCTACATGAAAACGTTAAATTATCGTACACAAACGACTGGACAACTTATCTATACATTTTATGTTCAAATTTCATATACTAAGTCATGCTTTCGCAACACCGACATCAAAACGAATATCACAAAATAAATCCCGCTACAACAAATTTTACCTTTACAAAAGACCATGATATAGTCATAATTCTGACACAAGTCTCAGTCAAATCTAACAATCAAAACCACGTTTACACATTAGCCGTGCGTATGTAATATAAGGCTACACTGTATGACTTTACTGCATACATACATAAATTCGATTGTACTATTGTTTTCATGCACAAGTCCACGAAGTAGCGGGTCCTAAGCTAGTAATTTAAAATAAGAATCTCTACCACACAAAGCCAAGTCAAACATGTATACATGTACTAGTTTAAAGCCATACTAGTTTAAAGCCATAAATATCCGTGTCTATACCCCACATATATCTTCCTCTTCCTCGATTGTACAATTGTTTTCGTGCACAAGTCCGCAAATTCGCAGGTTTAAGCTAGTATAATTTAAAAATAAGTCTTTACCACACAAAGCCAAGTGAAACATGTCTATGTGTACTAGTTTAAAGCCATAAATCTCTTTGTCTATACCCCACGTATATCTTCCTCTTCCCCTATGTTAAAGGAAAACAACTGCATATTTTTACTAAGCTTTTTATAAAAATAAAAAATAACAAAACAAAAGCAGGTTCTTTTACTCTTCTGGTTTTACACAACCCATTCTTGAGACCCGTTCACACTATACCAAAACATCCTTGGTTGACCTGTTGGACCCGCTCATGAAGTTCCAGGCTCACCATCTCCCGTGAAGGATTAGTTTTAACCCAATCGGACCTGTTTGTGATCGAACGGGTTGTGATTGTCATGTCTACACATTATTATATGCACCCTTTTAACTTAACAATGATTAACTACTATTTTACAAATAGCAGATGCATTTTATTGAATTGAATCATTGAAGAGATTATAATAACTTATATTTACGCGACACATAATCTTGAGAAACAATATACCTAATCCTATTAGGAAACTAAATCTAACTCAATGATGATAAATATAAATCATATAAATTTTTATTGTCTAATACTCTCCCGTAGTTTGAACGAGAGAAGTTTGATCGGAAAGCTTATGAACATACAAACTGGAAAGAATGTTAAAAGCCACTTCTTTATTTCTTTCTTCTTATTCTTTTCTCTCTTATTTGTTGTTTGCATGGATATAGACTTGTATTCGACGACAAAATTGTATACTGCTTGACGTCTTCCTATTTTTGTGATGTTTTTTTATGTCATGACATGCTTTGCCATTAGGATGGAGCAACCATTAAACGTTGATGACACTAATCTCTGACGGTCAGGGTTGCATCAATATATTTTAGGTGTATTATGACGGTTAGAGTTTTATGTTCTAGGATTTGCTTTGGGTATCTTGTTCCCCAAGATTACAATAACATATATAATAGTCTATAGATATAGAAAAGTTTAAATTAAAATTAAATGTCATATATTAATTAGTTTATGGTTTACTAATGTTTGTATTAATGAGAATTTAATAATTAATAGTTAGAGATATCTTAATTAAATGTCATAAATTAATTAGTTTATGGTTTAATAATGTTTGTATTAATGAGAATTTAATAATTAATAATTAAGTGTATATTAGTCATTTCTATAAATTTTTGAAAAAGCTTTTAGTAATCGTGTGGACAGAATAGTAAATTCAATTTTTAAAAAGAATATATTAAAATGTATTATATATTAGTATGTATATAAATAGTATGATTGGCAAGTTTAATTTACAATTACCCAATAACTAACTAAGGGCTTAATTTAAAAAATGTTTACTACTAAAGCAGGTGGTTTACTAAATACCATTATTTTATTTTTCAATTGACACATATAATGTGTTGATTATGAACTTAACAATACCTTCGCTTTAAAATTACAAAAAAAATTTACAACGAATAATTTGCGATTGACACATAAAATGTGAAATTAACAATACCTTAGCTTTAAAATTACAATTAGTGCAATAGATATAAAAATCATATAACGAAATTTACAACTAATAATTTGGTTTATATACGTAAATTAGACAAACAATAAATATGGTTGGATCGAATTTCACGTTTAATCATTTACTATGAAGATTTATGTGTAACTAATTTATTATTTATGTCATGTAATTATGCCTTTAACTTTCTCACATCTAATCTAAAATAAAATTTATTCATATTTTGTATCTATAATTAAATCTGTAACTATATGTTGCATAATCATTTTTCACTTCATTCTCTTCTCTACAAAATTATTCAAGCTGAGTTCACATAACGAGACTATTTGTTTTCTTTCCAATTTGACAATAAATAAATAAATGAAAAAAAAAAAAAAGAATAATAAGGACAAAATTGTAATAATACAAATATAGAAAGAAAAGTAACACCCAAAAGGAATTTTTGCTCGTGAATTCATTGAAAAGTAAAGTCCCTTTATGTGCGTATCGTTTAAATATGATTGTTTAGAGATCTTCATAGAAGATAAGAAGAAGCTTGAACTAACCTTCATAATTGAGCCTCGTTATTTTCATTTGACAAAAACGGTTTATTTATTTATTATTATTATTATTATTATATTTTTTATTTTATTTTACCACAAATACGCCAAAAAGTTATTTTAGCGTATTGCATTCATATAATATAAAATTTAAAAAATAATTAGGACAATATTCTTGAAGACTCAAAATTAATCTCTATATAGATGTCAAATAATTTTTTTTGAACGGCTGACTATTGGATTAAAACAAGCGAGAAGCTAAAGAAGAATTACAAAGAAAACATTGGATTTTGCAACCACAATGACCAAGTGACTTTGTTACATATACTCGAAAACCAATCATACGAATGGAAAACTATGCAATCAACAATTTGATTATTTCTAAAAGTTGAGCTTTGAAACACCACATTGTTTCTGAAATTCCAAATGTTCCAAACAGTAGAGAGGATGACAACTTCAAGGATTAATCTTTTGTCTTTGTGAGTAGGTTGCATATCAACCCATAATAGGAGGTCGTTTACTGAGTTCGCCGCTGGTAAAGGAAAATCTAGCCATTTCTCCACTTGGATCCAAACTTGCTTAGCCACATCACAAGCTATAAAAAGATGATTTGTTTCCTCACTATGCATGTTACATGCTGGACAAAGAGAACTATGAACATCTATACCACGATCCAAAAGATTGACTCTTGTGGGGATTCTATTCATTAACAGGATATAGATGTCAAATAATTGATGTAATATTTTCCACACATGCAACAAATGAAGTAATATTCTTAAGTTAATGTTCAAAATTTAAAAGCCAACCGATACAAGAACGTTAATTTACTAATAAATTCGATAATACATCATGTCTAATATAATGTATGATGTATCTTGAATTTATTTTTAAAATTAAATCCAAATGATGAAAAATAGATACCTCACCTCTACGTGATTATTTTAACATGTCAGTCACTTCAACGTTTCTATTTTATATTACTACCATATGTAAACTCAGTTTCTCTCAGTTAATATTATCATAAATAGCGTTGAGACTTGAGAATAGTGTGCAAAAATATACTAAATTATAACATATAGTTATTTTACTTTGGTTTAGTATTCGATTTTTAAATATCGCTATTATATATATCAGGTATTATCTTCGATAATGTGACACTTAGATGGATATCACATGACACCTTATACAAACGACACATCATCAAAATTACCGTTAAATACATATAATAGCGATGTTTGAAAGTTGAATATACACTAGATCAAAATAAAATTGAGTACACAATAGAGTTTCGACTATAACTTAGTACATTTCTTCACACTATCTCTATAAATATTCAACATGAAACATATACAATAAATTTTTTAAACGTAGACATATATTTTTACTATTTTATCGGTCTTGCTTCACCATCACTATTATCATTCTATCATCTACAACCACCAACATTGCCGATCGTACTATCAGGTACTAGCAGGCCCGGATATGAGGGTGTGCAACATGGGCTGTTGCACAGGGCCCATTTTGGTTTGGGGCCCAGAAAAATAATTTCAATCAAGGGTTATATATTTAAAAAACTGGTCTGTTTAATGAAAGCGGATCTAGTCCAGCGGAACACATGTTTCAAAGGGAATTAGTTGGTTACAAGTTCGATTCCTCTTAACAGCATTTTTTGACATTATTTTTTCTAATTTAAATATTATTTCTTATGGTATTTATTTTGCCAATTCAAATATTTCAAATAAAATTTTAAAGTAGTCAATTAAGGTTTTCAATTTTAAGATCCTTTTTTAGTATTACTTTTTTCCAATTCAAATATTATTTTTTGACATTTATTTTGTCAATTCAAATATTTTAAGTAAATTTTTTAAAGTACTTGATTAAGGTTTTTAGTTTTACTTAGTTATTTAATTATTGGATTCACATATTTTTATTTGATAAAAAAAAGTTTGCCTTACTTATTTAGTTTTTTTTTTTTTTTTTTATCATTACAACCCTCGTACTATGTGGGACTACGTCAATAAATATTTTGAAATTTATAAGTATTTGATAATGACACATATAAATGGAGATCAAAGTTATGTAAACGTGATTCGATAAAAGAAAATGATTTGTAAATTTAACCATAGAGAAATACGTGGTATTTCATAACTTTCTTAATTTGTTAAACTATAATGTATACGATTGATGGAATTATTTAACAATGAAGTAACACTTATTTTGTTTCTTCAAATTACGTAATAACAAATTTATCTAAAACTAATTAGATTGGCATTCTATTTTTCTCTTAAAACAGTTTTAAAAAGGTTATGAAGCAAATGAGTATTGTCGCATGTCAAAAAGATATAAGATGGAAAATAGCATAGTGAGTAATGAGAAGATGACATGTGAACAAGCAAGTAGTTTCTTAAAATATAGATTTACTTTTAAAGTGAAATTTTATTTGGTATATGAAATTTAATGTTAAAAAATTAACTTTTAAAATAAAATAGTGCTAGAATTTAAAAATAATTAACAATAAGTTAATTAATTAATTTACCTAAATACTATAAAACAACACAGAGCTTATATAAAAAATTAATTAAGGGCCTAAATTAAAATTGTAGCACAGGGCCTTCGAAATTAACAAGACGGCCCTGGGTACTAGTTTAGCAAATACATAGAAATTATAAACCACTCCAGTCACCCATTAACTTGTACCAAAGTATACACAAATGATTGTTTGTTTTGTTTTTGTCTTTCTTCTTCTTTTTTTTGTGTGGGTGTCTTTTATTAGTTTTAACATTTCCTATTTTGTTACTTTGTTTATATGCGTATGTATCATATTTTTCTGTTTTTTAAAAAATAAATATTTTAAAAATAAATAATAGTTATAAATTATAAAAATGAACGATAAGAAATAGCTCCCAGTTCTTTACTTCTTTTATTATTATTATTAGTATTATTTTTATTAATTTCATAAAGTAGAAGAGACTTATTAATATTGATTATTTATAATTAAAAAATACGCTAAACCATAAGGTAACACAATCTTCCTCTTACATCTTCTTTTTCGCTCGAACGAGCGAAGGTCTCAAACAAAACACAAAGAAACCGACCTGCTTCAAACAATTCGACTCTCTCTCACTACAGGTAACTAACTAGCTACAATGCCCTTCGATTTTAGCTGTTTGACTTTTTCGGCAGATTCTATAATTTTTTGCATTTTTAACCTTTATATTCGATTAGGCTGCGAAATTATGTATGTATATACGATATTATCGATGTTTTTGGTGTCGTGCCTATTGAATAGGATTTCGCAAACATGTTGATCTTTTTGCGAAGTTCTTTAATTTTCGGATTTTGTCCGATATTCAATATTTTATGCTTAATTATTATGTATGTATATGTATATAAAGCTATGTATGCATATACGATTCTTTTATTTATTGCGAAATCGTTGATTTATATATCATGTTGAACAAAAAAAAAATATTTATTTTTGAAGGCATACAATAAAAAAATAGCTGCCAATGTATGGTTTGATTTGCAGCTACGTGGATGAATAAAGTTTCATATTTGGTACAATTTCGTACATTTTCATATTCTTGAATAGACTGGAATAACCTCATCATATATGATGTTAAATCACGGATATCATTTTCATTTATCGGTGATTTGAGCAATTGGGAACGATTAGTCTATATTAATATCCCTGAGTTTCCAAAATTCAGCATGATTTGTGAAAGCCAGAATTCTCGTTAAACATAATGTTAAGAAGATTAATATACCTCACTTAAGTAATATTTGCAACTCATTTTTCATAAGAGATTTTGTCATTTATCACATTATCATGTTTTACTCACTAAAACTTGTATGTATGTCCAAGTGGATATGTGATAGGTATTGTACCATATAAAAAAGTGATATGCATTTTAGATGCTGATATGCTTCTTTACATGACTACATGACATACCACGATGCACACTACTTGTACGCGGAAAAATATATTCTCAGAATGTCACTGTTTTAGCACTTTCTTCTGCCACTGTCTACAAGAACATATTCTCGCGTATATGTCCACTGCATCCTGAGACACAATTCTGGGTCGGGTTTTATCGGATCGTTTTACCATTGTCTTGATTTGATTGGTCAGAATTCTATTCGTGGTCCACCAAAGTTCCAAACTTTTTATCCTTTATTGTGGTTTAGCCTTTATCAGATTTAGCTTTAATTTGACAGGTAGCTTCAGGCCGGTATAACTGGTGTAGCTAAGAGTAGCTGATTCAGATCCTTAGGTTGTAACTCAACTTAATTTTGTCTACTTCCCTAAAAATGTTATAAATAGATACTCAAGACTTTACATTTTATGCAATCAATCATTGTTAGGTTCTCTTACTGCTTGTACAATAAGGGGATTTTTTCATTTTCACAAACATTAGAGTGCAATAGTTGATAGTTAAGACCATGAGCTACAACAGATCAAACATAGGTTCTGGTTAGTCTCTTTCCACCATAAACTGATCATCAGTGCATCAACTAAAAATAAATTAAAAATCGTAAAAGGACTTCAAGAAATTATATAACTTAGATTCTAAGTGTTAGATCATAAGTGTTGTCAGATTCCAAGTGTTGTTGTTGTTAGATTCTAAGTGTTTGTACGCATTCTTGATACATTGTTTCAGGTAGTAGGAATGTTGGAAGGAACACGCTTGAGTTTGGAAGGACGTATGTGGTCAGGCCCAGAGGAATTCACCAAGCAACTATCGTCTGGTTACATGGCATCGGTGAAACGGGATCAAGGTGACGATGAATGATTGCTTTGAATTTGTGATGATTTATAGGAAGCCAAATTTAATATCAATTGCAGAATAGGAAGTGGGTTGAACTCATTTCGACCATTTTGACATTTGATATTGAGTTTTGACTTCATTAATTTTGTTAATGATATGTTTTCTTCTATATATGACACATGGATGATTTAGGATCTTGAGGGTTGGTATTTTCCAAGTAATTCTTGGTAAGTTTCTTCTCTCAACTCTACACATGTGATCAACTTTCAACCACGTGTCCAAATAATCCTTCAATGATGAGAAAGTTGGGGAGTCTCATGGACCAAATTTCAGTAATGACAGAAGTGGACAAACAAGTACTTTTGACTCAAAATTTTCCATGAAGTCAAACATAGAAAATTTCAGGGATCATCACAAAAGATGGAATTTGTTGTAATTCTCATGCATGGATGAGAAAGTAATAACAAATGAACGCATCATTTGCTTTAATATCAATTTCAATTCTTCACCCTATCCAATAGATTAAGATATTACCAACTTGCCTTTCTGTCGATCTAGTCTCTTGTTTATGAGACACGAGGCTGACTTTAGATGTACACCGATTCTCCCTGCCTTTTGAGGGTTGTAGTGGGAAATCTTTGTAAGAATTTATCTTTTTCATTTTGGAAAAGGTTGTTGACCCAAATTTGGGACCATTCCAATATCTATCATCTGATATTATGGAATATGTATGCGGCCCATATTCTGATTCTCATGTCAAGCCTAACTTAAAACTAGTATAAAACTGATAGAGGAGTGTATTCAAAGACTGTTTGCCACTTTTCTCACATTTCTTGGAATATTTTTGTTATACAGTTGGTCCCAGTTCTTGGAATCTCTGCCTCTTCCAAATGTAAGGATTAGTATCTTTCTTCTTTGTCATTAACACATAACTATACGTAAGATTTGTATTTTGAACATTTTAATTCACACTTTAGGTCAAGTGGATATGCCCAACTGCCCCAACTCGTTCGGTAACTTTATTTGGTGGATTGCACTGTACTGCATGTAAGTCTTTTGTTATTTTTCTTATAATAGACCAACTGTACACCATGAGTATTTCTTGATCATTCTAATTATTACTCCACTATGTAAGAACTGAGAACAAACAATTGTTACTTTTTCTATGATCATATATAAATACTTTTGTGCATTATCAGGGTTCAATGTTGAAGACTTGTCAGATAATGCTAATGATGATGTGGAGGGTTTAGATGCTTCTGCTGCACATATTGTAAATATGTTGTCCAATGAGCGTGATGATAGTAAGTAGCCACTTCTCATAACTTTAAATATCTATCAGTCTCCTATTAGCAATTTTTTAGCATTCGCGAATCAACGACTAGAATATTGGGATATTTGATAACTTATCCTTCCCCATTCTAGAAGTGGATGTTTGATATAGACCACAACTATAGTAGAGGAGCTACAAAATTTGTGAACTAATAGATCGTGTAATTTACAGACTAGGTATATAATTTATAATGCAATTTATGAATTTTTATTATATATTTAGACACATCTTTCAACTACAAAAATTGAAGGGGAATTGTACACCTGCTAGCCCCTTATTTATTTAGCTATGAAATATAACTTTTTAACTTTTACAAGGAATCAAAAGTTGGCATGGATAAGTATATGTCAATATATATTATATATTGGTCATTTTAGACTATCCTTACCTTGTAGTTTTTATATTCACAGTTAAACTAGGTGTTGCGGGCTTCAGTATGGGAGCCGCGATGGCTCTCTACTCTGCTACATGTCGTGCTTTAGGACAATTTGGGAATGGAAACCGATACCCAATCAACCTCAGCGCGGCTGTGGCTCTTAGCGGCTGGCTCCCATGTTCCAGGTTTGACTTTTGTTCTTTACAAGTTTAAATTTTTTACATACAAAGGATATAATAGTGCTGACAAGAAAACGCTATCTTAGGATTGTGAGGAGCAGAGTGCATGCATCACAAGAGGCTGCAAGGCGTGCAGCATCACTGCCTATTTTGCTCTGCCATGGAAAAGGTATTTGCTTAGAATTTAAAGATATATCTTGAACTGGTTTCATCTTAACTACAGGAATCCTATCCGGTATTTAGTTCACCTTTTATGATTCACATAGTATATCAGAGACATTTACTCTGTTCTTAGATGTTCTTCGTGTGAACTTGGTATGCAGGGTATCGTTCTTCTTGTTTATACTTTTCGTTATGTTGTATTAGTTTTAAGTTCAAATACATCTTTAATAGATATTGAACTGTGGTTCATAGAAGGTTTAATTCTTAATCTTTATATGGAAACATGTTTAGTCTTAATACAACCCAGAAGGTTTTAAATAATTTAAAAGCTAAAGTTACCTTTTTAAGCTAGTCATTTTAGTAACAAACTGTGGTTACCTATAGTTTCATGGGCTCAATCATATCTAAATAATTAACTATCCATGATGCCAGCAAATCGTATTTGTTGACTGAGATTGAATCACCACTATGATTGAAATTTTCTCACGGAAATACCAAATATCTTAAGAGGAGCCACAAGATCACATAAACCTAAGTAAAAGGCTAGGGGAAGAGTGTGCAAGATTGATACCTACATAACATACATCTTGAGATGAGTTGCATCAGTTTTTAATATAGTTTAGTTAAGTTAGTATACGGGTTTAGTTGTTTTTGATGTATCCTTCGTAATGAATAGGTACATTGAAACGAAACTAAAACTACAAATATATTATGGAACTGTAACTATTTTTAGGCATTTATCATGATGGCTAGTGCTTTAAGAACAACCTTTTCTCACGACAAGTGCACCTTATGGGTCTTATCTTTAGAAGCGTCAAGTGAGTACCAATCATGATGGCTAGTGCTTTAAGAACAACCTTTTCTCACGACAAGTGCACCTTATGGGTCTTATCTTTAGAAGCTTTAAGTGAGGACCAATATTTGTAGGGATGCCTTAAAAACTCTTTTATGATACCAATATGTTTGTATATATAAGATCATTCTTATTTAGTTGTGGTACTATCTTTCCTAAGATTTTGTCATTTTCTACTTGGTCTAGATTTCCTTAATCTTCAAAATATTTAGCTATGCCTACTCACTTGTTTTGCAGTGGGGTAGAGAAAATGATTGTTGAAGCTTGATATTATTGTTGGGCCCCTTTATCTACCAGCTTCAGCTTCTAGATGTTGGTGACTTGACATGGTATCAGAGCTCGGGTTTTGGAAATTCGTGGGTTAATATCTTACCACTTACATTTGCACCATGTTAGTGATGCACTTTTTACGTGCCAGATTTGCACGCGAGAGGATTTTTTGCAGCTCGGTGGTATTGTTAGGCCCTCCGCTACCAGCTTAACCCCCTCAATGTGTGGGCATCTCGCATTAGTGGGGATTTTCAAAGCTTGATAGCATCGGTGGGCCCTCTATTTACCAGCTTAACAATTTACATGAGTTGATGAATTGCAATAAAATGTGGCGACCTCAGGTCTGTAAAAACTTTCATGCTTTTGAAGTTTTTCCTTAAATTGAATTTTACATTTTCTCCAAAGCTTATGTACATTCTTGTCACTCACAAAGTCGGAATCATATGTTTGGCGAATGTGCCAACCAAAATGTATGTAAATTAATGGTGTGGTTATGGTTTGTTTCATAAACAAAAATGAGTGTATTCAGATGAAAGGAATAACCACCTTACTTATGTACTGTGTTCTCTAAGCTTCATGCTATTGACACTTAGAGTTGATCGACGATGTATGAAATATTAGAACACTTGACTTTGAAGTTTTAACTTCCGTTACTTGAACTCATTTAAGTTTCTGTTTTTAGCTCAGTGAAGGGCAAATGTTTGGGTTATCTCTTCCTGTGTTAGTACTATTTGGTTCTTCAAGCCAGGTATGCCAATGAGAGTGATCTTGATATTGAAAAGATACAATATATGCTTCTTTTAAGATGATATGCCAATGAGAGTGTTCTCTCTAAGATTCAGACTATACCCACCTTTGAGTGGTTGATGTATGAAATATTAGAACACTTCTTTCATAACTTGATCATATTTAAGTTTCCCATTTTAGCTCAAGAAAAGGGAAATAATTGGCTTTCTTTTCTTCATGTGTTGACACTATATATGGTTCTTCAAGCAAGGTATGCCATGAACATATATGATATATGTGATTCTTTTGCATGATATAAGAAATGGAAGAACATGATTCTTTTATCCAATAAATCACCCACTACGTAGATGATTCCAACCCAGTTAATTTAGATATAAAATAGAATCTAGGTGCATTCAACATTACCCGGTCTTACGTGGTTTCTGACTAAAATAAGAGACTGGTAATATAAATATTAAATATAAATAAATATAATATATTAAGAGATAAAAGTTTGGAAAAATGTTTAGATAGTTTAGTTTGTTATGATAATAATGATGTAATTAAATATTTTTATTTTTAATTTTAAGATTAACTAATTTTTTTATAAAAAATTTATAATAAAATTATTAGAATCTTATAATTTTTAATATGTGATAAAAACCTTATAAAAAATATATGATACATACTATATATTTTTAGTGTGTATCACAGTTAAAAATTATAAAAGTTGTGATACACAAATTTAACTTGTATATCATTTTTTTTAAATCAATCTCATATTATAAAGAAAAAAATTATAATAATTTGGTATTAAACTTTTTGTAAAAAAATATAAATATATTGAAATTAAAAATAAAAATACTCATTCTTACCATTACCATTATAACAAATAAATTACAATAATTCTTTTCCAAATATTTAAAAAAAAATTCTTTTTAAGAATACTTACATTCAGTCCAGCTAACAACATGAATATCATGTCCAATATTAAGAATAAAGTTTATATTTTTAATTAAGCGCCTCTAATCCCATAATACTCTTCCCCTAGTTCCTCACCTACAAAGTTCATTTTCCGGCACTTTCTTTTTTTATAAAACAACTTATTTTTGTCTACTTTCCCCTCAAAAGGTATTAATATAAGAAACTGTCATTTTGATAAGTTTTTTTCTAACGGCGAATTATGAATACAAACTCTAGCAAGGAGTTAGAGCAAAATTATAACGAGTGTCTTAACCAATCAATCTAATTATACACTTCAAAACCTCTAAATTTTTAACCAAGAAAAAAATATGATTTCTACTAAAACATTTCTTAAAACTTGAGTAACTATATTTTCTTGTAAGAATTTGATGTTATAAATTAAGATTTTGAATATTAAAATTTTTTTTTTATAAAAATATGACCTCTAAAAAAACTGTAGATTATATTTTCTATCGACTACAATTATAAAACATGTGACATTTCTACAACAAAAATTAACAAGTGACGTAAATTTTATATAAAAATTGCTTGGTTTGGTTTTTGTTTTGTTCAGTTCTAAAATTTAAAATATGATTTGTGTGGCCAATTTTTACAATGAAAATTAGAATCTGTTAAAACATAATTTGTTTCAGAAGGACATGATCCATTTGGTTTTGATGATCATAATCCACATATCTACAATATTAATCTTATGCTTTTAGCTCATAATCTAAAGAGTAAGAACATGATCCATTTAGTTAGTTCGCGGCTATATCAGATCCTTTTCTCTATGTAACCAAATCTGATTGATCATCTTGCCTACTTCAAGTGGTGTCTAAAAACTATAACAAACAAATATAAAGCAAGTATGCCATTCAGTCTCTGATTCAGGTTCGAAGCTAGGATAATATTCATCAAAGGGTCAATCTTTTTATATTTTTTAACGTGCAAAAATTATATAATATTATTAACACCCTTAAATTTCTTTCTTTTTCTTTCTTTTTTACATAATTTACCAATTATTGAAGGGCAGCTTCTGCCACTTCTAAATCTGCCTCTGCTATGAGGTATGAATCATAACATTTATATTTGGTTACTATTTCTTTCAAAATATATTTTACCTTCATATTACTTGGTTAGGCATACATGCATAACTAACTCCTTCGATGGAGGAAAAACCATATTGTTGACTTTTATTAAGATCTATTAAAGAAGAAATATGTTCTATCCTTAACTACCATTCCCCTAATACATGTGACAGTGACTACCAAAGTAAACCTCATTATGATGCATAAAGACAAATTGCTTGTCTGTTTTTGCTTCTTCTTTTTTTCTTTTTTCTTTTTTCTTTTTCAAGTTTAAGGCCTGATAAATGATTTTAAAAGTCTAGCGTCATGCTTTAAAGTAGCCTAATGATGATGTATGATCATCATCTGAAATTCTAGCCTATCTTATACGTGTTTGATCTTAAAAGTTAAAACTAAAGGTATATCAAACCTACAGGTTAACATGAATGATTTTGATAACTAGAGATGAACATCGTATATGTGTAGTTTAGAAGTGCGAAGTGAATCTCAAAAGATAAAAGCATCCCTTCAAAAGAATGATTTTTGTATTTAAAAGGATGAATAGCCCGTAATAAAAGGACAAAATGGATGCTTTTGATGGTTAATGCCAGTAGTTAAAAGTTACAGTTCCATGTTTCAGTTGATGATGTTGTTGACCTCAAGCACGGGGAGAAATCTGCACAAACTTTACGTTCTTCTGGATTTCAAAACTTGACATATCAAACCTACAACGGGTAATTAATTATTTTTTTAGGATTTTAGCGACATCATTTCTAAGAAGAAACGATTTTTAAGTGTATGGTGTTCTTGGCATGGTTATTCATATAGGCTTGGTCACTACACTATCCCAGAAGAAGTGAATGATGTTTGTTATTGGCTCGCAGCACGAATGGGGCTCAACGGGTATGGGCCATAACAATTCTTTCTTTTCAAGAGAAAGGAAATTACCAAACACCTTAAGTACTAAATAATGATTTTCAAATAAATAGAAAGGAACAAACTTCTTTTTGTGGGTGAAATTTTCCTCCCTTTCACCTGTTAGGCAAAGACAATTTGGGTCGACACAAGTGAAAATGTGACGTCAATACATTAAGACTCCTCGGCTCTACAAGAGTTTCAGATTACTTCTATCTGGTTCATGCATTTTTCTAGAAAAGTTATTTCACAAGTTAAAGTTGTGAACTCGAAGAAGAAAAAGGTTGAAGATGGTCTTTGTGGAAATTTCATTCATATGGTCTGTTCTTTTCTTAGTTGTAATGTTTTAACTGAAATATACTATATGTGATATATGTTGCTACTACCTGTATGTGTTGCAAATCATATATCTTAATCTGCCTTTCATTTCATTAAATGAGTAACAATTTCACATTCTTGAGCTTTTATTAAACCATTGAACTTCACTCTTCTGAGCCATTAAACATATAAATAAACAGTCATTTTGAGTACTATTTATGTTAACTCGACCGAACCAGGGCCACCCTTACTGGGGACTTCAATATCATAATGGTTTGAGTACCTCGACGTCTCAAGCCTTTCACCTTGTCCCCAAATCGCATATGCTTCTTCCCCATGAGCCGCCTCGTCTCCAACTTCCATATCCTCATCCGACATCCTCAATGGCACGATTAATTGTATAAATAAACAAACTAAGCTTGTCATCACAACGTTAAGTGTAACAACAAATATAATCCCGAGTATTTGAATCCCCATCTGTCTAAACCCGTAGTTGACGCTGTCTGAGGACCCATGGCTAAAACCTACTAGTAAACCCATATATTTATTCGTATGTCCATAGAATAATTCACATAAATGTGGCTCTGAAAATAGGCCAGTGAGGATGCCGCCTAGTGTTCCGGCTATTGCGTGCGTGTGTAGTACCGCCATTGTGTCATCAACACTTTGGAGGAGCTTGGATTTCTTATGCAACACCATCATGGTGAACCATGGGATTGAGCCCGAAAATATTCCCATTATTATAGCCGAGTAGCCTTGAACCACACCTGAAAAGTAAACATAATTGTGAACATTTGGTTAAAGTTAAAGGGGGCAAAGTGTAATTTTATAATAGTAATTTCTTTTTTGCTGCACAACGTTAACAGCACCTATGATTTTCCCATGGAAAAACGGCCATGTTGGCTTTGGTTCGAAAACGGTTTGGGACGAAATAGGTCATTTTTAGACGAATCAAGCTGGTTGGGTTGACTTATTTCTTTCCCCTGTATATTTTAGCTCTCCCCATGTCTCTCCAAAACATTATACATACCTAGCTATGGAACCTCAATATCATGTATACGACTATACTTCCTATAAAACCCAAAAAAGATTTTTCGGTATGCCTCAAACGTTTAGAAGCAGAGTTACAATAAGCAAAAAGATGTGCAAAAAGAAGAACTTAAGAACCATAAAAGAAGAGAAGAAAAGAAACGACTAGGTGCATTCGCAGTTCATTTTCAAGTCCAAAATCATATGCAAAAATATAAAAGAAAAAATGTTCAAATCTGGTGACAAGTCCAATTCTTGAGAGCCCAAACTAAAATCTTGCTAAATCCTACACTATATATGTCCATTTTTGGAAAGAAGTATTACCAGCAGCAGGGGTGATGACCACTAGACCCGTGATCATGCCTTGAACCGCACCAATTACAGAAGCCTTCTTGAAGAAAACTACATCAAGGATGAGCCAAGTCAATAGACTCGTGGCAGCACACACGTGGGTGTTCAGAACAGCTAGTGAAGCATCTGCGCTAGCCGAATAAGGGTCACCACCATTGAACCCAGTCCAGCCCATCCATAAGATCCCAGCCCCAGCCAACATAAGAATAATATTGTTTGGAGGAAATCTTTCCCTATCTTTCTGCGATCTTGGACCAACCTTTGCAAAAACAAGAAAAAATAAAAAACCAAAAATTGGATTTTATATTTCTATTTCACATATATACGTACCCAGTAAGCAGCTGTGAAACCCGCAACCCCGGAAGACAGATGGATGACATAACCACCTGAATAGTCGATTATTCCTAAACCAGATAACCATCCAGTAGTAGACCAAATCGTGTACGCACCAACAGTGTAAGAAAATGTTAACCAAAGTGGAACAAACAACATCCACGCATAAAAATTCATCCGTCCCAAAACTGCACCTGCGATCAAAATCAGAGTAATTGCAGCAAAAACAAACTGAAAAAACACCATAGTTGCATTTGGAAACATTCCAATAAACGCCGGTTCAAGAAGGTACTTTTGCTCAACAGCAGCATTGACTTTTCCCCATATAGGAATAAGTGGTTCCCCAAAAGAAAGCCTATAACCCCATAAAACCCAACAAACAAGAACCATTGCAAATGCATATAGAGCCATAAAAGCCGAGTTAACAGCCCATTTCTTCTTGACGGCCCCACCGTACAAGATTATAAGCCCTGGGACACTCTGTAGGCCAACAAGCGTAGCGGCCACAAGCTGCCACGCATTGTCACCTTTGTTCAACCAAGCAGGGCTGGCATCATTGGGCAGCAAGTTTGAAGGTAAGGCTTCAAGAAGTGCGGTTATGTTAATGGGTGCTGGTGTTGAGCTCATTTCTACTTTGTAAATTGAAAGACAATTACAATTGGGTTGAATGTTATAAAAAAAGCTATGATATATATTGCAAGGGTGTTATGGTTGATTCTCACGATAAGCTGTTAAATTCTAGGTGGGGTATTAGTTTTTCTTTTTGTCAATACTCGAAAATGTGTGTTGTTTTCAAAGATTCAAGTAGAGAATTATAGAATTTATAAGAATCATCACAGTACTATTTGATTATTTTGTAAACATGTGGTTGTATTATACGTAGAAAATAAGTTTGATAATTAAAAAATTTAGAAATTATGATATCTCAACGTCCATGCATGTATGTTTGTTTGTACGTGTATGGAGTATATACATCACACAAACCGAAAACTAAGTTGATGAAAATAAGTTATATTATGATTCACATCAAAGGGAAAAACAAGCTAGAATAAATGTGTTACCATCATCATATATGTTTAAGTTAGTATGTTTAATTCAAGTCCAATTTATTAGAAGAATCGATTACTTATTTTTGTTATACTAGCATGTTACCTGAATGATGGGATGACAAAAAGAAATACATTAATTTCGATAATATCCTCGTCTAACGAAAATGAAAAAATTATGAAATACAATTTATTTTATTTTATACACTATATTTTAAATTATTAGGATTAATGGTTACAATTCTTAACACACCAAAAACATGACCCAGGGTAACATGAAATTAAATGGGTTGATTAGAAATGATTTTCAACTAATCAGTATGCTAACCTCAAACCTGCCAACCATTATAATTATTAATGTTTGTTTTGGATCAAGGCTCAAATCAATAGGTCGAACAATTAACCAAAATAAAAAACTCAATTTTTTTAAAAAAAATTCAATTCGTTTAAAAAATTTAATTCGTCTATCTATAAGCCAATTTAAGTTGTTAACCCAAACAAGTTATGCAAAATATGTCGATGTTGGTTACTTCGACCTATTCAAATTGTTTATTAAATCAGTTCGGGTTATGAACTTTTAATCCTCAAATCCAAATCTACTAACCTGACTCGACCATAATTACAATTATTTAATATAGCTATCAAATGAGATAATTAAATATATGTTGCTTAAAAAAAATTATCGCACTACATGTTATATTAACTAAAATGGTTAAATAGTGTTTTTCTACAGAGTATTACTTTTTTAAGACTACCAATTAACAAAATTTTTATATATATTAGTAACGAATTAAGTTTTAAATTACTTGAATTTGTTTTAAGTGTTTAGATGTTGAATAACATATTAAAAATGATTGTAAAGAAAATTCAAGTACTCATATATTTTAGGAGTTTAAAACTTTTTGGTGTAAGACTCTATAATAGTATAGATGATGAAAGATGATTATAATTTGCTAAGATATCTTATTTTTCACCGATATTTATATCGAAATAATGTTACTACAGGAGTTGAAGTCAACTCGCCAACAGAGAAGGGGGGTCGGACATGAATACGATTTGCGTAATAAAGGCAGATGTCAAGAAGTGGGTAAGGAACTTCTATAGGGACTTGTAGTCTTTACTTCCTTTAGAGGCGCTACCGGGATAATAAAAGCTTCAATTGTGCAAGTTTGATATCTATCAATATGTTATGTAAGTTACATAAGTTATAAAATAAAACTAATAATTATGGGGTTATGTAACTGAAAGTATTTATGATATATTGATTTTTGTAATTAATTAATTGTATTAATTTTAGGTGTTTAAATGTCGAATAAGATAAATTAGGTTATAAAAAGTTTTAAGTTTTTTACCCAAATATATTATAGATAAAATAAAATTTGTCATTTAATTTGTCATGGCCAATTACTTTTATTTTGCAAATTGCTACAAGTTTATATGAAGACTCGATCAACATTCAAATTAAGTAACTTCTATCATTTTCTTTTTACTACTTAAATAATTAATAATCATCTGAATAATTAACCAAGGAAAAGGATATCTCATTGCTCTATTTAATACATTATATTAATTTTATTTTAACAATAAATAAAAATAAAAATTAATTAAATAAATAATAAGTTTAAAGGAGGTTTAGATTCTTGCGGAATTTTTGAGTTAACAGCAATTGAATGTATCGCAAGGGAGTTTTGGAATTTAATACGTATAACTGGCTGTTGATGGATATCGATGATTTTAAGGTACAAGTCGTTTTTGCACCAACATAGTATCCCAACGCTAACAACGAAAATAGAAAAAGAAGTTATTAACTGAGTTGTAAATAACCTGTAATCATCATATAAGTTTCTTATTCTTTTTCTTTTTTTTAATATTTTCCTCTCTTCTTAGGTGACACGTCAATTTGTATTCTAAATTTCGTAAATTGTTCATATTCAAATCATTTCTTTAATTTAAGTACATCAAATTTTCATGATCCATCAGTAGAGCTGACTTGTATACTGTAAGTGTATGAAATCAGATCTTCATATATATACAAGGTCTAAAAATTACCCAAACAAAACCAGAGTATGTAGACATCATGTATCTCTTGATTACTACAAATAATTACAATGCAAATCAGGTATAACAAAATTCGACTTCTAGAAACTCTAATTTGATCAAACTTCTGCAAGAAATACTAAGATTTTAGACCAAAACATCTTTTTATATATTTCGAGGGTGCATAACATGTGTATTCATGTCCGCGAGTACGGCGTGTGACCTCGCGGGCTTTGTAAGTTGGCGCCATTTAAGCTACGTGACCTCTTCTTCGTATTCTTACACCATTAATATTTCATATGTTGTAGCCATTGCTTAGCAAATTTGAATCGCTCAGCTCAATCTAAGTTCGAATAAAGGAAATATCATGACCAATATATAGGTCCTACTACGTGGTCCACGTGCTTATGATTTGACATTGAAAAGCGCAAATAGGTCTCACTTAGTTATGGGTATCCAAATCAACACTTTTGCGTTAGTTAACATAGAGATAAAATGACATCCTGATAAAGAAAAAGTATGTACAAGGCAAGCGATATGATTTATCAATTAGAGGTTTATGTGTGTCCAAAAATTCATTCAATGAATTATGAATACATTTGAATTGATGAATCGAAACTGTATCGATCAATACTCAAAAAGTTTTCAAAATATTAGTGAAATGTACGTTAATAATTTAAATATTATAACAATAGTGGAACTTATTATGTAGAGATTTCAATTACTAAAAATATATAGATTTTTGAGTGTTAAACTATTGAATTTAAAGAATTGACATATTCACTTTGTCAATGGATTAAACAGTTAGTTTCTTAGCGTTTTACATGACAAAATCAACGTATTCTATTTCTCTAGTTCTTTAATTCAAGTCAAGTAATATCATATCAGATCTAGATTTAGGATTTCATGGTTAAAGATTGAGATTCTAAGTAAATCGTATGCCTTTCTAGATTCTACCTAAGAAGGTGATCGTTTTCATTAATTAAGATCGTAAATTGTAAAATCTTAAGATCACGATTTAGATTTATAACAATATAAGACTCTTATGCATGTATTGAAGTTTCAATTCTTTGCTAGCTAGGCAATGTATGTAAATGGTCTACTAAAATTAAAACTAAAAGTTACTGTTCACATGATGAATATGTCACCAGATAAAACAATAGTAACGTATAACGTATAAATTGAAACATAATCACTTTTGTCACATCTGAGGGTGCATGCAGTACTTTGGACACATTAATTATTTATATTTATGATTCATTAAGTTCATGTTAAACATGACATCAAAATAAGACTTGCAAGCTTGTCTATCTTAAAAAACTTTAAACCAGCCACCCACTGCTACGAAGTATAATTAATTTCGATGGTAAACAACGATTCAGAGATACTTTCAGCTGGGTTTCCAGGCTTCCAGCCCAGATCGGCACTTGCTTAATTATTATAAATAGATATTTTTGATGTAATTGTAAACGGTAGTAATTAAAGTTGAGATTAATTAAATCGATTGAGTACATACTTCCTCATTACCCTTTTAACCGAACCACATATCGTGTCCGTATTCGATTTGCATTCCCTTAGCGTGATCACTGAGTTTCATATATGATGCCTGTTGCAGTGATTATATAATATATGAAACATAGCGAGACGTTAATGGATACAAATAACGAGAAAGGAACCTCATGTCAAGCCGCCTAAAACAGACACCCAAACTCGGTCCTAACACATGCTTGATAGAAAACCGACACATAAAATTAGACTAAACTAGAAACGCCTAAAACCCTACAATACAGATAGATTAACAACCCACACTAGACTTTCTAATACAACATCCACAAGTCACGAGTACTCGCTGAAAAATGTCACAAATTACAACGCCATTTTACAAAACAGTTTTCACACCTTAGATGACCTTAATTAGTACCGGAGAAGCTTTTTTCCATGCACTGAGTGAAAATTTCAACTTTTTACGGTTATTTACCTGAACTAGTTTGAAAAGGTTCATGGTTCTCATCTTTGACCTCTTCTTCCTATTTGATTGAGCAAGTTTAACTCATCGATGTTTAGTATGCCATTTCCTCAACAAACTTAAAGCTGCATGTGATTTGGCATTAGCATTGCAATGTATATCAATTGACGTTTGATTTTAATTATACAAGAAAGATCTATATATAATCATGATAATACTACGTAATATAGTGCAACATCCACAAGTCACGAGTACTCGCTGAAAAATGTCACAAATTACAACGCCATTTTACAAAACAGTTTTCACACCTTAGATGACCTTAATTAGTACCGGAGAAGCTTTTTTCCATGCACTGAGTGAAAATTTCAACTTTTTACGGTTATTTACCTGAACTAGTTTGAAAAGGTTCATGGTTCTCATCTTTGACCTCTTCTTCCTATTTGATTGAGCAAGTTTAACTCATCGATGTTTAGTATGCCATTTCCTCAACAAACTTAAAGCTGCATGTGATTTGGCATTAGCATTGCAATGTATATCAATTGACGTTTGATTTTAATTATACAAGAAAGATCTATATATAATCATGATAATACTACGTAATATAGTGTAACATCACATCTTACGACGACCATAATATTTTCAGCTTTGCCCTCAGGCGCACGGCTTTTTTTTGACAACCACACGAGGACTTCCCAGGAGGTCACCCATCCTAGTACTACTCCCGCTCGAGCACGCTTAACTGCAGAGTTCTCAAGAGATATGTTGTGCTTGTGGCTCCAAAACGCATTATGCCCGGTAAGGATGAGATTTACTTTATAAGCCCAACATCTCTCATGTCTACGGCCGATGCTAGATTTGCCTAAGCTGTTACATATAGTATAAGGACAACGTACATATTAATTAGTTTAAAAAATAGCAGCCATCAGAACTTGTACATTAACTGAGAAAACTTCATTTGCTTGTGATAGTGCCATCAATTATCATGAGTTGAAACAAAGTTTAAAAAAACTACCGTAAAACAGGAAGATGAATTGTGCATGCCTTACATGTTGACTTATTCACCGGTTCATGAATCTTTGAGCAGAACATTTATTTTCATGAAATGACAAATACAAAATGGTGCCCCCCCATAGATTTTACCAACTTATCGTCAGAATCAACAACACAACACTTTCAAATTTTCACTATATATCCTCCATTCTTTCATGCATTTGATATCATTTGAGACTTACTTTGCTTCAATAACAAAGTAGCTTGAAATGAGTTCTCCACCATCACCACCCATTAACATAACCGCAATTCTTGAGGCCTTACCTAACTTATTGCCAGGTGATGCCAGCCCTCCATGGTTAAACAAGGGCGATAATGCGTGGCAGCTTGTGGCGGCAACGCTTGTTGGCCTTCAAAGTGTCCCAGGACTCATAATCTTGTATGGTGGGGCCGTTAAGAAGAAATGGGCTGTTAACTCGGCTTTTATGGCTCTATATGCGTTTGCAATGGTTCTTGTTTGTTGGGTTTTATGGGGTTATAGACTTTCTTTTGGGGACCCACTTATTCCTATTTGGGGAAAGTTCAACGGGGCTGTGACGCAAAAGTACCTTCTTGACCAGGCGTTTGTTGGAATGTTTCCAAACGCCACTATGGTGTTTTTTCAGTTTGTCTTCGCGGCCATCACTTTGATTTTGATCGCAGGGGCAGTTTTGGGACGGATGAATTTTTATGCTTGGATGTTGTTTGTTCCTCTTTGGCTAACTTTCTCTTACACGTTTGGTGCTTATACGATTTGGTCTACTCATGGTTGGCTAACTAAAATGGGAATAATTGACTATTCGGGTGGTTATGTCATCCATCTTTCTTCAGGAGTTGCTGGTTTCACCGCTGCTTATTGGGTATGTACGAGGATATAATTGTAACATTAGCAAAAAAATAAAGAAAAAATCTTTCTTTCTCTTGATGTTGTGAACTTTTTTTGTCTTGGTTTAGGTTGGTCCAAGATTGACCAAGGATAGGGAAAGATTTCCTCCAAACAATATAATTCTTATGTTAGCCGGGGCTGGGCTCTTATGGATGGGTTGGACCGGTTTCAATGGTGGTGACCCTTATTCGGCTGGTGTAGATGCTTCCTTAGCCGTTCTGAACACCCACGTGTGTGCTGCCACGAGCCTATTGACTTGGCTCATTCTTGATGTAGTTTTCTTTAAGAAGGCTTCTGTAATTGGTGCTGTTCAAGGCATGATCACCGGTCTAGTTGTTATCACCCCTGCAGCTGGTATATCTTTTATTTATTTTTTAACGATAAACACTCACATACCTTAACTCCGAAACTAGTATATCTGCTTTAGAAATATGTTTAGTTATCTAAAATATATTTTATTTATAAACTTCTTAGGTGTGGTGCAAGGGTACTCTGCGATATTAATGGGAATGTTGTCAGGCTCGATCCCTTGGTTCACCATGATGGTGGTGCACAAGAGATCCAAGCTTCTCCAACAAGTCGACGACACAATGGCCGTTTTACACACACATGCAATAGCCGGATCCCTGGGAGGCATCCTCACGGGCCTATTCTCAGACCCACATTTGTGCTATTTGTTCTATGGAGCTGAAAATAAATACATGGGCTTATTTGTAGGTTTGCACCGTGGAAGCTCAGAGAGTGTCCGTTATGGAGTTAGACAAATGGGTGTTCAATTACTCGGTATCTTATTTGTGATTGTACTTAATGTTGTGATGACAAGTTTAGTGTGTTTGTTCGTGCAACTACTCGTGCCATTGAGGATGTCGGATGAGGATATGGAAATCGGAGATGAGGCGGCTCACGGGGAAGAAGCATATGCGATTTGGGGACAAGGTGAAAGGTTTGAGAACTCGAATTATAATGATATTGAGGTACCGAAAAAGCGTGGTAAGGGTTCCGTTGAGTTGACATGAAAATGACTCGAAATGACTTGGGTTAAGTTTGTTTGTTATGTCATTGACTCATTGTTGAATGCTTAAATAAACGCTTGAAAATGTTTAAGTTTGTTACTCATTTAATGGAAATAAAATGGAGAATAATGTTTGTGAAAGCTTAGATTATATTTGTTAGGAATTGCACGTGGAAACAACAATCAGTTAATGATTTTAATAATAGTTGCTAGTAATCAACCACTCTAAACGTAACGTATAATCGCGTTACATCAACAAACAATAAATGGATAATAATAAGCAAATGAATTAAGATAAACGACTAAAACGATCACAAGGATTTAATGTAGTTATATCTAATCTCCAACTTGGAAATTGATTTCGTCCACGGGTTCAAACCAGAGACTATTTACTATTATATTCATAGTCCACCAAGCCAAGGTTTACAAGATTAGGGGATACAATATACACGGTATAATAAACAAGGAAACAAAGTTGTCTGATTGACCTAACCTATCCGTCGGATAGGTTAAGTCTATCCGTCGGGTAAGACTTTTCTTATCAAACTATCAACTTCATAATTTCACCTATGCTCGTTCTTTGTTTAATCTTCACACCCAACAATCTTCCACTTGAAGATTCAACAAACCCCAAAAACTCTTCACCACTTGTTAACTAACAAGAACTCTTCATAATCTTGTCCCTTCAACAATGTCACCCATTCGAACTTCATATGGCCAAAATACCATTCGGGAAATGCTGCTCGACCACGCTGAGTTTGAAGACTTTCGATACAAGCTACCAGAACATACATTATGAAACTGAGACCACTCTCTAAACACCATCATCTTCTAGGCCCAAGAAGATTCGTTGAAGTGTGCAACGACTCCAACCATAAGATATTCTCAAGAGACATCAATCATTCAACTCGCCAATTACAGCCACTTTTGATCCTGCCACCGACATGTCATTGACTATCCATACTATCTGATTTTCCTTCCCAACAATCAGAAAATCGCCAATAGAACCAACACATATATCATAATCAAGGTCTATCGTGAGAACGCAACCACAACCTTGAAAACCTATTTCTTCACCATTCGCTTTCCGGCTGTTACATGACCCGAAACTTACAGTTTTTAGGAACACATCTTCTCCCACTTAGAATGCTCCTACGGTACGGATCTAAATAATAATTGCGGCTCTCTTGAGAAGACTCTAGTTCATAATATACGGTCAATCGCCAAATTCTTTGCCATTTGGAGAGGATAAATGCGAAGATCTAAATGCTCTAATGTTACCTGGAATCCGCACACTAAACCTGAGATCCATTAGTTGCACACCCGTCTCCAATGCTCCCATTAGTGGCCAAACTCCCACTAGCTTTGATGCTTCCCTCAGTTACCGAACTCTCAAGAGTTCCCGACACTCTCAACAATATCTCGAAAGCTCACTCGGGCTTACACGATTATTCACCTCTAACCCATTTTAAAATTCCCAATTGGTTCTTCTAGATGATTCACTCGATCGTTGAACCAAACCCATCAACTGATACCTGAGCCCAGTTGAACGCGTACTATCCTACATCTTCTCGAACCAGTATCTCCAAGTGTAGGAGCTCTAACCTGCCTAGTCAATTCCAAAACCACCGAATACCCAACCAATGGTCTCCCGTTTCAACCGGCAAGTGATATCCCATTTCAACTACCGATTATCAAACGAATGTGGTACCATTTATTACCCAAACAACCCAATTCATAAAAACATCCTCTTGAGCTCCGTAACAGACCTCACATCTTTGAGAATCCAGTCATATCAAGAAGTTCCGAGAATCATATCCTACACTCTCAACATCAAACATCCTCTCATCAGCATCTCGCAAGAGAAGAAATCTAATAACATTCATCCCTTCTTTTCTTTGCACGGAATCGCAAAGAATGATGAAACCCGAAACCAAAACATAAGATTCCAAAAAATAACTCTCAAATGCAACAAAATCATCATTGACTCTTATTAACGAATTTAAACTACAATGACCAAAACATGACCTCAATGCAACCGGCCTCTTACCATGTTTACAACATTGAGCCAAAACCAGATTTACCTGTTGCAAACAAATCATAAACCATATTGTTCCAATTGTTCTCGGATGGTTTACCTTTTCCGGATCCAGATCTATCCTAGATCTCCACCTCCAAGATTATAAAAACGTAACCATCAAAATCTAATCTTGATCATGCTTACATTCGCTATCGTTCCCGATCTTCAAAACCTTTAAGCTCTTATACCAGTTGTTAGGAATTGCATGTGGAAAAAAATAACCAACAATAGTCGATTCATAACTCTGATAACAATTGTTAGTAATTAAGCAACCCAAACAATGCAACGTGTAATCGCGTTACACCCACAAACAATAAACGAATAATAATAGACAAAGCAATCAAGATAAACGAACAATACAAACACAAGAATTTAACATGGTTAGATCCAATCTCCAACTTGGAGATTGGTTTAATCGACGGTGTCAAACTAGAGAGTATTTACTATTAAGGAAACAAAACTATCTGACCGGCCTAATCTATCCGCCGGATAAGTCTAGTCTATTCGTCGGATAGGACTGTTCTGATCAAACTATCAACTTCAAAATTTCAATATGTTAGTTTTTTATCTAATCTTCACACCCAAGAATATTATTATTGTGATACTTTTCTATCTCATTTCAAATGTGATCATAGACAAAAGTTTATTCAAGTATGGAACTTTTTGAAAGTATGCGAGTACAAATCTCAACCGTCCATCTTGATCAAAATAACAAAACACTCACATTCTTAAAATTTAAATATCTCAAAAAACGCTAGTCAAAAAATTAAAAAAATTGCACCATAAAAATCAACATTTTTTCCTCTTGATTTAAGATCCCACATGACATACTTTCGACAGATTTTTTTTTCATTTTTTGGTGGATTTTGAAAATTGGTAACACATGTGTTATAAGTGTTTATAACACATATGTTAGTGACGACTATCACATGTGTTAGTACCGACTATCACTTATAATACATGTGATAGTCTTTGGTAACACATGTGATAGCCACGGGTAACACTTTTGTTAGTCAATCGTAACAATGTGTTAACCCACAAAAAACAAAGAAAAAAAATGCGTCGAAAGTATACCTTGTGGGATCTTAAATCGAAGAGAAAAAAACGCTGATTTTATGGTACAATTTTTATAATTATTGACTAACGATCTTTAAGATATTTAAATAAAAAAAAGTGAAGAAAAATGAAGTTTTTAGCATTCTTATTGATACTCCCATTCTTTAAAAAAAAAAAAGGTTTATTCTTTCGTGATGCTATTAACTTTAACGTTTTTTTATTATATGAGGTTAACTTTAAAATTTTCTATTGTATGAAGTAAACCTTCTAAACTTCTCTATTGTATGTAACATTTCCTTTTTTGGGCATCACATAAAAGGAAAGTTTCCTTTTTTGTCTAGGCCAAAAAAGAAAAGTCAACATACAATAGAGAGTTTTTGAAAGTTTATCTCATACAATAGAAAATTTCAAAGTTTACCCCATATAATTTTAAAATGTGATAGTTAAATACATCACGAATCAATAAAGCCTAAAAAAAAACTCAGTATACTATTGAATTAAAATGTTACTCTTAAATTGGGAGAAAGAGCCGGTGTAAGAGTAATGAGTTTCATTATTGAGTTTTAAGAAGCAAGTTTTAGTTTGGTTGTTCACGAAAATATTAGGATGTTGGATCTAAAAATGTTAAATAAATTAAAAACTTGATATAGAGACGAATATTGATAAAAGAATATGATAAATACAATAACAAATTAATGTATATATAACAATAAAATTTCACAATATAAATATAACATAACATAATTTTAATATATGAATTAATTTATGTAATTTATTTATTTAATCTCTGATAAAAACACAAATATATCTACATACATAACCATGGAAGTCATAATATCCAAATTTATAGCCAATTAAATTAACTATGACATGATACATTGTAATAAGTTCATTCAAGGCTATAGAACCCCGAAATAAACAAATAATCAAACAGTCAAACTTTTAATTGGGTTGAAAAAATTATTGTACATACAAAATTATACACTCATAAAATGTTCTATGTCAATTAAAATTTAAGGGGTCGATCAAAATTTAAAAGGCCCATAAATTTATCATAACAAGACTACAAACGTTGATGCATTTCATAAGAATTTTGTTGTCATTTATTATTATTATTATTATTGTTATTATTTTTGTTATTATTATTATTATTATTATTATTTATATCTATATTTATATATATACTAAAAGAGAATAAATAGTTACTCCATATTTTGCTACATAAGTAAAATAGCACGTGACAACTTCTTATCATTTTAAATTAAATCAAATAAATAATTAAAATTAGATATATTTAAATATAGAATATTAATTAATAAAATAATTTACGAATCCTACTCAAACACTAATGGTTTAAATTTAAAAGATAAACTAAAACATAAATTTATATAAAGTTATATAATATTTAAACATAATATTAATTAATTAAAAAATTTATAAATCCTATTTAAACAATAATTAAAAAATTATATTAAATTATTTAATCTATAAAAAATTAAATAATCGTGAATCGTACGGATTTACACTTAGTTATTTAATAAATCAAAATAATAGATAATCTTGTACATTATCAGGAGAATGCATGACACGTGCCCAACACACGCGTGTGAGAAAGGGTGTTCATTGAGAATTTGAGATAAAACCTCTTATCTGCACGAATTAAGTGCGCGCATTACGCACCCTTCTCTTCTCTCTCCTTTATTTGTGGATTAAGGATTAAACCGCTACTCAATTTACAAGTTTACCCTCCATCCTAATATTTGTTTCACAAAAAATTAATTTTATATTTTATATGTTTGGTAAAAACAATAATAAAAATTAACAAACCCTAGAACACACAAAATACAAATCGGTGATCCGATAATCAAACAAACTTCAATTCACCCCCAATACAGGTTGTCGAGTCCCACTGCTACACGTTTTTGACAAAAAGGTAACTTATTTTGTAAATTTTGTTTTTTTTTCAGTTTTTCCCGAATTTGTTCAATTTTGGTACTGATGATTAATTTATTCATTTGTGTAATGATCTTTGATTTTGTGTGTTTAATGTACTGGATTTCTTAATTTTTACCTAATTTCCATTTACATTTTTTTATTAATTATATTTTGCTAAATGAGCTATTGATTTTGGAGAATATTACTACAGTAATTTTAGTTAAATGTAATCATGTAATAAGGATTAATTTTTTTTTACCTCATATTCTTTTTTAAAATTATATTGCTAATTGAGCTTAGATTTTGTAGAACTTTTATTGCAGTTTTTTTTATATAAATTTAATTTGTAGGGATTAAATTTTGATTTGATATTAATATGTCCTGAAAGAATTATGGTGAGATTTAAAATAATGCTCATTTACTATATATTGTTTATTCTTTATGGTAATGTTTATTATTTATCATCCTATTTCATGTTTGTAATCACTTGTTAATGATCTGTTATTAGATTCAGATTATGTGATTTTTATGCCCTTCAAGCTTTGATGGATAGAAGGCGTGTTTGGATTTGTGTTTTGAAACTAACAATCTGATTGTGATAATCCATGTTCGGTTTAAGTGATCCTTACCATGTTATGCATCATTTTATTTTTTTGTATCATATGCTCTCTTTTTTTTCTTTTTTTTTTTGGGGGTTTGTGTATTTAATGGGGAATACCTAAATATTGTAGGTGTGGCAGGTTTCGGGTAATTTGTTCATAACTTCTAACCTAGCATGATGTTCCAAAAGGGGAGCAAAGTGGAGGTTATGAACAAGACGGAGCTGCCTACATCATGGTGTGTTGCTGAAGTTGTTTCTGGGAATAGACATACTTATAATTTGAGGTACGATTGTTTCCCAGGTGTTGAAAAGGTGTCTAGGGAGTTTATTAGGCCTTGTCCTCCTTGTTTAAAAGATTTAAGCAGTTGGGTTGCTGGTGATATTGTGGAAGTGTTTGATCATAATTCATGGAAAACTGCAACAGTTTGCAGTGTTTCTGATGAAGGTCACTTTTCAACAAGGCTTCACGGGTTCGCCCATGAGATTAATGTCTACGAATCAAACATCAGGACACGACAGTCATGGAAAGATGGGCTATGGGTTCCTATTGTAAAGGTATTTCCTTTTCTTTTTTTTTTCTTTTCTTTTTCCTTACTTAATTTACATGCATGTTTCTTTTTTGGTAATAAGAAGTTTGAGGATCTGGCCGTGATTATTGGCTTTGGAAAGGGTTTAACCTTTATTGCTGTGTTTGTTTAAATTATAAAGCTAACTTGGAGTACATTCACTTAATTTCTAATTTGATCGTAGGAGTTTCAGAATTTGTCACTAAAACCACTATACTTCTCGATATTGGTTATTTTGTGGCGATTTATTTCTGGAAAACCAGAAAAAGGCTGATGTCACTGAATGGTTTTTATAACTGCCTTCGCAAGTTGGTTTCTTTTTTATGATGGGTGCTTTCTTATAGTTGAATGCTTGTGTAACGGCTTTGGAAAGTTGGATGGTTTTGATGGAGGTTGGGCTAGTGACCAAATTAAAATAAAGTAAAATAAATTAATTGTTCTTTATTTCAATTTACTCAATATAAAATCCACTTGGGTACAATTGTGGTAGTTTTTCTTGTAGTTTAAGCTATTATTGTTCCAAGCATCTCACACCTAACCTAAATGCCAGCCACATATTCACAGTGCTTTTCTGAATTTTACCTTAATCTTATTATGTTTTCTCTGAATTTATGTAAACCTAATGTAATTTGAATTATGGGATGTGACTACTTTTTTTCTTTGATTCTGGGCTATATATGTTTAAATAAGTCAATTCTTTTCTATCTGATATCATGATTTTTGTGTAAAACTGCATAGATGGTAATATGTTGTTATACGATTATTATTTTATTTTATAAAATTCTGACAGATCCCACATATTTTACTAACTTTCTGTTATTTAATTATAAAGATTTCAGGATGCTATGGAAATGTAAATGTCAGCCAGATGGCGAAACCAAATGGTCACGGAAAGTTAGGGTTGCAGATACCAATACCTGATGCAGAATCCTCTCAAGAAAACGATGACAATGTACTTCTCTACATTGATGCTGGATTACAGGAGTCTCATGTTCTCTCTTCTAAAACACTGAAAAGAGCTTCCCCCTTTAGCTCTTCTTATCTAGAAGCTTCTCCTGAAAATGCTAAAAAATTTAAAGCATCCAAGAAGGAAAAGGTAGATGCTTTTACTTATGTTTCCTCAGAAGATAAAAAAATGCAAGCCTCCTTCTATAATACTGTAAATGGTTACCATGAGAAAGAAAGAGTATCAGAACCTAATGAATCTGATGATGACGATTGCTCTGTCGGTAGTTGTAGCATTTCTAGTGATGGTCCAAATAAGCGGCCCAGTCCTTATGTTGCCATTTCAAGTGATGCAGAGTCTTTTAATACTTCAAGGGATGATGGAAATTACTCTTCTACCCCTGAAGAGGGGGTAGCAGAAAGCATTCATAGGTTAGAGTTGCATGCTTATCGATCCACTTTAGATGCATTATATGCTTCTGGACCCTTAAGTTGGGAGAAAGAAGCATTATTGACCAATCTTCGCATCAACCTTCATATATCAAATGATGAACATTTGACAGAGTTAAGGAATTTAATTTCTGTGGGAGCTGGTATACTCGATTAGCAGTGAATAAACTTTTCTTTATCCTTTTAAAGTCACATTGTAAGAAGTGATGTAACAATATATATACATTTGGTAGCTTCTTCTGTCTAGTCCCCACAATTGTCTAGGCAATTGGATTTTGTAATTAGTGACCTATTGTAAGAAACTTCTACAAAGAAATGAATGTATGTATCTAGCTGCATCTTGCTTATTACTGATATATACTAGTTTGTTATTGAAGATAGTGTATCCGTGTTTATGTAACTCTACATCTTTGCAGTTGTTATTATTCCTATTTAAATGCATAATACCATGCAGATGCAGGGACTTAATCTTGTCTTCTTAAGTAAATGAACAAAGGATATATATGCAGGTTTTACTGTTTGATTTTTGTATCATATTCATATTTTATTGTGAACATCAGCAGATTTTAGTTTTCAGTTTTCTTATTCAGAATGTTATTGATGGATCCTCTATCTTGTCAGGGCCACAATTGGCGGCATGCATCTCTTGCTTCCAAAGGTCCAAACAAGATCACAGGTTCTGGTGTATTTCTGTTGGATATTTTGCTACAGATAAAATTGTATCTGGTTATTTGCACTTTGTTGGAGAAAAGATTTAGCGACTCTTTGACCAGTCATGATATATTACCAATGTTATAGTACTGGCTGAATCTTCTGTTATTTCAAGATAGCCTTGATAATTGTATCTATTTGGTTATGCATTCAAGTATTTTGCCATCCATATTACCAGTTCATTTCTTTTCATTTGTTAGGTTAGTTCATCCTATCAAAGAAGTGTGGTGATCCTTGCTACTGACAGCCAATCCGTCAATCTAACTGGTCTTATGCGCTATATTTATCTGGTCATATGTTCATGGCAACTCACTCCAATTCTACATAGCTTATTCTTTGGCCCGTTAATCATCTGGAGTTATTATTAGATTTTATATACAGAGGATATGTTATAGAAGAAAACTTAAGTTCTGAATGTATTTACCAATCTCTAAAGAAGTACTTAATTATGTTTTACTTTCTTTGTCTTGTGAACCTATCATATGATATTTTGTTTGTTAAAATAAAAATTCAACATACAGCCAAGCGGATCAAATGAGATAAATGCTTAATAATATTCATTAAAATGATGTATTTCACTTATAAAACCAGAAGAGATTTAAAGTGAAGCTTTGGGAGGTTTGCCTTTATACCAACGAACTATTCCATAAGCAGTTAAGCTGTCAGGAAGTATCAAATATATATATTGAAGTTATGCTATGCTGCTTGCACTCGTGTGATGCAAAGTGTATATCCTTCGAGTTTGCTTTGTCAGGTGGAGCTGTCAAGTGGTGACGTTATTTATATTTAGCTGTGAAATACATAAAAAAAAAAAAAATTTAACGGCAGAATCTTATTAGAAGTTAGAACATATACATAGAGTTTAAAGGACTTTGTAACTATATACATAAATAAATAATACATATATAGTTGAAAGGAACTATTTATCCTAATGAATATAATTATACAAGTGTATATAAGTGATAATTTCAACCTATTTCCTTGTATGTGTCGATTTGGGATTGTGTTTTTAGTTTAAAGCAGGTTAAATATATGAAACAGTTTAAAAAGAAATCGGTCAAATGGGTTAAACTTTGTCCAGATTTTTATTTATACCGATGAAACTTTAAATTGCTCTCTCAGAACACGTTAGGGTTATTTGGTTTGTGTGTTTTGAAATGAAAGATTGAAAATGGAAGTGCTACCTTATGTTTGTTTGAAGGTGATGGTTACCCAAAAGTCCAAAACCCATGAAACGTGAGTTTGAATACTTAGATAACGAAGTAAATTTGACAAATGATCAAAACTACTTTTGTATAGTACTCTAATTATTACATACTAAAAAACCATAAGTTGTATACACGAAATCATTCTATAATATCATGATTCTTGAAGTCAACCTAAAACGGAATTCATGTAGATGAATGGATCCCAGTTTGAACTATTGATATATCCATTGGCACCACCACCACCCCAGCCGTAATCATGTTCCGGACAAACTGTGGTTGAAGTCTTGCCGACCGCTGCTTGGCTGGTTTCTCCAGCTGAAATCGGCCACAAAGAGTCCATTATATTGGTAAAAAAAATACTGCTCGGGACGTCCACCACTTGCTTGTTAGCCGCGGGAATGGTTTCCCTAGGTTGTAAAGGCTCGAAACACCAGTTTTGCCATCGTTCATCATCAAAATCATTCTGTTTCTGATCCACAATGGGTACGACAACTGGGGATGATGTTTTTCTCTTCACACCAACATTGTGTTTCACCGCGTGAAAACCTGTTCTCTTTCCTTTATTCATCTTGTGTTTTGGGGCTAATAATTTCGCCTTCAATGCTCCTAACAGACCATCCTCTGGATCCATGGATCGACACACTTCCTCAAATGAAAACGGCTCAGCGTTTTCAGGCAAACACTGGAGAGACTCATTTGCGGTATCAGGCAGTTCAAAGTTGGTCCGGGCATTAACTCCACGTAATGACCGGGCAGCATCATCGTATGCCCGGGCAGCATCCTCAGCCGTGTCAAAAGTTCCAAGCCATAATCGAACTTTCTGCAACGAGTCCTTGATCTCGGCCACCCATCTCCCGGATGGCAGCTGTCGGACGCCCACAAACCGCGGATGTCCTCTAGAATTTGACCCGTTCTTCCTTCCCCTAAGGCCAGTATCAGTTTCCGTATTAGGCATGATCAGATTTTTATGTGATAAAAACGGGAATAAATTGGTACTTAAATTGTGACTTAATGCCGTAGGTATCTTAGCATTTTAGATCTAGACAAATTGTAACAAGTCATGATATTATGACATTTTTCTGGAGATGATAATGCAGGTCAGTAGATTATATCGTCAATAACAATTTAATAACTGTCACGGTGTACCTCTCAAGTGATTTAAACTAGTATATCTAAACGTAAAAAAATTTATTGTTGTTATTGTTATCATCTAATTATAGCTCTTTATATTCATATATTATTGTCATATTATTGTCACCTATATGTCTTACCGCCATAAGTCACAGTCATGATCCATCTACTAATGCTAAACACCACAAGGAAAAAATTACATAAACTTTGGTACTTTCCCATAAGTTATAAACAAGAAAATCATTAGGTCGAGATAAAATAATGAATCAGCATAATTTTTAACTATACTATATGTATTAAAAAAATACTTCCTATAGTGTAAAACAAAATCGCTAGTATGTTTGGCATGCACCGATCTAACGATAATTACAAACATAATGCACTGCTAATATTTGTCCATTATACTTGGTGGAGACTTATAACCATTGGTAATCGGATAAGTTTCTACAACTCCACCTAATTTCATAACTTATTTTATTGTTTAACCGTTTCTAAAAATTAAAGAGTAGTGTTAACATAACAATACCCATGATTATTTATAAACATTACCCATTCTATTAAAAGCTGACATTATGAAATTGATATGTTACATTTTAAGATAGATTATGTATTTGATATGATTTCACTTAGTGTATGTGTTGATGTCTTAGTAATATTATAATTCTGAAATATGAAAGTGTTGAAATTTATTAAAAGTTACTTTAATACTAATTTATTTTACTTTATTACTTATTACGATATAAAATCAATTCATTCAATAATATATGTTATTATAATTTTATAAAACAATTTTACTACTATAAATTTGACACTTATATACTTCATATTAAATTAATATTCATACTTTGTATAATAAATTTATTATACAAAAAAATATAAAATAACTTTAAAATGACTGCAAATAGTAAAAAAGTTAATACATACAAATTACATCTAAATTATTTTACTAAATAATTAAATCAAATGATTTTATAATTAAATCCATTCAACAAACTAATGTCATCCTGAATCACAAAACTATTACCTAACGTAGAAGATAACTAAAGTTGATTATCAAACATATTCATGAATTGGAAAGATAATGTGATATTTCATTATTTAATTATCTCTGTTGGTTTATGAATAACGATTACTTAAAAAGACTTATCCTATCATTTCTTGTTTCTCACTTTTCTTTCCCTTTAGTAGTATTTCATATAAAAAAATTATAAAATGTTTATAACCAGATCATCACTCTACTCTAATTAAAATTAGAGGTGTTTGTTTGAATTGGTTGGATCAAATTTAATCCATTTGAACTTCAATTCCTAAAATGTGAACTTGATATATCCAAACAAATATGGAATTAGAAATGAATGAACCACATTATTATTTGGATGTATCGGTTCTGACCATTCGATTTTTTTGTTGACTTCACGAGGCTATCGTTTTGACTCGTGAAAGGGTAATGTCATAAGTGATATCAACGGCTGTGTTGCGTTAAGGATTTATAAAAGGGAGGGGTGGTGATTTTTACACAGGTGCTTTTAATCTATACACAGGGAATATATGTAAAAAGACAATTCTACCCTCCATATTATTGCACCTCTTCTATACCTTTTTCTCAATACATAGTCATCCATTCTCAAAACCCACTTGACGAACTAATTCTTTCAAAACACTCGCATCATTCTCAATCAAAATTCATTGACCTCATACAGTAAACATCCAAAACCATCTATTCTATTTTTATTTCACATCCAGCCAGACATCGACCTACTACTAATTCATAGTTTTTTAATGATTTTTTCCCCTTAATTCCGCAATCTCTACATACCGACTCTCTTGTCTTTAATTTGACAAAATCAACCAAAAGTGATTGAGACGAACAAGAACAAGAACAAGAACAAGAACAAAAAAAGAGTCAAGCAATTTCATCATATAAATGGAACTTCTTTGATTTTCTTCACAACAGTATAAAAAATGCGAGATATGAAATGTGTGTTTATCAACAAACACAAAGCCTCTCTGAAATCAAGGTTAGGATGAATTGAGGGATTATAGAAGCTCTAATTTTCGATGGGTTTTTTCCATTGTACGATTCTTAACAGCAACGACGGAGCTTGATTAATGTCGGGTTACACTTCGACACCGGTGACGTGAGGCCATCGGAAGTGAAGAGAGTGAAGGAGGGGAAGGTTTTATGTAAAAGGGGTTTCTATGTGAAAAATATTTAAATAACTATTTAATTAACATAAATTTTGATAGATAAACAAAATATTAAATATATTGTATATTATATTCGGTTTATTTAGACTATTCGGATCTAACTATTGTAATCAAAATCAATACAGAAAACAATATACTAATTTAATTTTTGTCTGATCCGATTAAAAAATCAATTTGTCTAATCCGAATAGTCAAAATCGAATAATTTATTTGGATAATTTACTTATATCCGAATATTAAAACCCTAGTTAGAATTAGACCGCCATTCGACTTTTACTTAGCGTTTGACTAACGCAATGGTGCGCCAATCAAACCGACTTGTCAGGATATGCATACGTATATATATATATATATATCATTTTGAATCAATCAATTTATTACAAATTGCAGGTTATTCTGGTATTTATTAAACATGTCATGTATACGTTAACTAACAGGTTAATTATTCTGATTTTGATCTCTAATGTTTGTCTAATTATTCGATTGTTTTATTTACAAGTTAATTAATTATCAACAAGTTCTTCTCAATTTCGAAGTTTTTGTGTCACGCAAGATTTATGATTTGATTTTGTAAATCCTAGATAGTTGCAATCTCGCAAACTTCAACATCATTTAACCTATATATGAAATATAGGAAAGTTGAGGGGTTAGAATGGGAATTACACAAAACATAAGGAGTGAAGTAAATTATTTAAACGTTTCAACGTAGGGAGAAAAAGTCTGCGAGAGAAATGGATGATCACAACATTGTGATACTATGTATATATATGTCGAACGCAACCAAAATTTAACTTTTTTCCCCCACAAATTTAGGGGAATATTGTAAAATGACACTGTTGAAAGGATCATGGGTAGGTGGTGGAAGATTAGGAGGTGCTGGTGGTAGTGGAGGAATGGGAGAAGATTCCGCTGACATTGATTCCATTTCGAGAGACGAACGACTTTCTTCCGTTCACAGCATTCGTAGCGGCATCCTCCCATCCCTCGGAGCTCAATCTACTCGCCATGTTAAGCTTCGTCCCTTCACCATTAACCCCTTACATCGACGTTACAGGTACATTTAAATTCCCACGTAATTCCCTCTTATTTCCGATCATTCATGCATGGAAAATGTACGTATGTTGGATCTACGTGTGAAATAGGATAGCATGCGTAACGTGTTAGAATAAAGGTTTTGTTATAACCATAATGTACATCAAGTTTATGTATAATAGACGTCGTTAAAGACTGACCTTAGGGTTGTAATTATTATTTCCTAAAAATCTATACCAAATTACCAATGTGTAGTTAAGTTGATATTATTTTCTAGATCCGTCACTGGCTGTAATTGTTGTTTGATTGAAAATGTGGTTTATAAGTTATGGTATTTTTGTAAACACATTGTCAAATTTGTACAACTTAGTTAATTAGGTTTAGTATTTCTGTATTTTGTGTGATGCAGAATTTGGCAAGGATATCTAGTAGTGCTTGTGTTTTATGTAGCATGGGTTTCTCCGTTTGAGTTTGGATTTCTAGATGCACCGGATCAGCCTCTTGCTATCACTGACAACGTTGTCAATGGGTTTTTTGCAATTGACATCGTTTTAACCTTCTTTGTGGCCTATCTAGATAAGATTACTTACCTACTTATTGATGATCGTCGTCAGATTGCTTGGCGGTATTTAAAAACATGGTTCATATTTGATGTGATATCCACCATTCCTTCTGAAATTGGTCGGAAAATGTTGCCTGATTCCCTACAACCGTATGGCTACTTCAATATGCTTAGACTTTGGCGTCTTCGAAGAGTTGGTGATATGTTCGCAAGGTAAACTTTTCAAGTAGATTTTATAATGATGACTGTCAATTCAATGTTGATGATGTTAAATACTAAATTTCTAGAGTTTATCAACAGATTGGAGAAAGACCGTAACTACAGCTATTTCTGGGTCCGACTGGCAAAGCTTCTTTCTGTAAGTATATGTATGTATTGTGCTTAATTAGATGTGGAAACATTGGCTCGTAGAGCGGGTTGGGTAACCGGTTGGGCTGGGTTGGGTATAGATTATCTTATAGATAATTAGTGCGTCAGACGTAAATACAAAAATTGAATTCTTTAAATACTACCTAATGTTTTAAATAAAAGGGTTTAGGAGGTTATATACTTAGGTGCACTAAAAGTACACTTTGGGCCACTTTTGACCCATTTGACCCGTTCCCTTGTCAGCTGTTTTTTGTTATATAATGCTTAATTGTGTTGCTTAGTGAAAACAAATTGGCAGACAAAATTCTTGATGTGATTGTAGGTTACACTCTTTACCGTCCACTTATCTGCATGCATTTTATATCTTATTGCCCACCGTTACAAAGATCAATCACGTACATGGTTGGGACTTTCCCCTACTGACATATATAAGGAAAGTCTAGCGAGACGTTATATAATAGCCGTGTACTGGACTACTACCACAATGACTACCACTGGCTACGGTGACATACATCCTGTCAATTGGAAGGAAATGGTTTTTGGCTCCTGCTTCATGCTCTTCAACATGGGCTTGAGTGCATATTTTATTGGAAACATGACAACCTTAATTGTTGAAAGAACTGGTCGAACAAGAAAGTTTGTAAGTCACTTCCCCTGTATATAACTGATATTTTAAACTGACAATTGGACAATTTTAAAATTGCAGTTGGTTTATATATTTATATTGTAATTTTGTAGAGAGAGACCATTCAAGCTGCATCAGGGTTTGCACAAAGGAACCACCTTCCTCCCCGCCTGCAAGATCAAATGCTTGCTCACTTATGCTTAAAGTATCGAGCTGACTCAGAATGGTTGCAGCAACAAGAAATTATTGATCTGCTACCAAAGGCCATTCAATCGAGTATTTCTAACTTTCTCTTCTATGGCCTTGTTGATCAAGTATACTTGTTTAATGGTGTGTCAAATGACACACTATTTCAACTGGTAAGGACTGGTACTAGCCACCCAGATCAAGTGTATTGTATTTAGCAAAATATCGTGAACTTTTTGGAATTTTCACCTCCTTTTTATAATGATTCTAAATGTCTATTTTCGTTGCATGTTTGCAGGTCTCGGAGATGAGAGCCGAATATTTCCCACCTAAGGAAGATGTGATATTGCAAAATGAAGCTCCCACAGACTTCTACATTTTGGTGTCTGGTGCTGTGGTATGATATCCATTTTTTGCTATTTAAGCTAATTAGTACTTAAATTTCTTGTATGCTATATATTCGAACTGCTTTACTTAAGTATCTTCCAATTGGAATTTTGACTCAGGAATTAATTTCTCGGAGAAGTGGAGTTGAACAGGTACTTTTAGATTAACAAGTATCCTTTTTACATGTGACATATATAGGAATCAGTTGTTTTTAATGAGTTTTACTATGAAGTTCTGTTGTGAAATTGAAGAAAATCATGTGTGTTTGTAGGTTGTTAGAGAGTTAAAGACTGGAGATGTATGTGGTGAAATAGGAGTACTTTGTTATAGGCCACAAGTATTTACTGTTCGCACAAGACGATTGAGCCAGATGCTAAGATTGGATCGCACTCAATTTCGGAACATTATACAGTCAAATGTTGCAGATGGAACAATAATTATCAGTAATCTTCTTCAGGTATCAACCCTGTTTTTGTATTTTTACTTTGGCGGTGTAAGAAAAAAATTAATGTCAATTTGATTCCTTCGTTGCAACATATTGTGCATTATTTACCGGTGTTTTTATATATGGTCATATAATGCAGCATTTGAAAGAGAGATCAGACCCAATAATGGAAGCAATATTGGTAGACATAGAGAATATGTTGTCTCAAGGAAGGATGGATATGCCTCTAAGTTTATGTTTTGCGGTATCAAGAGGTGATGATTTATTGGTACATAAATTGCTTAGACGAGGTGGCCTCGATGCCAATGAAATGGACAATAATGGACGGACAGTTTTGGTATGCATTTTCTTCCATTTTATGAGGTTAGCTTCTCGGTATAAGTGGCAAAACGGGCAGGTCAGGGGTGGATAATTGTTTACTTGTCAAACAATGAGGTAAGTCGGTTGACACGTAACACTTTTTGTCCAAACTAAGTCTTTATAATAATTAGTGTGTCATATATAACTACCAAGATTATATATTTTCTAAGATAATCTGATTTTTCGAATATAAATAATTTAGAATTTATGCATTAAAATAAACTTTAGATGACTTTGGACCCGTTAACCAATTCCCGTTGTATTTGTTTATTTTATCTGTTTGGCCCTTGGGAGATATAACACAACCAAAATCTTCTAATTTTAATATTAATTTTTGGGTTTTCTTCAACAGAATATTGCAGCTGCCAAAGGAAGTTTAGAATGTGTACTCTTACTCTTGGATTATGGAGCAGATCCAAATAGAAAAGGTATCTTATGATCATGACTTCTCTTTATTTCTTCCAAACAGTGTTAGGCAGTACACATCTTGCTGATACTTGACCTCTCTTTGAAACTTGGATGAAGTAATCTTTGAAATAGTTATCTATGTCATATTTCTTGTGAAAGTTATGTTAAAAAGATGTCCCATGAAAGTTGAAACAATTTTGAGGAAAAATCAACCAACTTATAATAAAATGAACTATTGTACTTAAATGCTTCTAACAAACATTTTGCGCTCATCGACTTGAATGTTAAAACTAAGAAATCATTATAATTAGTTTTGTCTCTTGCAGATTCTGAAGGAAATGTTCCCCTGTGGAGTGCAATCATTGGACAAAATGAATCTATTATTAAATTGCTTAAAGACAATGGTGCAACTTTAAATACAGGCGATGTGGGCGAGTTTGCTTCTTATGCCGTCGAACAAAACAGTATAGATTTGCTTAAAGACATAATCAAACATGGTGGAAATATTACAGTTCAAAACACTATGGGAACTACAGCACTACACAAGGCCATCTCTGAAGAGAAAACAGAAGTTGTCGAGTTTCTAATCAATCATGGGGCCAATATTGACATGCCAGATGTGCATGGGTGGACACCACGGGATTTGGCAAGTCATCAGGCACACGATGATATCATAGAACTGTTTCAGAATATGCCTGCTCCTAAAGAAAAACCTGTTACTAAACCCAAGCTTGATGGTGCATCGTATATTAAGAAGTACAAGAGTGAGCCCAGGATGTCGCACATGCCGGCTGAAATACCTAGGATCTCGTCTGCTGGCATGCACGATGTCAGGAGAAAGGCAGATGACTTCAGTAATTCGCTTTTTGGGATTGTGTCATCTGCTAGTAGGAGACAAACTGCGGGTAAGCATTTTTTACTGCATTGGTGACTAAATGTTCCCATTAAAAGTGGACAAGTGGGTGGGTTGGGGGAGAAATGGGTAACTTTTATGTACAGGTCAAATGGGCCAGATATGGTTGGGCCAACCTGCCTACACTTCTTTGTCCATTTGTTAAAACTTTTGTATGACAGGATTTAGGAAACTTTATCATAATTTCTTTGTACTAAAAAGGCTTTAGAGGGTAGTCAGCATTTGAGCACATGTTAAAGGGATTTTGACTCGTTTAATTCGTTCAACCCATTTGACCCGTTTCACTTATAGCTACTTCTTGTATTATACCCGTCGTATCAGTTATCAAACAAATACAACCCGTTTGCATCCATTTCATATAAAAGGGTGGAAGTTGCGACTTATAATACTGAGAGATGTCTCCAAATTATCTTCATAGCACTGAGTAATGCGTTAAATACGTATTCACAAGCTATATTACTTCAATAATAAACTATTTCTGTAATAAAGAATTTGGGTGGTTGTATGCCTTAAAAACTGCAGTTTGGGCGACTTTCAACCCGTTTGACCAGTTTCCCTCTCAACTTTATTTTTGACTCTACCATGTGACCCATCGGAGATAAAAATAACCCTAATCGACCCATTAATAAACAAATGGGTCAAATTTGGCATCTTTAATAATATGCTTCTGGAATGAATACCTGCTCTTCTAATATTTTGTTTGTATACATTTTTAATGGTTCTTACCTTATGCAGGTGAAATGGGCTACATGCCATCACCACTACCTATGTTTGGTGCAGCTGACCGAATGCATCATCAGATTGCTAGGATAACAATTAATTGTCCCGAGGTGAACGACGAGGCAGGGAAACTTATACGTCTTCCGGAATCCTTCCAAGACCTACTAAATATCGGTGCCCAAAAGTTTTCCATATCTCCTACAAAAGTGTTGAGTAAAGAGGGAGCTCTCATCGAAGATATACACCTCATTAGAGACGGAGATCATCTCATAATCGCTAGTGACAATTGGGTACAAAGGTAAACATGAAATGTGTTGATCAGCTTAACAAGTTTGGACCAACCAGGAACTTCAACACACATGTTGACCCGTGGTAAGAGTTACACATGACAAAGGCATCTTTTGCAGTTTCCGGCCGATACTATAAGAGAATTACATGGGTAACACATGAGCAAGATCAAAGGCATCTTATGGATAATTACGATAAACACATTAGACTAAGATTTGGAGTCTTTGTTTGGGAAAGTTTAGAGGAAAGGTCTTGCTTAGGAGTAGTCACTACTAGTGAGATGGTGTATATTTTCTTGTATGATACATAGTTGGTAAACATATCTTGAATCATACACAATAGTTAGTAAACATAGCGGATTCCATAATTTTTTATTTTTTATTTTCTATCCCAATTTCAACCCATTGAACACTCCTACTCAAAACATGTGTACTTGTGTAGACATCATAACCATCGAGACACCCAAATACCAAAACCATGTCTTGAGATCACTAACGTACGAGGCATTATTTAATCAAAGGTAAATTTAAAAAATGTGGAAATGAGTCTTCCAACATAGCAAATTCATTACATGGTTCATTTGCTTTCTAGTTTCAATTTGTTAGTAGATGTACCACATATGGATTTTAAATAAAAAAAAAAAAAAAAAGGTTCTCCTAATCGATCTCTCATTCTCTTGTCTCCCCAGGACAATCGTAAAACAAGAAAAAATAGTATACAACAGTGAATCCAAGAACGAGATGACCTGACCCGAAGACTGCTGCCACTTTTCAATCTTCACCTCTTTTGGTTGATACCACTGATCTTGTTCATGGTAAAATGGTTTCGGCCTCCAACTCTCCCTACCAAATCGACTTACACTAACCAAAGAATTGTGAGTAGTCATTTATACATATGAGTCTCATTTGCTGCAACTTTTCTCTTGTCTATGCAGGTGAATCGTTTTGTGGCTTAACCTGTAACAATGTTGCAGTTGTGTTAGTTCTTATTGTACGTATATATGGGTGGCAATTTTGACCCAATTACTACTGATGAAGAGTCTAGTGGGGTTATGTATATTCCAATCGGGTCAAGTCACGTATAATAAATTAAAAGGTAAGCATAAAGGGAAATAAGCTGAGAGTCAGCGAGAACATAATTTGTATGCATAAAGATACACTTTGGTAATCATATCTGACACATTAATTAAAAAATGGTTTTTTTGACGAGAAGTGTTTTGGAACAACCCACCTGAGTTGTTTCAACCCATACCAGAGTTACCCGTTTTGACCTGAATTTGTTTTGACACATTACTGAAAGTAAAGAAAATGGTAATGAGTTGAATAGGTCAAATGGATCTAAAGTCCGCCAACTCGTATTTTTATAAAACCTCCTAAAACATGTTGTTTTGAAGAAGGATTATTACTAAAAAGATATCAAATTTTTAGTCATATTTGGCACACCAATACTAAAAGTAAAAATGGACACAAATTGTGCAGGTAAACCCACGGATTTCAATCCGTGCCAAAATACCCGTTAAGCAACCAGCCTGACTCGCCCAATTTGCAACCTTAAATGTGAATAGGTAAAGACGTAGGAAAGTTACTAACATGTAATAGCCTATCATTGAAGCTCGATCTTAACTTCAACTCGCCTCTGCGGTTCATCATTTCATCTGCGCTGACACGAAACCTATCATTGAAGCTCGATCTTAGCTTCAACTCTCCTCTTCGAGTTGTCATTTCATCAAGTATCTCAGCACTAGCACGAAACTGTCGATCGTTAAAGCTAGATCTTAACTTCAGCTCTCCTCTGCGGGTTGTCATTTCATCGAGTAACTCTGCCGAATCAATTTCAAAATCATTTACCATTGTTTCCTCATCAGATCCTTCCCTCTGTTTATAGACATTGTAACATCCATACTTTCAATCTCAGTTAAAACTATAATATTGAATTAAATTAATTTAAGAGCTAAACTAACGTACCCGTGAAAGACTTATGCTTTGAACTGGACGCCCAATGAATTCTTCATACTCAGACGCATCAAGTTCTTGGAGATGTTCAGGTGGAAACACTTTAGGAAGAAAATGTTCTCTAAGAGGTATGAGCAAGAAGAATGGCAGAGGAAACAAAATCCCGCCCGTTGGTATCCATGTGATTCCGTAACAAATCAAGAAATACACCAGTTGGAACACCGTGAACATTGTAATATATTTGAAGGGAACCGATTCCACATATGAAGCATGAAGAGATTCCAAGACTCTATTCCAAGAACATACCACAATAACATAAGTTCAGACGAACTCGGGCATAAAGTTACATTGTTTTCTTTCTAGCATTGGATTTTATTTCAAAAATAAGTCTTTCTTTATTATTTTTTTAACATTCCAGAATTTAATAAACATTATGATGAACAAATCAACTATTTAAAAAAAAATAGAAGTATTTGTAAGATATTAAAAAGCTTGTTTTACATATTTATTGTGAAAATAGTAGTGTAAAAAAGACTAGTTGCCCCATGGTCTAAATCTTCTAAAAGGGTTTATATGTAGTGAATAGGCTTATGAAAAAAAGGTTGACAGAAGGCGGTCTTACTTGAAACGTCGACCAGCAGGGATGAAAAAGAGCAACAACCTTTCCCAGAATTGATTGCCAGGAAGACTATCAATGGACATGTATGCAAAGTATCCCCACAGAACTGAGGTTGGTATCATTCTGATAGCAGGAATAGCAAAAACTGCAAAGCCAACCAGAATGGATTGCAGCAGATTAGTCACTCGTTGCTCGTTGACTCGAACAGGCAAGTAAGCCTCTATATGCTTTTCGGGATCAAATTTTCCCTTTGTGTCTCCACCATCATCACCATTCATTACAACTTCCTTTAAGTTCTCCAACTCTTTATCAACAACACTCTGCTGTCAAAAGATTAACTTAACCAAAAAATATTTATAAAATAAAGTCCAAGTGTCATACAGATCAAAAAGCTTTATGACATTGAGTATTTTTAAACTAGTTAATCCTTCATTAAAAAGATCATACATTTGAATATGGTTCCATTTCAATGAAAACAGCATGCATCCTCCCGAAGATTTCTGAGTTGCTTGCTTCCAGCTTTATGCCTTCCTTGGCACACTTAACCATCTTCTTTCGCATCATCTATCATAAATAATAGAGATATGAGCCAACTTCCATTCAATTATATGAAAATATATTTAAACAGAAGATAATAACTTTGGTTGCACGTTTCAAACCTGTCTCTTGAGAATTGAAAGACTCCTTGTGTGCATAGGTGATTGTGGGAGAACCCCATTTGAAGGTGGGACGCCAATCAAACCACACATCAAAGTCTGAAGTAACAAAGGTGGATCGAGGTGATACAATATTAGCAAAAATTGGCTTTTGAAATTATATGAAAAGAACATAAATTTAAGCAACATACCATGAGTCCAAGCAAGAAAACATCGTAATGATAAGCAGACGGGTTTTTAAGATTGAATTCCTTCTGTTGTGCCATTTGTGCAGCTACACTATGATCAAAAAAGTACAAGGCCGCTATCATCATAGCAGGTATTATGGCACTAAAGACGTGAAGTGCTGGAACCTTCACCATATCCTGCAGTGATATTGTAGTTCAGTTTTCAATCAGTATACAATCAAAAATTTAGAACAATTGTGTACCCAACAAGAGGGAAGACTATGCACTAGATGTGGAAAATTGGTGAGTTAGTCAAACTGGGTAACTTTTGTTATGGGTTGGGTCGGTATGTGTTTGTTAACCAAAGTCAAAAACACTACGCACAGTGTGTCAAATATAATTTCAAAAATTATAATAGTTCATAAAACATACAATTTTTTGGTAAAAAGATTTAGGAGGTTTTATCACTTCCATGCATTAAAATACATTTTGTGTGATTTTCAACCCACTTGACCCATTTCACTTTAACCTTCTTTTTTTATTTTACATATTTAACCCATTACATGCATGACATAAACCAAATCAATCCATTCATAAGTGAACCGGTCGAAATAGCCAAGGAAGTCTATCTATCTTCCGCAAAGCTTTTTATACCTTGATAACTGTCCAATGGGATAACGATCCTGCCTCCCAAGGTAGAGGACAAAAAAGTCTCCTAGGGACATCATGAGGAAGTTCGGATGGCTTGGCATAAGATAATGCTGTCCACACCAATACCATAAGGGGGACCCCATAGTCTGCTATTAAACTTCGTAACCACCCTGTACCATAACGCCAAGACCTAGCACCTCTACTCTTCATAGAAGTAATGAGGATACCAAAAGAGAAAATGACAGCCAGTAGCCCGTTTGTGTAAAGCCACTGAAACTGGTACTGCTCTGCTGTATTGTTTTCTCCTTTTGGAACACGGAATTCGCTAATCACTCCCTGTAGTTCCAACACAAGCCAAGTTAGTTAAACGAAAGAAATGTTGCAACAACAGGGAAAACGGAATGCATCTGAATACCCGAACAGCCTCTTGCATAAAAAGCACGGAAATCAGCATGCCAAAAAGCTCTCCTGCAACCCTCGTGAATCGTGTGATGAGTGTGCAAGCATTTAGTACAGCAAGAACACACAGCATTATTGCAGTCCAGAAACAGACCCTAGTACAACGATAGTATAGTAAACATGTTATTATAAGAACTCGACCCTTATTAATGTTTTAAATTAATATAAAAAATTATAAAGAGTACAGACCATCCAACCCATGCTAGAAACAATTCCTTCCCCAACTCTGGTCTTCCTCTGGCAAAACCATACAAGTAATTGTACATTATTACAGTCGGTTCAGCAACTCCTAATATCAAAAGAGGCTGCCCACCGCAAATCGCATGAATAATTCCACAAATCGCAGTGGAAGTAAGTGTTTCGACGGAACTTAATGTTCCTTCTACGCTCCAAGTAAAAAAAATAAAATAAAAAATATCAAATATCGGAGAATTAAAATCAACCACACAATGGATGATCATATCAAGTAAAGCAATAAACTTTTTAATTATAATGATGAAAATGATAATGAGAAAGTTTGTACTACCTGTATCCCTATTCAGTTGTTCACCGAATGCAATGACTGGCAGAGCAGAAGCAAAGAAGATATATGCAGTTGGAGCCAATATCCTTGAAAAAAAATAAAAAAAAATAAAAAAAAAACAAGATCTAAAATAATCACACAAATGAATATAAATGTCTTCAATGCAATGTGACATAATAAAAGTAAGTACCTAGCTCCAGAACAAAGAGCACCAACCCAATCTTGTTTGTAACATTGCAATCTTCCATGTAAATCCTTTTTAATCCCGCTAAAGGGTTTGTTGTGTTGATCCATTGAAGACGTACAACTGCACCACCAGCTTTACTTCTGTTTATACTTTCTATAGAATTTAAATTTAAAATGTAGATTATATTGTTGAAATGCAAACACTGTGAAGCATACAATGACAAGTGAGGAAAAAGGTAAGATGAATTTACACTTTGAAGAATTGGTTAGATTACAGGGTGTTACCTAAAGGACAATAAATAAATAAAAGTAGTGCAACACCAAACCCGCGTTTGGTGGCTCCATAATTCCATCCATCCAATCCAATATATACTTAAGAAAACGACATTCATTGCATTTTTTTTTTATTATTTATTCTTTTCGGAAAAGACTTATTATTATTTATTATATTTATTAACAAAATATTATATATTAGAGATGGATGGACCAAACTGAGAAAACAACAAATGGATGAGATAAAGACAAAATGCAATTTATAAATATTCTAAATAACAATATAAAATATCAGCAAAAATAAAATAATGTAAGTATCATCATTAGGCACCACATAATGATGCAAATACACATGCAAATACTGGTAGCCATACAAAAAAAGACAAACAACTCAAGTTAAAGACAAGATAAATAATTCATTGGCAAAAAATAAAATAAAAAGGAAATTAGGTTTTTATATATTTTTGACATCTTCGAGGACGGTGGACAAAAGAGATGCATCGGCATCAGCGTTTTCTATTTTTTATTTTATTTTTTTGTGATGTGAAGAAAATAGCGACTACGTTGATGCAATTGTACATGATTATATATAAGTGCGTACAAATTGATACTATCTACACAATTCACTTGTTTTACTTTGAAGAGGAGAGTGGTGCAATCATCATGAAAGACCTTAAAATATAGTAGTTTAAATATATAAAAAAAAATAATACTTAGAGTCCCGCGCAATGTGACAATTATAAACAGAAATACGATAATAGTTAATATGATGATTGTCTTAATGATAATAATTGTAAACTTTTATTTCAATTTCATTATATTGTTATTACAAATATTTGTATTTAACTATTATTTATTTTATATTTCAAATAAAAATAATTATGAGGTGTATAAACTAAAAGAAGCAATTAAATATAAATTTGGTTGGTTTTTAGTTTTTAGTATTATTGAAAGGGGTATAAATATACTTTTCGATCTTTCAATTTTTAAACATTAAAACTTACAGTTAATGTTTTACAAGGATTTAAAATATTGAATATTAAAAGTTTATTTTTATATAAAAGTTTTAGCTTTTTGAATTAAACGTTAGTTTTGTTAAATTATTTTTAGTTAGGCTCGACATAAATTGACTCGATTGCGGCTATAACAAAATGAATGAATAAGAAAAATAGACTAACAGAGTACTCAAAATGATTAGAATTATATTATCAATCACTAAATGACCACTTTATAGTCTACATATTTTTTCATGAGGATGGCAAGAGGTGAACACAATTTATATTGAAAATAATCAAAGTCTTTTTATAGATTATATTATAAATTATAATATTATAATATTATATTATATATCTTACATAGAATGAAATAATATTATACTACCGACAAATATACGAGGTGCGAAAAGTCACATGCATAGACAACGCGTGAAACATGGATCTACTCGATCTGACCAGCTGGAATCTGCTGTTGACCAACATGAATCCCTTCCCTTTTTTCGTTACGATAGGCGAGATAGTACACAAAAATAGTACCGGAATAAATGACTTCTACTTATAGGGTACTAAATATTACTTTCTCCACCCTATATTTAAGGTTTATTTTCTATCCACTTTTTTTATTCAAACTCAGACTTTTATATTTTTCATATTTTATATATATGTTATAAAAAATAATAAAAATAAAGGCATTATTGTCATTTTACAAAAAAATACAGTATGATAATTACATTTTCATAAACTGTGCATTATTTTTGCTGAATGTTATATAAACTACTCACTATTCAACTTTTATAGCTATAAATAAGCAAACTTTCTCATGTCCTTATTTTATATAACGTTGTTTAATAAATTTAAAATTTCTGAAATCTTTTACCATAGGTCATTGTTGACTGATTAAATTGAAAAGGAGAAAAATATATTACAATAGAAAAATAAAGTAATTAATTTTTTTTTAAAACTTGCAGAAAACTCGAAAGGGAAAAATACGTTATTTTCACCTTTTCTCTCACACAGCACTATCAGTTCTCGTTTGTTTCACAGAAATTGTAAAAATCTAATACGGTTGAAATCTGAATTCTATTTTATATCATGTTTTAATGGCATAATAGAATTCAGATTCCTACGTAGAATTTCAAGTAGTTGAAATCCTTTGAATTCCATTAGATAACAAAATACAGATTCTTTATCATATTGGATGTGATATTTATAATTCCATTAGAATTCATTGTGCAGATTAAAAATATTCTTTTATCAATACTATCATTAATGTTATTAAACAATAATAATTTTATGTTATATTATATTATATAAAACACAAAATTATATATTTTTTATAAATAATTATGTATTGTAGCCTTTTATTATTAATATACTTGTTATCATTTCATAATTGTGTATATAAATAGTTATGTACCTATTAATATTTAATTATTTTAAAATACTAAATACAATAATTATTTTTATTTCTATTGTAAATTATCGTTTAGTATTATTTTATTAATATTTTAACTAAAATTATAATGACGTTAGAACTATTTTATTAATTTCTTTTATTTATATTATTATCATTAATTAGAATTTCATTCCATTTCCACTCAAATATAACATATTTTAATTCATTCAATTTCAATTCAATCAAATTCTAATTCATTCATATTTCAATTTCTTCGCATTTCAATTTTATTTGACAGATTTGAATTCTTTTAAAAATCTTTTGAGAACTAAATGGGACTAAGATCTCTTACCTTTCTTTTCTCCCCCTTATATCATATCATCATATATATAATATAAAAAATTTTGAATGAATGAATTGATCGATTGATATTGATCATTGCCACTTAAACTATATATGATAGTTTTCTCTAAAAGAGCAATACCTTTTCTCCATTCTAGAATATCGAATCATATCTGGTGGATATGAGGCTCAAATATACCATGATACGACCCCACTATGTTAGAAATTTATGTTACTTCAATCTAAATCGGGATACACAATTCGTGACGGGTATCCAAATACCAACGATTAAGAAACAACGTACCACTGGTAAAGCCACTTTCCAGACATTCATCGTCACTATATCCTCTTTAAAATCTGCAAGAAATTACATTTTACATCTTTCAAGTTACGATCTTGGTAAACTGGTCCTGTAATATCGTGCGGTTAGTTGAAATGTCAAAGTAGCCGTCTCTAAATTGGCCGAAAATACAACACTGCTAACTTTGTAGAATTTTAGACTACAAACTTTTAGAATACATGTTTGGAGTTTTTTCTAATAGAACATCCAAAATTACTGTGTGATACTCGTATATACTTTTACAACACTATTTCTAAGGAGTATTAAATATACGTTTTAAATGTATGACATACGTACAAATGGGGAATATTTTTACGAAATCAATTGAAAGTTGTTGGAATCTGCAACGAAACTAAAAAAATTTCTTCATATGATACATGAAAACACAATCTAATAAGTCAACATTGCGATGTATGAAGACTGTATTTTGATGAATCTGACCAAACCCAAACCCATACGTAGTTGGATAAATCCAAATATGGATCTGCCTACTATTGGACTATTTATCGGTTGGGCCTTAATATTTTGTAAATAATAGCAACAAATTATAATGGAAATTAATTTCTAACTCTGTACAAAATTTTATCCTCAAAAACTTAAAATTGTGATTTTGAAAACAAGTTAATCAATCAATTTTGAAAAAAATAGAGATATTCAAAAAAATCGGAACAAAAAGTATTTATCCGGCAGATCATAGCCTATGAGGCAGATAGAGTAAAAAAAAGTCAAAATCAGATACTCTATCAGGATAGATGCAAAAATCATTGCGTTTTACGTGTGATGGTTTGCGAGTTGCGTGTAGAGAGTAGTTTTTTGCAATTTCAAATTTTGAATGATGCAATTTTATATAGGGTTAAAAATTGGTGTGTTTCGGTGATTTTCTCAAATTATAATTTCAACCTTCACAAAATGAAAGTTTTTTTTACCTTTTTAAAAAATTGATTGTATACTGCTATTTTATTTATTCATTTTACCATAAACATATACAAATCATCACTATTTTCTCATAGCTCCCGGAATCAAAAGTACCAGGTAGATATACAAGAGAAAAAAGATGATGTGAACGATAGGGAAGCATAAATAAAGCATTCAATGAATTCAACGACGAAACATTTACTCATGTTGCAAAGTAAGAAGCTATCCAATCTTCTTGATGTATACCACGTTCATGACCCCCAAGGTACATCAAACAGAACATAAAAGGGACAGTTTTATGTGATGAACTCTACAAATGAAAAACAAAACCTGTTGAAATATTTACTTGGTTACTTGTGAATGATGTGATAGGGGGAGCAGGTACAATAGGAGACGGGTACTTTCTGACCCTTCCAATTAAATGTAAAGAAGATGAAGATATCTCAGAGAATGAATGTGCAAAATTAACACGGACCACCAACCTTCATCTTTTCAACACATCAAGAGAAGAGCCTCACGGGTTCGACCAAGCAGGCTAAGTGCCGTTGCAGCAATGTGATGTCCGGTTAGCCCAGCCAGAGCAAGTTGTTCCATTGGTGATGCATGCTCCACGTAGTTATCTGGTAACACAATCGGCCTCCACTGGAAAGGTAAACAAGTTTATGCAAGATCAAGGTCTATACACGTAGACGTGGTAATTTCAGCCATTTTTATACACAGAAAGAATGAACAACTCTTCAAAGCATCATACTTGGTTTTGAGTTACAAACAAATTACCATTGTGGCCATTTTCACAAAATGAAGAAAGAACAGTCTGCTTATCAAGAATGAGCAAATTAGGCAAAACTGTTGAATAAGGTGCAAATTTTTTTCTTAATTTACATATCCACAAGTTATCCAAAGTTCCCGACATTTTAGAAAAGGATGGAGGCATTTTGCCATTTCACAAGACCGTTATCAGTTTGCAACATAAAACCGACCACATTGGTTCCAAAATGTACATGATCTTATAGAAGTGAAATGGGTTGATTCAGGTGCGCTTCGTCTCTAACAGTTTAAACACATATAAAATACTTAAAAAAAGTTTAAAACAGAACAGATCAAATGGAGGTCGAAAGTTGCCAGGATTGTAATTTGATGCATAAACCTCATAAATATATTTTTTTTTGTAACCATATTAGAGACTTTAATATTTAATGAAATTTTGGAAAACGTTTTTGGGTCAAACCAACCAAACCCAATTCTATCAACACCAAAAATATGACCAATTTTTAACCGGACCTATTACCAACCCAACCCACCCATTTTTCCACCTCTGCAATACAATGAAATACATTTACCTTGATTGATCCATCAAGTTTCCCATCAAGAGTTATGAATTGTGCAACATGTGATCCAAATCCTCCAATAGAGCCTTCCTCAACAGTGATCAAGTACGAGTGATTTTCACATAACTGTCTCACAAGTTTTATATCAAGGGGCTTGCAAAATCTTGCATCAGCAACCGTTACTTCAATTCCAAGTTCTGAAAGAAGAGACTGAGCTCTAAGGCAATTCTGGACCATAGCTCCATACCCGAGCAAAGCAATGTCCTTACCCTCTACGAGAATTCTTCCTTTACCAATCTGGTGACAACAACATTCAGTTGAGGAATAAAGTGTGTTGAAAAGAATATGCCAAGTGATTATTTCTTCTGTGTTGGGATACCATAAACATACAACAATTATTTACAACCCACAAAACCTTTAGATTCAACTCCATAATGTGTTTGAAATGAATATGTTTAGTTTAGAAGATCAGTGAGTAGAAAACTATCATAAAAAATGGTAGCAATAACTAGCGCGGGAAATTTCGAACCATTTACTTATGAAGGGTTTGATTGATCGTCTTTTAACTCAAACAGGTCAAATTTAGAGGGGGTAAAAGCTACAAGGGGAACAGGTGGAAGTCTTCCAAAATCTATTTTTGATCCATACAACTTTAATTTATTTTAAGATTCAAATCATTATTAAAATAAACTATTCATTTTGTAATCATGATTATCGCATTAGTTCTTTATAAAAAAAATGGACATAAAAAGGTTTGTGGGCCGATTCGACCAGATTGAATGTGACGTGTGTCAACCCAGATCCCATAAACCCAACCGCCATCTGTAACAACCAAGGTAGTTTGTTTGCAACAAATAGCCAATGGTGGGAATTGTTAATCATTAGCAAACAATTATGGCATGTGTGCAACAGATGGACATGCGGCCACATTTTACCTCAATGGGAACTCCATGGCATATAGAGCTGTTTGATTTCACAATGGCACCTCTAGGATATCGGAAGCAGACAGGCCTATCATCAATGCAAGATGCAGTCGCCACCATGTTAGCAAGCTCAACCTCATCAGAAGGTGCCATAACTATCATGTTTGGCAAACATGACATAAAAGTTATGTCAAAAGCTCCACAATTTGTAGGACCATCAGAGCCAACCAAACCGGCACTCGGAATCACAAAACGTACTGGTATCTTTTGCCTATCTACATCGTGAACCACCTAATATGTGCAATGAAAACAAAAACAGTTAGACCATTTATTGTTTATTTTCCAAAAATTCACGCTACTCGTAAACAGAAAACTGCATGATCTAGTTAAACCCTATTATGACTTTGACTGTCAAATAAACTACAAATAGGATGAAGACAAAAATATTTGGGTTGAGTTACATTTTAATGTCTGGATTTTGATTTAAACCCATTTGGAGTAGAACCTGTTTCGATCTATCAGCCTACTTGCCCAACCCGGCCCATTGTACTACTTATAATAATTCGTATCAGAATCTCGAGACATTGTGAGGGAAAGAAAGGAACCTGATCATATGCTCTCTGAAGAAAGGTAGATGGTATTATACAAAATGGCTTCAACCGGCCACATGATAAACCAGCAGAGAATGTGACTGCATGCTGTTCCGCCATCCCTACATCAAAGAACCTATCTGGGAACTTTTCCTGAAATAATCTAAGAGATGGTTCCATTCCATTTCCTGCATGAACCACCATGATATCCTTGTCTAGCTGTGCTTCCATGATCAATGCCTCAGTAAACCGGTCACTATAAGTTTGGCTACGTCGACTCGGTTGCGGGTCTGAGTCATATGGATCTGTTTCACATAAGTGGAAAAATAAGTAAAATCTCAGTTTTAGTCAATGTGTATGGATGTACGTTTTAAAAGTGATTATTGCAAATTTGAGAACCAAGATAAAAATAAGATAGTTGATTAAAAGATGAGATATCTAATCCTGCATTTACCTTCTTACTGCTAATCTTTACCTGTATCCCCAAATCTTATATTTTTGACCCTAAACGTGTAAGCTATAAGAACACTTCAGAAGTAGATATTGTTGGCCCCATACTTAGTTCAACTCACGTTTAAAACCTTTTGAAAAGAAAGCATGCCTTGTATTGTAATCGGTATGAAAACAGCGCACGATCATCATCTCTCATCTCCTTGCGAGTATAAAGATTAACCTTTCGATTTCGTCTGGTGCCAACCACACCATATACGAAGGACTTTTCGCTGTTTAACCTGTGGGTTCAATCCAAAAACCTTTTTCTTTCTTTTTTTCTTTTTGAAAAGCAAACCACAAACCTTATTGGAGCAATCCCCAAATTGCTTATTCTCATAATTGTAACAACTTTGATCGTGCTGAAGCCAAAAGTTTATTGTATGTGTATTATCTTGAAGAACATATTATAAATACTATAAAATAACGAATTAAAAAGAAAAAAACAGAGAAGGGATAAAAGTACACACCTTCCTTGTATTTGTGGAATATCCCAATCTGCTTCTCACTTTTCACTTCTTTATCTTCATTTGTTATGACATGAACCAAAACAGGACCAGTTGAATCCAGAGATGTCACTTGATCGAGAACACAAATAAGGTCTTCAATATTGTGACCATCCACAGGACCAATGTAATACAAACCAAGTTCTTCAAATAAAGTTGACCCTAGTGGCCCAAGCATACCACGTGCATATTCATCGACTTTGGCTGCCCATTCATACGTACCCTTACCAATTCTCTTTGTTAAACCCTACAAGACAAAATCAAGGTTAGATTAAGTCAAGAATATCACATGTGCACAAATGATAATTTTATTGACAATAAATGAAAAACTAAGATAATACAGGATCAACGTGCTTTTGAGAGGCAGCCATCTCTCACAAATGACCTACTTTGTAGAGGTATGTTCTCTCTATTCTCTAATGATGCCTAACTTAACCCCTTTGTTTTTCTGGAAAGGCAAAGATATTGAAACACCGAAATTGGGTGCAAGATTACAACAGAAACAAAGCTGAGCTCCAAGTTAAAGCACTAGCATTATCGATATCATAATTGAGCATAATACATAATTTCTCCTAATTTCTAAAAACTGAAGTTCATAATACAAATAACAGAAACTGACATATCCTCCTAGGCTCCTAAATACTAATCCAACTTTACATCTTTGCCCATTAGTATTACTAATACAGATTCATCAAATGGATCATCATCCCTTATTTAATCATAAAATATAAGTATTTAAACCATACTTTCATAAAATCATAATTTTCATTTAAAAATACCTTAGCAGCTTCTCTAAACTTGCGGAACAACTTGCTAGACTGCAACTTGCTAAAAGCACTTGAAAGGGCATTGATTGGAGTTTTAGGAACCTCTAATTTTGGGTGTAACGATTGACGGCTATCATTTAATATCACAATCATATCTGAATCCAGATATCCTGCGTTGCTCATAGCCTCGTAAAGCTGTCCAGCCATGATGGTTTCATTGCTTATGACTGCAACTATGCGTTCTCTCTTCCCTTTAAGATCTCGTGCAACTGCCATTCCTGCAAATAACCACCAGCTTATTTCAACTTAGCATGAAATTCATACAGGAATTCACTTGCAACGGCAACTTATTCTGCTCCACTAGATATGAATGTCTGAAAAAGCTTTTGTACAAGAATAATACTCTGTTATTCTAATGAATCTCATAGTTAACTTTTTTTATAGAGGTGGCAAAAATGGGTAAGTGCGGTTGGTGGATTAATAGCAAGCCAAAACGAGTAAGGGTCAAAATGGGCAATTTTTAGTGTGGTTTAAAAGGATCAAGTTGGCCAAAAAATAAAAAAGTAAAAAAAATTGAGTTGTTAATTGGATATCAGTAATGCTAAATAGGCCTGATAATATAGACCTGAAAACAAGCCTACTCCATTCATTATTTGACATCTACAATGTGTTTTTCTCTCTCTTAATCTCTTCCGATCAATTTTTCATATTCACCAATCACATTTTTAGGTTTAGAGCTAGGCCTACAAGTTTAGGCCTACATATCATTTTTCATTGGATATATAAGCTAAATATGACAATACTAGTATATTATTACAAAGATTATCTAATTGTGAAATAAAAAAGAATTGGGAGGTTTATCCATTTTGATTATATTCTGAGTGACTTTCGACAAATTCAACCCGTTTCCATTTTAGCTAACTTTCCAAAAGCTACCCATTTGACCTGCTAAAGACAGTATAACCTTAATTGACTGAGATTACCACCTCTAACTAACATGTTATGATAGCACTTATCCTACTTGGGATTCTCCATTGCTTATGAAACCACTGCAAGAGCGGGCGTGTATAGTTTTTTAAGAACTTATTTTGACCCAAATTTTGAACAAACTAAATGATGTAGCTTAAGTGTATACAAGTCACAATGAAAAAAAGATGGGGCAAAAAACATACCAAGTCCAGCAGAAATGCTGTTGCATCCATGGGCAGCACCAAAGGGATCAAACTCACTCTCAGAACGACAAGTATAGCCGGAAATTCCATTCTTTTGTCTAAGCTTGCGCATAGCTGACCTTCTTCCGGTAAGAATCTTATGTACATAAGTCTGTTCCCATTTCAAAATATTCACTTATCATAAAGTGTTTATTTATATATCTATCTAATAAAAGCATCAAACATCATACAGTTCACATAAACACACATTTAATCTACATTTGTAACACTTCTAGCCTTTCCATTTTGAGTTTGCAGTTTAATTAAGAGGGCCCATATTAAAATACCTAAAAATAGGAAGCAGCTGCAGTAGTATATAAAAAGGATCTTGATAATCTACTATGTTAGGACTTCAAAAGACAAATTGTAACAAAAAGCATCGTACTTTGATTTTATTTATTTATTATTTATTAGTATTTGGACTTTAAAACTCAAAGCAAAAACTACAGTTTGCATGCATGTAATAAGCCTAAGATACACGCTTACTTGCTCTCCAACATCCCACAATATTTTGTCCATTGGAGCAGAAAACACACGGTGTATAGCAATTGTCAACTCCACTACTGACATGCTAGCTTTCACAGACTTTTGTGTCTCGTTCCTTATAAACGACAACTCTGAGCGGATATCATCAGCCAATTGTTTCAATTCCTGATTATAGCTCGGTTAGTTAGTGATGGAAAAATTTGCAAAATAATCCATAAGATAAGGGTATAGGTGGCACACTGTGTGGGTCGGGTCCTTTGTAGCATGGGTAGAAACTTCTACTCTCTTTTTTTTTTTTTTGTCAATCAATGTGTTAATTATGATAATAATCTTATAATTTTATAATGATAACAAGTCTAAATCTATGAATAGAACACATGCATTAAAATAGACTTTGGGCAACTTTAAACCCTTTCAGACCCAAGTGACCTGAATAAAACACAACCGGAATCGACCCATTCAAAAGTAAATGGGTTGAAACTGCCACCTATAGGGAATGGTTTAAGCAATTAATAAAACCTTATGAGATAGGTTCTTTAAGTGCATAGGGCTTTCAATTGTATCAAGAATAGGTGTTGGGAGCTTCTCTGAAAACATATCACCTACTTCAGGCAGAGCACGTAATGGACCTACAGATCCCTGTATCAATCAAACCAAAATGGGAACACATGGCATTACGGATTGAAGAAGTTAAGAGGATTAGAAAAACAGACATCCTTGTAAAGAATCACAAATGAAAAGCAATAAACTTTGTATGAAAAGGTAAATTTGAACTAACTACCTAAATGTAAATGTAAATGCAAAAAAGAAATGTCATACTTTATCATTTTGGTCCCAAAGCTCTCATACCTACAGAACTAGTATTCTTTCTTTTTTTAGCATTTTTGTAAGAACAACGTGTGTATGTGTCGCTACTGTTTATAACTACATATATGTAACTAAATTGCCATCCATCCCAGTTAAATTAGTTTTCTTGGAGCAACTTATTATTTCAAGCTGAATGCTAATAATATCAATATTATAATTGGTTTTACCCACACACTCAAATCTAATATTTTTGGGGATCAGCTTAAACACACATCCCCCAAACTCGCCAAATGGCCATTTTGTAACTCATATATATAATATAAATTTAGTAACAATTAAGCACCTTTCAGTAAATAAAAAAACACCAGTCAATTGTCATTACAATTAACCAATCATAAAAGAATACAACTAAAATAACAAACAAATGTAACTCTTAAACCACAAACAATTCCAAAAGGATACCATATTAAACATGAAAATGGCGTACCTTTGAGCAAATTGTTGAAACAGAGCTAGAATTCAAGCTGATTTTTAGGAATTCACCATTATTATTGAAATTAAAAGTTGAGGCATCAAATTTAGAACCAAAATTGCTTGAATTTTCATGGAAATTAGCAGTGACACTGAGAGAACAATGTGCAGAAGCTGCAGTAGTCATTATTATCTGTGAAAACAAAAACACACTTGAATTGATGTGTGTATGTATGTATATGATCAGACAGGTTAGTTAGAATCAATGAACAAGAAAAAGAATTAGGTTGGTGGATATTTTGATGAACAGAATCAATTAATCGATTGGAGTATATAATAATAATAGCAGGAGTTAGGGTTTGGTGCGTGTTGAAAACGTGAATCAGTGAAAGAACAAGATGGGCTAGAGATTCCACAACTACAAACACATACAAGTAGATTGTGTATTTGTGTTCGTTGTTCGTCTGTTTCTAAATTCTGTTTGGTGTAATGAAATATTGTATGTAAAGCCGTCCCCTCTTGGCTCGGCCCCACTCATATATGCTCTCTAGCTCTAGTTTTAAACTTGTAATTTGACACAAAAAAAAAAAAAATACTACTACTATTAATTACGTATTAATCATTCCACAAAATCATAAATTATAAAATGAATTCGACCCATCCTATAATGTTTTAATTATATTATATATATAATAATAAAATAATTATTATTATTGTTTGTACGTTAGAGGAACATTTTATTTTGTAAGTTAAGACTAGACAAACTGAAAAGTGGTGCTACGCATAGCCCTGGCTAAGCTATTGTCGAGTTGTAAGGTTGATATGCATTGTAATATTGCAAATAGAATATGGAAGTAGCGGGAACAGAACGTGTCAATACTTGTGGACTGTGTTCCAATAAAAAAAAATGTAGCCAAATGCAACTCTGAAGGTTGGGGGGTCATTGTGTAAATGTATGTTGATTACAAATTGAGCTATATTACAAGTTTCGAACTAATTTATAAGAAGGTCATTTATATAATGTCGATGTTGTGTGGTTGATTCATGGTATGGTCGTATCTACGGTGTCTTCCTCTAAAATCTTTTACGGACCAAATTTATCCTTAGATCAGTTTTCTTCATATGTAGCTAGTCTTAAATTTATGGGACAAAAATTATTGAAACGGAACGTTGAAAAGAAGAAAACTAATGTCCAAAAGTCTATGATTTGAACTCGTATCATGTAGTGGCTAAAAAGGTTAAAAGTTGACATGAAATGGATCACTGAAGAAGACATAAAAGATGAATGAATGATTCAATCCCTTCCTACTCACAAGGGTTCTTCTATTGAAGAGGTTCCCCTGAGATGAGACGTATATAAGAGCGAAACCTAGATAGAACGCGGAGCACCGGCCCCGACCGCCGATACAGTTACCATGCTTACCAGCTTTTACCATTGTCATTTTAGTTTAAAAGGTTGTGGATAACGGATATTTTTAAACATTATCTTCAAACATGCAAACCATCCGCACCATAATTAAAATTCAAGTTAATAGCAACAAATTCTAGATTTGAATGTTATTGGGTACACAAACAGCGTGGTTTTTCAGTCTCAGAGTATCAAGAGGAGTAGTATTTTTACACGATTGTGCTTACTTTTATTTATTGGTTTTCGGTTAGGAAAAATCAAGTCACTATTACTTGGCCATTGTGATTACAAAACTCAATACTTAATATTTCTTTGTAATTTTTTTTTACCCTTGCTCCTTGCTAATATTCCGTTTTTAATCTAATCTTTAGCTGTTAAAAAGGATAGCAACAAAATGTTTAAAAAATAAATCAAAATCATATTCATACATAAAAATGCCTTACAAAAAAAATCCAATAATAAACTCGGCTCAAAAACTTTAAACGCTTGGGACCATTGAGAAAGGGGTTAAGAAGGGAAGTGAATGATGACCATTGAATCAACCCCTAAATGAGATCAATGGTTAGAAAGGTGTAACATTTTGGTAATTAACACAAAAAAGTGAAAGGTGACAAAATTAAAATCGAAACCATTACATTTTATAAAATTAAAGCTATTACATTAAATAAATTTAAAATATTTACTATAAATTCAACAAAGTTAAATAATTATGTTTTGCATTGTTGGACTTATCTTAAAAAAAATCAATCTTTTCTTGAATGGTAAGACGTAAGCCCCACTTTTATTTTTAACATAAACATCAGGATTTATTAAAGAATAAAAATAAAAATAATAATGAGAAAAAATAAAAAATCTTTTTCCACACAACTCCCTTTCTTCTTCTCTATTTCTTCAAAAAGAAGAAAAACGAAAAAAAAATGAAAAGAAAAACAAATCTAGAGAAAAGGCAAAAGAAATTGAAAACGAATATAAAATTTTATTCGTTCTCTTTCTTCACAAAATGTCACGACAGTCCGTAACTACGGACCGCATTCCGGCCAATTTACCCGTCGTCAAGGACCACAATGCCCGTTTCAAATATAAAAATTTAAATAACATGTCATTTTCTAAAGAGATACGTGTCCACTCTTAAATATATTTAGTTTTTCTTTATATAATAACTAAAAATATAAGTTTGTATCTAGTTGGGATTTGATATTTTTAAGTTTGGCTTAAGAACATTTTCTGTATTATTATCTTGAAGTACGTTAATTACTAAGACAAGATACGATGTGTGTTGTTTAACTCTACTCGTGACACGTTTGATACAAATCCTCAAAGCATCCGCAATAAAATATTTGTCTTAAGCTTTTGTGAAAATCTAAAACAGAAAAAAGAAATTTACCTCAAATAAAGTTTTTAGACACTCAAATATCAACTAATAAAAAGGTCAGCAACTAGTATAGCTTCGACACATAAATCTCAGAATTTGTTAAAAGCTTTGCACTAAAATGTGAAAACCTTTAATTTTTCATATAGTAAAAAGTTAGAAAGTATTTATCTGAGGTGTTTTTATACGGTATCATAGTTGGATATTTTGAGTGTGAACATGATTAATAATTTCAATTCGTATACATTTTATAGTTGTGTAAAAGATCACTTTTTCAAAAGAGATATTTTGATTTTGTTGATGTTTGAGTTCACGAATTCACGCTCACCAATTCTCAAAAATACTAAAATATACGACATTGATCCACCATTTAATTTAAATTCCATATGAAAGTATAGCAGATCTAGAAAAATTCAAACAGTTATATGATTCAGAAGGTCAACTAATACTTGTCAGTTATATTTGACTTTACCACCCAAAAAAACGTTCTAGACTCTATAACTAGAACGAGTCAATTGCTCATTAAATTAAATATGGATGGATGGAAGTATTGCCGATGAGGAACACCACGTCAAGATATTCACACCCTGCATGTGAAACGTTGAAACTCTAATCATTATATTGACTTTTAGATGATTATATCTAGCTAGCTACTACAAACATTTTGACAAAATAAAAGTATGAATTTTCCTTTACTCAAGAAATGGTTTGCATGCTAAAATTACAATACGTACAAGTGGCTGGTTACACGAGTGATAGTTAGATTATTGATATTTGACTTTTTATATCTAGATACTTTTTTATTCATATATTGCAACAGTCTTAGAAATGTATAAGCATCTACACATAAAATTCATACACAGAGGCAGATCTAGTTAACAAATGAGGGGTCACATGCCCCCCGTATCCACTAAATTCTAGTGTATTTTAATGTAAATTTTGCAATGCAATTTTGTTACTTAGGCCCCTTTGAAAATTGTTAACTATTATATATTTTCTTATAAAGTGTTATTTTATGATTACGTAGCCGCTGATTGTGTTACTGTGAAGTTTTAATACAAATAAATAATTAAAAACTATCTGTTATTGTTGTAGTTTTGCTGTTATATTTCTATTTTGATGTGTTAAATCGTTTTGTGATATATGATCTTAGGGTAATATTTTAGGCTTTCCACGAATCAATTTTATGGATTCGTCATAGGCTTCACAAAATTGATATTTGAAATATATAATATTTAACAAAATATCATTTACAATACCAGAAGAACTGAAAACAGAAAAAGATTTCCAACGATACATTAATCCGTCACAAAGAGGATGTCCGACAGCATAGTGGCTGTCCTGTATTCATTACGGATTTCCGACGATTTCTCAACGAACATATACTACAAAGAGAATATTGATGATTTTGGAACGGATTTCTAGCGACTAACGACTAACAATCCGTTTTAAATCCGTCTCTAATGGATTTTTGATATTATATATCATATATAAACTAAAATAAAAATTTTTAAAGTTCAGTTCCAAATCCGTCTGATGATTTTGGTATGGACCCTTTCTATTTTTCTATTTTTACACCATACAATTACAATTAACCAAATTAAACTATCAAATAAATAGTTTTATACATTTAATAGAATAAGTAGGAAATCTATCAAAAAACAGTGTTGTTGAATATTCGGCGGAAAATTCTGTCCGGAATATGTCAGAAACGGCCGTTGTCAAAAATCTCTTGAGAAATAGTGCCGTCGGAAATCTATCGAAAACGTCCGACAAAATTCATCAGAAAACTCTAACGACAAGCCTTTTTCTTAATGTCTAGATTCATCTAGAAGTCCGTCGGAAATTACCTTAATTTTCAATGGATTTCCAACGGAGACTGTCGTTCCAAAACTCAAGTTGTGGAGTAGTATTCTACATTTTTCAATATTTTTTAACTGGTTGTAAATGAAAATAAAGTACTTGTTTGGAAAACACAAAATAGAAATATGTACATTAAAATGAGAGAAAGGAGTACTAAATTTCATGCTGTACGCATAGAGATCAAGTGCATGTATGATAAAAATCGAGATCCTGCCTAGTGGAACATATATGCACGTCAGGTTCCATTTATAATTTACAGAATATGATACGGAATTGAACGAATATGCTTATTAGTTATTACGTAAGCAGCATGATATGAAAAGAATATAAATAATACAAGATGGTATTATTTGAGAATAATAATTATCTCTTCGTTTCCGAAAACGTCATTGAGAACATCATTGTTCTTTTGTACAAGTATTACCAATATTTTAGTTTACCAACTTTAGGAATTTTTGTTTATATGGCTAGCTAATTAGTTGACAAAATCTCACTAAAGACAAAACTATGTGCTAGCTAGCTAGTCGTTGTTCATAGAAAATGAAAGAAAAGTTACTTACTGTTGAAATTCAATGTTTATGGATGATATTTGATTTGCTATGGTGCCAAAAGCAGTATCGGAAAGGACCATAGTCGTACCGGGCCTTGTAGGCCTCGAAACAGACGATTGTGCTCGATCAATGATCCTAACTTGAACCGTTTGACCAGAAATGCATGTTCGTGGTATGGCCGCACTGATACATCTAACTAGGTATTGCCTCCCACAAGCCGCACCGTTATCCCATATTCCCTCTCCAGCTGCCGCAAACAAATTACTAGACGGAAATTGAGATGCATCGTTTCCATAGCATGCTGAAGCTGCAATTTTTAATTTGACATACAAATATTAATTAGAGTCTCATTCATGATATGTACGTCACTAAATATAATGCATTTCCCTATATATATATATATGTATACAGATTGATATTAACCGATTAAATCCGTTACTTTTTCTCTCGATCTCTTGGTTCTTTTTCTGGACATAATTTGTGCACATCAGTTTCAACATTTTTTCTTACAAAAGTACTAAGAAAATGTGACAAAAATTTTATAATACGATGTAAAAGGGTGGGTTTAGTTTTAAAAAAAAAACAAAACGATGATATAAGCTTACGAGTGTATGGTGGGTTGTACATGCTAGCCGTGCCAACTTCGCAACGTACAACCTCGTACAGCATTGAAGTTATAAGAAAGGGAGAAAGCCATAGAAGGGGGTGATGAAGCTTAAAATTGAACATCATTCTAATTTAAGGTATGAATACTTGATACAAATAAGCAACAAGGTTGGTGTGTGTACGTAGACATATGAATTTATAGTTTAGATAAAGTGATATGAAAAGTCAACAAAATAAATAAATGCGGTTATAACCGTTTACCAATTAAATTATATATAGAATAGAATATATTATTCTCATTTAATTTTCATTGAAAAAACACAAAAATAAAAAAATAAAGATAAAATGATTCGTCAACTACTGTATAAAAAGTCATGTGGTTCGGTACGTAGAGTTTCTTATAAAAGTTATATTCGTTTGTAAGTTGCTGAATGTTCGGAGTGATTATCGTTGGTAAGTTTATTTGCAAAAACAGGAACAATAAGAGTAATGAAAAATATCCAGTAATCGTTACAAGGATATCTAAGGGCGTGCTTTGCTGGGAAATTTTTTAGAAATTTTTTAATATTCAATTTTATAGAAAATGAAAAATGTTTCGTACGGAAAATTTGAAAAAAGTTTTGTTACATTTTTCATTTTGAAAAATTGATGTTGAGAGAAAGTAAAGTGAATAAGTACTTAAAAACTTTTAAAAAGTGATAAGAGAGTTATAAAGGAAAAGGTTTGAAGAAGTGAGAATGATGTTTTGAAACTTTTGAGTGCGTTCAATTACAAAAAATTTATCCAGTTTTCTAGAAAAAAATTTAAGAAAAATGAAAAATTAGAGAGCGTGTTTAAGTTGAGGTTTTCTAGATATATATTCTTTAAGAAAAGTGAATTTATGTTTATTGATTTTTCAGATTTTCTATTCTCAAAAATAAAAACTACATTCCTATATTTGAATACGTTTTTTGAATTTTAGTAGTTTTCAAATGATACGAAACTTTAAAAAATAAAAATAAAAATATCTTTTCTAATAACACACCCTTGGTAACTTAGAAGAGTGATTTTTCTATTCTTAAAATAATTTTTTGAAAAATAACACTTCGAAAGTATTTTTTATTTTTTGTAGAAAAGAATTCTGAAATATCGATTCACTTTTCTACAATTAAACAGCCTGACTCAAGGTTTGTTTCAAATTAATAATTCTTCTTCACGTGAGCCCAATATATTACGTCACATATTTTTTAACGTTTTGCTAAAAAAAAGGTTTGTAAATATTTTTGAGGCTTTGACTTTGCCTTGTTCAATTCAGCATTTTCAAGAACCCATACTCAGCAACTTGGCATGCAGATTCTTCCATTTGTCAACTGCTATGTTTGCCGACTTTCACGCTAGAATTATTCGAGAATATTTTGCTTGGTCGTGTACATGTATCGTAGATAAAGATTGTCGATATTAATCACTACTAGCAAAATACTCACGCAATGCAGCGGAATAAATTTATTAATTTTATATTAATTTAATATACAGTATTATATTTTCTGAAGTATTTTAAAAAATAAAAACTATGACAATACTCAAAGAATGCTGTTTTACAAGTGAAAAAATCACTTTTAACAATTTTCAAAAAAATAAATAAAATTATAACAAAATAACTCAAAGTTAAGTATATCATAATATGTTATTGCAAACTCGATGGTCGGGTCGCGAGTTGCTAATGCCGGATTTCAAGTTCTAAATGAACATGTTATGAGTTATGGAGTCGTTTGTTCAGTCTAGAGGTTTAAGTTTCACTGATTTTTTATTTTTGGTTTATTTTTTTGTATTTTGATGTTAAATATTATCTACATTATATGGTAATCCTAAAAAAACATCTAATTATGTTTGTATTAATGAAAATTTAATAATTAGAGGTATGTTAGTCATTTCTACGCATTTTTAAAAAAACTCTTAGTAATTGTATGGGTAATATACTAATTTCTATCTTAAAAAAGACATCTCAAATGCATTATATAATAGTTTAGATATAGATAATAGTCTATAGATATTGAAAAGTTTAAGTTAAAATTAAATGTCATATATTAATTAGTTTATGATTTAATAATGTTTGTATTAATGAGAACTTAATAATTAACAATAGAGATATGTTAATTAACTGTCACAAATTAATTAGCTTATAGTTTAATAATATTTGTATTAATGACAACTTAGTAATTAATAATTAGGGGTATGTTAATTAAATATCATAAATTAATTAGTTTATATTTAATAATGTTTGTATTAATGAGAATTTAATAATTGATAATTAGGGGTATGTTAGTCATTTCTATAAATTTTTAAAATAACTCTTGTAATTATATGGGCAAAGTAGTAAAATCTATTTTAAAAAAATAATATTAAAATGTATTATATATTAGTATAAATATAACGAATTTAGTAGTGTACTATTAACTACTATATAACGAATTTAATAGTTTACGAATAAAAGTTAATGGTGTATGAGTTAGTCTAATACACATTTTATGTATTTATATATGGACTTTTGTTATATTGAATCAGCCTTTTCAAACACCGTATTTATTGATGAACTTGAACAAATCAATTATAGGTCGTGTAATAATAGTGGGAAATTTAATACCAAATTCATGTTGCAAAACAAAGTCACCATGTTCTCATCTTCTGGAATTTAAAGATATGACGATTATAAGATGTCCTTATGATTATGATGTGTAATATTTGTAAAGTCTAGAAAATATGAAATTGGTATTTTTAAAATTAATGCTAGAAATAAGAAGCATAGAGGAGTAGTCTAATGATATTATATATTATAATAATTTAAAATAAACTTATAAAGGTTTGACAAAAACATTATAGTACTTCATATTCTTTAAAAAAAGTTGATAGTCGGTAATGTTGATTGATTCACACGTTCCGCCTTGAGGACATATGTTGAGGGCAATGCTACACTAAATCTATTAATGAATATTGTTTTTCTAATATTGATATACTAGTTTATAACCCGTGAATACGCGATACTGCCACATAAACTTAATATAAAAATCGCCTTAACGAAGTGAATAGAAAAAATACTTACAATTTGTGAAACATTCAAACACACTAATGATGGTCAATTGGTGTATAGTTTAAATAATAAAAATAAGTATATTAGTCATTGTACAAGATCAAATCATATTAAAACATAAAAAGCATGTTGGTATTTTATAGCATAAAGGAAAATAAAGTCTTTTATAAAGTTTCAATTACAGCAATAATGAGTTGATGTATGGATTTAATGATCTTTTTGTTACCGCGTTTGGAAGTTAAACGCCTTGATGGAGTAGGCAAAAATGAATCCAAAGAGGACAGTAAATCCCACAATAATAACTGCAACATACCCTATAAAATCATGTTCAAAACCGAAGTAGCTGTTGATGAACTCCGAAACTGTTTCGCCTGATTCTAGCTTGTCTTTCATATCTCCATATTGTGATGCAACCAATCCATATAGTGTCCAAGCAACAGGGCAAATATAATAGTACCATCTCCACCATACCGGCATCCTCTGTTTAAAATGGAAAATGCTTTTTTAGTCTTTGCAGGTGATAAATAGTAGACCAGAGTCGAAATTTTGATATTGACCCATTTAGTTATGAATGGATTGGTTCGGGTTATTTGTTATATTTAAGGTCACCCAAAATGTATTTATTTGTGTATAAAACCTTCTCAATCATTATTAAAAAAATTATTTTATTGTATTAACATAACTTATATTAATATATCGGACACATAAAAGAACCTGGATGTTTATATGTTTCCGGTCAACCAACCGGTAGCAGAATGAGCCGTTTTGACCAGTTAGCCAACAGGCCCAAACCACCATTTTTCCACTTCTAGTGATAGTTTATCTATAAGTAAGATGCTGGGAACCTACCGTCCGTGGAACGATGAATCCTGAGAATAGGTTCCATAATGCAAAAAACGCAGATGAGATTATTGCAGCGATATTATGGTTAGGGGTGACCGCCACTGTCATCATCCCATAAAATGTGAAGTACAGTAATGTGAAGTACATAAAGAAGAGATGCCAAAAGAACTTCACTACCGTCCACTCGAATCCAATCATTGCGTATTCAATAATTCCATACACAATTGTTTGAACAAAAATGTATGGTATTTCAATCATAACCTGCATAAGAGTTCACCTATGGGGTAATAATTTTGATTTTAATTATGCTCCTAGTTTGTGTACACAATAAATATCTGGTATACCTGTCCAAAGGCGTATGGAAAAGCTGAGTACATCCCAGCGGCTCTTTCCCTGTAAAATACTGTTCGTTCAATAGAAACAACGGGCTGTACTGTTACAGCATTTTGTACTCCAATAAATGTTACAGCAGTATACATAGAACCCATTGCATTAAATAGATCTTGTTTTTTTCCCCTGAAAATCCAATAGTTCTATGAGTTAGAATAAAAAATATTGGAAGATGGAAAAGGTGCCAAAATGGGCAGGTCTGGCGGATGGGTAATGGGTCAATATAAGTTCGGGTTGAAACGGGACAAACTGAGTTGGGTTAAAAGCAGTCGGCCAGGTTGACCCACAAGCACTTTTTTAATTCTTTTTTTTTAGTTACTAATGTATTAAGTATGATTACAAAATTATTTATAAAATAATAAGCTAAATGTTTGAATAAAGAGATTTAGGACGTTGTATTCTTAAGAAAAGAACATGTTGGGCGAATTTTCAACCTCTCTAACCCGTTTGACCAATTTTATCTTAAGATGAACTTTTTATCTGACCCGTTTGAGGTGAAACATAACCCAAATCGACCCATTTATAAGTACGGGCACCATGCCCCTGCCTCATCTTCTGCAGGATTACCTTTTTGAGCCCATATCCCAGAAGATTGTGCCGAACATCAAAGCGATAGTTGTTGTGAAAAAGAACCTCACTGCGGTGTATGGTGGGTTTCGCCAATATGACCAATGTTGTTTCCATAGACATGCAATGCACTGTGTCCAAAAAGATTGTGAATATTGAGTACGGAAATGTATATCAGTCGAACCGGGTATAGGTTGGCTATTTTCATACATCAACTCCTTATTTCTCCTGAATTAGTCACCAAAAAATATTATTAGATTAATGAATAAGTGCACCAAGTTCAGATATGTACATATCGAGTGTTCAGATTACTTACTTGTATAGTTCTGAATTTTTGTATAGTTGAGAAAAGTTAACACTTAAAGCTGCTTCCTGGGCTCCTGAGGTTACCTCTAACATCCAAGTTGCAGGATTGTAACCATCTTTAATTTTGTTCACACCATCAACATCCTTGAATGATTGAAAAAAGATGCATTGATGTTAATGCTTGAGCTGAAGATATAGAAGGATATTTTGGTATTTACTCACCTCAAAGTACTTGATCAAGTGAGAACAATGACGACCTAATGGACCAACGTATATTTCTTCACCTCCTCGTGCTAAAAGAAATAGCTGCAAGTACAAAGACCGGTGATCTTTTTGTCTTCTATTAAATGCCAAATCACTTTATTCTTATTTTAAACTAGAAGTGGGAATTTTGACCCATTCACTTGTGAAATGGGTCTATCTTTTATCTATAATGGATCAAACGTATAACATTACAAAAAATCAGATTAAAAGGAAACAGGTCAAACGGGTTGAAACTCATCCAAAATGCTTAAAACCTACCAATCATTGTATTCAACAGGTTAGATTATCTTTATTATTAAAATAATATAATTTAAGTAATCATATGAGACACTGATTAATTTTAGAGTTATAACAAGTTAGAGCAAATAAATGTTTCTTGCTCAACCCAACTCGACCCGTACTGAAATTTTTTATCGTTTTGACCTGTCACCCAACACACACATTAATCCTCCTCTAAACAAAACCTACCTCATCGAAAGCATCAAAGATGTCGATACTTGGCTGATGTATTGTGCACACCACTGTTCTACCTGTGTCAACAGTGTTTCTCACTGTCCTCATGACTATTGCTGCTGCCCTTGCATCCAATCCTGATGTAGGCTCATCCATAAAGATTATCGATGGGTTGGCCACCAACTCAACTGCAATTGTCAGCCTCTTTCGTTGTTCCGTGGAAAGCCCATTCACACCGGGCAATCCCACAAGTGCTTGGCTCAGTGGAGTTAGCTCCACAAGCTCCATAACCTCCTCAACAAACATCTGCAGAGGTGGCAAAGATAGGTGGGTCAGACAGGTTGGATAACAGGACAAAATAAGTTATTGTCAATTTTATTAACAAATTTAAGTTCGTTAATTATGATCACGAAAATATTGAAATATTTATCTATATTTATGTAGATAAAAAACAATCCATTTGACACGTTCGACCAATTTGACGCGTTACACTTTGAGATAAAACACAACCCAAATTGACCTATGCATAAGTAAATGGGTCGAAATGGCCACATTTATTTATTAGTACTTATTTATAGAGTTTTTCATTCATTTTCACCTCTCTGGTCACTGAATCAACTTCAGGAGGTAACCGTAGCCATGCAGAATATTGCAGGGACTCATAGACTGTGACGTGTGGGGAGTGAATATCAGTTTGCTCACAGTATCCTGCAATTCGAGCAAATGTTTCTTGCTTCTTTGGGTACCCAGAGATACTGATCCTTCCCTGTATGTACCCACCTGTTTTTCGTCCAGCTAAGACATCCATTAAAGTGGTCTTACCAGCACCGCTAATTCCCATCAGAGCTGTGAGTACCCCTGGCCTAAAACAACCACTGACACCCTTTATCAGTTCTAGTTGGTCTTCCACAACGCCTTGAGCTTTCATTTCCTGCAACATCTTTCTTTAGTATGAGAGTGATGGAGTTTTAGGTAAACTTGTTTGACTTTTGACTTACTTACCTGAGGCATATCCACTGCATATTTGATTTCATCAAATGCAAGGGAAAGAGGCAGAAAAGGAAGAACCATTCCTCGCTTCGTTTTCTTATCAGCTTCAATTATAGTGTTTACTCTTGATGACATTGACTTTGACGATACACTTCTTAGAACTTCATTTTTCATCTCTGCATAGACGTTTCTTTATAATATTAGATGTACAATTCCTGTGACCTATGGTACACTATGGTTCCTTAATAACAACTTCATTTTTCATCTCTGCATATATGTTTCTTTATAATGTTAGCTGTACAATTTTTGTGACCTATGGTACACAATGGTTCCTTTATAACGCACCTGACAATTTGATCAGATCTCCTGGTTTTATAGCTTCTCTTTCTGCCAATGTTTCTTCTGATAGAACCGCCTGAGGTTTCCCTAAGGCTGCATAATTGACCAGTTTCATTGTGACAAAAGTGTTTCATTGCCTTTCAGCTTAAATCGGTAATAATGTAGATTATAAGGTATTGATAGTATCCTTACGGTTGAGGTACGTGAGAGCCAAGATGTTGAAGACATTGAAGACGAAAATATATCCAACTAAAGCACCTACTGATATCCAATACCATTTTGCTTCTGTGAAAAGTCCACGAGACTTTAGAACAGCAACACCTACTGTTTCTGTGGAGTTTGGCAAAACCTGCAAGAAAAATTCACGTTTCATGCATGGTAAATAGGTTGAAATGTCCTGTTTAGTTTTCATAGGTTTAAATGATTAACGGCTTACCTGTCTCCAACTCTTTCCAAGTAATTCATTGACAGCCATGCCAGTCTGCCCATACATCAGAGGTGAAATATAGTAACCCCATGCCCACCACTTCTTTATATCATCTGTGGTGATAAATGGACGTTGATCACATCATATAAATTCTCTATTGGAATGTAGTACTATGATCAGATTTCGTGAGAACGTTATGTGTTGTCATAAAAACCTTTTCAATGGATTCAAATTTCGTTACAGGATTAATATGTTTTACCTCTTGACAAGACGAATCCACCAAGCACTAAAATGGCCAGAAGTGCAACTGATCCAAATGTGTTGGCCACAATGATATTTCGTCCTAATGCTGCTATGAAACGAAATAGGGCAGAAGCCATCTGGTGAATGCATATGAGCAGAAGCAATTGTCTGAAAAACCTGCAGCAGTGAACTTCATCAAATTGAAGCACGCAACACTCTACACTAAGTTAATACTATTTCATCAAATGGACCATTACTTACCTTCCAGCATCTGGATCAAACCCAATGACATAATAAGTCAGAAATACCCAAGTAGCAACTTCAACGATTGTAACCGGAATCTTTAGGATCCATGTAGGTAGCGAGTATACCCAAGCAGGATAGAACAAAAGGTCTCTTTGCTTGTAGAACACAGGAAGTTTTATGATGCTTAATCCTAGCTCCGAGAACCCATTGAATGTAATAGTAAGTAATGTGAAAAACAAAGCTCCCAAGTAAACCGTTCCATCCACAATTGTTTTCTTTGGCATCTCGGTTCGTAAGAATAATGTCATTGCTATAGTCGCCAGAAAAATAAGCTGAACAAGTAACACATAAACGAGTTATATCTCAACACCCTGCAAGAAATTTATATTGTAACGTTTAATTAATTTCATACCTGTGTCATTTTGAATATATACACGAAAGAGTTCCTCTTCATAAGCAAGTACTCTCTAGATGTGCAAGCTTTCAGCAATTCCTTTGTGTTAACACCATACTTTTTTGTAGTTAAAGCGGAAGGGTGGCTCTTGGTTCTCTCAAATGGAACGGCAAGTTCATCACCTAGCTTTCTTCCCACATGGAACAACTGAAATGCTTCTGCGAATTCTTGTACCGTAACAAAACTATAAGGCTGATCATTATTTCTTACCCAGTATTGTTCTTGATCTTTCTTTGAAGTTACCTACATTTTCACACATTAACATGACCATGATCCGAAAGTTTAATAATTCCAAAACAAAGTACAAGCTCTTAATTCGCTTGTGTGCAGCTTTTGTAGGCATCAGTTTCCCAATATATGAAAGATAAAGTTTTTGGTAACTAAATCAAATGCAATAATTATTAATAAATCTCAAGAAACACTGTCAAAATACTTTTTTGTTGATCAACCCAGCCCGACCCGTATGAAAATTACTTGATTTAACTACCCGCCCCGCCCATGAGACCTATAATACCAGAAAAAAACTTGACAGCTAATATTACTTCTTGTAAGAAGTCGGCGACTGCTTTTCTCTCGGGACATTTGAAACCCATGTACTCAAAGAACTCTAACACCCTTTCTCGAGGACCTTGATACACAACTTGTCCATCTGAGAGAAGTATGACATCATCGAATAAGTCGTAAGTTTCTGGTGCAGGTTGGAGGAGTGAGATCACACAAGTTACTTGAAGTATGTGAACTGATTGCCTAATTGAATTCACTATTTGGAACGTAGTTGAACTGTCTAAACCAGTAGATATTTCATCCATAAATAGTGTTCTTGATGGTCCAACCATCATTTCACCTGTTGTGACTCGCTTCTTTTGGCCTCCAGAGATACCTCTGAACATTTCATCTCCTACTAGAGTATCAGCACAGACTTCAAGACCTAAAATCTACATAAAAATCAAAAAGATAGTTGTATTATTCTCATAAACTCACTTCATATTCTACATTTATTGAACTATTACCTTGATAACATAATCGGTGATAACGCTTGCCTTTTGTCCTTCAAGTGATGCTGCCTAATGATCATCAAGAAATATTAAATATTTAGTCAGATAACAGTGTAGTTCATATTCATGGTTCAGAAGAGTAAATAATAATAATAAAATAATAATATATAATATATAATCATAATAATAATAATAATAATAATAATAATAATTAAAAGAGAAATGGGCAAAACGTTTAAAATTAAATAGATTTAGAAGGTTAAAAAGTATCTCATTGTCTATATTTCAATTAGTTATATTTCTCACCTTCATGTATATGTCAAGATCAGGATCCGGCTTGATATTTGCTTCCTTTTCTCTCCTCGACAATTCTGCCAACATTTCTGGAAGATTTTCGCAATCATATAAACTAATTGAGATAGAGTGTCTTCATATATATATAATCATGTCAAAGTTTGTAGAGACATATGTTTATTGACGTATTTATAGATTTTCTAACCATAATTTGCTCCAACTCCTTGGCATCTAGCTGAGAAAGCTAGCGTTTCTCTGACTGTCATTTCTCCTATATGCAGATCATATTGACTTATATAAGCAGATGTTCGCTGTGGGACAAATTCGTTCATTTCATGCCCGTTGTAAGTCACTCTTCCAGATACCTGGTGTCATTGAAAAATCAATTTTTAACTTGTTAAATTTTGCATTACAGCTTTTATAAAGACTTTGTTCACTTACATTTAAGTCTGACCCAAGTTTTCCAGCCAAAGCCAAAAGCAGTGTTGTTTTTCCAGAGCTTGGTGGGCCTAACAGCAATGTCATTCTGTAGAACCATATAAAGATTTTTTACGACTTGGCGCTTATGTAACATACATTGGTCATATTGGAACAGAATTTGAGAATTCAATGGGTATTTAGGTAATGAAAAGTAGGTTGCTAAAATATGGACTAAGCCCTTATTTTATAAATAAAGAAATTTAGGAGGTTGTAAACGCTTGAGTATACTTTAGACGTTTTTTAAGCTTTTTCCCCAGGGATAGTTTACAATGCAACCATAATAAAGTCTGACTTACCTGGCAGGCTTGACAATTCCACTCACATTATGAAGGATTGGTAATGATTTCTTTCTGCTGGGAAGAAAATTTAAAGATCCCTGTGTGTGTAACAGAGAAACTGAGATTATTTTAAAGAAGATTAACTTACCTATATGTTTCTTTTTTCTACTGTAACTAATCCATGGGTGTGACTAAAGGTGGCAAAATGGTTGGGTTGCGTAACCAGTCCAAACTAGATCAGGTTGAAACAGGTTGAGCCACAAACATTTTTTGTCTTTTTTCTATTAATATGTAAGGTGTTAGAAATGATTACAGAAACTATGTTATTACAGTAATAATCTAACTTTCTCAAAACCAAATTATTTAGGTGGCTGCGAGCATATATAGTAAATTGGTTCCATCAAAGAAACTAATAGCAACTAGTGGGACTCTTAGCCTTTCCGGCCAACAGGATCGACTGTTTAGAGATAGCTATCTGTTTGGGATAGCATTGAAAATCATAAGTGAAAGAAGAAAAAACCTCTAGGATGTTAACCAAAAAGTTGAAAATAGTAGGCAATGCTCTACCACCAACATATGCTTCTGCATCAACATTCAAATGCTCAAACCGGACCTCGATAGTAGGAAGTTGAAGTCCAACTCTGCATATATTAAAAACCTCAAATAAGCATAAAAGCACCAAGAATTCAAGAAAAACAATAACTTGAAAATTCACTCACCGATCAATTCGTTCCTTTAGCTTTAACAAGAACTTCTCATTATCTGCTTCAGCTATTCTAACAAGCCTATCTAGGAGATTTCGTTTCTCAACCAGCCCGAGATTCTTGATATCGATATCTTTTGGTTGGCCTTTTTCTTCAGTTAATATACCTCTCTCTATTCGAAGATACGTTGGAAGTTTTTCGATTGCAGCCCATTTTAAAGCTTCTTCATCATCTTCTTCCACTTCATGTGAAGATCTTGAAAAAAAATCTCTACCGCTGTTGATCCTCCATATTTTTGAACTGTTTATAGGTGCACTACTAACTCTAAATACCTCCCTGCCCTCCATCATTCCCACATATAATGATATAAACCTCTGCTTATAACAAAAGTTTTAGCCTTTTTTCTTCTCTATGTTAATGAAGTTCAATGGGGTGCTCTCGTTTTTTTATCAGACTAAATATAAGCTCTTAAAACTTAATCTTTTCATTTCATGTGGCCATGTGGCAATTTATAGGATTATGCTATGTGATTGGTTAAGAAAAGGTGAAACTTGTATTTCTGTTTGGTATGATATGATGTGGTCACCAATGTTGTCAATGCAGAGTTCATTTGAAGTATTAGGTGGAATCAATCATCAGTACACTCCTTTCATTCTATATTATACATCATCCTGACCTCATTATTATTTCATCAAATGTTTCTTTTTTTCTTTTCTTTTCTGGGTCCACCAACACTTTTATATTTTCAACATTCATTAATTAGTTTGGATAACTAATGTAAAGCTTTACCATTGTCAAGAACATTAACTGGTTATAAAAACCCATGTTGTACATTAATCAAAATGCAATTTTCTTCCATCAGATTTAGATTACTTTTGTAATGAAGACTAGTATACCTGTATTTTTAATGTTGATAGTCTAAAGGATTAATATTGATTTAATCCTTCAACTTTTAATTTTTTTCATTTACTCCTTCACCTCATTTTTTAGTATTTTAACTTTATCTAACCGGTTAAACAACCATTACGACCTTTATAAAAAAAATTAAAAATCAATTTAATTTCTAAAGTTTTCTTTAAATAATAGTTTTACCTTCAAACTCTTGCATATATTTTAAACAAAAATTTATGTTAATAATTTTTCAACCCACATTTAATATAAGTAGAAATATTATACATGACAACATTATAAAAATGTATTTGTTGTCAAAATAAAACATTATATAAATAATTGTGATGACACATTGTACTTAATTTATAAGCATTTATCAATCCTATTTGATATATATATATATATTCAAAGTGATATATTATGTAACATTAGTTTACAATGTATTATGCTTTAAGATGAAATTTATATATATTATTTTTATTAAAATGTATAGACAATATAATTATTGTGTAAAGATAATATCTTTTGTTAAAATGGTTAAAAATTAACTGGTACATAAATGATGGAATTTTAAATTTTAGTAAACTTATAGGTTAAGGTGGTAAAACATCAAAAATAAAGTTAAAAGTTAAAAAAAGAAAAATGAAAGTTTGAAGATGAAACTATTATACACCTTTTCGTAAATGAGGTCAATTATTTTCATGTTACCTAGTTAACCGGTTACCAATTACCAAAAGGATAATTTTAAACGGTCAAACAAATTAAAGATATTAAATTTTGATTAACTCATAAAAGTTAAGATGTTAAGACACTAATAATAAAATTAAAGGGTTTAAATAAAAAGAAGTCGAAAGTTTAAAGATTAAATCATTATTATCCTATTTTAAATTTACAACCCTTAACCTTTAATTGCCTATTTCAAAAAATTATCACCACTAGGCCCACTCTGTAGATAGCCATCTCTAGGAGTGGCAACTTAAGTTAGGTCGGGTTGGTGTGTTCGAGTTTACTAGTATGCGTCAAGACTAGTCGGCCTATACCCAACTCGATTTTATAAATGAGTTGAGTATTTCAATCCAACTCAAAATCTGCTAACTCAAATCCGACCCAACTTACCCATTTTTTAACTGGGTCAAATGGGTCAAACCTTTCAAGCATAAAAATGCTTATAAAATTTCAAAATAATAATAATTCTTATTATATACATTTGAATTCAATAGTAAAACATCATTAATTCAACATCAGTCAAAATATAAAGGTATCAAACATTTCTAAGTCAAAATTTAAAGGTTCAAATGCATTATACAAAATAAAAAGGTCCGAAACTTTTATCATATTAAAATTAAAATAGAATTTAAACTGATATTAATATTTTTTGGAGTTGTCCGTTGACCCGAAAATCATTTTGCGACCCGAACCAACTCAAAAAGATATTGGGTTGGTGGGTTAAAAACCCCGACTCAAACCTACTTAATCGGTCTTGTGTTAAGTTTCGAATCATATCGAAAATTGACAGCTCGAAGCATCTCCTTTTCCTTTTAGACAGTTGAAAATTATTTATGATTTAATAATAATAATAATCCTTTATATGAGTCTCCAAAATATCGTATTAAATGTAAAGCAAACAAGTGGATTTTACAGAAATTTAATCACCTTATGGTTCCACCAATTTGTCTAGTCTATCCAAATAAGCAACCACTAACACTTTTTCCCCTTACCAATCAACATACGGTGCCTTGATCTAAAGATATATACATAGAATCTATTTTTCTTACAAATTAATTAATAATACAAAGGGATATGCATACAACTAAAAGGTGAAATATTTGGTCAAAGACTAAAATCCTCTTCAGTTTGTGACACTTATAAATTCTTCAAATATGACTTGATATATGTATTGCACACCAGTATTATCTCGGCAAGAAACACTATCTACTGCATATATAATGTAATTCTAAACTTATATTTACTATATCCTTCGAAGATCTTCTTGATGGCGTTTCACGTACATACGCATGCACCAATGCTAGCTATTATAGTCTATATTTCTTATGGCAACTCACATAAAGTAAAAAAGAAGAGGAATTTAAGATTGTTTAGAAGTTTATATAGTATTAAAATCAAATGTTTTATAATATTCTGGTTAGATGCGTTAGTAAGACACCTATTAAACATATGTCCAAATTCATTAATTCTAACCAAATAAACTAATTAAGATGAATAAGAATTGTGAGTTTGGTACCAGATTATAACTATAGGTACTTCGTAATGATGGAGTATTTGTTATTTATTAAAGTCGAAAGAAAGTTGTGCAATTGGTTGAACTATCTTTATTGAATGATGGAATTTTATCGTTAAAGATACACACTCATAGAACATGGTCTTTTTGATTACTCATTAAAGCACTTGCAAAAGCATTCTTTGTTTACAAGAGATGACTATTAGCCGTCGTGGGAACATGATTGCGATACGCACAAATATAATAAATCAATACCATGTAATAAATCAATACCACATATGAAACGCGAGTAATCGTCGTTGAATAATAATAATCATCATATCATAATAATGATATACTAAACATATTGAGATATTTGCCTATTAATCTTGATCTTATACAGTCCATACAGTTCAACAAGAAAACATGAGTAGGTGCAAATTGTTGAGATCTGTTAAGCAGCGAATTTATCTTCAGTTTATCAAAGATTAAAATTTGACACCCAATTAGTCAATAACACAGTCACACCAACTAAATGAGCAGACATCAATCTTTAAACCAACTTGAGACCAAGAATAACATATCAAAACTTCAGGTAAAAAACTACATTGGCCGCATATGTTACAGTTCAACAATTAATTTCTCTCTCAACACCTAACAACAAATAAACAGTATAATTAACATAACTGAAACAAAACAAAAAAAATCCTGGAGAAACAACCACCTCAAGTTTCTAAACCATCCAAAAAGCTCTGCAACTCCTTCAATCCCTCAGCAGAAACACTCCTCTGCACTCTCCCCCGTTGGACCACTAAATTTGGGGGCGGTTGAGATTGAAAGCATACCACAACAGCGGATAAATTGTCCCCACTTTTCCTCTTCAGTGCCTCGTTGACCAAATCTTTGCTACATAAAACTGGATCATTGTGTTCTTGCAATTTCCTTCTTGCAAAGTCAACTGCATTTTGACTCATGAAGACATCCCATATTCCATCACAGCCAATGATGAGAAACTCATCCTCTTCTGTCAGTTTTGTGGTCATGAACTCGGGCTCAGAACTTAGGGGTCCACCGTCTTGGTTCTTGAGTCCATCCATGTGCCAATCTCCGATAGCACGAGCAACGTTGAGTTGTCCATTGAGATAACCATCATAAACATATCCACCAGAAGCTTCTATACGCTTCTTTTCTCTAATGCAGATAGGTTTGTGGTCCCTGGACATTTCGATTGCTTTACCACGGCGGCATAAAACTGCCCGACAGTCTCCAGCATTTGCCACCACCAAAGACCTGAAGTCAGATCCAAATATGTATCAAGTAGGTATACATGTCTACGTTTTACTGTACATGGGCACTTAAGTATTTAAAATTTCTTTGACCATAACAGAAATGGTCACACCTCTGACCCCTCTGATCCATGTCATTGTAGCCATATTTTTTTAAATTTTACCCGTTTACCAGCATTGGAACTACCAACGCAGATCGAACCACTTAAAGTAAATGGGTCAAAATTGCTAGCTCCAGCACCAAGGATTTACAATAAAGATACAAAACTTGCGAGTCAATAAACATAGCTTTTTACTGGAAGAAACACCTTAATGGTAAGATTCTGAACAATTTTCATCTTTATAATCTTGAAAAAAAGAAAAATGTTGATCAATAAAAAAAAGCACGTGTCATATCATGAAGCAATTAGAAATGTATGAGGAAGTAAAAGACTGTACCTCCCAATAACAAGAGCTGCCAATGCAGTTGTACCAGAAGCAAGATCGGCATCCAAAGTGCAAGCTTCGGCAAAAGCAGTGTCGGTCTGTGCAAAAGCTGAAGCAATCACACCTTCAATCTCCGTTGGGAAGTCATCATCCTCAAAGATAAATCTTGGCAAATGGTGGCACGCAAAGTCAGCAGCATGTTTTCCTCCATGTCCATCAAAAACCTGGAAAACCATACAGTATCAGAACAAAATCCAGATGCTTACAGCCTTGCACACATCAATCGATAATCTTGCCCTTAAAACATGCAATTAGAGGTGAGAAGTGGGCCGGTCAGGTGGGTTGGGTAATGGGTTCAGACCAAGATGGTCATTCTTTGTAGGGATGAAATGGGTCAGTTTGGATGACCCAAAAAACTTTGGTCCAAAACTTCTGAATTTTTTCGAAGGAAATAAGGACTTAAATACACTTACAAATTTGTATTGCTTCAACAATCGCGTAACTTTTTAGAATAAGATGTTTAGAACTTTATATACTTGAAACACATTTTGGGCGACTTTTGACCCATTAAACATGTTGCCTTATGTTTATATTTTAGCTATTTGACCTGAAAGAGAAGAAACATAACGCAAATCAACCCATTTATAAGTAAGGACCTCTACATTGCAACATTGCAGTGTATCCTACTGTCCTGCTCAGGCTTCAAAGAAAGAAACACTATAAGCAAGTTTGAAACCCCCAAGCCCTGCTATATAATTACTTAACTCTTGAAGACAATAACAACTCATCACGAAAAATGTTGTAAATGAAATAACGTTAGAACGTGAATATGGAATAAAGCAAAATAGAAAAGAAGATAATATCATGAAAGGAGAAGAGGAGGGATATCATATACACATCCAATCCTTAGCTAGAAACAATTCAAATTTTAATCTCCCTTTCTTTTTACACAACAACCGGAGTGAACTTTTTGTACTCAAATTAGCCATGTATTTATTCACCTAATATCATTTCTTAATATGAGTGAACTATAACAGATTGTACTACCCGAGATACGTAAATTTTGCTATTAAGCAATATCTGGTCAAAAGATGATTTTAGCAACTCCGCAAAATGCATTGAGACAACATGACGGTTCAAGACATCCTCCGTTCCTCTCACACACTTACTGAACCTTTGTACAAGTCAGAGCTTTAAGGGTTTCCATAGCCTGGCCACTATGTGTCATATGATCTGCAAATGTTTGCTTTCAATTAACCTTAGGACAATGCTTATAAGTCCGTATTTTACGGCAATAGGACCATGGGTTCTTGAAACTAAGCAATGTCCCTCCTGCAACATGACTATCATGAGGTTCTCTCAAAAGTGGGTTTAGATAACTAAATCGCCCAACACTTCTTATCAAGAAATTAGTTTCGTACCATACTATAGGTACAAGCTGGGTTGATGTGTCCAACATCATCATGGAGTCCAGAAAGTGTCTAGACACCAAACGAAATAAGAAGAGAATTCCAACAGCTACAAGAGCAAATATAGACGCGTGGATAAAATTTGTGACATAACCAAGAAGTGTTTGGCAAGTATCAGCAAAGCATTGACAAAGTGCGCAATAAAATGGCATGGTTGCCAGATAGACTCAAGACTCTCAACTGTAATTAAGTAGCAATTTAATGAAACTCACAATCATGGATCTGAAACCTATCCTTCCTCCTGATAGTAACAGTTTGTTGTCTTATCACAGAATTTATATAACATTATGCAACTCAACCATAATTGAAATATCGATAAACAGCATCCAGATTCAAGAGTATAACAGCTATTCACAGCTAAGAAGCAGATCTAGTATTTCATATCCAACCCTTACCCATAAAAGAGTAAACTGTAAACTAAGAAGAGAAGATCTGACACATGATTTTAGTAATTTAGAGGAATCATGTCCCGTTGTTTACTATAGTACTACCAATCTTCTGAAAATTCAATAAGACCACTTCCAATGTATGCACCATAACGCTATAATGGTGTAAAATTATGTGTAAATCACTCCAACCAAGAAGCAAAATGGTGTAATCACTTGGTGTAATACTATTCATTGCACCCTTTCACAAAAAATTTGCAAATCTGGTGTAGCACTATTCATCACACCAAGTGGTATAATCAATGTGGCACCACACAATCATGTGGCCTTGGGTTTTGATTTTGTGCTCAAGTATATTATTGGTTGACAAAAATACAACTAAACACACACAATCACCCGGTTGATCCAGTTAATTCAATATATAATTATGAATGCTTCTAGCTTAAGTATCACTTTCTCATGTATAACCAACACTCAAGGAAGAAACTAAAAATTAAAAAAAAAAAATACAAGTTGCGAGTCATGACAGATAACATACCGCATAAAAGGCAGCTGGTCCTTCAACTGGATTCTTCCCACCATAGTCATGCACATAACTGTCAGCACAGATATACACATCCTCCATGCTCCCACGGATTCCTATGTCTGACCATGCTCCTGATCGGAGTAGCGGTGAAAACTCGGATTTACAATCTTCCAGATTGACAACTGGTTCAACGGATGCATCTGCTATCCTTGACCTCACCTATATAAGTTCTGGTCAAAATCCATATGCAGAATTACCCATTCACTTAACAGCAAGTATGAGATCATCTCATGCTTTTTGGTTCAACAAACTTAACAACAATATACTTAAAAACACCAACCACGTATACATTTCATTATATATATAGACTTTGACAACATATGAAATCGTAATTTATAATCAATTCATGATCATAAATACAGGACACAACACACTGTCAATCTTGCACACAAGACAAGACACATAGAAGAAGTAACACGCAGATATACTTATAGATAATTACCCGTGTAATTAGTTCAAACTGACTCACCTGCATCTCTTTTATCACCGAAAACACATAAGTTTGGGACATGAAAGGTACATGATCCACTAGACCATGTCCAAGTTAGCAACTATACCTGAAAACTAAAATTTATATGGGTTCTGTTCGTTCGAGCAGAAAAATATCCGTGAATTCAAGTCCACGGTTATAAGCCCAAGTACACATGACAATTACAAGTAAAATAACATTACTCAATAGAGTTCGTGAAATCAGAGAGTTGTCTTCCATTCAAATAAAAATGCTTCAAACTAAAAAGGTAAACTAGCTTAGTCAAAAGGGTCAATAAATTAGCAGTCTTTCCTGGTTACACTATAGATAAACCATAATAGTCAATAGCATCCTCAATAAACCATATCATAAGTGCTGTACCATGTTCAACAACTTCCATCATTGCTTGGTATATAATAAATGTTTAATGGTCTTCAATTAATATAGCAACATTTCACCTTAAACAATCAATCATCAACTTTCCAAATTCAACACTAAACAACTTCCTAGAAAAGCAGCTCAATTTCACTCCTAATTTGGTCACTAGATTTAGTAGTCTACCTGTCAGTATCACTAAATAATCCAACTTCCAAACACATTATAAAAATCATTTAACTTACAAAACTCATCCAAATTTGTAGGTTTTCTACCACAACTCCACAAGTAAGCAAATATTAAAGTAACAAAATCCTATCGTTCATTACAATTTGCCCTGGATTATAACGCCAACCATCAAGTTATTTCTACAAGGTAAAACTTCAGTGTAACTGTATATATAGCTCAAAAATCATCAAATCTTGTACAATTACCAAATCACAACAGCATACATAGTGAAATGATCCAAATAAGACGCATTAAATAAAAAAATAAGAATACATCATATACAAACACAGAGTCGACAAATTCAGCAAATTTACCATCACATATCTCACAAATTCACAACTTTTGCTCTGTGCATCTATTCTAGAAGTGTTGTTCATAATTGTGCATCTACCATTTCATCTGAATTATCTAAAGCTTGCGTGTACGTGCAACCGACTCATAATTAAGATACATAAATGTGAATTCAGCAAAATTGTCGACTTTATGAGTGAATACGATCTGTATATCTATATCACATTCCCAATTAAGAAAAATTAAAAAAATAAACATAAAAAATCTTACGAAAGATGGATGACGAACTAAAGACTTCTTAAATGAGGAAGAAGAAGGATCTATGACGTCAGTGAAGCAGCGACGATATCCTCCGGCGAGTGGATTTGGAGGTTTACCATCAGCTGATGATGAAGAAGACGAGGTTCCATTTTCTAAAATCACAACTTTTTTAATTCCTTCCATTGTCATTCTCAATCTCAATCATCACTTCTTTTTTTCAAAAACTGAAACCCTAGCTAGCTAGCTATCTCTACGATCCTTGAAGATTAATGTTTATTATGCTGCAGAAACCGAATTTAGTAAAGTAATTTGCTTTACGAAGTGAAATTGTGTTAATAAATATTAGGGTTTAAGCGGTGGGGTTGATTAGATCTCTAAAGAAGAAACAAACAAGCACCGAAGATGTCTTCTGTGGTTGAGACTCCGACTACGATACGAAATTATTTTCAAGTGCAGTCCGCTAACGACGTCGTATCACTTTTAGTCCCACGTGTTTTCTTTCAATTTTTACACGTGTCCCTTTCTTGTAAAATGGAGCCGACTGTGATATAAAAATGAGATGAGATGAGATTACGTGTAGATTTGAAAAATTGATCTATCTATACCGCATCTATATTTATGTTTTGACATTTTTGTTTACTTATTGGATTTTTCTAAAGCAATATTCATAAAAATGTTCTACACCACAGTCAATTATTATTTGTAATAACGGTTATTTTTTTTACAACACGTTTCTATAGGTTAATTATAACTCTAAATGCTATCTTTAGAAAATTCCACTTTATTATATTGAAAATAAAGTACTAACTAACATCTTTTAACTAATTGAAATTGAAATGACATAATAATACACATAAGTATTACTTCGTACAATCTTTGTATTATATATAACAAAAAGCACATAATACTTTTTTAATTATGGAGTATATATTTTATGTTACTTCATATAATGTTTATATTATAATATATATTATAGAGGAAAGATCTATAATGAAGCTTCAAAATTTAGGGAAGGAGGGAAGTAAATCTTAGCCCTTGATTTTTCTATTAAAAAATATTTTTAATATTCATTGGTGATGAATGTTAAATTTTGAAATTTTTTATAATTTTTAAAATTTATTTATGATGAAATCAATGGTTGAGATTTGCTTCCCTCATTCCCTAATTTTTTTCTTCCCCATTGATCCCTCCCCATATATTATATATATATATATATATATAGGGATTGAACTAGATGGAATGGGTAATTTTAGGGAAGGAGGAGGCTACTATGGACCGCCCGGTAACATTCATCATGGTGAATGTTAGTTAACATTCATCACGATATATGTTAAATAATACTTTTAAATTAACATTCATTAGAATGAATGATAACTAACATTCACAATGATAAATATTAACGGGCGCTCTAAATTAGCTCCCCCCTTCCCCCAAGAATACTCATTTCCTCTTGATCATCCCTATATATATTATATATATATAAGGTAAGAAGCACATAATACCTTTTAAATTATGGAGTATATATTTTATGACAGAGATTGGATCATGTGCAAAAACAATTTAACTATAAAGATGTGAAACTATTAATTACTGACACGTATACCACTTTGAGGCTTGGACCTCCCAATTAAAGGTATTCTTGTCATTTTATTATATTTTGTCCCGATCTCAGCCCCTTTAAACCCAAAGTTTCATATTTGAAAATATCATGTCTATACCTCATCTTTCATCTTTTTCTGGTGATCACCACTGTCATCCATAGCTCTGGTCGTCATTCGTCACTTTAACTGTCATCATCATCTTCACTAATGTTACCACCAACTCCATTGTCATAAGAGCCAACTCCACCTCCAACTGTTGAAGAACAAAGAAGAATAAGTAAATTGAAATGAAAAAACACATACTCACACAAACTAATGTAGAAATCTAAGAACTTAAAACGATTTTTGAAATTTGTTTCACTCTTTCGTCTTCATCTACATCTTTCATTTTTTGGCAATTCAAGTTCTCAAATTATCAACTAAACATATACTTTCTAGTAGCCACACATTGTATTTGATAAAATGTTTCAAAGAGATCTTTCAACGGTGGTGCACTGGTTAAATAACTATGCACCTTAACAGTAATTTCTATACAAAATTGGTCAATATGATGTTCTGTATCTTCTAGTTTTGTTATTAGACGTCCTATTATTTTCAACTATAATGCACTCATTTTTAGCTACGATGCACCAAATTTTGAAATTGTCATTCATTAGCTCTATCAACACTATGATGCATTCAAAAGTTTAATTATGATGCATCAAAATATATAACTATGATGCACCTGATTTTGAAATTGTAATTCACTAAATCTTTCAACACTATGATGGACTAAAAAGATAAATTGTGATGCATAAGAATATATAACTATGATGCACCATTAGATTATACATATTGATATAGTATCATTACCATGGCGATCTATTGTTGAAAGTTAAAAGTTAATTCATCATAATTTAAAAATTAGTGCATCGTAATTACAAAAGTGCGTTATCAACTTAAAAAAAAAACACAATCTAACAACAGGCCATCGGTGGCCAACGGCGATAGGTGGTGGCTGACGAAGGCAACGGGTGGTGGTGGCCGGAAGTGATAGGCGGTAAGAGAATATGTGGAGAAAGGAAGGGGATTTGTGTTGTTTATTAAGATTAATTGTAATTATAAATAGACCAAAATATAGTTAATGAGGAAAGTTAGGAAGTCACACTTGACAACTTTCTAGTGACTATATACTTCTATATAATATTCTTTTTCACATGAATCATAACCCTAACTTAAAAAAAAAAACAATTCATAACTTATAAGAAATTTCATCAACATGCGTACTACTATATTTATTTGAAATTTTTTTTTGGTGTAATAACAATGTGACAAGAGGAAAAAATAACACTTTTTTTTTTATCATCGATGGTATTTTTAGTTGACTAACTTATATTTCTTAATAGCCAATTTCCTCGTCTTTATTGTCTTGAAGCAAACAAAAATTGTCTTGTCCGAGACAGGTGGCAAAATGGTTGGGTTTGGTGTTGGACGCGTAATTTTCATGGATTCATTGAACTCTATGTTAGTGAATGTTCAACTTTCAGAAGGTCAGGATGTTTGGCAATGGAACTTAATAGGTTCGAATATCTTCACGGTAAAAGACACTCGGACTTATATTGATTCCACTTCTCTTCCGGAATTTCCGATGGAGACAAGATGGTGTCGTTTCATTCCTAGAAAAATTAATATTCTGGTTTGGCGTACCTTGAGAGATCGAATTCCTAAACGTTGGAATCTAAGCAGGAAAGGTTTTGAGGTTTCCTCTCTTCTCTGCCCCCTATGCAACATCTCTCCTGAGACCTCTACGCACCTCTTCTTGTTATGCAACCTGGCTACTTGCGTTTGGCTCCTTGTTTTCAAATGGATTGATCTTCCTCTTCTAGATTCGGACAACCTGAATGACGTCTTCAGTTGGCTTGATCACCCACGTCTAAATTCAGCCTCTAAGCTTATTATACATTCTATCTTGGGTGTAGTGGTCTGGATTTTATGGCAGTTTCGTAACAACAAAATCTTCAGGGACAAGAAGATGCTCCAAAATGATTTATTAAATCAAATTGTCGATGTTTCATTCTTGTGGTATTCTTCTAGAAATAGAAATTGTAAGGTTTCTAGGTCCAACTGGATCCAAGACCCTTTATTTAGCTCTATTTTGTAATTGCTTTTGCTAGTTTCTTGCTAGTTTTAATATAACTCAGCCGTTCAAAAAAAATGTATTCATAATTCGTGGATGTTTCTTACGAATCATTTACAAAATTATCAAATTTGAAATTGTAGTGTTGTAAATGGGTATACAACCAAAACTTGATAATATTATAAATAATAAAGTTGGGTTTAGAAAAAATATTTGATTAGAAAGAGTAAAAATATACATGTTTTTTTTTTATAAATATTATGATTTATTACATTTATTTAAATTTGATGTCGTTAGCAGCACATCATATTTCCTTGTGATTTAAACATGCATAATATTCAAGATAGTCAAGTATATTTTAAGCTCCTGCAAGTAAATACTAATTCAAGAAAAATGAGATTAAACAAATTAAATAATAATCCAAAATAATAATAAATACGCGCGTTTAGAAATTTTATGAAATAAATGAATGTTTATTAGTAGAGGTATAAATGAGTTGAGCTCGACTCGTTAAAAGATCGATTCAAACCAAGCTTAAACAAGTTTGAGCTCGAACTTAATTTATACGAGTACGAGCTCGAGCTTGAATATAATTTGGAGCTTGTATAAAACGAGCTAGATCTCAAACCTTTTATATCAAGCTCGAACAAGCTCCCGAACCTAATATCTTCGTACATTGATATTCTTTGATATGATAATATAATATATAATAACGTTATAAAAATGCTTATATATTTGATATGTAAAATAATAATAATAAATCTTATAATACAAAATTAAAATTTACACAAAAATAAAGTAAGAGATTGATTCGCTTGCAAAAGTACATTTAGCTAGGGATATCAAAAGCAAATAGAAATGTGACAATTGCCAACTATCCAAACTCTGAGTACAAGGGTCCGTGGAAAGCAAAGGTTTGTGTACTATTTTAAGTGTGATTTCCATGATAGTCAAGTATCACATGTTTTCTAAATAGATTTTGCCTTTGACAGAAAGTGAAGAACCTAAATTAACAAGGAAATTGAAAGGGGACTATGATTGACAACCCATGTTGGGTGTTTGTCATTTTTTCTTTTGCGATTTAATTCTTTTTTATATCTGCTATATTTTTTTTCAAGGGCATAATTTTGTTAGAAAACACACACTACCAAGATGCTAGATGAAACAACATACAACTAAAATGCAACGGTCGCAATCTATCTAACTTGCCAAGGGTCACAAATCCATTCAATCCAATTAAGACTAGAATTTTTATTCCTATTGGGTATCCAAACATACGAAAGAAGTTTAACTTCATCAGAAATTGTTTCATCCTTCGGTTTATGTATCTTGAAAGTCACTCTGTTCCTATGGCGCCATATAACCCATATGGCTGTTTGAATTACCGCATCCAAAACCTTTTTACGGGCAGAAATTATAGTTGAATGATCTGCAATCGATGTCCGAATCTACTCCTAATTTGTATTAGTTATTAATTTTTTTTACTTAATTTTAGATTTTAAGGATGACCTTGATCTGGATGTTTTCTCCAAGTTGAAGTATGTTGGTATGGAGCTAGGGCAGGTAATATATTTTAAGTTTATATTTAGTGTGTGCAATCGTGCTTATATGTGGCTATAGTGCTTTGTACTTGTATAAATACGATGTTTATAGCAGGTAAGATCTGGAACTATGTTTGGTAGCATCTTGATATATGATGATCCTTAATACGGAAACAAGTGGCTGAAGAAACGTGGGGCAAACAAATAAGTGTATGTTTCTTGGTTCCTTGCTAAGATACATTTTTCTTAAATCAAGCTTAATGCATGTACTTATATTAATAATACGATTGCTATCAATAGTTAGTACAGGAGAGTCGGGTCAGCAGATCCATAAGCACGTTCATTGTTTAAATTTTTTTCATTTCTCTTATTAACGAATTAAAGTTGTATTGGCCCGTTATCTTGTTGTTAAGAAATCTAAGAGATCGTTATGTACAAAGGTTTTGAGGTCCTATTATTATTATTATTATAAGTTCTATCGGTTTCTGTGTGTGTGTGTGGTCAAAACGATCATTAATTCTCGCTCAATGAACCTTTTGACATGTTAGTCAACCTGTTCATTTTACCTCCTTATACCGAAATTAATTAAGAATGCCAAAATGATCGGCTTTGGTAACATATCATAACGAGTTCAGTTCATCTTTCCTGTACAGTTGTGTCTGGTCATGGATTATATATTAAAGAAGCTGGAGATATCACGAATATTTTGTTTACAAATCGCAAGTAGTTGCAGTAGGATTAAAACATCAGAGAGTAACGTTTGCACTTCTCGTTTCTTTAATGTTGAGCTGAAGGGTTCAAAACCCGAACAAGATACGGATAATTAAATGGGTTAATTAGTAGTGCCGAGCAGTTTATGTAACTAACCTCTTTAGCCTATATCTTTTTTATTATCAAGTTGGTGATAAATTATACACCTATCAGTTATCACACGGTCTTAACACAATCGTTTTATAAGTTAATTTTGGGTTACAAGGTTGGTGAAAATAAACTAGGAATTGACGAGTAGGTTTTCGTGCAAATTTTTAGTGAAAAGGGTACATCAAAATTGGTTGTTATAAGCCCATCTTACCATGACAATATAACATGTATGGATAATCACTAAAAAATGGCCCTCAAGAACACGACCAATCATTTCTTATGCAAAAATATATATCCAAAAAAATCACCATTAGTTGCAACTTGCAACAATATCAGATGTTGTCTCTTATTGATAATTTTGTTCATAACTACCTTATTGAATTGACTTGTCATGCAAATTTACAAGACTTGTATTTTACCCTTGCATGATTTTGCCTACTAAGTAAATATTGCAGTTAATTTTGTATGTATAACTTGGTCTTTGCGAGATCAGCTCCACTTCCAATTATTGATGGTTTTTTTTTGGTAACCAGAAATAAAGTATAAAAGCAAGATGAAGATAAGACTCCAACAAATGATCAGGAAGCGCACTAATAATCATTTACTCCTACTACTTGTCTATTTGACATGAGTAAAGCTAAAAAATGGTAGGTGTGTGCGTCAAATAATGGAAAACAATCAACATTAAAATTGGGTTGTAATGGTAATGTTGTGTTCGCCTCAAAATGATTTTTATCCCCTTTTTTAGTGTCATATATGATATGATTCTTAATATTATAATTATATTATTGCAATTATAGTTTAAATGGCTTCATTTAAGCTTATATTTCATTCAGAATTTGACTTATACAAATTAGTTAAATAATTTATATTATATATTTATGAATATTTTTATTTAAAGTTCCAGCCACTGGTAAAAAAAACTAATTCATATATAGCTAAATGTATAAATACAACTTAAAATAAATTATTTAATTACATAAATACCGTATACCATTAGATAGAATAGAAGATATACCAGAAAGGTGTAGCATTGTATTTTGTTTTATAATGTATTAAAGAATATTTGTAGTAGATAACTCGTAAGATGATTGTGTAGTTGTGATTATATTTTAATTAGAATTTTTTAATAATTTTAAATAAATAAAATTAAAAATAAAATATAATATGACCGTGTAGTTGTGATTATATTTGTAATTGGATTTTTCTAATAATTTTGAATACTTAGCATAAAATAACATAATATTTGTAGTAGATAACTCGTAAGATGATTGTGTAGTTGTGATTATATTTTTAATTGAAATTTTTTAATAATTTTGAATAAATAAAATTAAAAATAAAATATAATATGACTGTGTAGTTGCAATTATATTTGTAATTGGATTTTTCTAATAATTTTGAATACTTAGAATAAAATAACATTAGACTGTAATATAGTCTGTCCAATCCATCCATCTCTTTCGGTTCAATTGTTTTGTGCAGTCATCATACATCATACATATATAAACACAAAAGTACTGCTACATTTTTTGTTATTCTCCCTTTTTTATTTCTCTTTTGTTTGTCTTGTGTCTTAAAATATTCTGGAATTTTTCATAAAATTGTTAAAAAGGGGTTTGTTTTCAGACAACAGAGACGCAGAACCCAAAAGCCCAAATTTTTATTACATGAAGAAGAAGATCTAACACTTTGTTTCTCTTTGTCTTGAGGAAAAATGTCTCAGGCTAACTGGGAAGCTGATAAAATGTAAGTCTTTTTATTTTTCCATAAATTTTGTTATGTAGTAATCTTGAAAAAAATCTCATTTTTATTATTAACTTGCTAGATTTAAGCTGTGGGTATTTTTCATCTTTGTTGGTTTTATTCTTTTTATGAATTTTTTGATCTCCAGCTCTTTTAAGTTCTTCTTTGTGGGTTTTAGGGTTTCTACGTCCATCAATCTTCCTGTTTACCTTTTATCCCTAATTTTTTTAATTTCGTAAACTGGGTTTACTTGATAGATTTACTATTGCTTCATTATCAAGTAAAACAAATTGTAGAAAGATATAATTTTTATTTAATTCAGCTCATTTGTGTATAGTTTTTTTCATTATATTATTTCGAGGTGTATCTAGTTTAGGCTATAAACTATTAATGTTGCCCAATTTACCTTGTAAAATTGGGTATTTGTTAATTCGGATTTTGTTGCTAAACTGAGCTTGATTCAGACTTTATGAGCGATTTTGCTTTAATTTCGTTGGTACTTCTACAGATTTTGATTTATGTTGCTTGTGCTTGCCACAAATCAGCTTTGTTTGTATAAAGATTTGAACTTTGCATAGTTCTTTGACTGATTGTGTCTAACTTTCTTTTTATTACTTATTAACAGGTTAGATGTATATATACATGATTATTTGGTAAAACGGGATTTGAAGGCCTCTGCTCAGGCATTTCAAGCTGAAGGAAAAGTCTCATCTGACCCTGTTGGTATGAAAATTATTGCAAAGTTTATTTGGGATTCTCTTTTCTATCTTAGTTAATGGCTTATCTTATATGGGATGAAATCCAGCTATCGATGCCCCTGGCGGCTTTCTTTTCGAATGGTGGTCGGTGTTTTGGGACATTTTTATAGCAAGGACCAATGAGAAGCACTCGGACGTTGCAGCTTCCTATATTGAGGTAAGTTGATCTTTTGAGCTATAAAAAAACTTGTGTCTTGTTTCAAAACTTCATAATGTTACAATTAATCCCATCAATTACCTTTCCGCTTATATCATGTTATTTTTGTAATTCCAGACACAATTAATAAAGGTAAGGGAACAACAACAACAACAGCAGCAGCAACAACAACAGCAGCAACAATCTCCTCATCCACAACAACAACAGCAGCAGCAACATCAGCAGATGCAAATGCAACAAATGATATTGCAACGTCAGGCTCAACAAGCGCAGCAACAACAACAACAGCAGCAGCAGCAGCAGCAGCAGCAACAACAACAACAACAACAACAACAACAACAACAACAACAACAACAACAACAACAACAACAAGCACAGCAGCAGCAGCAGCAACAACAACAACAACAGAGGAGAGATGGGGCCCATTTACTCAATGGAACTTCAAATGGGCTTGTTGGAAACGAGCCTCTTATGAGACAAAATACTGGAACTGCTAATGCTATGGCTACAAAGATGTATGAGGAGAATTTGAAAGTGCCAATTTCCAGGGATTCGTTAGACGATGCAGCTATGAAGGTAGATCTTTCGCCACTTTTTGGATACTTTAGCTTATATGCGTAGTTTTTAAGTCAAAGTGAGTTACTCTTAGTGTTAACATCATGAATTGTTAATATCCGCAAGTGCGCAACAAAAAGCAAGCATCTTTGAATAGATTGCTATGAATTCGTGAACTCTTGAATGATTAGTTTGGTTGTGGGATTATTTATGTGACACATACTGCAATTAGGAAAATGGCAGTGTTCTGTTTGTTTCAAAATGTAAATCAATCTTTCAATGGTAAGTCGTCTGTGAAAACAAATGTTAAAATGTATCCATTTTTGATAAAACAATGAGAATATGTAACATGTGTTGCATGCCAGCTTTTGCTGATCATCAATTGTTATCTGAAGTATCTGATTTTTTCATCCTTATCATTTTTTAATATTCAGCAACGATATGGTGAGAATGTTGGCCAGCTTTTGGACCCAAAACATGCATCAATTTTGAAATCAGCAACAGCAGGGCAACCTTCAGGGTAATGTTATTTTACATCATGTTTCCGAGAAATATATGTTATGACTTATGTGGAACTGTGTAAAATAGAAACAACATTTTGTTCTAGACTTGTAGTTATGGAACATCATAAATTCAAGCCTCATAAACTTATAACAATGCTAAGTTAGTGGCCAATTTTCCAGGCAAGTGCTGCATGGAACATCTGGTAGTATGTCTCCTCAAGTTCAAGGTCGGAACCAACAACTTCCGGGATCTGCACCAGTGAGTACTCGTTCATCTTAACAATCACTTGTGATGATAATTAATTTGGAGGTCAAATTGTGCTAATTTTAAAATAATTGGAATAAAACATCTTTCCACATTACGTAAAAGCACAAAGATTGTTTGTTAGAATTTAAGTCTATTGGTTTTAGATCAATTATTTTCATCAGTTATATAGCTGTCTTACATTACATGTGATATGATCTCATTGTGCACTAATCTGTGTTGAGTAGGAGATAAAGACGGAAATGAATCCAATATTGAATCCCAGAGCTGCAGGACCTGAGGGGTCATTAATCGGAATTCCTGGTAATATGGATATATTTAATTAAAGTATGTCTTTAGACCATCTTGTTGTTGATTTGATAAGCAACCACCACTTACTGTGTGTTTTGGTCTTCTTTAACAGCACTCTGATTCTTTTTCATTTCGTTTACATTCTTAAAAAATTGTATAGTGAACAACGACTAGTGTTTGGTAAACTTATACGTTTGATGAAAAACTAAAATTAGTACACAATATTTAGTAAATGGAAGTTATGATTTGTAATATTGATTTTAACATTTTCATGGTTTACTGAAAAGGACAAACATTGAATGTGTGATTTCAATTGATTAAATCGCTAGATCCAATACAAATTTTTTAGTTGTGTATTAAGTTTTCTTATTTATTTCCTATATATTTGGTTTGTCCTTTTTTTTTTCTTTTTTTCTTTTTAAGATAGCTAGTTTTGTCAAGTGTTTTTTGTGATTTTGTTGTAAAACAGAATCACTACCCTAATTACATTAAAATTATTACACAGAAAACAGAAAATGCAAGTGTTATGAAAGATGCCTTAATTATCAAATCGTTTAACTAAATTTCATCTTACAGGATCAAATCAAGGTGGTAACAACCTGACATTAAAAGGATGGCCTCTCACGGTGAGTTAATGAACAAATTTTGCAGATAGAGAATTCATACTTTCCTATAAGAAATATGAAAAACTTGTTATAATAGTGTATGGCCTTGTCACAAATCCTGCTTGTTAACGTATTTTAGTATAGTTGGCAATTTGGGCAGGCTGTGTAAAATGTCAAAATTGGTGAATATTTTGGTACGCGTCAAGACGGGCTGGGTTGACCTAAAACACATTATGTGAAACACTTTTTGTCCAGAACTTTTGATCGTTTTATTACTACTCAACGTGTTCTAATATTTCGATAACAATCTACTTATTTAGATAAAATTTTACTACGTTTTATGCTTGAAAAACTACTATGTGCAACTTCCGACCTGTTTGACGTTTTCAACCCGATTGCCATGTTTTCTTGTAAGCATTTTTATTTTTTACCTGTTTGACATATTTGCGATAAAACATAATCCGAGTAGACCTATTCATAAGTATATAGGCTGAACTGCTGAAGTTACCACCTATTATATACATGTAAATATGACCCACTAGTAAGTTCTATTCAATAAATTTCATATCATTTGTATAATAACTGTATCTTCGATTGGGTTCAACAGGGTTTAGATCAGCTGCGGTCTGGTTTACTACAGCAGCAGCAGAAGTCATATATGCAGGGTTCCCAGCCTCTTCATCAGCTACAAATGCTTACGCCACAGCATCAACAGCAACTTCTGTTAGCACAACAAAACATGTCATTACACTCGGCTAACGATGAGAGCAGAAGGCTGAGAATGCTTCTTAATAATCGAAGCATGAGCATGGGTAAAGATGGTCTTGCTAATTCCGTCGGTGATGTGGTTCCAAATCTTGGATCATCTATGCCTGTTCTACCTCGTGGCGATCCAGATATGTTACTCAAGGTGTCTTTTTTATTTACTCTTTATGTATTTTTTTCCCTTCAAGTTTCTTTTTGTTCCTTTTTTGGTTGTTGGGGAGGGGGGGGGGTTACAGTAACATGGGTGAAGTTGTAAAAGTAAGCAACAAGGATAACATAAAGACTCAGAGGTGTTTAGGAGTGCTCTTGCTTAGGTGTTTAATCCATTTACGTAATTTTTTTGGTTATGTATTATTTAAAATGGATTACAAGGTTATACTTAAGAAGTAGCCAAAAGAAGAGGGTCAAATACTTTGCAAATGTTCTGCAAACTCAAGTGTTTATGACATTGTAAATTGATATATTCAGCAAGTTGGACCATTATTGAAATTTTTTTTATTCATGAAATTTAAGAAATGACATAAAAGTGTTGCCAAGTCAATTCAACCATCTTTATAAAGAGTTGACCAGTTTAGCTGAGCCTCATCTTGACTTGTTACTGAACCAGCTCAACCCACCTTGCATGTAGCTCTATGAAATTGGATACTTCGGAGGAGTTTAATAGCGTTTAACCCATGCATATTGTTATCGTATTAGCTAATGTTTTTGAATTTACCTATTCGACGTATTATCAATAGAATAGACCAAGTCACCAAACATACACAAGTTGGCATTTTCCTTTTAAATCACTAAAACACGTCTTTTGTAGTTAAAAATGGCTCAGCTGCAGCAGCAACAACAACAGCAGCAGCAGAATGGTAACCCGCAACAGCAGCAGCATCTTCAGCATTCTCTCTCTGCTCCTTTAATTCAAAATTCAAATCCTAATCTTCAGCAAGATAAGATAATGGGGACAAGCAGTGTAACCGGAGATGGTAGCATGTCAAACTCCTTCAGAGGAAATGATCAGGTCAGTTCACTTGCATACGGGATTCTGGGGTGTAGGTTTTAGTGGGTTTCCGTGATGTGCCTTAAACTTATTGTGGCTATCTGAAATAGCAATTATCAGGTTTGAGTGTTAGGCTAGAACTGATTGCAATTTTTCCGAGCATATATGGTCGGAATAATCAGATTTCGACAAGTGTGTAAGGAGATGTGAGAAAACTTATAAACACTGATTCTTGAGTTTAATATATAGTTACCTAAACTATCCCTAGCTTTAAGTGGAGGTGGCAATTACAATCCATTTACTTATGAATGGGTCAATTCAGTTGTGTTTGATCTCCAATGGGCAAGATAAAAATATTGGCTTATAAGTAAATGGGTCAACTGGGTGTTAACTCGAACAGAGTGTATTTTTAGTGCATACTACCCCCTAAGTCATGTTTTCTATAATTTACATTAGATTTAGAATTTGATTTTATAATCATCTATGACATGCTAATTATGTATAAAATATTAAAATACTCGGAACTTGGACATTCACCTGATCAGTCAACCCATCCCCAGGCGTATCACGATAACCCTTTCTTATCATTTACCCAAGCGACCTACTTTGACACCTCTAGCCTTAAGCAACCAATTACCTGCTTCTAAAATTTCCAGTTACAAAATTCACTTTGTTACACATATCCGAACACCCTCTTAGATTCCTTATTAGTTTGTCAATATCAACAAAAATGGAAAATAAGGTAGTGTTGTAACATCATATAACATTTTTCCATGTGACGTGGTTTCTAATGATTCTGCTAACCAGGCTGGAAGAAAGAGAAAGCAACCTGTGTCATCTTCGGGACCCGCAAACAGTTCTGGAACTGCAAACACTGCAGGACCGTCACCAAGTTCAGCACCTTCAACTCCATCAACTCATACTCCTGGGGATGTGATCTCGATGCCTGCATTGCCACATAACGGCACGTCCTCAAAGCCTATGATGATGTTTGGCACAGATGGTCCCACCGCTCTTACCTCCCCATCGAATCAATTGGTGAGTGTGAAGCCACGTTTGTGGTGAGATGGTTAAGGTGAATTTGCATTATAGCTCTTATTGGCAATATAATTTTGCAGTGGGATGATAAGGACATTGTGCAGGCTGATATGGATCGTTTTGTGGAAGATGGATCTCTTGATGATAATGTGGAGTCTTTTTTATCCCATGATGATAATGATCCGAGAGATGCGGTTGGTCGTTGTATGGATGTAAGCAAAGGTGAGACATTTATACAGTTTCTACAAATATGTGTTTACCTGAAAGAAGTACCCGCAAAATGACTTGCTAGACATATTATTGGGTCAAAATGGGTTGGATAGGATACAGGTTCACCCATCAACACTTTTTTATTTAATAGTCTAATTTTAATTCCTTACATAATTAATTTGCTTTAAATATTCTTACAAAAGGAGTTCAGTAAATTAATGATAAAGGAAACAATATATGAATATGTGAACATTTGAGCATATTTTGGGCAGTTCTAAAACCATGTGATTTGTTTTCTTGCTAGCTATCTTTATTTTACGACCTTTTTTCTTGTAATTTTTCATTTAACCTTGTTGTCTGCAATATAACTTCTTTATATATACTTCTCTGTCCCACTTTCGAACCATTCTACATGTATTTTGGTTGTGGAAGAGTCATTTCCTTTTGAGAATGCAATGAACCCCTACTGAAGAATGAACCAGTTTGGTCTAAACCCCGTCCGTGTAGAATGATTTTCTTCTGTCAGTATGTGTTCTCACTCTATTTTGTTGTATGTTAGAATTTACATTTACGGAGGTGAATTCCGTTCGTGCTAGTGCAAGCAAGGTAGTCTGTTGCCACTTTTCATCGGATGGTAAACTTCTTGCGAGTGGTGGCCACGATAAGAAGGTAAAGATACCAATATTATTTTGAGTAATTGCTGATAATTACTGTAATTGCGTAATGGGATCTATAGTAATAAGTTATTTATACTATGTTCTCGGTATTCAAAGTGGAATCTGAGATAGCATTTGGAACATACACGGGAAGAATAATACCTCAATGGTTAATGTGTGATTGTTTTGTTATGTAGGCTGTATTGTGGTACACTGATTCTCTAAAGCCAAAGACCACTCTCGAAGAACATTCATCATTGATTACGGATGTGCGCTTCAGTCCAAGCATGCCCCGTCTTGCAACTTCATCTTTCGATAAAACAGTCCGTGTTTGGGACGCAGATAATGTTAGTTCAACTTTCTTCTGCTCATTTAAAATGATGTATTTCCGATTGAGTTAAAGATGTAATTTTGCAAATTGACTTGAACTTGCAGCCTGGGTTTTCACTACGAAACTTTATTGGGCATTCTGCATCTGTGATGTCCTTAGATTTCCACCCGAATAAAGATGACCTCATTTGTTCGTGTGACGGGGATGGGGAAATAAGATACTGGAGCGTAAACAATGGTAGCTGCGCACGTGTATTCAAGGTATACAACTCAACCATCATACACTTCATGTTATTTATTTTTATTTTTTATAATCTGGATCTGCCTTTTCCTTTGTCGAATAAAGATAGTAAGTGTTCCATTTATCTCATAATATTTACAATACTTATGCTTTTGGTGTTTATTGATGACTCATAAAAATTACAACATTCTTTATGTGGATCAGGGAGGAACGGCTCAAGTGAGATTCCAGCCACGACATGGAAGATATCTTGCAGCAGCTGCTGAGAACATCGTGTCAATACTGGATGTGGAGACACAAGCTTGTCGACATACATTACAGGTTTATTTCAATGCCTCTTTTCATATTATATGGATATTCTCTTAATGTAATTGCTGATGACTTTTGGTGGGATTTTGGAATGGTAGGGACATACGAAACCGATCCATTCTGTTTGCTGGGACCCAAAAGGCGAATATTTGGCGTCTGTTAGTGAGGATTCTGTCAGAGTTTGGTC